>JAVJGI010000003.1:20169319-20351853 GCA_035590275.1 Ibycter americanus | reverse complement strand
ATGCAATTTTACGTAAATATTTTTGTGTCCAAGTCACCTTTTTGGCAGCATTAGGAAATGTTAAGAATATATATATATATATATATAAAAGAAATAATAAGAAAATACAGGTCTCTGACAAGCAAATTGAAATTCCTAGTGAATATAAACTTTTACAAATGATTGATGAGGAGCTGGTTAAATTATCTGTTACGACATCAATCCACTGATTTTGTCACTGCATAGAAAATAGGAAAAGCTTTTGAAATCATTATCCCATTAAAATTGTCCAAAGGCACAGACGGACACTGCCTGAGAGCAGGTTTCAGATATCCAGGTGTGGATATCTGATCGGTATGGCTGCTCCGCCATAGCCTCCCCACGGGCTGCAGGGGAGTCCCTCCTCTGGCGCCTGCAGCACCTCCTCCCCCTCCTTTTTCACTGACCTGGGTGCTCGCAGGGCTGCTCCTCAAACTTTTTTTCCTCAATCCTGTGAGGAAAAGGTGGTTTTTTCCTCACAAATTCCTGTGAGGAAATGCTGCTGGGCAGCATTTTGCCTTTTCTTCAATGCGCTTTCCCAGAGGTGCAGCTATGCCCCGCGGCGTGGCTGCTGGGGAACTGGCGGGAACTGGCGGGAACTGGCAGGAACCAGCTGTGTCCAGCACAGGCAGCCCCGACCTCTCCTCACAAGGGCTGCCGCCATCTTGCCACCAACACCCAGTACAGGTGGTCCTGATTTCTACCTTCCTGAAGTTAAAAGGGAGTGCTTTTCTGAGCTAACACTTACTTTGAAAGCCTGGATATAAAGGAAGGAGAGCGAGCCTCGGGAATATAGTAAGTGTCACGCTGACTGAGGGTGATACTGTCAGAAGAACAGGGAAAAGTCATTCCTGGTATCTTTGAAAGACCTATTTTCTCCATCTCTGTGCTGTAGATAGAAGCACCTTGCCTTTAATTATAGTTATGTGTGCAACTTCCAAATCCCTTTGTAAAAGTTTTATTGTAAGTACTTGAAAAAATTTAAACAAAGTTGCCTGTAAGGTCATCAGATCAAGCACGTTGCCTGTTCTTGACCCTCGAATTCTTTATGCAAGGAAAATATCTCTGTGTCCCTTTCATGATGTGGGAATCTACTGGAGATCAAAAGCTTACTCATAAAAAAAGTAATAACAGAAATAGCTGAAGCTTGATAGTTTATGGGATAAGAATAGACATTACCTCAGGTGCCCAGAGAATGTAAAATTTGGCACGATAAATCAGAAGCTGGTTCATTAATTATTCTGACATCAAACTGCTGTTCCTGTCACCACTTATAAAATAACAAAATCTATTGAAAGCATTAATGTGATGAAATTATTCAAAGATACATTAACACAGTCTTTATGGAGAATTAGACCTGAATGATAACAGCTGAAGCTCTGCTATAAATACAACCATCCCAATACACATTATTTCTTTAATATAAGCTGTGAAAGTGTTTAGAAGATGCTCAAGATTCAGAGGAATATGAAGGATAGAAATTCTGTTATAATTTACCATAGAAAAAACAGTAATGGTAAAAATATGATGAAGAAAAGATTGAAAGAAAGCAAGCAAAGCAGGGTTCTTCTCTGTCCTTGTGATTTCCTTATCACACCCTACTGCCAGGCTTCAGCTGGGAGTTTCATACAGAGGACATGGGACCTCTGTATGAGAGGGCTGGTGCCAGTGGGAAGGAAAAAAAGCTCTTTCACATGTGATGTATTTCAAGACTGGAACTTGAGGCTACAACTGAGCTGATGCAGTATGAACACAGTTTTATTATCCCTGAAAGCTACAAAACTATTGAATGGGGAGCTCAGTGAAAAGCACAAGATGTAACCATCCTGCCCTAACTCAATCTCAGTTGTTGCAAGCTGTAATCAATTAATTGCACTCAGGTACATCAAAGCTGCTAAAGCAAATGTTAAACCTGGTCCTGCAGGATTCAGTGTAGAGGTGAAAGTAATGCTGGCTCTGGCTTGTCCTGTTCACATCTTTAAACTGAATTCAGAAGTGAATTTTTTTCTTTAATATATCCTTATAATATGTTCCTAAATGTTTGAATATGTTGGGCTTTTTTGCTTCTGTGGTGATGTAAAGCTAATTTAGATCAGTTTCTGTATGTGTTCAAAAGTGTGCTGTGCCTTAATCTGTATTTTGTCCTATGCTCTTTTTGGGTGCGTCAGTTAAGTTTCCTTTGATGTTAGTGGCCGTAGAGTAATTTGGATGGATCCAATTTGCAGAGCTTTATACATACTAAATTTAGTTCCTTGTTTCAAGAGGAAGCCTGCTGTAATGCTGTCTTTTCTGGGACCGCAGGAACATTGCAGTCTTCATGAATTTGGTCTTTTTGTTTGTTTTTGTAGCTCATAAGGGTTATGTTTGCTTGGGTAATCTAAGAACTTTCAAAAGGATCTGCAAACAGTTAAACCTATATTTGCAGAACCTTTTTTAAGTGTTATTCTCAATGGACTTTCCAAGCAAGATACTGAAGCTAATTTTTTTTTTTTTTTTTTAAACTAAGCATTCATGTTTATAGCTACCCTTGTTAATGTTAGCCAGTATATACTGACAAAAAAAATTACATCTAAAAATAAATTATATTAGAAATGCATGCTAATTACCTCAGCCTTACCCATGGCAGAAACAGTTGCCTTAAGGCTGAAATCTTATTATCCATTATTATGGATCTACCTAACCTTATCAAAAGGTTTGAACAATATTACAGCTTTTGGGATGCCAATTTGTTTATTTTGTTTAAGATATTTGACTATTATCTTGGTTCTTTGTTTACAAAGCTGCTGGTCTTGTTTTAACATTTTGAAACTTTTCTTGATCCTCTCTTTTTTGCCTTTCTTAGTTCTTTAACAACATGATTTGTGGTTTGAATATTTTGGGTAGTCAAGTGGTCCTACCTACCAAATTTGGTGAATATGGCATATTAATATTGATTTCTTTGGCTTGGTACAGTCACATTAGAACAGAAATAACTAATTTCCTGGCTACCACATGAAGGAAAAAGTGTGGTTTGTGCCCAAATGTCTGCACAGTTGACTTTCTTGCTGCTCTATGGCTATGTGTTGAGAGACCCCCTACCTTGGTAGTGAAGCCATTGGTTTTAAAGTTTTGGAGGCTTGAAATGATCATGTTACAGAACTTTCATAGGACCTCCTGGGTTGTTGTGGGTTGTAGAGGCTTAGTGTGGATTAAATAGTCCACGATGACACACATTGTCATAGAGGCACTGTCAGTGAATTGCTAGTCTTTCTACTCTCTTGTTTCCCAAAAGACTTTTGTTTAGTCACGGCAGGACTGGATGAGCCTATTTTTAGTCATTCTGTCAGAAATAACTTCCCACTTTCTTACCCTAGCTCACGCTCAGACAAAATCTTGCTCCCATTAAAGGTCCAGATAAGTACTGTCATTCATTTAAATGAACTCAAATTCTCCCATCTCTCCACCCCCTCCACCCACCCCCCAGTGGAAGTTCTTGTTTAACGTTTTCATACCTGTGTGAGATTTTCTTTTCTGTATCCTGTTCTGAAGGACATTCAAAGAGATTCATTCTATTCATTTTGACAAGTAAGGCGTATGAATAGTCTTATCGGTTCAATAATATAAGTGCTGCTCTTTGAAATCAGCTAGGTGATTGCTATTTCCTATTTCTGGTTTAAGTTTATCAGCCCAAGCTCCTTTAGAGCAACAGTCTGGGAAAGTAGGAATATCAAAGCTGCTTCCAAATACCAGTGAGCAATACATGTTACTGATCTCTTAATTCTGGGAGCAGTGGCCAAAATCCATGTGCTGACAAAGCCAGAGTTTGTAATGGTAAAAGGTTCTGTGTCCTGGGAAAACATGGGTGTTTTCTATAAGGAAAATAGTCAGTGACCAGCCCTATACTTCTGAAGTCATAACTCCATTTCACTTTGATATTTTAGAGCAAAAATAAATTTTTCCTGCATCCAAAACATCAGATGTCAGTGAGAGAAGTTGCACAGATATAACTTGATGAATTGGACTGATTTCTCAGAAGTATGGTAATAGACTTCTGCTCCCTGCTCAATAGCTGAAACTAATGCCCAGGTTAGCTACCGACTTCAGTGTCCTAGCTAAATGACTTCAGTCCTTGTCTAAAGACACCTCATTTTTTCTTACCTTAAAAGCCACCACAGCTGCTACTAACTGATAATAACGGAAGTATTTGTTGATACCACCATAGGGATAAAAAATCAGCAATGAATGGGCACAAAGACTGGAATTATCCACAATTGTGCTGAAATATGTTACTGGGACCAGAGATGACTAGGTCATGAAATGTAAGAAAAACTGGGGATTTTTTTTGAGGTGTTTCTTACAAATAAAGCTTTAAATAGAAGACACAATTCTTTAAGTTTGTTATGACAATACAAGAAAGCTATATTTACCAAAAAAGAATGTTTTAAACACCTTATAATTGTCATTGTGTAAGTATCCTAATCAACTCATTTATTTTGATAATAAATTTCCAGATGACACTGCTAATATGAATCAGTCCCTAGAAACCTAGCAAGTAATTATAATTATATGAGATTTTATTCGAAATCTGAACTGCACAGAAAACTTTTTTTAAAATTTTTTAGTTTTTCTGGTGGAATTGAAAAACGTCATAAAACTACGTTTGAGTTAATAATGTTGTTTAATTCATATTTTGTTGAATTCAACTAAATTTAGTTCGCTATTTTGCTAGCCATTATGCTCCCTGTAAAAATACATTTCAAAGAAAGACAAAAAAATTGTCTGGTTGGTTTGTTTGTTTGTTTATCATACAGGTACATACACAAAGTTCTCTGGATGCTTTCTGCTCCTCTAGTTTTGCTTTCAATGCATGTATATAATAATGTGTTCATGTTGTCATGGTAATTGAGCCTGGAGTTGTCAGAATGTGGAAATCATTTGTGTTAAGCTGGAGCATAAAAGTCCAGTTAAAGAACACCATGCAACTGTACCATTGGTTTAAGGTTGAGATGGCCAGAAGTTATTGAGCGATGTTTATTTCATTTGTTTGATTAGTATCTAAGAAGCTTTGCAACTATTAGGATTACTGAGCATTGTATCTTCATGTGTTGGAATATCTACTTCAGGTTATTTACACAGGTTTTTGTAATGTATGGGGGTTTTTAGACTTGATGCTGTAGTCTTATATATGAGCAGGTTCATTCACATTTCCTAAGTTCAGAGGTGCTTGCAATGTTTCATGTTTGGTTGATGCACCTGAAAGTTCAGAAGAAAAAAAGGAAAGATGTTTAGGAAAAGAGGTATATAATTGTTACTACCCTCTTGAGGACAAGTGATCCTGTAAGAAGGCTAAAAAGGGGACAGGGCCATAATTAGCTGTATTTACCTTAGAGAGCTTTCAGACTTCATGAAGTCTGAGGAAAAGTTACTTTAAATCTTCACATACACAACAGTTTTAAGAGGATTTGATGAAATTACAGTTTCAGCTACTTTTGTGGTTTATGGTTATTTTAAGAGAAAAGAAAAAGTGGAAAAAAGTTTGGAAGAAACCTTATAGACATTCTCTTAAATACAGAATCTGTTATAACTAAACTATTCCTGACAGACATTTTTATAACCAGTTTCCAAAGCTATCCAGGGATTGTCTGGTTTCATTGCACATCTGTCTTTAACTCTGCAAAGTTTTTTTAGTGTCTTACTCAAATCTCAATTTCTGGAATTTAAGTGCATATTTGTGTTGTGTGGAAGTGATGGGTTTTTGAAGTCTTTTCTAGAATACAATCCAATATTTTAATCTTTTCTTGTAGCTTGTTTTCTAGGCTGCTGCTCTTTCAAATTAACTACATCTTATTTTTAACCTGCGGGCAGGGTCCACAACTAAACAGTAATCCATTTAAGACCTTATTAAAGGCAAATAAAGCAAAAAGATCATTTCGGGTGGCATTCATGGCATGATTTACTCTGTCTGTAAGTCTTCCAATATGATACCTGCTTTTATTTGCAGTAGCTTTGTAGATTCAGATTTATCTTCTGATCCAGATCCTTTAGTGCAGAACTGTTGCGCCATTTCTCAACCTACATTTCTGTAGTTGATTATATCTGACAGTAAGAAATAATTTACCTATCCTTGATTCACAGTTAATCTTTTGCAAACCATTTCTACCAAGATCTTTTTGGACTCTAATTGGGTCCTCCAGCATGCCTGCAGACCTTTCTAGCTTAGGCCTACCTTCAAGCACTATAGGAGCAGTCTCTCTTCTGTCATCAAGATTAATGATGGAAATAAAGAATAGTACTGGATTCAGTGCTGACCAAGAACTCCATTTGATGCCTTTTTCCTTTTAGACAGTGAATCACCGATAGCCATGGTGTCTTTATTTTTTTCCCCTATAGCTATTTACCCTGTAGTAAAACTATTTAGATGATGCTTCTTGGGTAGACCAGGAGACACTCCTGTGTGATGATGCCAAAAGTCTTCCTAAAATCTTAACATGCAACATCAATTATTTCCCATACCGTGAGGCTTGTTACCTTGTTATGCTTTGTTCTTGATGAATCCATGCTCATCTAGTTTCCTGTTTTTCTTTTAGTGACTTACAAACTGGGAAAGTAAAGAGAGTTAAAGTAATAGGCTATAATTTCTTCCTCCTCCTTTTAAGGCAGGCATTATTTTTTCTCTTTTAAAGGCTTTTGTACCCATATCATGCATCATGTACTTTCAGAAATAATTCTAATGGTGACAGCTTTCCAGCTGTAACAGCTCTGATATTCATCCACTTCTCTAAGACTTTGGGCAAATTAACATGGCATAGCCATCTTAGGAAAAATATGTAGGTCAGATTATTCAAATTTTTTCTTTCCTGGTTCTGTCCTGATACTGTGTGTCCCCCCTTTTTCCGTTTTTTTTTTTTTTTTTTTAAATTTGGTCGCTTTTAATTGTGGGAACCAGTTGATTACAGTTGACCTTCTTAGTAGCATCTGTCAATAAAGCAGTAAACAGTTCAGACTCCTCAGCACAATGTCAATAGCTTGCTTTCACCTTCAAGCTGCTGACCAACCAGTAGTTCTTCTTAATCCCCCTCTTACTGTGAAGTGTATTTGTAGAACTTCCTTTTATCCTTTGGCTCTTGCTAATTGTACCTCAATTTATTTTTTCACTTTTCTGGTGCTGCCTTTGCATGCTCAAGCTATTCTTTTATACTTATATTTGACAGTTTCCACTTTCAGATGTTTACATCTTATGCTTGAAGTCAATGAAGAAATTAACTTCTAGCGAAGATGGCTAAAACTTAACATATTCATATCCTTACTTTGCATTGGGGCAATCAACATCACTTTTTTTCTCTATTTGCCTTTTTGGTGTAAAAAAAAAAAAAAAAAAAGGCAAGATGCCTTTTTCTCTTTATTTCTTTTTTCCGTATGTATGGCTCAGGCAACCTTGTCGGTCAGTTTCTAGGTTTATTAAAATATTCTTAACATGCATTGGTTTTATTTGCTGTTGCCTTATATGATTCCCTTTTTGTAGTTGCCTGTAAATTCAAGTGCTAATCTAGTGAATTGTTCAGGCTGTAATTTGTGTAATTTCATCAGTTCAATCTGTGGTTCTCCTCAATTCTTATACTGTATTTTTGAGTTAATAAGCCACCATGTTTTATAGGTAGTTGTACATCAATGAAAAAAATGTAATAAAGTTATGAATTTAGTTAATACTTTCTCATGTAGTATTTGCTTATATGACTTCATTTATAACTACCTAAATAAAAGCACCTCCCAGTTCCTGAAACTGAATCAAACACAAAAAAGCACCTTGTCCTAAATTGTCTCATACCCCTGCCCCCCACTGAGGCAAAACAGACAAATCAGGTTCTGGATACTACTTTCAGTACCTTACAGGTTGTTACTGATACAACGTATTCTTCAAGTGGCATAAATGGTTTTTCATCCAAATCTGTGATTCACCTTTTTGTATTCTGAAATTTTAATTTCCTTTAAAAAAAACCAAAAAACAAACAAAAAAAAAACTTTAATTTGAAATTATTGAATCCCCAGATTGGGTAGGGTTTCTTTTGAATCTTTGTGATAAGGAACTAAAACCTGCCTTTGAGAATGGAATATTTTTTAGGAAGCATCTGCATCAGGTGTTCCACATATTCACTGAACCATAAATTCCCTATTTACAATGGTTTCAGAAATTTAGTCAGGAAAGTGGAAGCAATGCAATGGAATGGAAAAGGAGAAAAGAGCTGGAAATAAGACAAGGAAACTTTAAAATGAACAAAGAGCTAGGTCAGGCTTGAGTGTGGAGGAGGGAGCCTTTTCACAAGTAGTTTCATGCCTAGGCTAAACCACACTTGCACTCCTTGACTTACACTGCCATCCTTTAGGTGGCCAGTGAAATTCAGTATGCTAATTTTAAAATCCTGAGTGCTCTGGGAATGACTTCCAAGCAAATCATTTTATGTACCATAGTGCAGCAATCAAAATAAACCAAATCACTTAAATAGAACTTTTATTGTACAAATGGGAGCAAGTTACTGGCAGAGTACTTTCTGGTTGTCTTATGTCATTAATTTATGTGCTCTACCTGAAATTATTTAGCAGACATTCATAGTTTTGTGGTTATAAGCCATGAAACAAGCAAGCTTATGTTTTCACTTTCTCTGACCTATAGCATTGCTTCCTCAAATGCTATTAATACTGCTTGAGTTTAGCAACCACAGTGATATAAATTGTTAATGATATGTGACAGACTCTTTATGCATATTAGCCCTCTTCCTGCCTAGTACAATTAAAGCTGATAATGAACCTTCTACAACTGTAAAGGAAGGAAACTATAAAATGCTAATTAAAAAAAACCAAACCAATTCTACCCCACGATGTCTAAAAAGACTTTGAGAGATGTATCCAGGCATGTAGCATCAGTTATCTAGTTACTACAAAATAAATTGAGGAAACATAAGGAATAGTTTTACTGCATATGCTTATGCACCACTTCATTTATAAGGTTAATGTTACTGTCTCCTTTGCTGTAAGTAGTGTCTTGTAAATCTATGTTCCTCTATCGACAGGCTAAAAGAAAAGTTTTCCTTTTTGGGTTGTGTGGGTTTTTTTGTGTGTGTGTTCATTGGCAAGAAATTTTTAACTGTTCTAACTGGAGATTGTACAAATAGGCATTTCTGAATGCTGCTTATGTAGGTGCTACTTCAGGGAACCATGTAAGCATGTGTGCAGTCCATTTTTTCTGTGAGATGGGCCTCTTCAGAAAACAAAACATTTCATTCAGCCAGTATGGCTTGTCACTAGACATCGTGCTATGACGTCTGCTGAACTTCTTTAAAATGCACTGTAAGAATTATTTGCAAAAATTATTCAGAAAATATATTCAAAAAGAAATTTGAAAAAAACACTTGATATGCACTTTCAAACCCAAACTTATCTTTTAAATCCGATTATTTCATCAAGAACTAATGGGACAGGGAAAAGCAGTTAGCTATTCTCCTGTTCAAAGTGTCTGTGCCAAATAGAGGAGTTGGTACACATTGAGGGTAACAGACCTTGTTTATTCTGCAGGTGTCTTGTGCTGAGATTATGAATTAGAGGAAAATGTGATGTTTGTGATGTGGAAGCCGAGAACAAACCAAAGACATCTCAGACAAAAGTCATCAAAAGCCAATGGAAACAGCTTTTATGGTTTTTCTATGAGGGGAGTTATTTTCCAGGTTTGATTGTCTCTGGCCCACTATTTGGACACATATTTTATAATTACATTACCTAGGTGGGTATTTCCTAGTCAGAGTGCTCTCTCTGAGTTATTTTCACTAGCTTTGGCAGTGACTCTCTTACCCTGGAATCATATGTCCAGACACACTGAGTGCATATAAGAGCACAGAATGCATAAATTAAGCTTAGAAAGAGCTTTACTCATTTACCTGAGAAATTTAATTTTGATTAACCCATGTTATCGTTCAAAAGTTGAAATAGCTATTTGCAAATTCTCATGAAAACTGCTTTAGGAGCTATTAATTCTGGTTATTACTGTGGCTCCCTATTTGACAATTATCAAAAATTAAGCCAGCTTTGTATCAACAATGTTTCGCAGTGTAAAAATAATCTCAAATATTACTAATTCTATATCCTTGTGCCAGTTACTGGTGCTTTTACCCAGAAGCAGGTGTTTCACAGAATCCAAACTTGTAATACAAAAATAGTCCTTTAGCATAAAGAGTAACTGGTTGGCCAACAATACTTTATCATTATGGCGAAGTCCAGAGTGGGAAGTACAGCATGTACTTTTAGAGAAATAGTACTGTTGTTTCAGCAACAGAATTGGATTTGGCGTTAGGTTCATGATCATTCTTGCTTCTGAGAGCAACATAAGCATCAGTAGTGTGGCCAAATGTAATGATGCCCTGTTAATAGGCAGGTTTGCAAGGACGGGAAGTGGAATGTAAAGGCATGGACCTTTACCATTAAGGGTTACCACAACATTATAATGTGGGGGTGTGAGTGGAGTCTGGCTTAAATATGCAAAGCACAACAGAAAAAAAATCCTGTAATTGGCTTTTGATTAAGTCTCTAGCGCGCATTACAAGACTGCATGTGTCCTGTATGAGGTATGTTCTCTGAGTCAAGTCTGTCTGTGTCTTAGTGGCAGTCAGTGCTTGCTTAATTATTTCTTCTGAAGCGTGTGGTTGCACCTATGTGTCTTTTTTGATATGTTGTCTTGCTTCTGACTTTTAATATGGGGTACTCAAACTATATTGGTGCTATAACAAAATGTGTTTTCTGCTTGGGCTATATCCTTTTTTTCAAATAGTTGTTAATATTCGGTTTGCCTTTATTGCTGCTACGGAGCATGGAGCTGATACTTTCAGAGAGCTATCTACAATGCTTACAAGACCTCATTCTCCTGTAACTACTCAGTAGAGCCCCTCATAGAGGATATAAAGTTGGGATTAATTGCTAATCATTTAGTAATCATCAGTGCATCTCTGGGATAATGGAAAGATACCATTACCACTAGGGCTTCTATTAATTTCAAATCTAATGTCATGTACAGGAGCTACTTGTAGGTATGTGCTCTGGCAGCAATTCTCATTTTTTTGCATTGGTAGCCAAGACTTAATACATAGTGCTGTTGTTTTGCCTGTCTTCATCTTGTCTTTACTTCCAGAAACAGTGTTTAGAATGAGTTACTTAACGTTTCTGTGTAATAATGAATATACCTTTGTTTTCAGTAGAACTCAGTCTGTAATTCAACAATCCATTGGCTTCTGCAGCAAAGCTGTCATTCAGAAGTTCTTCCGCTGCACCAATTTGTAGCCTTCCGTGTGTTCCACCTAGCTGTTTCTGCACCTTACCTAACAAGGGTTCATTTCTAGCCTGGATTATTTCAGTGCCTGTACATAAAATATTGTTATGCAGACAGGTGGATCTGTGGCAAAGGGACACAAATCAGTGGCTAACTTTGATTTTGAAATTTCAGTATTGCTGAAAGGAGAAATTCCTAAATATCTCAGAAAATTTGGCACATGCTGATTTCCTGGTGGTTGTGTAGCTGGGACTTGAAACCAAATTCTAGATTGCTATCCTCTCCCCCTGGTGTCATGAAAGTAGACTGCTGGGTGCCATTTACACTTGAGCTGCTGTTAACTGTATGTAAGGTAAATTCTCAGCTGCTTTAGCTAGTGTTTTGACCTTCAAATAATAGAAATACTTGCATGCTTCTACAATTTTGTCTTGGTTATGAAAATGTCATGGGAGGGGATATGAACACTTCAGCATCTTATGGGAGATTTCATCGGCGTTAAGATGTATCAAGAACTATGGTTCTTTGTATAAAAAGTGTTCTGGATAACTAAATTTCTATCTGTACAGCAAACTGGAGGAAATCGTGATCTTGACAGAGATCAGTGAACATCCTGCTGCTATATATTTGGTTTCAGGAGAGTGAGGATTTCACCCTCTGTATCTCTAGCTGATCAGCAAAGCCAAATGCTAATGCTTTAGAAGGGTCTTCATCTCCTATGAAGCAGAAGAAAGGCAGATAATATACATGTAAGGGTACCTAAATATATTATGGACGTTTATATGCTGTTTTGCACACTGTATAAAATTACATGCCATCTTAGTGAAAGAAAAAGGTGTCAAGACTTTCAGTTTCTGGGGGAGGTTGTTGTTGCATAACTCAGCTGTCCAACTTTCACTTAATTAGCAAGGTTTTGTATAAAAGCATACCGACTCAAAGGATCATAGCTATTCCTGTAATTTGATTATAAACATAATGCCTGCGTGACACCTTTCTGCCTATGATGTTATGTGTAATCCTTTCTGTGTGTGGCTATAGCTCTTGGAAGTTCTATATTAAACTCAGTACTGTGGTTACTTGTGAATGAAATTACTTGAACAGTGTTGGAGGAAAAAGTACACGGAAGGATTTAAGGCAGAACGTAGCAAAGCAAAGGCTGCAATTATCTGCAGCTGAAAACAAGTAGCTTTTAATATGTCCATTCACCTAAGAAGGAAGGGAGAATTATAGACCACATGCTCTTTCTTTCCCTTTCTCTATCATTTCTCTTCTTTTTCCTTTATACAGTTTATCACCCATAATTTCAGGATGTGTTTTGTTTCTTTAAGCTGTTTTATCTATAGGCTTATGAGGTCAGTCATGTGTGAATTCTTTTGTTAGTCACCTCACCTTTTGCCTTGATGATAGAAAATTGATCAGGCCTAAAGTACAAGTTCAATAGACAACCCCCTTGGTCCTTTGTCTAGGAGAATAGCTACCATTGAAGGCCATGAGCAGGTTGCTATTAATATGACAGCCTGCTCTATCTCCCACTGTAATTTATAATGAAATACCTAATCTCCATTATTTTGATCCAAGCAGGCGATCCCATGAAAAAGTCTTTTCATCCAGTTCCCAATGGCAGTTACATGAGAAATGGCAAACCAATAATTTTTGTCAAGTTTTTTAAGCCAACAGAAATGCTTTTCCACTGCTACAGTTTCAAAAGGCACAGATAAAGCTCATTCACTGAGATGAATGAAAAAGCCATCTGGGGTTTTTCTTTTTGACTTCCTTTCCTTTTCTCCATCCTTGTAATCAAATTTGAGCAAAATCAAATGGGGCTTTCTATGAAAGTACCTTTTGTTGATCTGAACGAGCTGGTAATTTACAAAATACCCTTCCTTTGTGAGGAAGGCTAAAGAAAAAAAGAATCAGTAGCTTTTAAAGCTGGGCCTTGGTGGGACTCTAAATGCAGTGAAAGCAGTCTGTGTTGAGAGATTGAAATGCATTTCAAAGCCAGGCCTGAGTCAGGGTACAGGGAAGAAAAAACCTATGTGCATTTTATAAGAAGAAAAACCTGAATGGGAAGGGGAAAAGAGAGAGAGAGGAAAAAATCTGGATAATACATTAATCATTATTTTGGAAATTGTCTTCCTTACTGACACATACTGCGTAACTAGTGATTGAGAACTTGGATTTTTGTTCTATTATAGGCATCTCAACATTTGTCTGTGCTGCTTTAAAGTTTGAGAGGCAAGGATCCTTGAACACTGCTGGACTGTGTTTTAAATGTGTATATATATTTTTTCAACTTTGCTTTTTGTGGTTCTTTTTCTTTTTTTTAACCTTGCCTGTGAAGTATTATGGGGAAAAATACTTGCAGGAAAGCTGAGTTTATTCTTTTTGGCATGCTAATGTTTATTTTTGTTGTATTTCTGCTTACCAGATTTCCTAGTGGTAATTATTTCCCATTGACTCAGACTAAAGGACAGTGTGGACACCTAACAAATAGTAAGTTTATGCCTTGTTTTTGTTATTCATATATCGTGATTAATGTGGAAAAGCTAAAAATGTTTGATTAATTGCAAATTCTGTATTGTAAGAATGTTGTACAGCAGTATGAATCTATTAACGTGAAATATGGATGTGGTTTAACTCTTCTTATCTCTGTTACTTACCGTTAACTGTTTAGTCAGATACAGATAAGTGCATTGTTCTGTGTTGAAGATAGTAGAGCTTATGAACTAAACACTAATTCACATGTCATATTCAAAGGTGTGAGCAAACCTAGCCCATATTTTAATTTTTTCATATTTACAGACTTGCTTAGAATGTAAAATGTTTCTCCTTTTTCACTTGTGTTTTGATTCAGGATATAAATGCATTTGAAAAACAGCTTCCTGGTTGCACAATATAAAATATTACTAGTAATTTTACAAAAATGTAGGCACTCATAATAGAAATTCTAGGTTTTATTTTTATTTTTTAAGAAAGCTTCTTGTGTTATTTTTAGCTTGGCTTAAGCTGTATCCTGGTAGGAAGAGTAAAGAGGTATTAATATTACTAGCTAAGATCTTACTATTATTGTTAATGAAGCACTAGTAAAACCACACTGGCTTTTAAATTATACTTTGAAAAGAGAAACCATGGAAATAATTTAGAACTGTGAACTTTCAGTTATAAGCTGTTTGCTTTAGATGAAATTTATGAGATACGATTTGTTTTGTGTTCCTTATGCATATGTGTGTACAACGTTGTGATATCAATTTAGAAAGTATACTATAGGAAAACAGGTTCAGATAAATCTTTTGCTTTTTAACATTACCAAAAATCCAAAGTCAACCATATAAAGTTTGAGTGTGGTTTCCATTAATGAGATCCCAAATTATTTAACAAATAGCTTCCAAAGTATTTTCTTTAATGTAACCTGACACCTGATTGAATTGGAGAATGTGAAGAAGTCACTTTTATATCTGAATTAATTTCCCACTCCTAGTTCTTACTATCCTATTCACTTTCAATTTCCTACAGGATTTGTTTTCCCACATGGTTTTGAGCCATTTGCTGCCTCCTAATGACTGACTCATAAAACAGCAAACATGGAAAATTTCCAAAAAACTTTTTCTGGAACTATTGCTGCTGCATATTTTTTGATTGTCTACCATTTTTTCATATATTTAGAATTGATGAAGAAATTTGTGACATTGAAACCTTTGCTTTTTTAGATTTTTAGCAGAACATTAGACTTTCCACCCTGAGAAATATACAGTATACAGTGCCTTAATGGGAAGCTTTTCTACTGCTGAGTATGGAAACAAAGACACAAATCGTTGACTTTGGATCGTGTCATTTAGATAATGTATGAATCTGTGCTTTCACAGGCTTGCATACCAGTATCATATGACACTTACTTTGGTTAAATAACTGTCTCCTTCCCCTCCCCCTTTTAAAAAATAATAATTAACCTTTCTTTGGTTAGTTTTCTATCCTTCTCCTTTATACATTATTGAACTTTAAGATATTGTCCTCATTAAACACTTTGTCACACCTAATAGGTTTTAATTGATTATTTAACAAATGAAACAATAACAAAGAGAGTGTCCCTCATGATCTTATCCTGATATCAAGGCTTGTCCTCTTACTATGTTCTGTTCCTAGCACAGTGCAGCACCAGTTTGCTCAAAAGCTTTTGGACCTAACAAAATATAAATAAATATTAAGAATTATACAGGACATATAGAGAACATAGTTTTTTATCTCTGTGTGATCTCTTTCCTCTTTTGAGTTCTTTTACAGTTTTTAAGGGTGTGATCTTGTAAGTAGAAGAAATGAATTGGGATGAGAGTGTTGAATGGAGTTCTGACTTTGCCCCCTGTTACCCATCTATGTTTATGGATACACTCTAAACTTTTCCCTAGATTGAGTTACTCTCAGCAATAGCATTCCATTTGTGGCAGAATGTTTGTAAACCACTCTAAGGTTCTTAAATATGGGTTGGATCTCACAGGAGTACCTCCAGCTGTGCCTTGTTTCAAGTTGTCAGGTCTTGTGCTTGAATCTTTCAAGCTCAAACATGTTTTGCATTAAAGTGTGATGAATTAATATAATAAATTACTTGCAGTATTTTTTAAAATAAATGTCCTTCATCATTTCAATCACCTGTTCAGAGGGCTTTGTTGCAGGAGAGACTCATAGCAACAAATGGCTACTACTTTTTTTTGAGAATGCGTGTAAACGTGTACTTAATTTTTATGCATAATTATTATAGTCTCTGATTTGAATCTTTGAGGGGAGTTTACAGTAATGAAGCAATGAAATGGGGAAATGAAGTTATATCAAATAAGTTAAAAAGTACTTCCTCTGTTAGCGAACATAATCCAGTGCAGCATAAACGGAACAAGGAAATGCTTGCTATGACAGGTTAGCAACACCATGGATGAGCTGTTGTATCTGTTGAAGGGACTGTTGAATATAAATAGCTGATTCTAGTGCCCGAGGTTAGGGTGTTTAATGAGATTGTTTGGGTGTTTAATAAGTCTGAGTTGGATTGGGATGGGAAAAGATACTCAACTGACTTTTCAGTGGCTTTTTTTTGGTAATGTCTTAAACAGCAAGAGGTGGAGACAAAGGACAATAATTCCTGAGTCTTATGTGCCCTCTAAGGTTCTGCATTGCCTGCAGGAAACACTTTTCCTTCCAGCTAAATTTTTCAGTCACTGAACACTAAAAGCGTACTTAGCCTTAGTGAATATATGTAGCAGCTTATGGTGTAACTGGATTCTCATAAAGATCATAAGAAAATGCAGACCTAGGCAGTCTCCGAACTGGAAGGAGTCCCTTCAAGGAAAACAAAAGGAGAAAAAGGCTACAGAAAGATGTGGGGAATTGAAGTGAGTATAGAGTGTTAAAGAAGAGATAAGAGAAATTCGAAGACTGGTGGGTGGTGCTGAGATAAGGAAAGGGCATTAACACTTTGATGCCCCTGAGCCCAGGCCTTCTCCTCAAGGTCTTAACCACCATTTAGATTCGCTGTCTCAGGGCTAATCACTGTATTCAGTTGAAAGTAGTGTCTGTGTTCACATTTCCCTAAAAATGGCAAATTTTTTAAACTTGATTTTTCTTACTATATTATTACCATTCAGTGTGATCTTCTTAAAAGAAATGTCAGTTTCTCCTCTGAAACACTGACACAGTGAGACTTCACACTCAGGTGCTGATGAGCAAAACAAGGTATGTCTACAGTAGTGCTGGGCAATCTTGTTTTATTTTTCCTAGTGCCAATACTTAGTGATATCTTGTTGATGGGCTGGGGGTGTTGTGGCATTGTTGATCTTAATTTAAAAAGCAGAGTAACATGCACAGTGTTCTCTCTTGTTCCATGAAGTCCATCCCCAAACATCTCAGGGTGCTTCCAAAATACTTCAGATTTCAGATCTGGCTTTCAATGGTCATGATGGTGGTTGTCAGTTAGGGTTGAGACAGTAGTATCAATGCATGAAAGTACAGACATGGAGTATTATTGTGGTCACTCAGAACTGTCGTACTAGTGGCATTCCTGATACTGATTCCATAAGTTTGGTGCAGTCAGGTCTATAATGCAGGTAAGATTTGCTGTTCAGCATGACCTGCGTGATAAAGGGTGTTTTGTTTGGGGGTTTTGTGGGGTTTTTTTTGTTTGTTTTTGTTTTGTTTGTTTCTTTGTTTTTAAAACAGCTCGTTCCTTCTGGATTCATAAAACACCTGCAAAATATCTCAGAAAAATCTTTTTGTTATTTTGAGCACCTACTTGGACTTTCCATTTAGTCAGATTTGACTGTGGATAGCAAACGTTTCACATTATGTAAAAGGTAATACAGAAAGAGGTGTTCTTGTAGAGTATTTCTAGGCTTACATATTAAACTCTGTAAGAAGGCAAAATAGTCCAATAAATCACTACATGTAACCCATTGTAGTCCATTCACTAAGAGTGTTCAAGACTTGAGATAAAAAGTTATCATCAAACTAGTTTTTAAAAATATCTTTTTATTTGCAAATTTCTTGTAGGAGACATTACTCTTCAGTAGAGCTGTGATGTCTGGATAATACTGCTTTAAAATACTTTCTGCCGGTTTTTTGAGTAGAACAAAACCTCTGAAGGACAGTGTTGAGCATAAGTGCTCATAATGTGGCCATCGCCCACAATATCAGTGTCTGGTTTAATAATTTTGTCTTCCTTCCCCTACCTAATTAAAAAAGAAGGATCCAATGCTATACTTGTAGTTTTGTTGGATAAGGAAGACTTCTTAAATTGACCATTTGTATTTATTTGTTATTTTGTTTATTATTCAAAGATCATAAAATCTGTGGCACAACTGGGACTACAATTGTAGTCTTTTTTTTTTTTTTTTTCCTGGTTAATAAATCAGACCTGTGAGACACTCACAGGTATATTTGTTACTTCAGCTTCTTTGTAATACTGTTTATAATACTTGAACTGTTTATAATAGCATACCAACAGCAACATGAAATGAGCTGGTTCTATTCTCTCCTGGTAATTTTTCCTCAAGACTTAGGAAGCTGGCAGATAAGGGCAGAACTATAGAAGAAATGGGTCTAGTAATCACTCTGTGGAAAAATCTTGACTTGTGATAGGGTTCAAAGGTAAAAGTACTGTTTGCTGCAAGGGTCCTTGCTTTCATACAGCTAGACTTCTTTTTTACCTGAGGCACCTCCATTGTGATCTTTTCTAGCTGATTCAGGAAGTTCTGCATTCTTGACATAATGTTAATATTGAGGGACATCTTTTTCAGTGTCAAGTGCTTGTAGCCCTTAATATGGTATTTCTGATTTTAACTGTAGGGTATCCCTTCTGTTTTACTTAAATTACTCTGTTTAGAATAATTTTGTGGCAGCCAATCTCTGTGTAGGTGGAATATTTAGAGCAGCCAGCACCAGAGCACTGTATGCTTTGTTGGACAGTCCTTCATTCCTCTTCTTCTAGTGAGTATTCCACTCACAGGGATACCTAAGGCTCCAGGCAGAGCAGTCTTGTTCCTTGTGCCATGATGTACGGACAAGCCATGATGGCACTTCTGCCCATGCTATCTTCTGAACAGTCCAGGGCCCAGTCTCTGAAGTATGATCTACAAACATCTTAACAAGAAGAGGAGTCAGCATTTTTTGAAAAAAAATGGTTTAAATCAATTATCCTGAGTTGAGCAGTAGTTAATTTTGAGTGGGAGTGAGTTACGTGCTGAAAGATCCAAAGTGCTGTTGCTTTATCATGTCCATCTCCTGCTATCACAAAGAATGTCTGTGGTAGATTGCAATATCTGTTTCTGATCAAAATGTCCTGAGTTTATGTAACCATAGTTTCTTAGCAGTGTGTAACAGGAGCCAGTTGCTTAGAGAGGCAGCAGGTAGTCTGTCAGAGTGGCAGTAGCTTGCTGGAGCTCCAGTAGCCTCTCAGGCCAGCAGACTGCTTAACTGTGCATAAAAACGTGCAACTCCTCTGCTTGAAAGATAGTGCACTTGGTGCTAAAACTGCATTAATGCTGGGGATAGCTATGGCTGAATTCTACAGACAACGGCATTCAGTTTCAGCCAATTCTATAAAATGTATTTTTGGAGCCTGAGACAAAGAATATCAGTTAATCAGCAAGCACAGACTCTGGTGGTGTAAAGCCCTCTCTCTATGTTTCTGTGACAGATAAGTCTTTATAGACAAAAACCCCAACAATTCATTTTGAGATCATAGGATCCTATGCATTTTCCATTTACAACTTTATGTACACTGCTGAATCTTAGATTTCTGTTTGCAATAAACTGTACCTATTAGTGGGTGGAATTTGACTGAAATCATCAAAGTTCTAGACTAGGATTTATAGGGATGTTTCCTGTTCCTTTTATTTGGAACTGAAGAATATTATGATGTACCAAGTATATGTCTCTTTTTAAACTTTTTTTTTAAAAAACTTGATTAATTTTGTTGTATCCCTTTCCTACACTGTCTTCTCTTTCTTTACTACTCTGTACATCTGGGAGGTTTTTAGGTTACTGACTGATGACTTTGACATCTGTTTATATATGCAGTAAAGATCCAGTTCTCAACTGAAGATTCTAGGTGCTTCTGTGCTGCCTTATCTGTGAAAGCAGAGCAGTATTTCTATGTTAGCCTCGTATATGTGTATAAAAATAATTGTACCAGGAAAATGTCTCGTAATCTTAATTTCAAAGGTCATATTTAGCATTGATGCTATGCTTTTTCAATTTAGAAGATTAAGGAAGGATAACTTTATGGGCAACAGCAAAATAAAGACTTTTTATCAGGCTGATGCAAGCCTTCTGTGTGTTGTAGAAATGTGCTAATTATAACACAGCACTATTTTCCTAACCTAACCTTGCAGATCCATGAGCTTAATCTGCTACTGTCAGTAAAATACCTTTGAATCTAGTGGGAGGTGTTGCAGCTGTGCGAAGAGCTCTTAAAACATTTGGCCATTTCTGGGATTTATGTTTGCTGTGTGAAGTGATTAAGATCATTGCTGCCCATTCTTTTGTTAGCAAGATGCTTGTTAAGAATTCTCATGATCTTTTATTTCAAAAATAAAAACTAATAGAAATTGGCTAAGAATATTAGACTAAGTTCCATCATGGTTGCATTGTTGATAGATCTCACAAAGTATGATGGCATCTCTTGAGTCAGAAACATGTATGTAGTTAAATTTCATTGATTTATGCATGCAGAAAACATAAATATCCTTGTACAAAAAATGGTTTTTTACAGTTTAAGGGAGGAAATCATTCCCAGAGCTCTGTCTGTTCTATCAGCTATTGTGATTTAATGCCTCCTATTTCCTCTGCTTGAACACCTCTCTGAGGCTTCTCTCATCCGAAGCTTTGCAGTACAGCCTTTCTGGTGCCCATCAGGTCTAACAGGTAGGTGTGACTTTTCTTATGCGTGCTGGTAACAGTGCAAGTCAATTAGAAGCATCAAATGGCTGGGGAACAAATATGGACTAGAGGGAAATCTGGAAACTATTTCGTAAAACAGGTATGCAGGTTACTAACTACGTAATATGTATGGAAAATTTTGTGGTATTTGAGAGCAGGGCAAAGTTAAAACAATTGACAGATACTGTATTTGTAATCTGGAAATTTTTCCCCTGTGAAATCCATATGGCAAGGGGCTGAGATCTCATCAGTTTTATATATATTTTGTAACATTTTAAATCTGACATTCTTCCAGAAATTAACATCCTTTTGAGCATTTTTTCAGTCAAGTATATTTGACTCCATTTATGGAGAAAGCATAGCCTGCATATGCAAGAAAAATGTATGAGGGGATTGGTAGCATACAAAAGTGAATGAAGGAAATTGTCAAGTCAGTGTAAACCCTGAATGGATTTGTAGCAGAGAGTGAAGTTTAAAATGTACTTGATTTAAAACAGAATATGCAACATCTTTTTTTTGCTTGCCTTCATAAACTTACTGTGTAAGTTCAGCCTCTTAAAGATAAATGAAAAAGAGAAGTTATGAAATGAGAAGTAGCTGTAATACACAGATTGAATGTTTGGGTGGGAGTGAAAGTAGGAGTTACTGGGTTGGAACAGATTCCGTAAGATCTGTCACATCATACCATTAAAATAAAGAGCTAGACATAGTAATTTTAAAGGGATATTGTGTAAAAGTTGGGAGATATTAATGCAGGAAAATGCATTGATGGATTCCAAACTTACAGTCTATTATACATACATAATAACTGTTGATAGCAAAATACTTGGTTTGTGTACTGGATTGCTCTTGCGAGGGGAATGATTACAATACATTAGAAAAGTTTGATTCCATCAGCTCCCTCTGTGCGCGTGTGTGTGTGTTTGTAATTTCATTAGGTGGTTCCTGTAATAGATTGATTTTTTGGATCATATTTGTAATATAATCAAAGACCTTCATAAAAGTTCTGAATTCTTTTATTTTTATATGGTTATATTCTTAGCAGCTGCAGTCCTCGTGTGAGAAGGCCGAAGGATGGAGAAATTACTTCAGTTTCTTTTGTTCTGCCACAGACATCTTAATGGCCATGGGCAACTTGCTTCATCTATCTATTCTCCACTGATATCTGGTCTCATACTGATAGTATTTTGATGATAAATAAATGCTTCTAAAAGTACTTAAACACTGTGGATAAGAGGGTTGTATAAATTATCAAGACTTTTGATACAGCAGTGTATAAAACTGTATGATACTTTTCCACACCTAGGCATTTTATTCTAGATATTTTGATTACTACCTGGTTCCCCACACTGTCTTATCTGGGCATCTCACTATTTATACCCATACTTACAATGCCCTACCTTCCCATTTTATTGTGGGGTCCTTGGATGTAGAAATCATTTTTTTTCTTAGGGTATCACAAAACCTCTGAGGAGAGTTGTGAATTGAACTCAGGTCTCCTAGCACTAAATTCTGATCCACTCTTCCTCAGTCTTCCAGGGACAGCCGATCTCAGGCTCACTGTGAGGTATCGAACGATCTTCCCTGACAGTAGGTTGTGCAGCCCTACATAGACATCCTGTGAAATTCCCTGTCCCAACTCCATTCTTTACAATGGCTAAAGTGTCAGTGTTCTCCTTGCCAATGATGGATGTACATACCTTTGCATGAGAGATGCTGTCATGCAAAAGGATTTTGGGGTTTTTTTGTTTGTTTGTTTGTTTTTAAGTCTTGTAGAAGCCTCCCCAAAAGAGTAAAATAGGAAAGGATTATATATGTTGGGGATGGTAAGTCCCATTTGTTGTATGTTGCAAAAAGGTAAGGAACTGGGAAGAAACATGAACCCTGCATTTTCTGCAGTATAGAACTGTGTCTGGTATATCATTAAGATGGTGCAATATGCATCTAGAAGTATATCTGAATTTTACAGCAGTATCTATCTCTTATCCTTCCATTCCTTTAAGGTTTTACAAATTGTATCAAGGAACAAAAACATTTTTAAAAACTCTTTTTTCAAAGAAACAAGAAGAGATACGCTTTTTTAAATTAATATGAAGGTTATGATACATATTTAACAAAGCCTGGGAGTTCCAAAGTGTAGACAGCCATTGTCTTGTCTTAACCCAACGGTGTGAGTAAAGGATACAGTGTCAACTTTAACTTTGAATTTTCCTGGCTTCTGTCACTTCATGTCACAACCTTAGCATTAGTAATATACATTTTTTTTGTCGAGGAACAATAGCTAAAAATGTATTTTGACTAGTAAAATTAAGAAGATGACACATAAATCATAGAAGCTCACTGTGCAATAGTAATGTGTGTAATTTTAAAAATCCAAGTGTAATTTTGAGTACTTGGTAACTACTATCTATAGCTACAGAAATATCACCACCACCTGCCTTTTGGCAAGAAACTATATTTTAAGTTTATATATAGACTACACAATGGGAGAGAAGGGAAAAACTTTTAGCTGAGCATTATACTTAGTACAGAGCAGGAACTAAATATAGTGGCTATGTCATCACAGCAAGGTTGCTTTGTGGCAAAAATACAAAAAATAAAACAGCAGAGACACCTACATTATTGCTGGTACACAGTCATTAGAGATAAACGAAGATGGTTATAGAAGCAGCTGATTACAGGAGATCCTATCTTGAGCGGTAACAATTGAACCTGAGCAATGTCATTTCGACCACTGGGACTGTTTTGCTAACTCTCAAATTCTTCTCATTAATCTCGTTTTAACTGAGGTTGGAGCAAGCTGTGAGAAACCTGAGACTTCAACCCTGTGAGAGGGACACACGTTTTAACCTTAAGTAACCAAAGGAGTACTTTTGGCTACTTCTTCCTTGAGTATAGCAGCTATTCAGGCCTGTTGGCGAGCCTGGTATACTTCCCCCATAAGGAGGCAGTAATTGAATCTATTTGCAAAGAAAGGAAGGAGAGAGCAGGAAATATCTTGTAGCTCAGGATGGCTGCTTTAAGCTGGTCTCTGTCCTGTCTGTCTTCTCTCTCTCTCCCTTTGCTATATTCACTATCAAGAGGAGGAAGAAGCAGCTTGAGAGCTGAAACTACAGCTTCTGTGCAGTTCCAGGAGGGACAAATATGACTGTGGGAAAAGCTGTATAGTTCTGAGGGCTAGGTGAAGGTGGGTAATTGGGAAAGGGAGAAATCAGACAGTTTCTGGGCAGGAAGATGGACAGACATTATTGGCAAACACAGAATACAAGATTTACAGTGGTTTTTTGAACTCCAAAACCCAAATAGCCTGCAAGTACAGGTCTGTTAGGAGCTTGTGCAGAGCTCAGTTAAATCAGGATAGTTGGACAATGTTAAGAATGCATTTTTCTTACAGAAGCATAGCTGCTTGGCAAAAGCAAGAATAACCTATTGTAACCTGGATTGTTACTTTAATTGAGTTTTTAAACTTTCTGGGTTAGTTGAGCTACAATATAGAATGACTTGAGTCATGTCCTGGAAGTCAGTTCTATCCTGTCCTGTTCCTATTAGCATTCAGCAGAACTTGCAAGATGATGTCTTTGTAAGAGCTGTTGTCCAGCTGGTTAATTCGTGTAAGTCTTAACTCTCAATTCCACTTATAGTCAGTGAATAAACTTTCATGTAAGGCTCAGGACCTGATCTGCCCTCTCCCAAGTTAGGATTTTCCCCTGGCTATGGAAATATGATCCCCTTTGCTGAATCATGATGTGTTTGCAAAATAGGGTAATTTAAATTTAAAAGGGGTTGTACTGCCAGCTAGCGCATTAACAGGTGATTATAGGCCCTTCATTTGGGATACTAGAACCTCCTCAAACAAATTATGACTACTTCTACAAAATCTGGATAGTGCTCAATGGCTGAAATACTGTGTAAAAAGGAGCATTACCACCTCTAGCACCACCTTGTGTTTTCCCTTAAAATGAAAGGGGAGGAGGGTCTCTTGAGCTCCATCACTAAGTATGGAGGCTGTCTGGTAGGTATGTTAGTCACTCTCTGCATATGCTATTGGACTGGGCCATTTTGAGATTTAACAGTAAAGTTACTTTGGTGGGATCCTTATTAGGCCTCCTGCAGAATAAGAAAAGGTCTCCTGTCCTGATTTTGTTTGTGAGGAATAAGGGATGATTTGCCACCCATGGGGGAAAAAAAGCTGGCAATTCTGCAGATTTTCATTGTCTGACAGTTAAATTACATGCAACCCCGCTCTGAGATCTGGTTCTTTTGTGGCTCTGGACCATAGTACTTGGTTGTGGTGTGGTTTTGTTTTGTTTTGTTGTTGTTGTTTGGTTTTGTTCATTAACGTGCAAATTCACAAAAAATCTACATGCTTAACTCTCATTTTCTTAAATATGTAATTAATTTTGTAGATCTGGTCCTGAGAGCCTGATCCTGCAAGAATCATGACATCAGTGTACTGGTGCTGGAGTCAGTGGAGTCTTACTTCATCTGTGGAGTAGAATAAGGTCACATACGATGTAGATAGTCTGTCCTGTATGTGAGATCAAGAATCACCATGGTTACTTATCCAGTGTTTTGCGCACTCTCTCCCCATCCCTTCCTCTCTCTCTCCCCCCACCCTGATCCTAAATCTATGCTGTAATATTATTTTCTTTGTGAAATAGTGGCAGGAGCCTTTTGAATGTTTATTGCTTTGCAGCAGTGATGTATCCATTAGTATCAGGAAGCAGTGGCTGACACAATGTGCTGGAACTGCTGCTGGTGACCCAGAGCATGCTTCTTGACCTGTACGTCCCTGCTTGTGAAATGAGAATTGTTTGCTTTCATAATGTAAAATACTTATTGTTTGCTGCACTATTTTCTTCTTATTATGGGACTGTACGTTTCCTGCAACAGTGACAGCCTGCTATCTGGATGTTAGGTTTTGCATAACTGGAGGTGGGAGTTTCTATTTAGTACTCAAGGAGAGAGCCTTTCATGATTTAAGTGACAAAGCTTCATTCTCTTTGGTGGTCCCATTTATGAGCTAGTCTTGCTGGTGTCTGTTACTTAGTAATTGAGTGCTTTCAGTGACTGCTGAATGGTGAAGTATTAGCAGTGTAATCCAACTCCACAAATACATATATAAAGATATTTTAAGAATAAGCAATAAAAAAATCAAATACAAGATATTTTTTTTTCCCCCAAGTGGAATAAATATTCTTGTTCATCAAGTACAGCCTGTAGTTTCTTGGTTATGTCACAGTGGCAATGAGGGGTGGGCAAACAGCCATGTGAGCTTGTCATTACATAGAGTAGGTTGCTCAGCAGTTAAGTTACTAGTAGACCAAGTGCTGTAGAAATATTTCAGTTTCCAACTTCTGTTTAGACACCAAAGCATTCATGTGAATCGATAGAAAGTTAGGCACCAAATTAGGAGTAAAGAATTGAACTGGCTTTTTGTGTACGGAAGATAGATCTGTTTCAAGCATTTCTGATAGTGTAGGTGATAAATGTTGCTTTTCTAGCAACATCTTAGTTTGGTGATATGTGGTTGTTCTTAACACACGTGAGATTATAAGTGACCTTGCTTTTCTTACCTATAGCCTTGAGGGACAGAGTGATACTGTGGCACATTTTGGGAATTATGCTTCACTGCATACAAATTGGTATACTACTGCTACTATTCTGTTTTAGTCTACTTAGCTTTCTTGTTGCAGTTAAACCATTGATTTTGTACTACTGCATTTATAATGTAGGCTTATCAGTTAAAAAAAAAAAAGAGGTAAGGAAGCTAAGAGGGAAGTTAATGGAAGGAAAGCTGTTCAGCTGGAAAGTAGAAACAGTTTTATTTTATTAAATGCTTTGGAGTACATTTTGAGCAGTGCTTGTTAAGGAATGAGGATAGTCATATCAAATAGAAGGTAGGATTTTTAATAAGGAAAGTAATGATATAAAACAACCAATAGGAATATGGACAGGTAAAGAATAATTAGAGATCATCTTTAAATAGCATAAGAGTAAGAATTTTTTTGCTCTGTTCATATCATTCTGTGTTGTGCCTTTTGCTAGGATTTTACACATTAAGATTGCCACGTATTGCTTAGTATTGTTAATACGCAAAATCCTGGCAAAAGGTTGACATTGTAATGGCTCTAAAGGACCCATTTCAATGTAAATCCTAAGGGTCTATCAATGTGCAGGGGATTTATGTGGGTGAGTCCCATTAATGGTAATGGGACTTATGTGCGTAAATCTCTTCTGCATTGATGGGAAAATAGACTCCTTAGTATGCAAAGTCTCATTGGAAATCAAAGAGCATTTGCATAAGATCCATACATAGCATGGGACTCTGTGTATTAAAAACAGTATGAAAAGAAGATAATATACCTTAACTACTTTAGTGGATAAATACTAGTGTAAAAAGAATATTCTTTATATTGTGTGTTTCACTTTTAAAAATTGCAACAATATTTACACAGTTGTCTCCAACTGTTAGAAGCCAAAATAACTGTATGTTTCCCATGTGGATGGTTGATTTTTACATGAGTGTAGTTGAATAAAATAATTATGTGTAGCTACAGAACTCTTGCACTGAGCTCATGTCCCAACTTTCTGCATGAAATATTTCATTTTGAATGACTTAAAGAGTATAAACAAGAGCCAAGAGATCTTTGCAGTCCCAGTTCTGCTGCAATGCTCAAAGCCTATTGATTTAATACATACTCTCAAATAAGATTATTTGCATTTTCTTTTATTTGAAATACCAAACAGTACTGAAAAAGCCATTGCGTACCACTGCTCCTCAGAATACTCCAGCCTTTGATATAAAAAGTTTTAACTTTGTAATAAAAAGTGTTTCTACGGCACGTGTATGTGCAAACTGAATGACATCACAGCAGCGTTAAGCTGAGCTGTCGTATGATGGTCCTACTCTGAAAATACAGAAAACATGAGCGTGGTGCTTTCCAGCAGGTGTCACTGTTGGCAAATATAAAATTAAAACACTACGTTTCTCACAGGTTATGTAGAGTTAAAAATATTTTGGAGGAGGCAATGTACTTCACTTTTTTTTTTTTTCATCTCCTCCTTGTAATATACAGGTGTTTATTTTGTTAAACTGTTTCGTATATATTGCTTACTTTAGGGAAGCTCAAATGCACATGAATATGTTACAATAAAATGATAGTATTGCTTGGAGAATATCTGAAATGTTGATGTCCTACTTTGTTCTTTGCTGTCTGGCATCTAGATCTGCAATGTTGTTTTAAAAACTAAGTAAGAGCATAAAGAATTTAATTTTGCTATTTCTGTGGTTTTAAGTGGGTAGAGGAGAAAAGTAAGTTGATTTTTGCTGAAGCAGACAAGAAGTGGCTTGCAGAATCATTATTTTTTGTTAATCAAAGGAGAAGGAACCTGAATGTAGGTAGCAATTTAAGATGAGAGTTTTGAGTATGTGTGACTATGCAAGGTTTGGTTTCATCTGCCTGAAGGAGGAAAAGCTGTATTGTGTCTTACATAGTATCTCACCTCAGGAATTGGTATCACTGCTTTCAATGAGAATTCTCTCAGAATGTGGTGCCCTCTAAGGAGAGAGAGATCAGAGTTGAACGTGTTTTAATATTAAGGATATCTGCTTCTTGTGTTCAGGATTAATTTAACATTTGCCGCTATAGATATGAAACTGTTGAATCTAGGTGTTTTCCTTTATGTGAACAATATTAATCTTGCAACCCTTATTATCCAGTGCATACTGGATAATTAAGAGTTGCTCTAAGAATGAAGCTTTAAATAAGCTTTAACAGTAATTCCTGAGTGCGATAAACCTCTCCAAAATTCCCTTCTTTTTGGTGGACAGAATGAAAGTGTTTTGTGGTTTACATCAGAAACATATTTTTATATATAATGCTTTTGTGTATTTAGAGATAGTGGAGTGTGAATGGCACAGGTGAAAGCAATTTATCCAGTTTTTCAACAAGCTGATATTTCTGTGTGCATTGACTTTTGTCTTTCCCCTTCTATGTAGCACAGAATATGAATGTATCCACCCTGATTACAGAGTTCCTAAAGGATGCTTTATATATGATGGACCAAGTTGTTACTGAGGTTGATGAGAGGTATTATAGCGTGAAGCGAGATTCCTTTTTTCTTTTTTTTTTTTTTTTAATACTGGATAGTATCTCGCTACTTTTCTTAAAGCCCTAATGGGAAGTCTGAAACCCAATGACAGCAAAGACACTGGGTTATATCCCTGATATAATTACATCACACTCAGAACAGCCATATTAGGAATGAATTTTTATTCCTATGTGTTTTTTGAAAGAAAACTTTCCTGCTCCTGTTTCTGTAAACAGGTGATACAAGTGAAGAATCTACAGATGTTACATGGAAGGTGAAAACTGCATGCCTGATTGCAGCACCTGACTGCACAGGTAAATTGCATCAGAGACCCAGGTATCAGCTGAGTATTGTTCATCCAGCAGCAATTAGCACACCTCAGCTGGGAGGGATTTAGTTTAAAACCAAGCAGCCTTCACAAGTGAACTGTTGAAAGATATTGCAGGACAGGGGGTAAATGTGTCCTGAAGCTTTTCAGCTAAATTCATCAAGAATGTTCTGAGAAGGAGGGTTGGAAGAAGGACTTGTATTTTGTCTCCAAGCCGAGTTGCAATCCTCAGGAACTGAAGTGAGGAGACTGCTCATGCTGTTTACTCTCAGTGGTGTGTTTATGTGGTGGTGGCCCACTGCACCTGGGGAACAGCAGTGTGGTTGTGTTGGAGAAAAGCTCTGCCTCAGTCCCTGTGCAATAGCAAAGTGTTGCTTTCCTGGTGGCTACACCTCCAATAGGACTATTTGGGTAATGTACCTGATGTTCGATTTTTTTTAATATATGCCTATAAGATACAAATGAACTTCTTAAGATAACTTTAAGACTAGAAGAAGACAGAGGCTCTAGTAAAGAGTGATAGTGATTGTTGTAGAAATAAGGTTCCTATAATAGCAGTTTGTATGTAGCTCAAATGCATATCTCAGTACTTGTGCACTCAGTAATGGTACACAATAACATGGTTAAATATTTTCATGGGTCAGAAAAAATTCAGAATGTTTCAGAATCTGATATCCTTGTAACTTCAGGTTAACAGAAAATAAATAAAAAAATTGAACAGGTTTATTAATATGGGCAAAATGTGAGATAACTTCCTATCTTCTAGTCACGAACAGTTGTATGTTTGCTCTATCTGTGGCTAAGTATATTCTGAGTAAACGCAACTTTAGCACTCTGTTCTGACCGTGCAAAATTTATGAGACCTTTTGTTTCCTACAGAGTGATTTTGACAATTGGATGGTTTATGATATTGCAGTGTAAAAGAAATTCCTCACATAAAAGCTTTTCATTTGGCATGAGTGCACTTAAGGGAATCAAAAAGTCACAGCTAAAAAGGCACACTGTCTTGGATTCTACAAATGAGTAGTATTAACTTGCTTAATTTTAGTGAGTTTTATGACTTAGTAAATTCTTACTTGCACCTGCCATAATGAGGCTGGTTTTCTTCGTCCTTGCAGGATCTAGTCCTGGACAAATTTGGATACCTGTAAGTTTATATGGGGAAGCAGAATATATCTTTTTTCTTTTTTTCTTTGTCTTTCTCGTGTATGTGGTTTGCCTGCTTTCTAAAGACTTTTTTTCTGTTTTATTTGCCTCCATAAGAAGTTTAGGACACTTTTTAAATTCAGGAGCTTAACCTTCTCTTTCTTCCTTTCTTGAATATTTTATTCTTTGCATTATTAATGTCAATTTTGCAATCAATATCTGTAGCTCAGGGGAGGAGAGGAAGGCAGGGAGTGCAGTGCTCTTCTGGTCTACAGATTTGGCAATGGGATGTGTTTTGAATAATGACTTCAGCAATGAAGTCTTTAGAGAGCTTTCCATTGTGCTTTTTGCAATTTGTTTTGCCTTAAGAACACAAATGCTGTTGTGTTCAGAAAGGGCCTGTTCGTAGGTACAGAGTACAGAAAGAGATACATAGGAGTAGTGCACTGTGCTGGTTTTAGTGTATTCTGGAATTCAGCATAATTATATCCAGGCAAAATGTCACCTTTTGAAAGCAGAGTCAGCCTTGAAATCGTTCTGGAAATGTGATAATGGGCCTGAGAAATCTAGACTTTGTGATGTTTCAAGAGCAGACACAGTGTTGGAAACTGTAAGATATGAGTCTTTGTTAATCAGCAAGGAAGCTACAAGGGTGATGATGCAGGGAAAAAAGGGGTTCTCTAAATGTGATGGGTGTGACTTTTGTAGTCTGGGCTTTAGGTGATGTTCCCTGAACTTAGCAATAGAATTGTGTCTTCAGGTGCCTATGCTCAGCCTTCCAGGAAGCTGCTGCAGTCAAACAGGAGTAAATAATGAGACAAATTTTATGTGGTGGGTTGAGAAATCAATATGTAAAATTAAAATATGATTTTATAAAATGAACTTCTGTCTGAATGTATTGTAGGATGGATAAATTTTTCTAATACAGAACTGTACAGAATAATACTCTGATGCAATGGTAACAAATAAATGCATTTCTCCCTTGAGTAGAAATGGTAATCCCACAATTATCCTGCAATACAAAACAATCTGTAGGATAAACAAATAAATACTAGTTAGTCCTTTATTTTACTTCAGAGAAATTAATTAGGCTTTTCACTTCTACCACCTTTCATGAAGTAAAGTGATAAATGAATAGGCCTTTTATGCTTAGCTCCAAATTAAACTGCTTTTTTATTTTAATTTGGAAGAATTCTCAGTATTGTCAGTCGTCTGTACGTTTCATCAGTAAGTGGATCATGTATATGGGCTTTTATCAGATACATTGTAATACTGCCAGAAGAAGCATTGTGTGTAACACTTAATAGTTTGCTCCTATCAGTCCATAATTTTATATCCATTTAGACCAAATATACACATATAAAGTACAACTGAAGTGAAGAATTGAGTCAACTGTACTTGCTTTTTTCCAAGCTCCTTTTCTAGCCCTACTCCTGTGAAAATCTGATGTAAACATTTTAAAGAATGGGTTGCTGACTAGATGCTGCATATATCGTTGCATGAAATATTTGCTCTAAATCCTCTAAGCAGTTCTTACAATGGAAATGAGAATTATTCTGATCAACAATTCCTAAATTATGTGTAAGGTGTTATCCTGTTTATTCCATAAGCAGTCTGATATTGACTTGAATTGCCTGGTCTTTGTGTGTGTCTGTTTTAGTAGACCATATGGCTCCATTTTCAAAACTCTGATTGCAAACGCACTCTCAATTTTTGGTTCTCAAAAATATATGTAGTTCTCTCATAATCTTTTTTACCCATAGCATCAGAATTCTAGGTTGCTGATGGACTGCTTTCCCTTCTGTACCTGTTTGGTAGCTACTTTAAGAATCTGTTTCACATTCAGTGTTCTAATGAATAATTAACTTTTCGTTGGTTTGTGCATGTGAATGTTTGGAAAGGTTAAACATCATAACCTTCTCACCTAATACAGTGCTCAATGTTCTCACTTCATGTGGCAATTTTTGTTATGCTATTAGGGGGAAATCCTACTTTAGTGTTAAAAATACGTTAACTGGAAGATAATTTGTATTTCACAAGCAAAGGTTTTCAGTTGCATTCTTGGTACTCAGTTTCCTTTAACAACTGTATCTTATATTTACTTCAGACTGCTTATATGCTTTAATCAAATATGGTGAAAGCAGGCACACTTGGCAGGGTATTTTAAACCTGTTCTGTATGTTTTGATACAAAAGGTCATGTTTCTTATTTTTAAGTTACTTTTATGAAAGTACTTTTCAGTGCTACCTTCTTCATTTTCCCTTTGATAAACCTAGATATGCACTGAACACATGAGACAGTAAGTATTTAACTCAAGGGATTTTGCAGATTGGAAGTGGGACTTGGGTCATTTAGATATTTTGAAGTGAGAAGTGACGGATGGCTTTTGTGCTGCTTTACTAGGGAAAAACTTGTTATGGTCTTAGTATACTTCACCAAAGAAAACACTATTTGATGACATTTCAGGAATTCTATGCCCATTCAAATGTCTGAGCTGTAAGATTTTTTTTCTGACAAAGCAGGAATTTCTGCCTCTTAACGTTCTAACTCTATTCAAAGTCATAGTTGGGACTAGAAACAAAAAAGGATGAACACTGCCCCTGCCAGTTATATTAACTTTTGTCTTTACAAAGGACTTGTTTAGGTAAAATAGCTCTGACCACAACTAGAAACGATGATGAGGTAAGTAGTGTTGCTAAGGTCATGTTGAGGAAGGGACGTCACAAGATATAGGGGCTACATAGTAGGCACTAATCATAAATCAGTACAGATATCTAAACCCCAGTGTACTATCTGAATGCATAACAGCTTAAATCCAGTGACTTAATTGTTTTGAACAGCTTGTGAGTGAAATCATACCTGTTCCTCTTGTCTGAAAACAATGGAGTCATTCAGCAGTGAGGAAATTATTACATCATTTGATGTCATTTGGTCATGATTATGACTATGTGGGTATGAAAAAAGTTGTAGCTTTTGCTTCCTTGTGTTTGCTTGTAATGGTTACTTTTTTTATGACTGCTCAAATAAGGATTTTGAACCTTGTTGCTTGACTATCCCTGAATTTGTTGTTCAGTGTACATGTGATCTGATAAAGGAACAGACTTTTGTACTGTTGCTTTTGTGGTTTCAACATTAATTGAAATGAGGTCACAACTTGGAATGGCAAGGAGAGGAAACATCAGAAATGCAGGTGTTCTAACCCCAGAATCAATTAATGTAAGCAGTCTACAGAGGTGGCCCAATGTGTTTATTTGAAAAACTAAACAAAAACCTTTGTATGAATGTAAATGCAGTTTTTAATCAAATTGTATATCTTTTCAGTTTCTAGACTTTTGAAAAATTATGTAATCTTTTCATCTTAAAATAGTGCAAACTGTTAACAAATTTAGTAGTTAGTGTTCAAAGACTGTTAAAACCCACTTGAAATAGCATGACAATCTCATTTTTACAGTAATACTAGGTTGTTAATTAGCTGAGCTACCCAAATACTGAGATTATAGTTAAAATGGCTCTGAGTAGGAGGTGATAATGATGCGCTGCCTGTTTTACAACACATTATATGCAGTGCACATTAATTCCGGTTTTTAAAAGAAAATTTTCCATCGTATTAAATAGCTCTCATTTTAAAATCTCTCTCAGTAAAACTAACCTTGTTAAATATGTCTATAATAGGTATTACTATATCTGGCAGTGAGAAGAATCACAGATATGTGCTTAAAAAGAGGAGGTGCGCTATTATTAACAACAACAAAAAAATCAATGGTAAGAATTATCACCTCAAGTTTAACCAAGTGCCAAAGTTGGTAAATCCTGTTTTCATAAAAATAGTTAAAAATTTATTTCATTTCCTTATCTTATGCTTACAGTGTAGTCATTAGCTTCACTTCGATGTTTGGTTTGTGTACATACTGGAAATAACTGGAGAATGGCCATTTCTCACATGACTGTCCAGCAGTGAACCCTATGGTGCCCACCGTAACTAGTTAAAGCCTTCCTGGGCATGCTTACATGAACGGCAGCTGTAGCTCTACCATTCTGTAAAGAAAAAAATATGCTTGTCGTGTAAGGAATGACCATTCCATTTATGCTATTTTTGTAAAAACAAAGTTAATGCACAAACATATTTTCTTTACTCAAGAGCTGTGTGGGCTTTTCTTGCTGTTTTGGTTTTTTCTTCCCTTGAGGAACCCAATACGTACATTTTTAAAGAGCTTGTAGGAAAGGGACAGAAACCCCCAGAGATATTCCTTTTCCATCCATCCATCCATCATCCTTTTATTCTATGTTTTCTTTCAGAGCATAGTTATTTAATGAGATCCAGTAGATGTGATCTTACAAGTCCTAAGTCAAATTTGTTGAGAAATACAAGACAGAATCCTGAATCTGTTTTCTCTCATGTGGCCTCAACGCTAGTTGTCTTTGTACTAAGTAGAAGGACTTCTTTTTGGGCTTGGCTTGGAGTTGGTTTTTTGGTAGCTTAGGAGTTTGTTTGGGGAGCTCTGGTACTTCTGGGAACTCAAGTCTTAAGTTTTATGATGGAGAACTGAATGGAATGCTTACTTGCTCTTGAAAATTTCAAGTTTGTCTTATTAGATGGGCACTAAAGGCAATATCTTAATCTAGGGAGATATCAAATAATTTTTTGTAAATAACTGAAAGTAAGGCTTTATTGCTGTCATGGTGAATATTCTGTGCAATACTCTATTAGGATAATGGGAGGAGTTGTCAGTGGTGTTGTATCCATCTCTTCTAAGGGCTAAGTAATAATAAAACAATAAAGGATGTTAAATTTTCTCTTTTCTAGGTGTATTTTCTGGCACTTGGGAGCTGCCAAATGATACAACTTCTTTGCCTTTTGCCAGACTAAGACGATTGAGAAAGCAGGTTTTTAGGTGTTTATTACACTTACACTTAGAATTTTTCTATCTTAAACAAAGCAAGTTTACTATCTGAGAAATAAGCAGCATATTGGGACAATCACTGCTTCATTTTCTGGGTAAAACTGCTAAGAGGGAGGACCTTGAAAGGAGGGGAGTCTGCTCTAGCTGCCATTTGAGTGCCTCAGTCAATGTTAAATTTTCTTTCTTGATTGAAGTAATCAGAATTTATTTTAATTTTGAAAAAATGTCAGTATGCCTTTCATATTCTGCAGGAAAAGACTTTAAATAAGCTAGGAAATAGTTTCTATTGCTATAGCTTCAGATGTTCCTGCTTACTGACCCTTTCAGCAGTCACTAGAAGTATGGCAGGCAGTTTGCAGAATGAGGTCCTTAATTAAATACATAGCTGTCTATGCTCAAGAGCAAGGTCTAATGCTTTATTGTCAAACTTATATTTGTATTGGGCATGATACAGTTACTTTAAGCTTAACAGTGTTGCTTTGACTACAAGTCCTTTTCAACTGGCGAAATTTTCTGTAAGAAAGACATAACACAGTAAAGTTGATTTTTATGCCTTTAAGTATCTGTACTGTATAGAACTGAATTAAGAAATGTATGTTATGTAATAAGGGACATACCAATGTCTAGGTATTGCTATAGAGCTATGAGACATTAGTGATATCAGTGATATCATATTTTCATATTTCCTTTTGTTGACATAATCTACACATTCTCTCGAAGCATAGCTCTAAAACAACAATAATTTTTGTAATTATAGACACGTCTGAAATTCATTATGTGGTAAATGTATATTTCCAAAGATGACTAATGTACTTAGAGGATTGGGCATAATGAATACTTTGCGTTTTATGGATTTCATCCAGAGAGAGGGGTAACATCCTTCGTACAATTTTCTGAGCACCTTAACGTATCAGCTAGAAAACCCAGCAGTTCCAATCCTCGTGTCTTTAACATTGTGTTCTGCAGGATAGTAGTGTGTATGTGCTTAAAGAATGTCGTTCTTCAGGATATTATCAGCAGACTGGTTGGAATGTAAATTATGAGCAGCAAAATATATATATGCTGACCTTAGCTTTGCTAATGTGATGGACCACCTTTCTTTCAAGTAACACCTGAGAACTGTGTGTATTTTTCCAGGAATACTATACAGTCCCTTGTGTACGGGGAGCGGGGGAGGGGAGTTAAAAAAAAAAAAAAATCTATCAGAATAGAGGCAAAATAACTTATCATGTGCCCCTGATTTATATAAGCTGATGTACTACTCACACCTTGAAGGGATACAAGCAGATAACTTGAGCAGACCCTTCTGATGTTTGAACCTCAGCTTTTATGGATCTTCTGTTTTTTCTCTGTTCAAAATGCTTAAAAGGCTTTGAATTAATCTTCTCAAAGATTTACATAAGTCATTTTTAAATCGTGTAAGATTTCTTTGTTTTGTTTTTGTAAGTTAGTGAATTTGATTTGTTTTAAGAAACTGTTTGCAGTCATAATTAAGAGAGATATTAAGCTTAGTGTTAATTAAACAAATTGATGTGAATATCTGATTGAGTCCTGAGAGGGTTAGATTTCTCCCAGCTGTGAGAGATCACATTAGAAGATGGATAATTTGTATGTTAACTGCACGAGTTAAAGGAATTTGCAAGAAAAATATGAATGTATTTATTTCTGAACTTTAATAACAAAATGTTTTATGGTCTTGGGTGGCTTTAATACACTGGTAGTGTGATGAAGAAACTAAACTGTAAGTTTATGGTAGGGAGAGGGCAGGATCTTCCTCTTCTGTGGAAAATGGCAATTTTTCTTTGTGGAAGAGTGAAGAAGGACTATTTACTTGCATTTAGTAAAACCCTAGAAAATTACTCACTCCCTCGACAGCTTTTTCTTTAGTATGCTTTGGAGAAAGCAGGATATATAAGTAATAACTTCTGAGACATGTAAGAATGATTCGTCACTTGTTTTCAAGTGATGCTCACAACGAAGTTTCTAAATAAATTTCTTCATTTGCAGACTAATTTTCCCATTCTCTGTTGCCATTTTCAGCACAATTTGATTTGAGACCAAGTCTGAAGTTGGCCTTGCTTTGGGGGAGTGTAAAGGTTGCTTCAGATGACTTCCAAAGTTTTGTTGCAACCTAAATTATTCTATGATTACAGTTTGACGTCCATGTTTGGATCCAGTATACTAAAAGACACCTCTGGCACAGCATTGTAAAAATAGCTGTAATATCCTGATATTTACAGAGAACTCCTTTATTACATGAGGCATTGATCCTGAGACCTCTTTTAAGGAATTTTCTGGTTTTGTTAGCAGTCTTGATTATTTCCTTTTAACAGATGATAATATGAAACAATTCAGCTGCTCTAATTATTTTACAGAAAGTGTGGGATTTGCATGTTCTGATCCACAATTTCAGAAAATTAGGAACAAGAAAGGTTGGGGTTTATTTTTTTTTGTTTCCCCTCAAACAGCTGCAATGTATGTCTATAACAAATTCCCTGTGAATGAAAACTGAAATATTTTTAGTGTGTTTAGGCTTATATCACTTTGTACCAATGTATTGGACAGACATTACTGAATTGGCATCCTCTTCTTCCTGAATGGTAGACCCAGAATCATGATACTGCCCTTAAGATAGCCAGTGTTGCAAGATTTCTATATGTGGAATTTAACTGACTAAGGGTATGCACAAGCATATCTGTTAAATTGCATCATCATGAAACTGAAAGTTTCTTCTGTCTTGGATCTGAAAATTGTGCTCTAAAATTTCCAAAGTAGCTCTCTACCTTTTATAGAGAAACCTTCTGGTTTGGTTTGGGGGTTTTTGGCTAACTCTCCTGTGGCGATTGATATATCCTTTAAAGTGGATTGAGTGCTAACAGTACCTATCCCAATGGCACCTGTTCTGATTTCGAGCTTCCTAGCATGCTGCTCATGTATAGTATGAAAGGTCCCCATATCTGAGAAGACAAGCTCAAAAAGTATGATGATTGGTATAAGAACTTAAGTGCAAAAGGTATTTTTGCTGTGGCTTATTTTTGTTTGGTTGGTTTTGTTGTGGTATTTTTACCTGACTCTTTTCTTTGTAGTAAACATAGTTTACTCCCTGGAAAAGTAGACTTCTTCCAGGAATTTGCCATATGGAAGGCTGTTTCCAGAACAGCCTCTGTTGTTCCTGAACAACAGTTGTACACTGCAGCTTCTTAAATTGCACCACATCTGCATAAGCTTGCCTGTCCCTAGCATTTGTTTTTTTGTGAGAAGGTGGTATAGGTAGGAGTAGATATAGACCACCAGGAAGCCTCTTGAGAGTTTATTGTACTCTGTTGGTAGAATCCTCTAGTGTAACAGCAGAGACAGCAATTCTGTCATTTAGGCAAGGCCTCAGCTGGAATAACTTAGCAGACACACTGGTTTCTATTTAATTATTACTTCTATTTGCAAAAACTGAGTTTGGAATTACAGTACATCTTATTTTTTCAGCTACTTCTGCTATTTACAGTTTTAAATTATTTGGTTTATTCTGTTTCTCTGATTGAGATATTTAGGAAGAAAACCTACCAAAGAAATGCTGGTTTTCGTGTTACAGGAAGGTGTTTTTGAAGTGCCATTAAGTCACTTGGAAATTTCTAGAAGTACAGTTTTGAAAGTCTAGAATTAAAGGGAAAAAAATCCTTCCTTCCCATAACAAAGAGTATGTTCATTTGTTTAAAAAAATATTAAAATGCTTTCTCTGGTAATTGTTACCTTGCTGCATTAGCCAGTGCCCTATTAAGTGTGAGTCAGACAGGTAAATAATAAATAAAGTTGAAAGACTTGAACAAGTCATAAAGGTCTTGGAGTATAATACATTCCATAGCAAGCTTAATGTTTTATAAAAGCAGTAACAATCAACTGCTTGTTTACTGCCATATGGGGTTAATAAGGCCAATACTGATGCTGCATATACTGAAGGCATATATATGCCTGTATCAACTATTTCACAATGTATATTCTTGAATTTATGGAATTTATAAAATTAATGTTACAACAATAAATCGGTTTGAAGAAGAATCTAAGGAGAATCAAAGTACTACAATGAAAATATCCAGTATTTCAGTTAATTCAAAATAAATGGGGAAATTAAATTTAAATATTTTTAAAGAGTCCTTGAATGGTTTGTTGATTAGAAACTAATGTAACTCCTTGTCTAAGATAAAACACCAAACAGGCAGCAGCTGCTGGTAATTGGTGCAAGTAATTGTAGAGCCAATAAGTTGAAGAAGTGCTTATTAAAAGAAACTGCCTTCCTATCTGCTCGTAAGTTCAATTGAGTAATGCACTCTACATGTGGTCTGACAGTAGGTAAATTATACACCTGATTTAAAAACACTCCATCCATAAGAGCTCCTATTTTGCTCATCCATAAAATTTTTACTTGCTTTATTACTAACTACTTGCAGCAGCATATGGCATAATATCTATCAAATTAGGCTTTGAGGACATCTTAGACTGGCACCCTGCTGACTTGAAACATGTGCTTAATGCATATTGCAGCGTTTTTAACCCGTTAAGTGCCCCTAGGATAGGCTTCATACTCTTGAGGCAAGAATGCCCATGTGGCCTCACAGATACAGATTGTACACCCTGCTGATCTGCTGGCATTCCACTGAAAGTGATGAATCTGCCTTGAAATGGCTGTTGCACAGACATAATTTAAATCTCATTCTAAGGAAACTTTGAGGCTACAACATCTTATTTTTGAACTGATAAGAAAATAGATAGATCTGAGAAGAAAAGTTGTAATTCAAGCTTAAGAATAAATGTTTTAAAACAATTTAAAATTGAAATTAAGCCATGCTACTCCTTCAGCATGTTAGTTTGTATGCAGATTGTTCTGGAAAAAAAAATCCATTAATTCAGTGAAATCATCTTCCAGTAAATGTTACTTGAGGTGATGCTGTGCACTCATCACAAAGATAGGTTGAATTTCTGTTCACATAAATAATCACCTCTTTTGGCCTGCTCCTAAAAACCAAAGAAACTATTTCCTCCCAACTTCAATTTTTTTGTCTTCAATTTAAAGAAAAACATTCATGTTATCTTTTCCTTTAAAGAAGCTGTAAGAAGTCCAGTTGTCTGGACTTTGGTGGACCTGTGACAAGTGATGTACCGTGGGTAAAACCTGAGGAAAAACTACTGTAGACATCCACTAAAATTGTAATTAAATACTGGGGGAGAGGAGGAATAAAAGCATCTGATTCCACAGTCTTAGAAAAGTCATTTGGATGGTTTCATTGTGGGCTTTGTGAAAGCTTTCAAAGCACTTTTGGAAACAGTTTAAATTCCGAATACCAATTTTCCTTGCTTCTTGACAGTGATTTTTAATGGAAGATTTTCATTGGAACTGATTAAGAGGCTAGTGGTTTTATTTTTAAACTGAATTAAACTTACACTTTAAATTACTGCTTTGGCTCCAAGGCTAACTTGGCAATATGATTTATTCTAGTTCTGTATATTTGTAGTGGTTTTCCTGAGTATATTTGGACATGATTTGTGCTGCAAAGTTCTGCTGCTGAGGTTGGATTACAGTCTGATAAAATGACAGTCACACTGCTGATAGACACGCTGTACTGCGTAAGCTGAAGTCATGAGAGCAGGGTCCTGTGCCCATGTAGGTGATGGTGTTCTAGGAAGCAAGTGAATCAAAGAGCTACTTGTGGTGTTGTGGATGTGTCTCTACTAGAGGGCTTTACAGGGCTGCTTGCCTGGCCTTGCTGCTCTGGCCAGGCAGCTATTCCAGGGTAGCATAAGCTTGTTAAAAATGTTTATATGCATAGGTAGTATGGCAAACAAGCTAGGTAAAGAAATTTGAGGTAGTTAATAAAAATAAGAAATATTAATAGATGTTAATATTAAGTAATAGTAAAATTAACAGCAGATTCTTATCTACGGTGGCATGGATTTAGTTGAAATGTAAACCTCTGAAATGTGGTTTGAAACCACAAACACCTCTTGTAAGCAAAGAGAGGAAGATAAATGGAAGGATGTGAATACACAAACAGGTTGTTGAAGAGTAAGCTCGAGTAGACCATTTTACAGTGGCAGCCCTTGTATGCGCTTTGCTTACTTGGGGGGAGCACACCTCTCTTCCACTGGGTGTAAAGATCATTCATGTTTACCATAACACAAAGATGTGCACAAGAGGAGTTATGATGCGTGTGAGAATGTGTTGGGACCAAAAAGCAGTTTTGCTTAGTGTCTTGTTTCAAACAATAAGTTGCTCCCTAACAAAGTGTAAGATCGGGGCAAAAATGTATGAAACTTCACTGGCATTCCTGCTTTTATTTTTTTTTTTTTTTTTTTTTTTTTTTTCAGCTCAGCTGAGTGAGTTTTAGGTTTATGTCTACTTAGTAACCCTCATGTGGTTACATTTCCATTTCCTCAGCCTTCCCTTGATCCCATAAGTTTCAAAGCACCCTAATGTTCTTTGTTAACAGTTCCAGGAGTCCGTTACCCATAATATAAGAAGCTGCCTCCTTTTGCTTTGAACCTGGCTCCTGTTGGCATCATTTGATGCCCTAAGTTGCAGACAAATACTTAGACTACATCCTGTCATGCTCTGGCAGTTTGCATGTATGGCCCATTGCCTGGACCCTCCAGCCTCTGGAAGTGCAGTCTTCTCAGGCTGCTGATGTGTTGCTGTTGCGTGATGTTGACAGTAGTTGAAAGCTAGTGAATATCAAGAAAGCTGCCTTGCTTACTCTTAGTTTTTGACTTCAGGTGGGAGGAAATAGGCTACCTGGCACTTGACTTATGCCTGAATCTCAGCTCTCTTGATTGCAGAGGAAAAAGTGAATGCTAAAGGATCAAAATAGACACTATTATTGTTATATTTGAAATAGAACCACTATAACTTTACTACCATGGAAGCAACAAAACAAGCCAGCTTAGCTTTTAAAATAATCTCATACTTTTGAGGCTTCACAGCCTGTTGCTAGCAGGTTGGAAGAGAGATTTTGAACCAAAAGCAATAACAAGATCATCTTTTCAATAAGTCTAATAAATATTATACCCATAAAAGGTGTTTTTAAGTGTTAAAAAAGATGTTGAATGTGGACTAATACCTGTACATTCAAACTTGAAAACCTGCTGGCTGTTGGTTTGGGGGTTTCTGTGTGCAATTTTTTTTTTGTTGATTAGTTGGGTGTTTTGTTGTTTTTTTAACTGAGAGAAAGGATGGATCATGTTTCCTCATTAGACTTAACTGAACGTATTCTCCAGTTGCCTATCTGTTGTTCATCATAGCCCTCATCTACAAATCCCTGTCTGTGGGAACTGGTAGGTGGAAGTTAAGGCAGTGTATTGCAGGAAGTAGGAATGGTGATGGAAATAAAGCAGCTCAAGGAAGAAGTTAGAAACCAGACAGGAAGAAAGCAAGAAGAAACTTTTTTCTGTCTGTATACTTTGCTGAGGTGAATTTGTGTCTAATATATCTGTGGAGACTAAAGATGAATTAGGGAATGAAAATGTTCCTTAGGGGCAAAATATACTAAGCCATTAAAACAATTTTTGTTTAAATGTTAGTATCTCCTTTTCTTTGTGTTTACATGCAACCCTAATGTAAAGGAAAGATTCCTTTTGGCCAATTCATTAAGCAAAATCATCATTAAATATAAAGCCCTTTTTATTAAGTTCCGTTAATACCCACTGTCCCTTTGACTCAGTATCTTATTTCTGACAGTGATCAGCAGTGGAGGCCCAAGACAGAATGTTAAGAACAAAGTATTCGCGCCATGGTAGTTCTCCAGACTACTTCCTCAGCTTCCAGCGGTTTGCAGTACCGCATTCGGAGGCAGTAATGGGGTTTTTCTATAATGTTCAGTGGACTTTTATGCTGCTGTATTACATATTTTGTAAAATTGATCTTAAACGTTGTAGCTTTTTAACCTCCCTCTCGCTAGACTCCACTGGATTCTTCGTCTTTGTTGCCTTCTCTGTATCTTTACTGTTTCTATTATTACGTATTTTGGGAGGGAAAGGTAAGAACTGCATTCAGTATTCAAGATATAGAAACACCATGTCATTTCCTAATCTGTTCTCTTTCTCTTTCCTAAATATTCACAGTGTTTAGCTGACTTGTTTGCAAGTGAGCATTGAGCTTGTGTTTTCATAAAACAATCTATATTGTTGTCAAATGGCAATAGTCATCCTGGAACCTCTGTATGCATAGGTAAAATACGAGTGTTTGTTCTTCACAAATGTATCTTAACTTTTATCCACAATGAATTTCATCTGCCATTTTATTGCTCATTGTCTGTAACATTCTTGCATGACTCTCCAGTTAGGTTTTTTTCCCCACTAACTCTAGTAATCTAGTTTCTTTGAATACTACAAATAGTGTGGGCCTTATCACACATCTTCATAAGCAGCTGCTGCTGCTGACCTCATACCACTATGAAAATTGCCTGCTCATTACCCTCTATTTCCTTTGGGGTTTTAAGTTTTATTTATTTATTATTCAGGTGAGAACTTTCTCTCTTTTCTCGTGGCAACTTAGTTTCTTTAATAGTTGGTTGTTGTTTTTTTACAATGGACTTTGCCAACAGCCTTTTTGGATTTCAAGATATTATCACTTAGGTCTTACTTGTAGATATAACTATTGAATTCTTTTAAAAACACAAAAATAAATTTCTGAGGTATTGCTTCTTTTTACAAAAAGCACATTGATTTTTCTTAATAGGTCTCATGTATTTATGTGCCCATCATTCGGTTCTTCATACTCGATCTCACATGAGGATTTCCCTATGGGCACAGTCATTTTGTCTTTGCTATGGAAAACAAGAGTGAATATATAATAAAGCACCATCTCTCCATGAGGGAATAGCACAAGATTAGAGTCTTTCTGACTAATAAGTGGTTCAGAGTCCTAAATATGGCCCAAGAAAATACCTTTCTCTCTCTCTCTCTCTCTCTCTCTCTCTTTTTCTTTCTCTCTTTCTCCAGGATTTCTTCAGCTTTGGAAGAAAATATGATCCTTCCAATGTCATGAATGTGGAAGTACATGGGAAAGAGATCCAGCCAAATCCTCTACCGTCCTTCATACATCACTTCTTCTGTCCTCCAGTTGACTGACTTCATGTGTTACACTTGTATTTGCTTTCTAGTATGCCATACAAAAGATAGAGCTTCCACTAAACTGATTTCAGGAGAGCTTGATTGGGTCCTATAAAAAGAAAAAACCAACCAAAACTTGAATGAGAGGAGAACACTTATTTACAGGTCTCTTTATCTCTGGTGGTACACTTTTTTTGCCCTAGATATGCTTTTTTTGGATATTTTTTTTCCCTGTCCTCAAGTACTCAGTGGAGCTTGAAAATTGCAGTCTGTGCTGGGATTTTAAGAACTGTGTCAGAACAGAACTCAGGCTGGGGTTTTTTTGGTGTGTGTTTTGTTTGGTTTGGTCCTGGGGATGTACTGGGTGTTCTGTAAATGCTAACCAGGACCTTTTCTGTTGTCCTTTGGTTGTCAGGAGTTGCTCTGATATTGTGTACAGAAATAGTTTGTTGTCCTAAAATGTCTGCTGCTGATGTCCCAGCAATGCAGAAGACTAAGGAGACATATGGATTATTGAAATCACTCAAAAAATGATGCCATTAGCTGAAATAAGAGAAACCCAAGAGCTGAAAAGGGCAGAGCTTAGTTGGAACCAAAAGAGGAGATCATAAAAGAGCATGACCCAGTTTGGGCGGTGATATTCTGGGGCTGAGGTGTCTGTGATATTTGAAATATACTGCAGATTCTGGGGTCCTCTGCCCTTCGTGTCCTTTGACGGGCTTGCTGGCCCACATGGCAGATGGTGATGCTACTGGTGCCACTTTATTAGATCAAATCATAGACGATTGTGCTGTAAACCTCTAAGTCCAAACCTCTGCACTGACACAGTTGGGTGATCAGTTATGATTTCATGCTATATTTGTCTTAGCACCCCATTAAAATTATTTTAAAAGTAGAAAATTGTATTTTTTACTATGTTTACGATTTCTGGCTGTATTCTTTACACCAAGCACTGGGTAACCTTAAGGTTATGCCCTGACCCATAAATGGCATGGGTCAGACTTTCATCAGGTAGCTGCAATCGATCTACTCCACCAGGTTTTGCATATTCAGCATGTGAGTTGCACCTGTTTTGGCAACATGTGCAATTGTGCAGTGAAGGAAACCTGCCAGTAGAATCCCAAATTCATTTGTTACAAAGGTTAAGCAATATTAGTTGAAGTAAGCAAGGAGTTGCTGGAAGCGAAAGCCATTGTTTATTCAAAGGGTCAGTTACCAGTAAAATTCTCTATTTTATATTTCAGGTTCAATTTCACTACTTATAATTGTTAAAATGCTTTGAGTGTATTCCTAAGGATGTGTTAAGAATATCACCAAAAAATATATATTTAGATATGCGCATGCACATATCATTGTTGATGCTGAAATTACTGCGACAGGCTGCTGAACAATAAGCATTTATAAGATCAAGAACTAAAGCACTGTTCCATAAGGGTCAGGATGGCAAAACTTTAGCGGGTTTTATTATATTGCTATAGGTTGGACCGAAAATAAGATGTTGTTAATTATTCTGAAAACAAAAAATTACTTTCTGATAGCTTTTGAAATTTGCATTTTATTATCCTCCAGAAATAACTTAATTGACTCTTTAAATCCTTTAAATCCTTTTAAAATATTATGTTAAAAAAAATGTGCTTTAAAAATGTTTCTTTTCCTTCAGTAAGGAGTTGTTTTAAGAGAAAAACTAAAAAGCTGAACTACATATTGAATTTTTCAGGCTGTGTTTCTGCACAGCAATCTTCTGAAAAAGTGCAATTATTTTTTTTTCCACTCAAACATGCATTTGAGAGGAATGAGTAGATCAGATAAAGAGCTGAGATTCAATTCAACTCAACCTTGAGTCACTCTGACTCTGTCTCTTTAAAAAGAAAAAAAAAAAAAACAACACCAAGGTGGCAAAATCAATACAAACCAATAATAACTTCACATTTGTGGAAGCAACATGAATGGCTCTCCAAAATATTGAGACACATCCAAGTACATTTTAGCAGAGCTGATATTTATCAGAAGTCATTTGCCCTCAAGCAGATGCTCTCTTTCATTGTGCTCCTGTCACAAATGACTAAGATTTATGACAGACAATTACAGCATCTGCAGTTAGCAGCCTTATAATCAGCACCATTATTTAACGATTGGTGCAATAAACTGACTCCTGTTACTGTTTATCAGATATCAGTCAGTTCTGGCTATTTTCTTCAGCTCCCCAAATCACAGTATGGTGCAACCACTGCCTTTTAATGGCTAGTCAGAAGCAGGCACATTTTCACGTTTTATACAGACTGCCGAGGAAAAAGAAAAAGCAACCAATTACATGTATGTATGGTGCCCTCTCATTTGAGATGCCTGTGTATGTAACTATCTCTATACAGTCAAACCTCTTGAAAAAAAAAAAAACAAAACAGCTTTTACTATTTCAGATAAGAGCTTCTATTTAGGCTTCTGCATGGGGAAAAATGTCTTCTGTTTAAATATTCATGTTTTAAAAAGTGAATAAAATGTTGATATACTGGAGTAATCGCTCTCTTGCAGCCTGAATTCTGTGTGCATTTGAGGAAGGGACAGTATCTGATCATTATCCAGCCTCCTGAATGTTAGGCAAAGAACAGAATTGTATTTTAAACTCAGTAATATTCTTATTGAAATTAAAAGCTTGAGGAGTGTCTCAGTTAAGGTTTTTAATGAATGTGTATGATGTATGTTATGAAAGTTCTATTTGGTCTGCATTTTTTCCTGGAAACCTCGTGAGAAGGAGCTAAACAATGATTGAGCTGCAAGTCCAACTGAAAAGTATATTAATACTTCCTTGTGCTCCAAAAGCAAAGATGTAATTTCAGTGCCATGTTCTGGCATTACTTAGACCAGCGATCATCAGACACGAGCCTGGTTCCCTTGAATATATGCTGTTGTAAGCAGGTGTTTTCTGTAACTTGGAAAATACTTTGTCCCCCCTACCCTGAACACTTGTTAAAATTTTATAATTTTTTTTATTGCAATGCTTTCATCTTGTCTGCCTTAGTTCTTGTCAAAGTAGGGAGCACTTTATGTTTATTGACATATTCTTCTGTTTTCACTGCTAAATGAGAATACTTGCCATCCATAAAGTTTTCAAGGAAAAGACTGGCCATTTTAAGTGACTAAGGAAAATAATTGAGATGGGGTTTTGTTTCTGCCAGTAGAAAATAAAGTGAAGGTGAATAGTTCTCTTCTGTTCTTTGTGGTGATGAGTCATCTTGTCAACAAGTAGAATTTAAAATCACTTGAAATACTGAAGTGAACTGAAATTGCTTGGTACAGACTTTTCTTGATATGTGAAATATATTTTAAGACCACATTTGTTGACTTGTGTATTAATAAACTAAGGACACACAGGGCTGATTATGTTTCTTGGTTCAACAAGTACCTAACTTGTTTTCTTTTTCTGGAATAACTGATCACTCAGATTTCTGAGGTATTCTAGACAAAGAGAAGACAAAGCTACTGTACATGCCTTTGATTAGAATTTCACTTTTGATGATACTTTCATATTTATTTGAATGTGTGTATTCACTTTATTTTTTTAAAGAGAGTACATATGCGTGGTTATAATTTCAGCAGTTCTTAAACAAAATCTAGGGGTTTGATTTCAAGTTTCTTTTTGTCTAGGGCGGTGGCCATTAAAATTTACTTAATATTTTCAGTAGTTCATAATTATATTTGTCTTTTAACATAATTATAGATTGACTCTGCACTGATAGGAGAAAGATACTGAGCCTACTAAAACTGAGTGTATGAAATGTTATTTCTCGTCCAGATTTACCTATGTAATGAGAGGGTATGTCTTTAAAAAAAAAAGAAACACAAAACCCACAAACAACACAATACCCACCCCTCCACCCCCCCAGTAGAAAACTTGACTTCTAAAAATTGCAGCTTGGTCTGTATCATTCTGATTTTGAAGTCATTCTAAACATAGAATATCATTAATATGCAGGCATGGAGCAGTTTGTTTATGCTGATAAATATCTTCCAGGGACTAGATTGAGACAACTGAATTAATTTTATTTTCAGCTGATGTAGATGTTAAATGATATTTAAGATGGTTAATGGTAGATGATACACTTTGCAGAAGTTGCTTAGTGATGGAATCACACTAATATTAAAATCAATAGAATTTAGTCTTCTGACTCGGAGCAATTTTTTGAAAATCTTCTGAAGTACAAACCACCCTGGCTATCCTTTTGAGGTTGTTCACATACTGTAAGAGATTCCTTAGATAAATGAAAGCCAGGTATAAGACCTGGTCATATATATATATACACACCTGCGGTCATACTGGTGGACTAACTGTCAGGCAGGAATGTTTGGTGGCCAGCAATGAACTCTGCAGTGAGTTTGGATTAGTAGGCTGTAATACTACGCTAAGTTCATGTAAGGAATAAAACCTCATTGCTTTCTCTCAGCTCCATTATAATGGGCTTTAAGAGTCTGACAAAGAAAGTCATGGGACATGGTAATACAAAATGTTTGAAGTGAATGTTTGGGTACTAAAATGTTTTGGAAATGAAATGAAATGATGTTTTTTGTTTTCAACTAAAATTAGAGACCCTTGTCTATCACCTATGTCAGAATTAATAGTAGGTATTCCTATAGACATTTATGACATAGGTTGTAGGGTGAACTTGCTTTTTAACTCCACCTGATCCAGCACATGCTCTGATCAGTGGAAAAGACTATCCTTTATCATAATAGTTGTTGAATCAAGCCAACTACTAAGTAGTAATGAGTGTTACAGATTTAGAAATAGATAACATGACTAGTCACGTAGATGAAGCTTCAGGATGCTATAGTGTGATATGGAGTTAAAATTTATGAAAGCTTCCAACTAGTTTATTCCTATTTTATTTTAAAAATTTGAAAGTGAAATATCTTTCTGTGTTTTGGTTTGGTTTTGGGGGTTTTTTGGGGTGGGGTGGGGTTTTTTTTTCTTGGTCACTTTAGCTCCAAACAGTAAAAATTGTCAGAATGTCCTTCTGACAAGCAAGTTTGTCTGAAAACTTGCTTTTACTAAAGTAAAACCATTGCCCTCATTTAAGAGTTGTCCAGGATGAAAGGAACAGGAAGATGAGCAAATGCCACATCCCTGTGCAACACCTAGGACTTTCGTAGGAGGTTAATTCAAACGAACCTTTGGTCTTTTGTGTATCAAATGTTGCCTTTGAAGACAACATGCCTCTACTCACAACATACTGAATAGATCATGCCTGTTTTGTCAGCTGCTTATGCACTTTTTCTTCCTTCTCTGGTATGCAAAAGTAATTATGTGCACTGCTACTTGTACTTTGTAAATGTTGTTTTGTGGTCCACACATGTAGTCTAGAGGTAGCTCAAGTTTCATATTGAGTGGGTTTTTGTTATTATATGCAGAAGGATTTCTTTATAGGCTGAAGTGTTGCTGTATCTAGGTTGTAATGACAAAGCATATCTGCTTTCTCTACTTCTCGAACAGAACTCAAGAAAAGAGGAGAGAATGCAACTGCTGCTGCTTGCCTTAAGTTATACTTTGCTTCTTCATTTTTCAGTTAAATGCTATTTAGTGTGTAGGGTATTTTTTTCCAGCTCCATCTCTTTCTTTATAGCATGTGTGAGCAGTTTTTGTTATCTATGATCTTTCTGTTTAGAAGAACTTGTAAACTATGAACAAGAACTTAGAAACTATGGATATCACGTTGGACCAGTGCTCCATGTAGAAAGTGTGTTTAATTTGACATCAGTCAGCATTAAACGCCATAAAGATCTGTTCCAGAAGAACAGTATGGTGGCAAGCAGCATGCACTATCTCTAAGAGGGCATTTGTACTTCTCTTCCAGTTGAGCACCTATTCTATTCATCTCATCGTTAATCAAGAAATCCAGAGGAAAATCTGGAAGTAAAGCATTCACGGTTTGTAAAGGGGGACAAAAATTTTCTCTTTTGTGCAGGGAGTCGTTGTAAGATAATGCACCACTGCTTTCTCAAAATAGTAGTTTCTGTGGGATAGGAATGCAAATTGTGAGGCTGTATCCCCAGAAACATTTTCTTCCAAGAAGTTCTGAGGATTAATATTAAATAAGCAGCAAAGCATGATCTCCTAGTGTAATGCTGAGGCAAAGGCATTGAGAACAAACTTTGGATATATCAGCAAGTGAATAGTGCTAGGATTAAGGAATTAATAATGCAGTTATCTCATAAATGTCTTAGCAAGAACTTTATTGAAATGCTTTATTCAGATGTCCTTTTTTGTTTTAGTTTGGTTTTTTAACTTGGCTTACAATATGAGATTTTTAAAATTTTAATCTTTTAATTTATCCCTCTCCCTCACCCAAAAGTCAAGTAGTAACTTGATCAGTATGCAGTAAGCTACATGGGAGAAGGTTGCTGATAGCCAAGAGTTACTGTTGGTAAAGGATGCTTAACAGAGGCCATAGTTCCAAACTGAACTGAAATCCAAGCTAGAATCAAAATATGTTTTCAATAGTGATTTTTTTATATCCATCATTTCAAACCCTTGCTCAAAATAGCTTTTATAATGACATGCTCTTTATCACAGTTACTCTGTAAGAAGTTCCTATTTCTGAAATGCAAAGTGAAAACTATACTTCGTTTCATCAAAGAACTTAAGCTGCTTTAGTTGCAAAACTCCTCTGAGTAGCTGGGCAGTATAACATTGTCACAATGGACGTTATAGGTATTTGCTTTTCTACAACATTTAGTCTTCCACAGAGTTAGAATGAGCCCAAGACATTTCTCGGTGAGATATACTACGCAGTCAATAAAAACTTGTAGTAGTAACACTTGTGTGATTGGTTAGTTCAGTAATTCATAGAATTATGAATGCCTGAAAAAACACCCAAATCATTTCAGTGCAGGACCAGCTTTATTGGTTCTGCATTTTGTCCCAGAAAAAGATCTGAAGTGGTTGTCCCTGCTGCCTGCTATGTCCTTACTATGCTGAATAACTACTTATTTTTGCTAGTGAATTAAGACATGAAAATTACCTTAATCTTCTTTTAATGAAGAAAGGTGATAAGTTCAATCAGTCAGTCACTAGATCTCTTGAAGTTACAACCATTTCCTTTTGCACTAGAGGAAGCACAGGGAAACACTCAGATAACATTTGCCTCTTTACTACTTTGTCATCAATACATGATTTTCTGTCAAAGTTTCTAGCTTGTTGACTTAATAGAGTGTATGTGTGCATCCTGTGGAATTTGGGAAAAGTTTCTTGTAGTGTAGAGGAGCTAGGACAGGACAGCAATGAGTATAAGGCACGTAAGTGCTGTTTGGTATCTATGCATATAGGGTATGCGCAGTTTGGGAAAAGTAGTGATAGCAGCGTTATTATATTTTTATTCAAAAGAATTCAAAGTACTTTCTAATGCAGATACTTGTGCAACTGTCAGCATAGCACACTGTGGGGACCATGGAGAAATGTTATCCACAAAAATCCTGGTCTGAAGAGTTCGACAGAGTCATTTTCTCATAGGTGTTGATTCGTATTTGTTAATAGAATGCTGTATTATTTCTTGAATGTTTCCAGCATATCTCTGTCATGTCAGATTTGTGTCTGGACCACACAGATTAGATCAAATCGACTTTTCATTAGATTTTAAGGGTCATAGTTTGGGATAAATATTATTATTCATGTAGAAATTGAATCTTGGTTTATAAAGAAAACAACCTGGTAAAATATTGCTTCTAATCAAGAGGTAGTATCTGCTGCACAACCACTTTATACTCCTCTTTCTACTAATGTTTCTGTCATTGCAGTCCCAGGATGACCAAGCCAGATCACACTGAATAGGCCTCAGTCCATAACCTTTTCACCCTTTCCCTCTTCCCTTTAGCATCTTTAAATAATATTTAAAGCAATGTCTAGGAGTTTTAACTGGAAATACTAATGACATGGTGTACAGGGCAGCTCTTCTCCTAGTAGGGGAGGGTGGGGGGGTGGGGTGGCAGAGTTAAAAAAAAAAAAATAAAAAATCAAAGAGTAGGACATGCAGAAGAAGAAATAAAATTGTGAAATACAATTATTGTTGTTATGATAAATATTTGTATTGTTGCTTAGCTTTACCAGTGTGTTTTAGTACTAAAATACATTCCTCTATTTAAAAGAATAAGGTTAAAGCCCTTTTGTCAAATGCCCAGTTCTTGTAAAATGTATTCTAGAAAAACGTTGAAGTCTGGACATTTATTACAATAAGGCAAACAAATAGCAAAGAAAACAAAGATAATTGAGTGTATAACTGAAAGGGGACAAACAAATGAGAAGAATACCATATTTTCAAGGTCCTAGTTTGGTGGGGTGTTTTTTTAAAGAAATGTATGCTTACAAGTAGAACAAACATTGAGTTTCCCCTTTATACAATGAATTCAGCTTTGTATGATGTTTCACTTCTTGGAGTGAATAACCACATCTTTATTTGAACAAGAGACCCTCGGCATTACTTGAGACCTATTTTTAAAGAAAATAATTGTTTTCAGACATAGCAGATTTGCATAGTGTCAGAGCACTGTGCTCATTCTTTTTCAGCATCTGAAATTCTGTGTCTGGCACCTGCCATTGTACGTCCTTTAACCCTTCATAAGTAGTTATGCCTCATTCTAGGAATCCCGTTGACATCTGTGGAACTGGGGTGGTTGGGGTTGTTGTGGTGGGGTTTTTTTATGATTGTACAGTTGGGCAAAATTTTACAGCCATTTATACTAGTCTTTTCTTGATTTTGAAAGCTGCAGCTGAGTGGGCAATTTTCACCATAATACTTGAAAGGAATCAACAATTAAAATAATGATTTACCAGATCAAGTCTTTTTTTCTCTTTAGGAAAGACATTTTCCTGCTATCATAGAGTAAACTGATTAGTCCTTAAAAAAGAAAAATTTACAAATCAGTGCATTTTAGAAGACTAAAACTTGCAGGCACATGATATGTAAAATTGGAATTTATTCCTTGTACTCTTAGCCAAACATTCAGTGTAATTGCTGAATAGTAATGCAAAATAAAAAAAGTAATAGCAAAGTGTTTAGTGTAGCAGCATTGCTTATATATGCTATTATTGAATTAACAGTATAGTAGCCAGTATTATAGAGGTGAGTCTGCATGATGTGTGGTACTAGAAGAAGAAAGAGAATTATTTCAGGTTGTTTTTAAGGGTTTTTTTCTGGATACACAAGAGCAGTCTAATAACAGTAAAATAATAATAATGAAGAATAAGAGTAATTTTAATGTATTTCTATGGCTTTTATTATTCGTTTAATATTCCCTGGTATATTGTGGAACTTCAGTTTCAGTTCTGTCATAGAGGAATATGTATGTTTATCAGCTAGAGATGTTTATAAGACTATTTTTAAAAGATCTTTTTAGAGGGTTAAACTTTTCAGCTAATTGTTTGTGTACAATGTAGAGATCTAGCTCCCCCTAGTGTATTAAAAAATCCCCCGAAGATTTAATCAAGTATTTAATGAATTAATAAAATGGGAAAATGTATGTTTATGAGACATAACGTAATGCCCTCTTCCAATGGAAAAACAGCACTAGTTTTTAGAAAGGAGCAAAAATTAGCACCTTTTTTTTTCCTGAGAACTTTCTACTACAGTTTTTCCAGTGAAATGAAATCTGTCGTGTTTATGAAAAAAATAATTCATAAATTTGCTAATGGGAAATAGAGCTTCTGAAACATTTCTTGAAACACTAAAATGTGTTACTGACTTCTGGGAATGACTGCAGATTTACTAACTTTCTGTCTTTTTTGGAAAAGATTTGTGTCAAATGAAACTGTTTAGAGCAGCTCTTTCTAAAATGAAAGTGTTTGGTGAAATCCTCTTTCTCTTTGTAGCTGTTATACTCTATGCATCTAATGAAATCATAAACGGAAAATTATAGCTTCATTCTAGGGAATGTGAAGACTTACTCCAACAGATGGCATCAAAACACCGGTCTGAACTATATGATTGCTGATTGTTAATTGCTTCTGTAAAACAATCCTTTTAAACAGAGTAATGCATTTTATCATACAGATTATAGTTCTACGCATTTTGGTTTTTTAATATGAGTTAACATTTTCTCCTCCACTGTAAGATTTAGTGTTTGCATAATTATCGGATTAAACAACAGTGAGTCAATTTTTTTTAAAGAAACGAGGACAAGAAGATAGAGAATTATGAATCACAATTTCTGTTTATTCAGAAATGCTAAATTACTGTACAAGTATGAGCTTTTATTATGCACAAAACAAATGGAGCAAGATGCCCTTAAGTGCAAAAACAATTACCTAGTCCAGCATTCTTCACTCAAGAAACTCCCCATGACGTTAGTGGAAGCCTTGGCTGTGTAAGGAAAGCAGAGTGCAAAAAGATACTGTACAATATCCGTTAATCATTATGAAATCAATACCCCTGATTATCCATTTGTATTGTTCTTGCACCGTAAGGGCTGGGTATTTTATGCAAAGCTAAATGAATGGAGAAATTCTTTTAGATGACTTGGTTAGTCCATCAGTAATGATGTGGGGAATTACATGAGAGTTTGTTTCGTGGAGTTGTTCTCCTGTTTCTAATGTAGTCAGCCCGCGAGTGTTGCAGAGATAGCATGCTCATGTTTGAGGAGTCTGGAGGCTTGCACCTTTCTGGTGCTTTCTGCCCTTAAGCCGGTGGAGAGTTGTCTGGTTCCGATGGAGGATTGCATCTAGTTATCCAGTTCTGATTCAGGTTGTGGTGTGCTATTTTCTCATAAAGGACTCTTTTGACCTTGCCTGGGTGAGTGTTGCCTTTTACCTCAATGTAATGGAGGTAGCCAGAACAGTGAGGAAATCAGGCTAGGAAAATAAATTAAGAAACAGCTGTGCATATTTTCAGGACTTCTACTCCAGCCTGTCTTTTGTTGCAGTATTATGTTATAATATGTTCTAATACGCCTATTATATATAGAATGTGTAATTATATTAATATCATAACTATATTGTAATCAGCATGCAGCTGTCTGCTAAATGGAATACCGGGCCTGCAATAATGTGCCATTAATTGGCCTTCGTGGCAACCTGTTACAAAAAGGGATGTGTGACAATTGTGTCCTGCAGTCTGATTTACCTTGGTGGATCAAGAGGGGCTGTGCTAGAAAGGAGCACGTTTATGTCAAAGTGCTGTTGGTTTATGTCTCTGTTTTGGGTACAATGGAAGCCAGACATAGTGAAAAGGATTTTCCTCTTCTACAGTGAAGTTGTCTGTGTGTAGCAAATTTTTGATATAATGGTTCTAGAAAGGTGGGTAAATGCAAATCTGTCCGTTGACCTCCATCATTTGCTGGTGTGTCCTAATGATTTTATGCAGACCAGTAACTGGCTAACAGGCAATTTCCATAGAGTTTTAGTATCATTACCTTATTTGACAGCGTTTGTGACATTGGGAAATACCTAGTTGCATTAATGAGTAAAAATAAATTGGCCTATCCTTAGCAGTCTAAAAATACTTCACCTGAACAGTCCAGGGACCACCTGGTGTTGAATGTTGGGTGACATAGGTGTGCCAAGGGATATGGCCGATCAACTCATTATTCCTTCCCTAGGTTGCTCCTGAAATGGCTCAGGAATTTGAAGCCACTTGAAAAGGGTCAGTAAGCTGGAAGCAGCAAGTTTGTCTAGACCAATTTAGGAAGTTGTTTATCTGTTCCTAGAGTACGTTTGAGTGCTCTACAAAAGCTTTTTCCGTAACACTAGAAGAGAACAATAAAATAGACACAGGCAATTCCTCAATGCAGTCTTGTTGTGAAATACATCTAGAATTTACCATAATGCACTGCAACTGGGTAAACTGAGGCAAGGGTTAATGGCTTGATTTTCAAGAGAGTTTAATTCCCCCATCTCTCATTGAAATGCAATTGTTAAGTGACAGGAGAGCAGAATGCATTATTTGACTATGGGAATATAGCAGTTTCCAATCTGAGCCTTGTACTTGTATATTAATGTTATTATATTATTCGTTTCTCTAAGAACTTACAGTTACAAACCTTTCATTCTGCCCTGCAATACAGCACAAATATGTAAAAAGTGAAATTATCTGTTTTTCAGGTAATTTGGAATAGGCCACAATCAGCTTCATGCCAATAAAACAGAAACTGGATTAGCCAGTGTTAACAGTCCATTATGGAAGCTGTTGTTTTTGGAGTTGGCAGATGCGTTACCAAGAATGTACATGTGTGAAGTTAGGTGTTTGAATCTTTTTGTAAGAAATCTGGGTTTTGAAAGACTGAAGAATGAGTAGTTAGTTAGGATTTCTGAAGTCAGGCCATTTACTGCAATGAAAGTATACAGATTTTTACAGTCAGACTAAAAGCACAGTGGGAATAAAAACAAATCCAAATTAAGTTGCTCTCTGTTTTCACTTTCTAAAGATTAAAACCAATTTACTTATTCAGGCATGGAACCTGCTATAGGCTGATGCTCATTGTATGTTTATATAGCATATATGAAAAACTAATTTGTATTGCTATCTGTTGTCATATCCATAGTACCTGTGTTTACTGACCTGGTGGAGATATAGTTAAGATGATGTTGGCTGAATTGTCAAAAAAAAGAGAGGAAAAAAAGAAAAAAAACACCCCACAACCCACAAAGAAATGAATGATTTGCCTACAGTGTTGCTTATGCTGGTAAATGAGCTGATACCACAAGTGAAGCCTCTTTTACTGTCTGCACGTTTTAAAGAAATTAATTATTTCATGTATAAAATCACAAAACTGTCATATTAAACAAGGTGTTACTAAATAATTTTGGATGCTCATTCAGAGTGGAATAATCTATTAGCATCACAGAAATGATTCATAGTTAACAAGGCTATAGAGGTAGGCCTGCCTGCTGGGCTGTAAGAAATTGTGGAAATAAGCTGTTTCACTGATTGTCATGAAAAGCGATTTTACCCAAGAAGTATAGCATACAATCAGAACTGAGGAAAGTATGTATTGAAACTAGATTACATTTTTAAAAGCAGTGGGATTTTTTCTTTTTTTTTGTACTGACTTTAATTAATACAGAGCAGGTCTTTACATCATGTTTCTGTTTTATGTTTCATACATTGTATACAACCAGTTTAGATCTGTCTTCAGGCTGGTGAGACTTTACTGATTTAGCATCTTCAGCAAATCTGTTGATTTCTGATTTTGATGAAACTGTGATCACTGACGAATTTGAAAGAGGCAGAATGGAGGATGAGACTGTTGGTGTGGGGGGCCCAGACCAACCCCTCTCCCTCATTGAGGAAGTCCTTGCTTGCTTCACGATGTGGTCAAGATGAGTGGTCTTGGCTTAGGAAATGAAAGGCCAGATCCTTTTAATTAGAAATAATAATAATAATCACTATATTATAAATTAACTCTATTCAGAGGGTCTCTAGTGTTAGAAATTGCTATCTTTCATTATGCAATTGTTTTTAAGAAGTTACTTGTGTTATCTCCAATCTTTAGGGATTTGTGGGTTTCTTTTGTTTACCTTTTAAAAGCTGTCTTAATGAGGTTGTTTTATGGCAGAATTTTCAGCATTTCTTAAATAGCATTAGCTAGACTATTCCAATTTCCTATCTGCTAATGCAGCTTTTTTTTTTTTCTTCTACCAAATTTTAACAGGACTTTATATCACTGTTATTAGGACGTAACACAAAAAAAATTACCAGTGATGTTTTGAGCATGGGTGTTTTATTGTGTTTATTTTTAAATACATTTCGTGAGGCTCCCTGGACAGAATCAAATAAACGAATCCTGCAAACATCTTCATTATGGTGTAGCCAGAAAAGAAAGGAATCTGAATTAGGACTGTATTCTTAGCATAGTTCATAATAAGCGTTATCTTTATGACAAGCTTAAAGAACATAAATTGCTGAATCCCTAACAAAAAGCATTTGAAACAATTGGCTAATTAGGAAAGGGGGGAGAAAGAGCAATATTTGTTTTCCTTTGCAGTCTAGATAAATAACGTTTAACATGAATACATAACTTATTTTGAATGATCTGTTGTGTCAGTATCTGGCACGTCTTTTTCAGTGACAACAATTAAGGATACGTGTAAATGGAAATGCAGACTATCTGTCATTGTCCATTTCCTGGTAGTGAAGCATGCAGTCTGCCTCCCAGCAAGATCATTTTGCCAGGATGTGAGCGAGCTGGTCACAAAATGCATAGTTGATTATCTCATCGAAACACACTAATCCTGGCAAAGCTATCCACTATAGAAGACCCATTGTTTGTAATAGGTCAGTTGTTACATGGCTTTCAAACCTGACTTTGGATATATGTTTTATTTTTTTACTTACTGAAGCAAAATGATATGTCACAATGAAATCCAAACTTGAGTGAAGAAGAAGATATATTAATCAGGTTATTAATGGAAAAGAAAGGAAAATACACTCTCTCCAGAGAGAAGAGATGAGGCAGTCATAAACACCTTATTTGGCTCAGTACAGGAATAACTGAAATTATATGGCCCAGGCTATAGAAGAGATCTGACTGGATGATATTAACAGTTTCTTTGAATATTTAATTGAAGGCAGAGTTCAGCACAGAATGCATCTGAAGAACACTAATAAACATCCTGTTATATAATGATGTAGGAATTAGATGGTAGAGAAAGTATCAGTTTTGTGTTTCTTAAAATGGAAAAGCTGCATTAGAAATTTGACAGCTTCTTCAGTGCTGCTCTATTGGCAGCAAAGTAGAGTTTCCTAGTGAAATATTAAAAGCAATATACACAGAATGAGTGCTTTATTTTTTCTAGCACACTAAGCTGGGTACAAAAAGTAGTATAAGCCCAGTAGTTTCAAAATTAATTATAACTCTGAATATTTCATGTTTTCCATGTAGCTCTTAGTGTATAATCATGGTGGATTTTTTTTTTCAATTATAACATGAAAAAACTCACACATATGTTAGAAAATACCTGAAGAAGCTATTGAATTTTGTTTTAATTGGGAAGTCATTTTGTACTATCCTTCAAGTACTTTCCAATTTGTAATAATTCTTCCCTAAGGAATCTTGACAAATTGCAACAATTTCCTAACTAAATGTGTTGTATGTATTTTCATAATTTTGGTTTGTGGTAATTGCAGGCTGCTCGTTAATACCTTTCTAAATCATATAAAAAAGGGTTAGATTATGTGAACAACATGTGGAGGGCAAGAGGGAAGAAACATACGGGGTTGGGATAAAAAGTTTCGTCAAGTCTGAACAATGTTCTTGAAACAATTTTTGAATAATTTCACATAACAGAAATCAGAGATCTGTTTTTTCCTGCTCTTCATGAAGCTACAATAATCACCAAGAGGAGACACTACCTTAAAGGACACTGTGTGCAACTTCCTTGCTAATATGCAACGAAATAGCATCTTTCAACCTGACAAGGGCATTTCAGTCCCAGACAACCTCACCTCACAAACACACCTCTTGAGTTTTCTCTTGGGATGACTGGACCTTCCTCTGAGGCTGTCTTGCACCTTTGCCTAAGATCCTTTTCCATCATGGTTTAGTCCTGCTGGTTGGTTGTGCTGAGCTATGCTAGCAGCACCTGAAGACTTGCGTAAATTCTTCTTGGGTACACTCTACACAAACCAATGAGAATGTCTCAGATCTAAAATTAAAGCAAAGCTTATCCTTGTTAACACCCTACAGAGAAAGTGGAACTAGCCAATGAGTGCTTTTTAGAAGGAGAAATACATACTTTGTTACTGTTGGTGAGTTTTAGATCTCGAAACATTAAGAAACATGCAATGTGTGCCATGAATATCCTGGATGTCCTTAGCCCCCAGCCTGCTGTCTGGCCTGAATGGTGCCTGTCCGTGCAAGAGGAAAAAGTCGTGATTGTCTGGGTTGTCTCACTGTGGGTGTAACTGTAGGATGTAATTCTGCACAGGGGCCTGGGAATCTCAGCTTTGTGCTCATAAAGGGTGCCTTCAATTCAAATGATCTTCACAGTATAAATAACTCAGCAAGAAGCTGCTTCCAGATCTCTTGATGTGAACCTCTTACGAAATTGTAGCTTGGTTACTGTTGTGCAGTGATGCTGCCTCTCCCCATGTCTGTCCATATTTATGCCTAGTACCTTTGACACTTGTTGACTAAACTCAAAGGCATTTGAAGGAAATGTAACAGTATCAAATATATGTGTTCCTAACAGTTTTGTGAAGATTGGTGGCAAGATAAATAAGCCCAACCAATTTCCTTACTTGGGCAAAACTAGGCAGATTGCAACCTTATACAGCCTTTTCAGCAGCAAGTGGCCAGCCTGTGGGCCTGCTCTCTTTTATAGTTGTAGTCACAGCACGTGCTGTTTCTTGCCTTCTGGGAAGACCCTTCAAGAATGGGTATGAGGGAGCTTGGATTACCACAGTGGGAGCAGTCTCTAAGTGAAATAAAAAACCTGAATTCTTTAAAAAAATAAATTGATCCATGAGCAAGGAAACTAATTAAAGTACAGTGTATGTGCTGACATGCTGCTGAATATAATGTATGTCAAAATATCCACTATTTCCAGGAAAACTGATATTCAACTATATACTTCTAGTATAACTGATAACGATGCTTTTTCACGTATATAATTTTTAGTTAGTGTAAATTAAAATTTCATATCATAAGCTAAACTCCACTTTTCAATAACCTAATTTTAAATAGGGATGAAAAATGAAGAGACTTCTTTTTTAGTAAGAAAAAGTACTCTGTAAAGTACACCCAAAGAGTATAGATCCTATCCTGTAAATAGGAGACACAGAGTTTTCTCCTGAATGTTTTCAGAGAAACAATTTTTAAGGAAAATTGATATTTTCATTTCTGCAGTTTCATACTATGTCAGCATGTTCCTTCCTATTTTCAAACCAGTCCTTTTAAAAAGTTACCAGAGGAAAAAAACCCAACCACCACATATTCCTGCTCTTGCTGTCATGATATAGACCATGAAGTTTCTGTTAGGTTGACCTAGGAAATCAGAAGTATCTAGTTAATGCTGTTGCAGTAATGAGATGGACTTGAGTTATAAAGTTTACATCTGGATTCTCACAGAATTTCTGTGGGTTTTCAGATCCAGGTATGTAGGTCTGACTTAATTTTAAATTGAATACGATCTGTGTGTTCTCATGGTATGTGTATTTGATGTGATTTCAAAGTGGTTTGATGAGAGCAGAATTAAACTAAAAGTCACTCTTTATGTATGTGATGAAATATTTTAATAAAAAGTCCTTGAAAGGACAGTGTGGCTGTAACTGAGGCATTACTTTTATAGCTGGTCAATCCATTTTTTCCAATCTACCATGATTTTTCAGGGAGATGTTTCATTATCTTCTCATGACTTTTAAATAATTTTCTGGAAAGTGTTAAGCTATCTTTAAGACAACCTTAATATTAATAATTCCTCTGGATGATTTAAATGAAAACTGAACGAGCATATTGAAAAAAAGATTTAAAACTAAAAATTAAAAACTACTGCATTGAGTACAAAGGATATAACCAAAGGTGAAGATACTCTGAGTCTGTGAAACCAAGAAGTTTCAGTTCTGGTCCTTATTGTGGTATCGCTTACGGAAAAGTCCTACTGAACTTGATAGAAAAGTCAGTAAGACTCTAGAAGTTACTACTCTAGAAGAAGTAGTAGAAAAAAAAGAAAAGTAGAATTACAGCTTCTGTATTTAACGAATCTCAGAATTTTGTAGCAAGGATGTAATTATCGATTTTGATGATAGAAAAGTGCTCAGGGCTCATCATACTTCATAGATACAGGACCAATTTATGTCAACCTGTAATTGTGACAAGTTTTTTATGTGACCTGTTCTTTTCAAATTAAGATATAGGAAGTCACTAATGCCATGATATAGTTAGAGGTTTGTTGTACAAGATGAGAAAAAGCAGCAGCAGACTCTTTCCAATAGTCCATGTAGATGTGAACATAAAATTATATTTTATTAGGCCATACATAAATTTCTCATTCTTAATCTTAGCTGTGAGGACTTAAGAAGAGAAGTCTCCCAGAAGCTATAAGTACAATATTATATGTGACCAGAGGATGATCGTTTCAGTGGAAGCTAGGTTAGGCCAGTAGAAGTATGCCATCAGGTATTTTTTGCTCCAGGTTGGAAGTCTGTTATAATACCAATTAATCTGTTGGAATAGTATCACTAGTAATTTACGCAGTACAGGACTCTGTTCCTCACTCTGTTGTTCTCTATCTAGAGTTACAGTAGTAACTTTATCTAATGTTACATGCTGTGTAAATGCAACAAAATATTATTGTACAAGCAAAGGCTGATAAACATAAGAACTTTGACAGCAACAGCATTATACTCTTTGCTAATAGGAAAGATTGTGGGTTTGCAAATTTCCCCTAGAGCAGAAGCTTTCAGTTCACTGTGTTACTGTTTATGATTGGCAATATGATGGATTTTCCAAAGTCAACTTTGTGATTAAAGATGTCAAGAAGTGTGTGTAGATAAGCAGAATATTTTTGAAATGTGAGTCGATTCCTACTTTCCTGTTAATGGCATGTCTATTAATTCTAAAAAGCATCTGGAAAGACCTGAAAAACCCAGATTAGTGAAAGGAGAATGGAAATAATGCTGATGTGTGGAGAAGGTCATCCTCACCTCCCAGTCTGGTATGTAGTTCTTTATAATCTTAGAATCATAGAACCATTTAGGCTGGAAAAGACTCTTGGTATAATAACTTTTCCACAGAGGTTAGTCTTAGTATGAAATGATTTCTGGGAAAAAAAATAAGTCATTTAAGAGGGAAAAACCTTTTGGCCAGCCATCAGCACAAAACCTACTTCAGAGCAGGTATTATAACTCACCAAAATTTTCTGCATTATCTTTCTCTGTCAACTGTGTAACAGTTTCTTACAGCTAGCTGAGTACTCTGCTGTTATGAAAGCAGTTGCATTCTTTTCTCTTTAATTGATACAAAATTCAGTTCACTAATTAGTGAAAATAGCATGTCTTTTGCTAAAATGCTAATTGAAATAAACACTGCTAAACAGATTAATTTATATGTTTTATAGTACTGGGGTATGTGTGTGCGTGGAATAGAATCATGGTCACATCCAGGTTCCTGAAGCCTTTATACTGACAGATTCAGTGATGGTCCATCTTCTGATGACTTTACAGCCAATGTACTAGTTGGATCCTGCAGATCAGGAGCAAAGACACCAAGGCAAAACTTCTCCAGACTGTCCTACAGCAATCTTCTTAGGCATAAATTCCTGATTTGGCATTGGTTCACCATACCTGTAGGCAAGGTACTAGGATGCAATGCTTCCCTGCAGGAATTAATTCATGGAATTTCTGAATGCAGGATCTATATATGAAGAAGCATTCCTATTTGAGTTTTTTCCTATTTCTTCTTTAATGTGTGAAGCATGTCATTAGAATGATTAGCTCTTTCTGAATCTATTTCTGGGAGTTGGTAGGGAGCTTTAAAAACTATAGTGTATGCATTTGAGACTACATAGCTGTACAGTAGCTTTTATGGTAGATCAATGTGGCTAAAAGCTATTCCTATGAGAATCATTATCTACTTTGCTGTTTATGCTGAATATGATACTACCTTCTTCTGGCTGCAACAGCACTAGTAAACACTTTCTGGCTATCTGCTACTTGAACATCTGGTATAACCTGTGAATTATGCTCCTTGGACAACCTCTGTGTTATCTGACCCTGGGGCACTGATTCTCCATGTGAGTCTCCTGAGGAAGATGATGTGTTTCATGAGGCTAGGGGAAGTGGCAGTAGATCATTCCAGTAATGAGAAAAGGCTTGTTGTTGAGCACTGCTTTTACAGCTGCTCTGAAGCAACAGGAAGTATCTGTGTGAAGCAGTCCATACACAGTGTTGCTCATTGAAGCCACAAAACCTGTAAATTGGAAGAAAAGAATTTGTAGTTATTGGCTTGAATTTAGAATACTGTCCTATACAGCCCCTCCTTTCTCCCAGTGTTTCTTGCCATAATAGTGTTGTTGCTGTTGCTAACTGTATACTGAATATATGGTAACTGTATAGTGTCTATGGTAATAGTTGGGGGTTACTCATAGCCTGAAAGGAAAACAAATTTTTCTGAAAAATTCTAAGCTCCTTTATCAGCATGTTTCTCCCAAAAGACCGAGAAGGCTCAGTGACTTCTTCAGGCTGGTTTGAGATAATGCAGGATATACCAATATCATAGGTAGAAGCCTCATATATGAGATTAACTAATAACAGCTCAGATTTGAACGTGAGCTAATTGTCTAGAGTATGCGTAAAAACACCAGAGAAATTCTATTGAAGTCTGCTGATGAGGGAGAGAAGAAAAAATACATATATGCTTATGTTCAAAGAAATGGGAGACTGAGAGTTGTTTTGGACTTCCAGTAAGCCAGAGTACCAGAAATGTTTTACCAGTGAACTATCATGCACAAAAGTATACATGCAAAGTTGCACCCAGTATTGCTCTTTTAGGGGAAGAGACTTCATAAGCTAATGCTAGTTTTCTGTCACTCCAAGTTTCTGTCTTACAGTAACTGTACAGAGGAAAAACAGTGTTGGTGCTTTTTTTGGCAGTAATGATCTAGCAATGGCATTGATAGCAAATGTTCTAGCAATGTGGCATTAATCTGATATTTCTGTTGTTCAGACACACGTTCCAGGTGAAAGTTCTCAAGAGTCTGATTTTATTGTTATTTAGCACTAAACTTCTTTTTCATCTATTTTTTCTGTATGCTTCAGTAGTTGGATATGTGTGCTGTAAACTAGGAATTCCTTCAGGTCTGTGGGTACCTGTGTCTGTATGAGAGTGTGCGTATATAAGAGAATGTTTAATGGGTCTATAATTGAATCTAAGTAGTAAGATACTTGTAAAAAATATTGCTTAGTGTTTCTATCCTAATGGGATAAACGTCATATTTTCACTATTGCTCTGTATCAAATCTATTATGCACAGTATTCAATAATTCCCCAAATCTTGATTTACCCAATTGAAAGTGACCCTCGGCATAAATTCTAAGCAGAGGAAGTCCTGATTCCTTGATCTTTGGCACTCTTTTGTTGAAACAGAACATGGTGTCTTAAATCAGCAGAATAATTTAGGAATGGTAGATACTGAAACAACTAATTTTTCTTTCCTGTAATCTGCATAGACTTCAAAATGCCTACAAAGCACAAAGTGCCAGTTCATATAATTTGTTGGCAAGGATAAAAAGAAGAAAGGAAATGATTTCCTAAGCGTGTGAATCAGCCCAGCTTTAACAGATATTTTTCTGTCATGTGCAGCCTGAGGGCTTATGCCTATCTGAGCTTTATTTGACAATTACCACTTGCCAGCATAATTAAATGATAATTTATAAATACTGAGAGAGCATTATGGGGAAGAGCAAATAGGTGCTTATCAGGGCATTGAATAAACTTGATCTGCCTCACTGGCAATTTTCATCTCTTATCTAGGTTGTTAACTGGTCTCCCCCCTCCCCGTTTTGTTTTGTTTAGGTTTGATAGCTGTTGGATTGATTGTATCTACCTGCCTGTATTTCTTTTTCATTTTCCTAGCATTATTTTTTCTCCTATTGCTTTTGCCATCAATATTTTGCAAAATACCAAATAGTAAAATGAACATCAGGCAGGGTAATATGCATGCATGTGTAAGAATGAAAAGAAAATCCAGACAGTTCATGTTTGTTAGATTTTTCATTAGTTTCCTGAATGTAAATCTCTTGCCTTTTTTTTTTTTTTTTTGTGTGTGTGTGTGTAATGATTTTTGAGTAAGAGGAAGGCTCTAATATTAGAGTCATTGGTGGATGATAGCCAATTGCAGAAAAGCTTCTCTGTGGCCCTTCTTAGATGAAAAATGATACTAAATAGGCATGACCAAAAATCTGTCACTTTCATGCTGGATATAAAAAAAAATACCAAATTAAGAACTCGAAAGGTCTGAGGTCTTTTGTACCATCAATGTTTCATTTCTAGGTCCTTGAGCCATTATAAACAGTGGTGCCATTTTGCACAAAAGCATGTTAGAATATGGGTGGGAAACACAAACTGGTGCTGGGCAATCTAGATAAAGAAGTGCAAGAGAAATCCTCTATTTGAATGGAAACAAATCAGTTGAATGGCAAAAAATTGAATTTCCACGCCTTTTGAAAAGCTTGTACAAGGAAGAGAAGGGGGTGGGGAAAGCAAGGCACATTAGTGGGTCACTAGGAGATTGATTTTTTTGAGCCATCATGAAATTAAATAATTTTAGGAACTTCTGATTGGAGTTACAGTAGTTTGAGTGAACAGTTAAGCCACCCCTGTACCAGAGAATAAAAAAATAAAGGGCTTCTGTGTTTAAGGTTGTCGATTTCTCAAATTATTCAGCGTTTACTGCTTATACATAGTAATTATTTGCTTTTTCCCCTCCAGAGCTGAAAATTATCTTTCATATTCAAATATTTAAATATACTGTGCTGTAGTTGGGGCACAAAAATTCCTAATGTCAGAACAGATTTTTGTACAAGGAATAATTTGAAAGTGAGGGATTAGTTTCCACCTTTTGAAACACAGTGCTTTCCGTAATCTTCAAACATTATTTAGGATAATGGAAGCCATCATCCTGGTTCTCAAATGTTAGCACTTCCATTAGAATTTGCTGCTACCTCTTATTTTTTTATATTAAAATACAAGGCTTAAAAGGTATTATCTTACTAAAGGAGGGCAATTGTAGAGATGATTTGATTGAATAAAGGAAAAAGCTGTACAGGCCTTTTAAGATCAAGGATGTATTGATGGAAAGCTATCATTAGAGACAATTAATGTTCTCCAAGGGAAGAAATTGATTATGGACAGAGATGGACCCTAAGGAGCAGATATGTCTTAATGCTCCAGGGCCTTAAGGATTATACATTCCATTCACAGCATCTGTATTTTAACCCTTTATAAGGGCTGGAGTAGAATCTAACACTTAAGAAAACTCTGCATAGTTTAATAGGGGGAGTCTTTGTGTTTGGTGGCTGACTGACACATGCTATTTCTTTAAGCATGTATTTTTTTTAGCAGATAATAATTTTACCTAATAAAATGTCTGACTTTATATATGTGATGTGTGGTTTGGGATCATTTTAAGCTGTAGGAACACAGGGCTGGTCTAAAAGGAAACTAGGTGTGAAGTAAAAAATTTCAACACTACAGTGCCGTGGTAAGTGTGTTTTGTGACTGAGAAGACATTTCTGTTGTGTGAAGCTAACTGTTGAGAAGACTGATTTTTTTTGCTGTTGTTGATTTTTTGGTTTGGGGTTTGTTTGTGGGTTTGGGATTTTTTTGGTTGGTTTGGTTTTTATTGGGGGGGGGCGGGGCATCCTTTAATAAAATTTGTTAAAATTGTACTTCAAGGGTGGAGTTCAGTTAGAGATATAAGTCTGGGTTCAGAAACAAAGTCTTGCCATTCTGAGTTAGAGGAAAAATACTGATGAAGCAGTCCTTAAATTGTTGCTCTGCCTGAGTTGCAGAGCCAATTCACAGATAGGCTGTTTTATCATGTCAGTTTTCTTTGGCGTAGTTCTCAGTGAAGGCAAATATTTGGCATATTTGCTCAAGTTTGGTTTTTAACTGGCTGAAATATAAAAGCCTAGAACTGAGCAGCACAGTATTTCCCACCACCTCTGAAGCCTAAGATCAGTTGCAGCATATTGTAGCAATGCTGTGCCAAAATGAATCCTGCTGCATCTTCACCTCTTTATCAGAGCTGGGGGTATATATGACCTCCCTTCCTGGAGCATGGAAATGCCTGCCTGTACTATTACACAGTTCGGCAGACCCACGAGGAGGGGAGTAACAGTGGTTTGATTTGTCTTAAATGCTGTAAACTCATTTGTGTTTCCTTCAGATTTATTTTTTATCCTCAAGTAAGGACGCCTAATCTTATCATAAGGCTCAAATTTTGCAGAGAAAACAAGGAAACACTTTTTTTATCTTAACATTTCAAACTTGCTTCGAACTAAAATAGTGTAGCTAAAACCTACTGCTTCATATTTGTAGGACAGGCTGAGAAAATACATTTTCTGTAGCTTTGACTATTTTTTTTTTTTTAGTCTTTTAGTGTGTAGTAGCTAGATCATACATGAAATAGTATTACTTGCTTTTAATGTGCTCCATCACATCTTTTTCATATGCAAGTAATCAGATTTTTTTCTTAGAGAGATTTCTAATTGATTTTATGACCTAACTTTATTTCAGCTGACCAAAGGTATTCTGGTATACTGTACAGAACAGTTACATAAAAAATAAGTTGAAAAATTGTGCTGAAGTATACAATTTTCCCCCAACTCATGTGTATATATATATGTAGATTGTTGATATTGTGTTGCCCTGAAGAGCAGTGTATAGGTTTCAATGAATAATAATGTGATACATTAAACAGGCAAAAATAATACTATAATTAATAGGGTAAGTCCAGCTTCTATACAGATGAATGGCTAAGTCCTGTTGTATAGCAGTATGTATACGAAACACTCCTTTGGAGACCACATATAACATGCTTGGCAGGACTAAGGAGATTAAAGAAAGAGGTGGAAATAAACAAAAAGAGAGCTCAGAAATACACATGAGGAGACACATGGGGGAAAGGGTGATTCCAGAGAGAACCAGTCCTTATTCTGCATGCTGTTATTTTCAAAAATTGTTTGATATTATTCTAAAATAACTACTATTTGGAAGACAGGATCCTTTCTCTTCCACCTCTGCCCCCCTGCATTTCTTTCCTGTGCATCATTAGGGAAATACCCAAATCATGACAGTGAGAGAATGAGAATGTGAGTGAATGTTAAATACACTGGGCAGAATCAGCTTTCACCTGTACTTATTTTTTTTCAAGCTGTGAGCACTCTTTAATTACAAGGTTGAAAAAAAACCCCCACACACACGTTTAAGACTGGTAACATATGTTGTTGTCAGCATGTATTTAGCACCTGCAGAAATGAACATGGAAAATGTGACAGCCCATAGGTAGAACACCCACTGCGCTGGCTGGGGGACTATCAACAAATTTTACTTTGTTAATTTTTTCTATTTTTTTTTTCTCAAAAAAATCCAAGGAAAAAAGCCTTAATAGCACAGGTGTTCTGAGCATCATAGAAAAGAGGATGTAATGGAGAAGAGGCAGTAACCCTTTCCAGTGAAAGCCATTGCCCATGCTAATATGACTGAAAAACATTGTCTATTTGTAATTACAAATTAAAATCATGAGGTCCAATCCTACAAACATTTATTAGTAAATCCATCAGGAATGTTGGCACTGTGGCCCTGCTTATACTCCTGTCTCCTCCTGCACATCTTTCCTTTTTTAAGCCGCTCTTTCTTTTTGTTTCTATTTCTCAATTTAATCTTCTTACACAATCCAAGCACATTATTGAGATTACACAGTGAGGAGGCATGCACTAGGGTGAGGCTTTGCAGGATTGGGCCCCTGGTGATTATGATACTATTGCTTCTCCAGCGAAGTGTAGCTTCTGCAAGGGACACTGACATGTTCTCCTTTGTGGATTTGCCAGCAGGTGTTGCTGTGTAACTTGTCACCCACCCTGTTCAGATGGTGAAAGCTCATTCTCCCAAGCTATGACACCAACTGTCCTGTAACCTCCTGGACTGCTCCTCTAATAAAATGACTCAAATATAAACTGTCCAGGCACCAAGTGCCTGGGAAAAATGTAAGCTGCTTTGAATTTTGAAATATACTTTATCCACAAAGCTGCAATATTTTTATTCAGGCTAAAAGTTGAATGTGGTTTTGGTGGAGGGGAAGTAATAACAAGAATTGTTGAAATACTGTTGTAAACAGCATTTCTTGCAATGATATTTCTACTGATAATTGGTTTTATATGTATTACAGCAATGCTTAGAGATTCTGGCTGGTGAGACACTGTGGGAATCTTTCCACTGATTTGGGGCACTTTGTATCAAATCTATATGCCTGGATAGGGAAAGAGTCTCTGGTCCAAAAGCTGACAGTTAAGAATGTAAACTTGAACCAGGCCAAATGAACACAATTTTTCTTAGAAATGCTAAAATGAAATTGATGGTATAAAAAATTTCTTTATGAAAAGACCTTAAATTACATGATTCCTATGCAAACAGCTGTGTAACCTGTTGATTATACCTCAGCTTTGTGTCAGCAGGACCATCTGTCCTAACGGCACAGCTTGTTTAGCCTTCCTGATGTTGGTCTCTGCCTGGATTGCCAAAAAGGAATTCACTTATATTCACTTGAGTTTTTTTGTGAATATTTCTCCACTAGACTGAGACTGAGGACATCAAGTTATGCTGTTGAACTGTCAACAGAGGATGATAATGTCTTGGTTATTAGTTTTGGTTCTAAACGTGCAGTCACTATTAAAAAATTAAAACAAATTATACTGTTGTTTATGTGACTCTGCCACGATGTGAGGGTTTTTATGCCAATATCTGTTTTGTTGATGTTTGGTTTTGACTTACTAAAATATCTTGCATTCATGTTGGTGTAGACCAGGAAGAAGACAGAGGGGGAAAGAACCAAAACTCGAATTAGTTAGGGGCAAAGAGATACCTTTTCCTCCTTGTTGTAGGAGGTGGAGTCAGAGCCTGCGTGTGTTTCTTGGATGCAGTGTGTTTCAAGAGAACCAAGGGTTTTCTTTTCCCCTTCACAACTAGCAGTCACTCCATGGACTGTGCTGCTATGCACCGCAGTCCTAATGGATATCTGAGTCCTCCTTACTCTTGAGGTTTGGTCTGGTACTTCGTGTGTTTCCTGAAAGATCTCAGAAGCCACTGGAGTCTCCTAAGGATCTGGTATTAAGGAAGCTCCAAGATGTGCATTACAGAGCAGTGTTCCCTGGAGTGAGCTTGTAACTGGTATGAAAAGCAGATGTTGTGACCTCTATGATGGAAGCTGAGATGCTAGTGGCTGCATGGAAATATGTCTGCTGTCTCTGATACAAACCCAGCCAGAGCATGAGTGAGGAAGCCTCTTGGTTTTTCATTTGATGAGCTTTGCCTGACTGTTTTGTGCAAGCCCTAGCTGAGGGACAGAACAAAAAGTTTGTGTCAGTTTTCCTGTATCTCAGACCAGGTCTTCATCACTAATTTGAAGTGCATATTAATCCTTCTTAAAACAGTTAATTGCTTTGCAGAATGACTTCCAGCTGGGAAGATAAATTGGACTTTCCCCCCACCCTTCCTGTTACCAGTATGTATTGTAGTGTTAGATACCAAATTCAGGACAAAAGAGAAGCTTTAACTCCAGTGCTCCAAGCTTCTCCTAGAAGAAAAATAGAGACTTAAAAATTACAATGCTGAAAAAAACCTGAAGTAGTGAATCCATAAAGGCCAGGTGTTGCTTATTGGTGTTGAGCGAAATAATTAAGTTAATATTTGGGGTAATACAAAGCTAATGTATAAGATGTTACTTTAATAAGAATTTCAAGCAAGTTTATAGAAGCTTTTTGCTGTGGTGTTAACTGTGATTCCAGCCTGACTCATATCTGTTCAGGAAGTGCAGAAAATGTTCCTAATGAATATGTAATACATAAGCTCGTATTTCATATATTCAAAATAGTCTGTGAATGCACAGAGTGTTTTGCTATCGAATAGGTAGGCAGGATAGCTGAAGCTGCATGAGGGAATGACAGCACTCTCCATGCTTGAGGTGTGACCGTTTAAACTCTTTTAAAAAAAAAAAAGGGAAGAAATTTAGTGGTCTCTGTTTGCAAGGCTACAGTGAGCAGTGTAAAATATAACAAACTAAACCCTATTACTGCTGTTCTGAGCAGCTGTCGGTTGTGGAGTTTCAGTGTGGAGATACCAGTGGCTGTGTTTGGGAGAGGCATGTGCATTCTCACTGCTTCGGCAGGGCCCCGGAAACTGCACGTTTCGCACTTCGGAGCGGAGGTTAGCCAGGGCTTTGCTAGGGTCCCAGAGGGGCTATCAGTGTAACGAGAATCTGTTTGCAGTAATCGGTGGCGGTGTTGACAGAATGTTCCAAACCATCTGCTCAAGGGGATGGCGTTAACTCTATCAAATCCTTGTATTTTAAGAATGCTGATCTCCGGACCCAGGAGGATTGGTGACAGGGAGTTCTTGCCAGGCCTGCATTAGTTCGCCTTCATCTCATCACCAAATACACTAATGCCCCCTAGACAAGATGCTAAATATGTGTGAAATTAGAGAAACAGAATTATGGAATGGAGGAATAACACAGAGAAATTTTCCTACTCTCTGTCAGTGGTTCATATCTCTGTTTTAATTATAATACAAATGTCTTCGTCATCATGCAGACATACTTTTTAAAAAATTAATGATCATTTGCTACAGAGATATAGGGATCATGGTGTTTTACCTCTCACTTTAAAGTGATAAAGTGATTGAAATATGCATACAGGCCTTTCAGTAACGCTGTTGCATCTCTGAGTTTAGAAGAAGTTGCTGGCTTTGGGAAAATTGTCTCATTTTTAGCAAATACTGAGCTGGTTAACCGCTTTGTGCAGAATATGCTGATAGTTTTAACATGATATTAAGCTAATATTTTGCCCTGAGTGTTAAGGGCACAGAACATTACTTTGCATATCTCTTAAAACCTTGCACTCATACATTTCTTTTATTCAAAGTATTCTGAGCATTACAGAGAAAAGGGATCATGCATACAGGGTTACTCACAAGGATTAGGTTTAGTCTAGTGATACTAATGTCCCTTAGCTTCTTGTGTTGCCAGTAGGGAGGGAGAGAGGCTCCTCCGGGACGTTTCTAGAAGCACACATCTTTTGCCTTTTTCCCGCAGCAAGTATGTGTAGGGAGATCAGCCTTACTAGGTTTTTGTGAATACGTCCCTCCTCTTAATGCATATGAGTCATCCCCCTGATATCTGTAGAATTACTCGTATCATCATCATTGTAGTATTAGGAGACACATAATACTGTGTTTAGTTTAAGTGGCAAGGTTGAGTGGGAGGGATGCAGCCCCTGTGAGAAAAGGCCCAGAGCTGTCCCCATGTTGGATAAAGCCACTCCAGATAGCTCCAAAATGGATCCACTACTGGTCAAAGCAGAGCCCATCAGGGAATGCTGGTGGTGCCTCTGTGAAAACGCGTTTAAGAAAAGATAACAAAGTGTTGAGCAGCTGAGAGATGAGAGGAGGCAGCCAGCCAAGGTTAACCCACTACACATGTGTAACATATTTCTTAATGTGATGGATCAGACCAAAGCTCTGTATAGCCCAGCATCATGTTCCCATTGGCACTTGATAGCATATAGGAAAAGAATATAAGAACTAGGTAAGAGGCATATGACTCTTTCCATGGTATTCTCCTTTGAGTGACAAGGGGCTCAGGCACAGTGTCCAGACTGTTGTATTTAATAGTAGGAACCTTTCTTTCCTGAATGCATTGCATCACTTTTCCCTTTTGAAAACCAGAACTTATTTATGATCATTGGTTATATGATTTAATCAGATTGATAACATACATACTTTGTGTGTTTAATGAAAATACCAGACAGGAGCTTTTAAAGGCACCTTTGCTTTTTTCTGTTGTGAGAAACAGTGACTAACCATTCCCCACTCCCTGAGAATCATGACCATACCAATCTCAGTGAGGCTGAGATGTTCAGGACAAAAGCTGTTCATCTGTGTTGCTCTTCTCTGGGCCTCCATATCTTCCAAGAAGCGTGGTCAAGCTCTTGGTACGTATTAGATTTATATGGTACCATAATTATATTCTTTCATGTTTTGAACTCATATGCTAGTAATTCCTAATACTATTTGCCTTTTTACTGGTAGTTGAGCTCCGAGTTGAAAACTAGGATACAACTCAGCAGTTTCATGTTTGAGTTTCTTTAGAGCTCTTGGGTGAACGGTGTAGCTCTCGAAATGTGACTGTTCACTTTAGCGCTTTCTTCTAAAATTTCTTCTTGCAACACTGTGACTTTAAGTATAATCACAGCTAATACTGGAGTTTGTCTTGTCTCAGTTGGCGAGTCTTCCAAAGGCAGTAGTTTTTCATTTTTATAGTCTGAATACTGGAAAACAGAGTTGTTCTCATTTGTTTGTTCTGAAAATGTAAGTTGCATCCATAAGTTTCTTTAGCAGCAATAGAATTAGAAATTTGAAATGGCTACTGTTTTAAGTTCTGAAAATATTTTGGAGAATCTCAGAACTATTTTAGCTTAATTTTCCTTAAACCCTAAAAGATTTTTCCTTAAGATATATCTTTATGGCAGTTGCAGATAGAATTTCAGGTTTTTAGGTGAAAGACCCAAGTATCAGTAAACATCCAAATGCATGTAGTAATGACTTAAGAGAGAAGCTTTACAATTCAAATTGTTTCAAATGCCCATTGGGTGCCACAATGCCTTTATAGTTATTTTGAACCTTGAAAGCTATTCTAGCAGCTCTGAGTACTGTGGGACAATCCAGAGTACAGTATACAAAAACACATAAATGGGGATATTCCAAAAGGAGTAAATAACTAAAATTTCCTTCTTGGCCCCACTGTAGGTACTTTCAGATTCCATTTGGGTTCAAGCCTCTAAGACTTACCACTTTTGTTTGTAAGCATGACCACTATGTATATCAAAATTCTGCAGTTCGTTCTTTCCCATTTTTCTTGAGAAAGGTTAATCTGAAAAGCCCTATGATTACTGCAGTATGTGGGGTGTATATAGCAGGTCTCTTATCTGCTTAGAGACAGAGGATAGGGGAGGTGCTGATACCTAGGAAAAAAGTAGGTGAACTTATGGGTTGCACTACTTGAATTCTGTAATACTGGTGTGCTAAACGTCACTTGTGATGTGGTGCAAGTTGTCATTCCAGCATATTGCGATCAAGTATGTCAGAATAAGACTTGTTATTATCTTCTGAACGTTTTTTCTGCTGATCTGAAAAAAAAAATTGTGACAAGTAGGAAATTCAATGCAATTTATTTTGTTGTTTTGGTGTTTCAGGAGAGATAGTAAAAGGGAGGGAGACTTGTTTTACTGGAGGAAATGCTTGAGGGCTTTTGCTATTCCCTTTAGTGCATCTCATCTCTTGCACTTGCTTCATGGAATACAGTTCCCTGTAGCTCATTTTTTCAGCTGCTTCACTGAGTGCACACATCATATTTCATCTCCTATGGCTGCTTCATTGAGTTCCCTTAGTGTGTGTCTTTTGTTAATCTTCCATCCTGCTCTGTCCACCCCTTCAGCTCAGTAATGTACAGAGGAAGTAATTCTAGCAGTTATGAATGACACTTCTTCAATGACAATATGTAATATTTGCATTTGTTTAATTATGACTCCATTTCTCCTGCTTTTATTAAAGGTAAATATAAGTGATTTTGCACTGTCCAGATTAGCACCCTACCCATTCAACCTCAGTTGCCCCCCCGGCCCCCATGGGAAAAATAGGAAAACTCCATAAGTACTTAGACTGAAGAATAAATGTTTTGTTAACTTTTCCAAAAAGTTTGTTATGGTAATATATACAATGAAAAAAGCAATGACATGCACAACTATTATTATGCATGTGGACAGTTGAGATAGTACTTGAAAGAATTAAATAGTAAACGGTATTCTAAATTTGGCTAATCATTCAAAGTCATCTTTTTGCTGTAAAAAAAGAACTGTTTTGTATTTCAAGATAGTTTAAATATTGTCTAGTGTACTAAAATGTATTTGTTAATAATGCTTATTACAGATTAATGATACTTAAGTTAATTTTCAATGAATGTCAGCTTTGACTTTGTTTCTATACTTTTCATGTTAACAAATTTTCCTTGCACAAATCCTTGAAAAACTATGGAATTTAATTTTTTCCAAAAAAATCTCAAAATATACATCTCTAGATGGAAACTCATTAGATGTTCATACTGAAAACCTCAAAGTGGAGGGAACAAGAACAAACTGTCTGACCTATGTAGTCCATCCAAATAGCACATTTTTCAAGTATTAAACATAGCAAACTGTGAGTAAAAGTCTCTCTATAAAAATTATTTTGTAAGTTGAATAAGAAATAAATATAAGAGTAATTCAAGTGATTCACAAGCAATGTCAAAAGTTATTGAAAAGTTTTGGGAACTAATCACTTGGCTTTGTTTCTTATGATACAAATTTAGGTGTTGGGTTTTTTATCCAACTAAAATATGTTTGAAGAAGTTATTCCCTGAAGTCATGCATTAAGAATATTATTTTTGTTACCTTATATTTATAAATTTACATTTAATTTGTATTTTTGGTGATCTGAAATGTTAAACTGCTTGCTGCTTTTTGCTTTGTCATCTTAATTTCTGTTCTTTGCCAAACTTGCAGTGAAAATATGCAAATAACTTTATTGTATAGAGATTTTGCTTTCCTATTACATTCCATTTCAGATTTCTAAATTCTTATTTGTTTCACAATGTTGTTTGTGAAAACAATTCCACAAACCTAAAATTCAGCCCTAGATTTTAGGGCATTAGGTTAAACCTTAAATACCCACCATGTTTATCAAGACAAATGTTGATATGCCGTGTGAAACGTGTTGAATTTAGTTCCGATTCTGTTGATAATTGGATATTTGGCAAAACCATGGTGGGAAATAGAGAACCAAAATGATTAATAACACAAATGCCCCTGGGTTTGTATAAATATTTGTCACAATAAAATTTTTCAATCTTTTAAAGTATGTTAAAGTTTTAAGTATTCTAGAAGGGTTCTGTGGTGCATTTCTAGGTATGTAAGTTATTGTTTAATACTTATTTACCTTTATATTTTCACTGCAAGGAAATCTGTATTTTCTTCAAAGGATTTTTAGATAGAAGTAATTTCCTTGAATTAGTTGCACTGGTGGTTTTGAGAAGCAGATTATTTATAGAGCCAACATGTTGACACACTATCAACCGTTTAAAAAAAAAAAAAAAAAAAAAGACTAATAAGGTTAATTGTCATATGAACCTTCCTCTGTAGTCTGCAATCTGTAGGCTTTGATTGTTTCTCTTGGGGAAACTCTGCCCAGATGGCATTTTCCTCAAGGCCCTGACCCACAAGAGGCCTGTGGAGATGGAGAACAAGGTGCATCTCCACAGACTAATTAATTTACTATTATAGCACCTGTTCCAGAATAGATAGGGCTGGAAAGGAAAACAGTCCCTGGGCACAGTGGTAGGCTCACTGGTAAATGGATTTGAGCTGATTATATTAAGCTGATGCTTTGATCATCTAAAGGCGTTAAAATGGAAATATGTTTTTGCTGGCTGTTGGCCTCCATGTGAGTGCAGTTTGTATTTATAAGTGAGCAGTAAGGAAAAAGCTGTTTTGGACTCGAGCAAACAGCTTTTAAAAAGTGCACAAGAAAAGTGCACTTGCCTGCATTTCAAATTCAGGAATACTAACAGATAGGATCATTTGCACTTGAAGCATTTTTTTAGATCTTTCAGTATTTTGTTCATATTCTACTAAACCATCCGTATGAAACCCTAGAAACACACCTATTTTCTGTCATTCGTAGGGTGTCAATACATATTCTTGCCCTTGATTAAAGCATGTTTTGGGTCTTTAAGGAATTGAATTCTATCTGTAGGAAATAGAAGTAACCTCTTCAGTAAAATCTTGGCAAACTGTGTGATTAAATGCTGATCAAATGGTAACAGGCAATGGCAAATCCTTGTGTAAACATTGCTGGGTAGTAAGTGGATTTACAATGTGTTAATCTGTACTCACTTTCACTTTATTGCCATTTGGATTCCCAGAAGGATTAGCTGTAATTTTATTGGCCCTATGAGGCTATACTATTATTTCCCTTTCAAATCAACTCAGTGTTTTTTTAGTTAGGGTGGTTTTTTTTCATTTTATTTAACAAGCATGGATCCTATAAGCTGTAGGGTAAAATTAATTGACCCTTGCCATTGTAAGGTTAAAAGTGTATGTAATTAAGGTCCTGTTAAATAATGCTTTCTTTAAAGCAGCAGCAAAATGACAACAAGCAATATCAAAACTAAATAGCATATATAGTATTGATGCACAAGGCAGAATTCTCTCCATCAAACATAGAAATGTTTTCAGATGCATATATTATTTTAAAAGCAAATTTACATGATTGTATCAGAAGTAAATTAATCTGAATGTTATCATAAAAAATATAACATTAAGAAGTAACCCACTTGCTAAGGAGCCGTACATGAACAGGATTCTAGATATTTGCATGATTTATTTTAACAACAGCATGGCACTCAAACCCCTGATGGATTGATAAAATTCAGTGCAACTTGTGTTGTGCAGCTTCTTTAAGAAAAATTGGTTTTTAACATAGTTTGCAGAGTTAGTTGATATTGTTTGCTACAAACAGCAGAAAGAGAATAGAGAATTATAAAGCAATAATAAAAATATGTTGATAGCTAAAATTTTGGCATTTCTTCAGAATCAGTAGAGTAAAATAGGCAAGAAAGCTATTTAACACCTTCAAGGGAGGATCTTGCACTAACCACTTTGGTGTACTGGGTTGTGGGATGAAGAAGATGGCTTGCATAAGGGAACAGAGTCTGGATTGGTGGGTGCAACTACTTAACAACTGGTCACACAGATTTCAAGTGGCAGCGCATTACTGTAGCGCACAGTGAACTTTCTATTTAGTACTGGGGCTCTGCATCTTGATGTTAAATTCTGCACTGAACTGTGGTAAATGGTATGCTGCACAAGGTAAAAACCAAACATGAAGGTTGGTATAGGCTGGTAATTAAAACTGAAGGCCAAAATTTGGGTTAATCTTGGTGCTTCCTTTGTTTGGACTTAATGATTCCAATTAAGATACTTGAATCAATGGCAAAGCTTCTTTGACTTGGAGAGGGAAAGACCTATGTTTTGCAAGATGATAGGATAATTGAAAGATTAGCTTAAAGGCATTTTTTAAAAGTGGTGGGGTATTATTAGTAACTTTTTCCCAATACAAACAAAAAAAAAGGAAACCTCAAAATAATTCCAGTTTGAACCATACATTCTGTTCCAGGATGTAATTTCTTCTTAATTTTTTGAGATAAAGATGACTATATGAAGGTCTACAAGCACCTTCCTATAAATATTTGTCCTGAAGATACATAGCAGCCCATTTTTTAAAATAGATGTATTCTGAAAGAAAAATGCTAAAATATTCCCATAGAATTGTCAGTTGGCTATGGAGCAGATGATAAGATCTGGACTCTAAATTTGGTGCTCTAAGCTCAAACCACACTGCTCTGAACCAAGGGTAAATACTGGGAAACTGATCAAGCTTGGGACAGCTCATGAGACTCAAAAAAGGTGAAAGTATGGAAAAGGAAGGGTACAACAGACTCACTTAGAATGAAGGATAGCATACAGTAAGGTTTTCATCAAGTAAGACTAAAGCTATTTCCCACATGCTTTTATTTTTCCATACTTTTTTGCAACTTTGAGCAACAACATGTTGCAAGAGAACAATTATAAGTAACTTGAAAGACTTTCTATCCCTAATTATTGTGCAAAGGAAGAATCTATGAACTCTGGAGACTGATTTCTCAATTAAAAGTGCTCATAAGGATCACTGAAATGGCTGAAACTCTCGGAACTTTGACAACAAAATTGCTTCCTGTGCCTGTCAATCTGTTTAACTGTGTAAAGATGGAACTCTAGCAAACGCATGAATTTGTATATATATCACTTAACTAACCTGAAACCTATTCCTCCCAAGCTTTCTTGTTCCTTTCTTTTTTTCCTTCCCTTCTTCCTCAAGTTTTAAATCTTCTTTTAAAAAACATCGGATCCTCTCAGAAAAAGAGAACAAGTATCTCTCTCCACCTGTTTCATCAGATACTTTAAGAAAAAGGAGGTTGATCCATACTTACTTTCTTTTTGGAACAGAGGGCTTCCAAGCCCCATTCCACTTCAGATTTTGGCATGCTGTTTCTGCTGTTGGCTTTTGCCTCCTTTCTTCTTTGCTGATCAGCAGTGTCTTCTTAGCAGCTCCTCAATGGGTAAAGGAGAGGGAATGTCCCTGTCAGTGTGAAACTTTTGTGCTACACTTTGGACTCCTAAAAATAGCAGGAGATTGAGCGGCTTCTTAAAAACCCAGAAGTAGGCTCTTGTGATCATCAATCATCCAAAGAAATGGGAAGGTTTTATCAGATGAAACTTGGAACAAGCCAGTTGAGAGACTGCCAAAACATTAAACCATAGAAAACTAGAAATGGGCACAAACTCCAGACTAGAGGTTTTCCTCTGTTATGATGAAAAATATTTACAGAAAATTTAAAGCTTGTTTTCACAAAGAGAAGGAATTTTTTAGTCTGAAGTCTGCATAGCTAAAAGTATACCTGGAAAAAACAGTTTGGGAAAGAGAAAACAAGCAAAATGAGGAGAATGCCCAAGGCAGAATGGCTGGAGACTTGGCAAATAAAGAAACATCTGGTGAAGGCAATGCATCTGTTTGTAGGCTGGGTTTTTCTAAACCACTTAACTGCTACATTTGTGAAATCAGCAGGTATTAGCTTGTTAGTGCTCATCTTTTTTAAAATTCTACTTATGCCATTTGATTAAAACAAGGAGTGACAAGTAACTGAGAGCAGAGCTTTTATTATTAAGATTTCCAGTGGATTGTTTTAAAGGTGCTGAAACAAAATGTCAGTTAAATTCAGTCAAAACTTTATGATGTTCGTAGCCTTTTGTGCCATTATGTATGAAGAAAGTACTTTCAAAACTATCCAATAATATACTTAAATAGCGTTTTTCATTTCATATGGTGTGAAGCACTTTTAGTACAGAAGCAATTTTTCTGAAAGTGATGATAAACTAGGAAACTGGGCATCTGGAGGAGGATGTTTATCTATCATGGTTTATCAAAGAAACCTGGCTTCTGTTTATTTTCAGTTACATGTCCATTGAGCAAGAATAATGCAAAAGAACAGCATTTGTAGCCATCCCATCTCCCCAGCTACTTAGGAGACAGCATCTGTTTGTGTATTAATTTTAAACGTATGACTCTGAAATCACCTTAGTCATAAGCAGAGATGAGAAAATTTTAAAGTTCAAATTGATCAGCATAAGGCTTGCTTATTTTGTAAGTTGTAAGCTGTTTGCTGAACAGTATTAGGCCAAGCTCTGTCTTCACTATATCTTATCACGATATTTGGAGTTACAGCGGTCTTTACAAATTGATACTCAGAAGGCTGTTTGCAGTTTTATATTAACACAAATGTAGTGATTAGCAGACTTTATTAAAAATAAGTTCATATTCAACCAGTATTCCATGACATGCATGCTTTTAAATGCATGACTCAGTTTTTATTTTTGCTGATTTCTGTACCAGAGGAATAGTATTATAGCAATGTTCTACTGTTATTCTGGTTTGATATTTATTATGCAATTTACCTTCATTGCAATTACATTCTGCTGATTAAAACCACTATTCAAACTTCTAAAAAAGCAGTAATATATTTTTTTTTAAATTTTTTTTTTTTTTATATGAACTTGATGCTGTACAAGGGCCAGCCTATTTGAAGACTGGGGTTGGTGGTTAGAAACTGAAATGGCTAGTTTGCTGTTTCTGGTAGAGGCAGTGTGGATTGTCAGCCCAATGACCTTGTTGATATAGGGACAATATCTGCCTATCGCAGGGTTACCAGCAGAGTTCACTTTGCTGGCTATCAATGTACATTGCTACCATGAGAATTAAAAAACTACCTTAACCCCTAACAGCTTTGATGCTGGTATGAAAAGCTGAAAAATCACAGGAAAGCTACTTAAGAAAGGTATCTATATCACTATTAGAATGAAAGAAGAAAGGAGCTGGACAAGCAGGGGTGTAACACAATTGTCTCTGTACCATTAAAGGACAACCAACCAGACTGTTCGGAGGAGCAGATGAATATGGAGGAAGTTTCATGCTCCCATTTAAACTGATGGCATAAAGAGAAAGCTGCATCTTTCCTGGGTGAAGGTGGACACAAATGTAGTACCCGTGAAATGCTACTACTTAGAAATTTAGTTATTAAGCAGAAATATATTGTTGGCTTCGCTCTGGCTCTGCTAGGTGAGAATTGTATAGAAGTGTATTTCATTCTCTGAAACAGTTGGTTTTTGTATAGTTCTATTAATAATATAGTAAGCATCAAGCAAAAAATATCTTTTGAGAAGTATGAGCTATGGGAACTGAATTAATCTCCTGAACTGGAACTGTAGAGGCTTAGAAAGCTTAAATCAAGGGCATCCAAATTTTGCCCAGCTGAGGGCTGTGTTGGCATCTTGTCTGGAGCTTGAGGGTTGAATCTCATTGATTACTGCTGGCCTCCTCTCTAACATGGAGCTGCAGCTAATGGAGATAAGCTCAAAACTAGAGAGTAAAACATTCCTGGTACCTGCACTAGAGCTTGGGGGGTTTTGTATTAAAATAACTGTGTTTACAGCAGAAAGCACTGTTATTCTTCTTTTCACCCCTCAATAGCTTTCATGTTCACTGCTTTCAAGGTATACTAGCTTGGAATCTAAGGTTTAAGTTGGTTTATTTCTGTTTAATGTGTCAAAAACAGTAACAAAGTCTCTGTATGCAATAATTAGGTGATTTAATAACCTGTACCTGTCATTTCACTTCAGATTGTGAAGATTTGGTTTCTAGTGACCAATTCTGAAAATGCATAAAGTATCATATAACAAGTAACCAATAACAAATTAACAGAGAAATTTACTTTAATTTTAAGCATTGCCTGTAGTAGGTTCCTTTTTTTCCTGCTTGCTGGAGACTTGTAACAATAATATCATACAAGGTCATCTTGCAATTGAAATACACTAGTGCATATATTGAACTCCACTCCAGGGCTTCTGTATTGAACCTCAGAGTTCACAAAGAAACATTCATTTGAACAGAAGTATCATTTTCTTCCTGGCTATTTCCATACCATGATTTTCCTGCTGTTCCCAGTTCACCTATTGAGATACATAAAACCATGATTTGAGTCAAGTCCAAAGTGTTCTGTATTCAAATAAGAACAGCTAAAGTAACAAATTCAGACTGTAGGACAATAGGAAGAGGGTTTCTCTTTCCCATCGCTCGTATTGTCATCTCTACATAACCTTAGCATGTTTTTTCATGACTTAGGTATGAATTTGCAACTACAAAGCTTTTAGAGCTTTTGGTAATTTCTTTTGGTTTTGGTTACACACACACTTACTTCACTTGTGGTGTATATACCGGTGTACACAGTATCTTAGATTACACCTGTTGAATACATTAGTAAATAACTTTGTAAATATAGTAAAGTTTGTAAAATAGTAAAGCAATTTGGATTCTTCAGGGATCCAAGAACAGTGTTACTGCAGGCAAGTAAGAAGTATGATCTGGTCAAGCATTAGAACGTGTGTATACATGTATTTGATGAATCCACTGCTCTGCTTTTTGCATTTGTTGTTGATTATTTTCAGTGATACAACATTTTTGTTATATCTTTTACATTAAATGAAAAATGCATTTACAATGAATATTACACTGAGTCTTAGATGCTAAACAGACGGGGCAATAGAGATAGATTCATTGAAGTAATCCTGTAGACAGTTACTTTTTATTTCTACAAGATTTTCCCCTTTATTTTTCATAGGTGAAAAGAAAAGGAGGTGCATATCAAATAGCCATTTAAGATAAAGGGATGATTTGAATGGATGGGTGGGGAAACATTAATTTTATTTCAAATAGAAGAAAGTTGCTTTATGTGCAGGTGGATTGCAGAAGGTTTCCCTCTTCTGAAGCCCATCTGGGAAGTTAGTTTAGCTCTATTGATGTTTAAGACTCCTTCTTTCATCACAACCACATGCCAAGACAATAAGTAATTGAACTGCGTGTTTTGCCTTTTTAAAAAGGTGTAATCTCCTTCTGAAGTGTAGAGGGATGTTTAGTAGGATTTCTCTAATTTATCTGTCATCACACCATGCAGGCGAGGTTCCAAACCTAGACTGCAGTATCTCTTTATCATCTTTTTGATTAACACCTGTTTCTGATGTACAAATGTGTATCTGCTGAGATGCAAAATTGAAATAATTTTAACAGTATAAGAATAATTAGGCATCTTTTTCTTAAAGGTCCACCTGTTCAAAATATTGTTTCGTTTATTTCTACATTACATATAACATAGACATGTTTAGCAATTATGATTGCATAGGCATCATTTTTCTGGAATATTTTCAAATAAAAATGAAAATATTTGTAATTTAAAAAATCAGAAATCTGGAAATGCAAACAAAAAAGATGTCTTTAGGCATAGGTTACAACTTGTGTACTGTCACTAAAATAGCTATTAAAAGAAGAAATACTATCTTTTAAAATAAAAGATGTCAGTTCCATGTTTTCAGATGTAGAACATGAAAACAGATATGAGTGTAATTTTGTTCACTTTTTTGAGCTAGAGCCATTTTATTTACAAGACAAAAGTAGATATATTTCATAAAAATCCCTCACAAAAAAGCAAATACTATATATTTTTAAAATTATTTAATAAGAAAAGCTATGTATGGTCCACTTTAAAAACAGAAACAATAACTAGAACATTTAAATATACTATATTTTAAACATGAATCCTTCATTCATTAATTTGTCATAGCTTAAAATGTAAAGAATTGGTTTTTTGGTAATGGAATCAGATTCTAATAATTTGCTCCTTCTGATTTGTTATACTATTTATTACAGAACAAATGAACAAGTTTTAACAATTTAAATTTCAAATAAAAAAAATGTATTCATATATAAATGAAAAAAAATACATTTCTTGATTCATAACTTAAGCTGCTTTATTTTAGATTTATAGTCTTTCATCAGCAGGAGACATTTTGAAGGCTGGTTGAAGACTGTCAGTGATATATCAACATCAAGATGGGGTGTATATTTACAATTACAATGTAATTCTTAGTCTGTTACTCTTTATATTTTCTAATTTAATTTCAAAGTGAGAACTGAAGTATATCTAAACTAGATAAGCATAAATTTTTCAATAGATAATACCTCTTTTAAAATACGTGAAGTAAACAAAATGTGATAAATTTAAGAGGGGAAATCTCATATATGTAGTTTTATTCTCACTAGTACTGTTTCTAATTCACTGAGAGTATTGGGGAGTAACGTTCACAGATGAGTAGGGCTAGCTGTTGATTCTTAAATAAATTTCGATAGCTTTCATATTTTAGTCAAATTATCTAACACAGTTGAAGAGATTTCCTACTAATGTCTACTCCTGTCTTGAATATTTTTACTGCTATTGATCTCATATAACCTTTTGTACAGGGTTATTCCGTTGTTTAGTGGAACAATGGAATAAAACTCACTATTAACTATAATGAGCCCTGTAAATGGTAGTTAAGAATTTAGGTTTTGCAAGTTTCCATTAAAACACCTTTCTTTCATCATCTGCTTTAAGCTTGCAAAACTTCAACCGTTTAAGAAATTTTGCTCAACTAGTTTCTGCCTGCAGCCTATGATGTTTTATGGTCTATTTGAAAGTTGAAATAAAATCTCTGCAGCCATTTTGTAGATGGAGGCAGTGGACACAAAATACTTTTAAACTTCACAGTATAGAGGGAAATACAATGTTAGGAATTGGTTTTGACTGGGTTATAAAGTAAGAGGCTGAAGCATGGACGCAATCATCTGTAAATTAACACTTCGACTTAACTTTGGGAAACCAATAAGGAAAAAAAATTGAGTTTTAAAGTCTGTTTTGAAGATTAGTATTTTCTATATCCTAAGATTTTTTTAGAGCTTTATGAAGTGCTGTGTTTGAAAGAGAAAACAAATTTCTCCTCACATAGAACTCCAAACCCTTTCTTGTTTTGAGACATGTTTTTTGGTTGGTGTCCTTCAATTTCATCACTTAATTTTTTTCCTAAAAATTACAATTATGAAAAGTTAGTTATGTCAAATTAATGAACCATACCTAAACTGACTACTTTCTGTTTCATACTTTACATATCTGTCACTCACGTTGCCATAGCAAGCTAATAGTTGCAGGACCAGAGTGAACATGTAACTATGGCAAAAGCTATCAAAAGACTATGTATGGTGGAATAGGAACATAACTGGAGTAAAGAAAATGTATTATGTCCATCTTTCCTTCATACTTGGAACCTCTTCTATTTGTTTACTGTAGCACTATAGCACTAAAGTAAGAAATATAATTAGACACTGCCCTGGAAGAAGTACCAAACTGATAGAGTTAAGTAGCTTTGTTGGCTTTTTGTTGGTTTTTCAGGTTCTGGGGTTTTGTTGGTTTCAACCCCACCCCCCCCCACCCTACCCCCCAAAAAAAACCCAAAGAGGCAGCAGATTCAGTGACACTTAAATGTTTTAGCAGATTCATCTATTTCACTGAGTTACTTGTTCATTTAAAAAAACAATTGAAATACTTTCAAAATACATACTGAAATATTTTTTTATTTTTCACTTTGAAATTACTACATTACCTTTTAAATTTGATTGAATACATTTTAAGAATCTCAAATGCAAAGCAAAATGTTTGATATATGATCAAATATTAACATCCTATTTTCATGGTGATGTAACAATAGTGAAGAAAAAAAAAAAATTCTGGAAAGCTGGAAAAGAAGTTATTTGTCCAGCTCATGATACAAGTAGAGTAGATGAAAATTACTGATTTAATGAAAAAAATTTGGATACAATTATAACATGTTCAACAGAAACATGCAGAAAAGGGAGGGCTGTTTATTTTTTTTATTATTATTATGTTTGTATGACTTAGCTCAAGCTATTCTATGTTTTAAGCTTTCATCTAAAAATGAATTTCTGTTTTTTTCCTACCGTAGTGATACAGATGTCACAGTGCAGACAGACACCCTGTCATGTTGAATTTAGTCTTGCGGAAAGGTGTCTCCAGACAAACAATAACAGCAGCAAAAGTGGGACTGCCATGTTCCTACATCACGTTCTCTACAATGAGCACTTCACAGTCTAGTTGCAACCATTTACAGTCAAACCTAATTAAACACAGGCACGTTTTTCTTTCTACTAAAAGCAAACAACCCATGTATAATGGTTATATTGTTAACTTTAATAAAAAGCTACAAACTGTGAAGGATGAGATTCCAACAGCGAGGTTAAGTGATGTATGTACATAAAGCGTGTTGTTTAACAGTTCAACTAGTTAGAAAATAGAAAACCAGTATTTTGGGGGGAAAAAAGTTTTTGTTTCTTTCTACACTTTTCACCTGTCTATTCCCCATTTTTATACTTGGGTAATGCAATGAATGATGCTTTCTTTCCTAAGGAAATCTGACTTACTTGTTGAAACTGGGTGTATGTGTGTACCTTAAAGTGTGTGAGTATACAAAATTTAGTGGAAAGGGATTATGCTGAAACATTGACATTTTCTTTCTGAATAGATGAAGAAAAGTTTCAGAAAATGTGAAAGAAGTATATAACTTCAAACTGGAATTTTTTTTATGGGGGGGAATCTTAAACAGTTCCATTTAAAAAATTTGTATGGTAAAGGCAAGATCTAAACATAAAGCAAACTTGATCATTGTTATTGAAGAGATTTTAATTTGGGGCTTATTGATCATAGCCATATATTCTTTATTTGTGCAAGGCATGTGCATACATGAAATGAGTACGTGGATGAAGACACTAGTTTCATTGAATGTGGGATGCATTCTGACTTACTCATCTTTGAGACTGATCTAGCAAGTTAAAATGCCAAGTGAACATTGGGCTAGTTGTTTTTAGGGTCCTTGGTTCAATAATGTGTTCTGTATTTTCTTCTCCACTTAGTTCTGATCATTTAAGTAGGATAATTTATCCTGTTGGAAAGTCTAGATGGATTTGTAACAGCATGTTTCCTCCTGACTTTTTCCTGATTGCTGAAAATTAGCAAATATATATTGATGCATGGAGAGATGTCCGTTTGGGGTTATTTTAAGTGGAGGAGTATCTCTTTTTGCTGTGGTCCTATGTGCAGCAAGTCCACACAATACTTTCCTCATTAGAAATTTGTGAAACTAGTTCAAATATAATAACTAAGGGAATTTTTATATCTAACTGTAACATTTCCTTTCTTACAGGCCAGTATAAGTTTGGAACCTGAAGTAACTGGTGAAAAGTAATCTTCCATTTAAATGATTCGTTATATGTATTTTGTTGAACACAATGTCCCCTTTGTTTCTTTTATGTGGGCCATGGAAATTTCACTTCTTTTAACCTTTCTGCTTGCATCTGATTTTCTAAACCTTTGAATAGCATCACTGTCCCTTTTTGTTTCTAGTTCAGAGATATAGTAGAATGTGCCAAACCCCCAATCACGTGTTATTCCAGGTGTACAAGTTAGTAATTCCTGTAAACAACAAAGTAACTGCCTGTATTTCTGTCTTTGTTTTGTTCTGTAACCTTTTAACCCTAATTGTCATGTCATCAGACATACCTATAAAATACATGCTAATTTACCAGACCAGTTAAGGTAATCTTCGCTTTCTAACCCATGTGAAAATGCAAGGTCCAACTTCAGTAATACATTTTGTTAGGCTGTAGTTGCTCTAAATATAAGTTACGTTCTTGGGACAGTTTTAAGAAGTGTAAGGATGATCAGAAAGCTTACAATGACTACTAAAAGCTAAAACTTCGTTATCAGAAACCTGAAACCTCTTACAAGAATTATTAGTATTTTTATTACATTGGTGTCTGAAACTTTAGCTATTGGTCCAGACCCTTTTTATTATAACATAAGGTACAAATACAGAAGAAAAAGATAGACCCTGACCTGAAGAACTTATAGTCAAAGTAGAATCATGAACAGAGAGAGAATGAGGGTGTCAGAAGTCTTTCATTAGTGTGATTGAGAAAAATGGTGCATTTGGGGAGGTGTCAAAGGGGAGGCATTAAGGGATATTAGAGATACCAGTTGGAGTTAGAAGAATGGTTTAAAGTAGGGAGAAAAAGGCAACCTTGAACTTATTTCTGAAAAAAGCTTTTACAGTAAACCTTTGAGTACTATGAAATTCAGTGGACACTAAGTCTATGTAGTTGAACTAAGGACACTGTCTTTCAGAGGAGTCATCTGCTCATTATTCTTTGCTGAGTTGTTTTTGAGAAGACCAAGATTTCAGAGTAGATGAAAATTTTCCTTTTTTTACTGCCATGCCAAAATACGAATAGATAAAGAAGATCTCTGTGCTTTCAGTTAGCTCAAATATTCTATTTAGAATTTTATACACGCTATAGATAACCCTGTGTGGATGCTGATGAATCCTGATTTGGATTTCGTACAGTTTTATATTGATTCATGGAAGATGCTTATAATGCATCATTTATAACCTTGTGCCTTTCAGTGTTTCAATGCTTTTGATGATGCTGTAGAGACATTCAGGTGAAAAGGGATAGATACTGTCAACTGATGATTGGAAAGAGCCTAATTGCTTTATGTAAATATTGAAAGGAAATCTAACTGCTCATAAACCTTTGGGAAATTGTCATACTGTCAATTATTATCATATATTGTCAAACATGGTCATACTGTCAGTTGTCTTAAAGCTTTGGTAATTGTCAGTAGCTTAATGGTAGAGTACTTCAGATTACAGTGTCTGTCATGTGGTAGGTTGGAGGTACATCCAGGAGGCTCTCCTGAATATTTGTGTGCTCCTCCTGATTCTTCCCATCTTCTCTTGCTGGCTTCCTGGCCTTCTGGACAACCACAGAGAACCCATGCTTCACCTGGTCCTTTTATGCTGTTGCTTTCTTACGGTAAACAAGGCTGACAGGGGAAATAATAGGAAAAATACCACCTAATAATAAAATAAAGTATTTTATTAATTGTTTCCTGTTGGTGATCAGAACACAAGTTAACAGAACATTTTGCTCAAGCACTTTTTTAATAGGTTTTATTGTTTATAGACATTTTTGTAAATTGGTGTTTTGAATAAGAATGATCGCTCCTTTACCTGCTTCTAGCATATAACAAAGGAAAGGAGCATTAAAATTTTGTTATAAATTTTCTTTAGCCATTTTGTTGCTCAGTAGACCTTTGGCTGTTTTCTACATACCCCCTTTTCTCTGGGGACTGAAGGAGGAGGTTGCAATTGGTTTCCCCTATCTGCACTGATGCAACCTTGTTTCATGGGTCACAGATTTGTTAATCTGGGTACAACAGGTCAAAAGGAACAAAGAGTGGGTGTTTGGCCTGGGATTTAAGCAGGCTACCTGCTTTAAACTGAAAAAAAAAGATTAAGTGCTCTAGTAAACTTTATTTTTGCATCTTTTTTGACAAGCCATGTAGAAAGGATTGGAAGAAGTACAGATGGATATTGTAGGTTTTTAATGATATGTGACAATGGCTGGTTGATTCCCCCTCCTCTTTTTATTCTTTTTTTTTCCCCCAAACAGAAAACTGGAGTGTTAGCAAAATGAAATACATTGCAGAAAATCCAGCCTTCCTCTTTCTAGATAAATTGTTAAAATGATGTTAATGATTTTTATATGTATATATATATAAGTTTTTAAGTTAAAATTGACTTCTTTTTCTAGAAGCATGAAGAAAACAATTTATCTAGTACTGCTTACAGTTGCCTGTTCTTTAATAGTGGGAAAAGATGGTCTGCAGAGAGAGGCAGAATAAAACAGTAGTTTACGTTGTGAAAAACAGATTAGGGAGGAACCTATGCTGGATGCATAATCAGTTACTCAGGTGAAAGGCCAGGAGAAGGCCTCCAAGAGAGAGGCCACCAGTGGTATGAGGTGTGAGGGAGTCCAAAAAGTTCCCCTTGCATAGAGATAGGTTGCATGGCTTGAGATAATCTGTCAGAAATCTGTCACAGATGAAGATATGCTGAAGAAGTGGACTTTTATAAAAGAAAGGAGGAAATGGAGGTGCAGAAAAAACACCTTAAATACTATCCTCCTGCTGCAGTGGAAAGACAAGGGGGTATTCGCAGCATTTGGCAGCTCCCGTCAACCACATCTGGAGCCTTTGATTTTGTAAGTCAGGAGAAAGTAGGAGTAGACTCAACCAGTCTAGTGCCTGCAAATGGACAGAGAAAAGAAGGTGGCATGACAGATTACTGATTTGAATCCAGTAAACACTGTATGTTATGTTCCCTAGCCAAACCAAACCAGCCATTACTTGGGCAATGATAATGGAAGATCGTCTTGACTTAACACTGAGTACTAACTGAATACAATTTGGAGACTTGGCTCTGTATTAGGAAAAAAATATAATAAAACAGGGAATTAACTTGCTTAGTTTGATCTTATTTCTCATACAGTCACTGCAGTATGTACTAAGTCTTAGTAGGATCAAAAAGCATTTTAGATCTGAGGCCATCAAGAATTTTCCTGCTATGAAAAGTTGCTTGACTGAACAAGTTAAGATTATTCAGTATGTGGGTTCCTATCTGTTACATACTGACAGGTATCTTTATTACTGGAAACAGGCTAAATGTTTTCTGAGTCAAAAGTATGAAAGCTACCCAGATTTCTGGTAAATACTGTCAGAAAATGATTACACATCACATTGTGCGATAGAGTAGTTGAACACTTCTGTTTACTGGAATTGTATCTAGTGATTTGAAAGATTAAATCTGATTTTTAAAACTTTCTAGAATAAGATGTGTGGATCCAAACACTCCTGCTTTGAGATTACAGGGTGACATCTGAACTATTTATTCAGTTCCAGGTTTTCCAAGTACCCAGTAGAAATGTGGATTCCTTTTATTCTGGTTATTTGAACATAGATGAGACAAAATACCCCAACCATGTGATGTCTAACTTTTTTCTCCTTATCTCTATTGCGTTAAAGTAGTGGGTCAAATTAGAGAATCTGTATCTAACCATCTCCAGTGCTGAAATGCAGACCTGTGACTATCTAAGTTGTCACTGGGATTCATCATAGCTTTTGGGACATCCCTAATTTACACATACTGTCTTGGTTAAAGCTAACGATCTACTTCTAAGTGAACTTTTTGGAATCCTAGAAGCATCTGGGCTATTGCACTTCTCCAGGCATGGTAGTATATCTTTCGGGTGCTACTGACACTTTAATAATAATGATACTGATATTTTGCAGCCTGAGTAGTTTGAACTCATCTTGAAGTGTAAGCTGAAACAAGGTCAGAAAGATCTGAAGCTGCAGTAGGATATGGCAGATTTTGGTTATAGTATTGTGGGAAACTGTTCCAGTTTAAACAAAGCAAAACAAATCCTCTAAAGCTAGAGAAATAATCATTAACTCTTTTGTGATACAGAATTTCTTTGGTTCAGAAGATATCATCTTCTATTATCCCTGCCTTAGGGTTTCAAGAGGGCAGAAATACGCATCGTACTTGCTCTGCCACCTTAAACTTTGACTGAGGGAGGCAAGGGAAGTGCTTAGAGCAGAGTCATGGGAGGGCAAGGTTTTAAATAAAAATTGCATTGCAACACAATGCAACTCTTCAGGAGTGTGTATCCTGTACAATACAATCCCTGTCCCTGAAATCTTCAAGGTGACCTCCCACTTGTGTTGAAAAAAAGTCTTTGGAAGGGACCACCCGGCTAGGAACTGGAGCTGTAAGTGTTGCCTTGTAGGTCTAGTAGAGTTCAGGAATGTCCCTGTTTAAATTGCTTTGTATTTTTTGTTTTAATTGTTCTCAGCTCTGAATGAAAAAATGAACAATAATAGAGCTGTGTGAGATTGAAATATATGAATCCGTAATAATTTCCCTCAGCTTTCAGGAAAGCTAAAGAGTAAATATCAAACTGCTCAGAATTAGTGATCTCCAAGTCTTCTGTCTCTTCTGACCCTTTTTAATTCTAGTCTTACATTGTAGGTGCGACATTGCTACAAAGCAGCATTTAAAGTGATCTGAGAGCTATTGTGGTGGTTTTGGGTCATCAGCTAGAGTGCGCTACTTTTAGGCCAGCAATTGTTCATTCTCCCTTTCTGTCTCCTCATTTGCTTTCATTTTTGCACATATTTTTGTGTCTTTTGTACAGTAGGTTTGCTCAAGGTTTATAGCTAGTTATCTTCTCATTTGCTTTCATTATTTCAAACTTAAATAAAAAATTAAGAACAGGACACTAAAAAAGAAACCAATTCTGTTGTGAAAGTAACCCAGGAAAACTTGTTTCACCGTTTCAGGTTATAGTAGAAACTAGTATTTTAATCTAATTAATGATAAACCTTCTATAGTCCTTTATGGTCATTTTTGTGTGGATAGGTTAAAAACAAAGGTGAACAACTTAAATCTAAACATTTCCTGCAGTCATGCTTATGACAGACTTCCTGTTACAGTTTATGGTATTTTCAGAGCAAATAGATTAATGGCAAATATGCCTGTTGAAATCTAAGCTCTTTTCTGAAAACATGTTAGCATCAGCATCTCCTCCATTTAAATACTTTGCCTTCTGGTGTATTTTCTGCATTTAAAGAAAGTCAGATTCTCTTCCCCCCTGCCTTCAGTGCAGTCAGCATCTCTTTAATTTTTTCCAATAATATTGCACTACTTCAGTACTCATTTTAAAGATAGATGGATTTTTTTTCTCATAAAGAACAACATTGTGGGGTAAAAAAACCCGCTGGATGTGATTTCAAAAAATGTCAAAATATGTCAAACGCAGAAACCACTCAAGGGTTTCATTAACTGAAGCTTTGGTGATAAGTGTCATCTTGTCAGAGACCCACCCATCTCTCCCAATACATTACCAAATGTACTAATTTCCTTGCTGAGCTTGATGTTTATTGTATAGCTGAAATTGAAAATGGTCGGTAATGGAGTGAGCTTCAATCCAAGACCAATTCTGAATCTAAATTACTTGCTTCATTCAATAGCATTGACAGAGGAGAGCTTTGTGCACCTTGTACCTAATCAACCCTTACTGTGACCCCAAATTCAGCAGTCGTCAGAGATTAATAATAAAATCCTCAGTTCAAACAAGTATTTGCCCTGAACAAGTTGCCCATTTCTTATGCTGAAAATGAAAGAATGTGACATTTTTTAAAGCTCTGCATGTTGTGGACCCTCACTAATTTTTGATCTTTGACCTAAGGAAGCAGTTTTATGAATAGAAATTCCATGTAGACTCGAGGTATGTGTTCTTAAAGAAAACATATTTTTTTATATGAATAATTTAAATTTTATTCTGTTTTAAAATAACATCTATTTACATATGTGAAATATATGCCAGAGGATATTTTTGTCCGAAACCAAGTCTACTTCTGTAGAAGCACAAATAATTAAGAGTAATACATTAAGAAAAGGATAGGTAATTTTATCTCTTTTATAAATTATAAATCCTTTTCAAGCTAGCGATTTACCTGGTTTCAGAAGTATTCACTGGGTTACAAAACTGTGAGAGCTGTTGTATCTTGGACTTTGCTTTATCTGTCCCACAGATGGTACAGGTCATTTGTACAGAGTACTTGGTTGCTAATTTGGAATCTGAATCTGAATATTTTGAGACAAAGGGGGAAAGTTGGCTCTACTGAAATCAACAGGAAAAAGTCCTAACCGGAAAAGGAAAACGATGATCCAAACCGATGGGGCAGAATGAAATTTCCTTTTGTTTAGCAACATCCAATTTCAGTGCAGGAGACCATGACATGGTCTTTAGTAGTTGGAAAATGCAGGCTGCAGGCAGTTTAGGAAGCCGAGTTTTCTGGCTGATTTAAATGAAATCTGAGTATGATGAAAGGGCTAGCTAGGTGATGTTGCGGTACAGTTAAGCACGCTGGTTTCCTTCAGTAGAGGGCAGTAGTGAGGTACGTGACATAGTCATCGGTAGTGCTCTACTAATTCGGTGCAAAAAAAATCAACGCAATTTGAGAGATTAACTGCTCCTTATATAACTATTTGCTTGCATCAGCTGGTGGATTTGTCAGTGAAGCTGTGTAAAAGGACATCGTTCTGGTTACATTCTGCAGAGTCCTTAATTTTTCCCAGCATGTGTTTTCCACCCTGTGTTTTATTTGTGGCCCTTGGCCACAAATGTCCTTCCTGCAGCCAGCAGGCCCCTGCCCATCTCTCTTGGAGTGGCTGGTTGGAGTGGAGCAGCTGAGTTATGACACACACTCCCAATCGCTTTGGAGATCAGAAGGAGCTAGTTTCGATGAGATCACATCATGAACCCAGTGAACCACATTAAATGGATTTTTGCTGTAAACCCAAAGCAATAATAATATATTGTCGCTGAAGCTAGTTAGCATGGTTGGGATGTGTTAATATTCTTTCACACTAGAACTAATGAAGATTCTGTAAATGTTTTGAATACGCAAAGGTAAATGTATACAGAAGTTCCTCAGTGTCCTGGATCATCCTTTTTGTTAGGAGTCTTACCAAGATCTCGGAAAAAGTCACAGGCTTATGCTGGGTTGAAGACACTGCTGGCCTGTTATCTAGAAACCCAATGTCTGATTCGTATTACTGATCGGTCCCCTCCACACTTGTAATTTATATTCACAGATTTGGGCCCTATTTCTTTTGTTTATATTGTTATAAACCAGATTTAAACCTATCCATCATAGTTATACCACTGTTAGGTCTAGCATAAACACAGGGAAGTTCAGGAACGCTAAACTTTCTGTCAGTCAAGTGGTGCAGCACAAAGAGACACAGCCTCTGCAGTGAGCTGCTTACATCCATGCAGAGTGGCTGCAGAATACTACTGAATCAGAATTGCTACTTGGCAACACTTATGACAGTGTCATTCTTTACTTTGCAAAGATTAAATGAGTAAACAGAAGATTATGAAAAAATAGGCAAAATTCACTACATGCTGAGAAATCTCAGATTATGGGGGAATTTTTAAGATCATCTTGTATATTCATTTCAATAAAGAGTTTATTTTACCACACATAACAGCGAGCACAGAAAGAAGTATGCCTGCTTATCATTCATTCATCTCATCTGTAAAATGGGAACTTGTTTCCTGGGCAGAATTAAACAATTCTTTAATGTTTATAAAACACTTTTGGTGAGAGTAAATGATAGCTATAAAATTCTGAATAGTTGTGTTTGTTAATAAGTACGGCAGTCTTGCCTCTTACACTGCTCTTCACTGTATCTCAGAACTTTAGTCTCTATATTATGCCTGTAGTCCATTGAAATAATTTATGATAAAAGTAAACAAATCAGTTGCACTGAAAATAATAAATGGCATGGTCTCATATTCTTTATGTACTGCTCCCATACTGGAACACTAACAATCTGGAGTAATTTCTGAGAAAGCATCAACACTTGGATAATTTTGGCTCAGAATTATGTGCATAACCAATGTGGTTATTGGTTTAGTGCACTAGTCTGCACTTACCCTGGATGCTTATGGGCTGAAAAAAAGGGATTGTGTAATTATTCTTCTGTCCTTTTAGGACAGATTGTAACAGAAAACCATATTCTTTCTATACTTTAAGGGCTATATATTGAATATTTACTGCTGCATTTCTTTTTGATGAATCTGCAGAGTACTTTATACTAATCTACCTTATCTCAGCACGCACTGGAATCCCCAGACCTCTCAGCTTTTTTCTCCAGGATTATTGTTGCCTTTTTCATTCCCTGCATTCCTATTGCTCTTCTGAGTGATAGTTATTTAGGTAATCCATACCTTCCTCAAGTTGTTTCTGTATGCCTGTTGTTTATGAGACTGAAGCTGGTGTAGGTCACTGACACAGCTGAACTCATCTTGTAATAAACCTCCCACATATTGTATCCATATTCTAATCAGCTGTTACTTCTTTTATTAAAATCTTAATACTTTGCTGGCCATAACTCAAATATCCTGTGATTATTATTTGCTTGTTTAGTAACAAATGGCTGTATCTGACAAACACTTCAAGTACTTTGTTGGCCTGTGGCTAGTAGAAGGGCAGTTGAGTGTAGGCTTCTTTCTCTTATCTAAGCCAGATATGGTTTGAGGCTTAATTCAGCATCTACTGAGTGCTTTGAGAATTTATAATTCCATTTAATCTACGTATGTTTGTGTATGTGTGTTTGGACGCAGATGTCTTTCAATGCTCCAGGTTGTTGGGTTTTTTGTTTACCTTAGCCGTAGTTACAGGGTAAGCTCATAGCTCCAAAGTCAGTTCCTCTGAGAAACATATATGCATTCATGGACATAAACATATATCCTGTTTTCCTGTATTACTTTATTGAACCTGAGATTTTATTTTTTTTTTTGTGAACAGCTCCGTTGTGCTTATTCCTCATCTTTCACTCATGGGACAGTATTCTTGAAGGTGTTAGCAGAAGATGTAAACTTTTCCTTTTATTTCAATTTCTTTTGGAAAAAGTCATTAGTGTTTCATTCAGCTTAGAATGAGCGCACCTTTGACCTGAGTGCTAAATACCATTTCTGATATTACTGCATCAAATTTTGCCTTTTGAATTTTCCCAGCTATTTGATTTCAATTACTAATGAAGTCTGTAGGAAAATTATGTTCCTCCTCTTAGCTCACCTAGACATCTTATGGAAAGAGGATCTCTTGTGACTACTGGACATATCTGTGTGAAGTCTGAGCCTTGCAGTATGCATTTTAAGCATTCCTCTCGCAGGTGGTAAAGGGCTTCACAGCAGGGTGTTGACAGGTCTTCCCAAAATGCTCTGCAGTAAAGGAAAAATAGTTACAGGATCTTTTGGGAGCAGTCTTTAGAACTGATAATTCTTATACAGATTTCACTGGCGGCAGTTGATTGGCAACCATGAGATATGTTAGCAGATGGCCTAAGGACTGGTGAAGCCCAAGTGGAAGATTTTGAATCATCTCTTTCATGTACCAGGGTTAATTTCTTAGCTGTGGGCGCTAACCAGAACTTGCAGTCTTTCTGTTCTGAGGCTGATCTGGCGCTAGGATTTTGTTAGATGTATTCCTCGTCTTTGGACCAGTTTGCAAAAAATATGCCTTGATTTCATGGATTCCCACCCCAGTGTACTTGTGGCTCCTCTTATGGCAGCATGTTGCCATGATACTGATGCTGATTGAGCCTTGGCTCAGATATGGCCAAGGAATTGTCAGATCCTGCTCAACTTGTGAGTGCAGTTACTATGGAGCCTGCTTACTGGTTCAGATCTGCTTTTTCAACAGTTGGTTTGGTTCCTTACATATGAATCTTAACCACCTGCATTTCATGACTTCAGTGTTGGATGGTTTCCAGCAATAGTCCGTGCATGCTTACCTCTGGTCAGACAAGTCCCACTCAAGAGTAGGAGCCAGGCATAGTTGAGTGTGCTGATTGCTTTTCTCCCTTGAGTATTTTTTCCATTATTGTGAATTGTTTTCTAGAATTGAGGAATTAAAATTTTTTTCTTCTGTATTTTTTTAACTTGTATTTGGAATTAATTTCCACCTCTCTCAGCCTCTCATAAAAAGGTGCTGCTTTTTTTCCGCCCTGCTTCCCTGAGAGTTTTATTGAGCCTGGATGTGATCTCTGGTCCCAGTTGGAGACCTGTTCTTCAGTAGAATCTCAGGCTTTTTAAGGATTATTGCCTGGCCAGGAAGATGGGTCAGACCCAGAAAGATAATTCTCCTTGTGCACCTCATTTCCTAATAGAACTAGCCTTACCCAAGGCAGTCTCTGAATTCTGTATAAGACACTTGTAGCATGAATGTGCTACATATGATACAACTTATATTAATAGTATCCATTTTCTCAGGCACTGAACTAAAATTTCTGTTCAGTGTAACATTTCACACAGTAAGCAGTTTATTACAATCTTCCGTTAAAGTTTTCTATATACATTTTACAGACTGTAAGAGGTGGCAATAATAGAACTAATTTTCATCCTGTCTAATCAGTTAGCAAATTACCACCGTGAATTTTGCTATCCAATAATTGATCATCCCATCAATTATTTTTCTGAGCTGAAAATATAGCTGGCTAATAGATGTCATAGTCAATTTTCCAGCACAAAGCTCGTAACAAAAATGCTTATCTGTTAGTACACAATAGAAAACAGGCACTGAGCTAGATTCATCAGATTTACAACAAATTTAAAGAGACTGAAAAACCTGCAAGATTTACTAATGTTTCTTTCACCCAAATGTAATGGGATTATGGAAAGTAAAAAAAGATAGCTTGGGATTAATAGCTCCTAGATTTTTGGAATTATTTACCCTTACTTCTTAGCTTTCAAGATGTGCGCAATACTTCTGTAATGCTGGGCAGGTGTGGTGGAAGTGTACAAAGGCTTTGAGGAATCCTGTAACTTAAAAACAAAACCTTTATGTGACACCAATGTTTGGAGAACCTCATTATTTATCTGTTGCATATTGTTGTTTTCATATTTTCAAAGTGAATTGGTTTTAATTCTTGTAACATATATAAATATTTCAGGTTTTATCTATTATGTTTTATCCCATGCTAATATACCAAAAAATGAAGTAGAAAAGAATGAATGCAGAACATGTATATCTTTTTAAAGTTTGTCATTTAAATAGGTAGTCTATCACCCTGAAAGTTCATAAATAGACAGATACGCTATCATCCTGAAAGTTCATGGCTATTGATAAAACTGAGTGGTTAGCAGCTTATCAGTTTGAGTAGATGATTCACTTCCAAACTTAAATCTCTCTGCCAATGTATTAGTGTTCAGTCTTGATGCCAGCAAAACAATGAAGCTGTTGGAAGGAGGTGCGGGGATAGAAGAGGTAAGAAGCTATCAAAAACAGAGCAGAACTTCAGCTGCTCTTACAAGCTACAGAGAGATGCTGGGAGGGTTAGAAGTCCAGAAAGACCTGGAGAAATTATTGTAGTCTTCAGCTGTTTCTGTTACAGAAGTACTGATGTCTAAACTGTGGTTGGAGCCTGATTATACTGCACATAGTATAAAAACACCCCCAAAGAATTTATACTCTCAATAGGCAGTCAAATAAATGAGTGGGAGAACAGAGAAGGTGATTTGCTGAAATCATACCGGAGGTCAGTAACAGAGCTGGGATAAAATTGAGAGTTCCGATGCAAAGTTTATTTCTAATCAATATTGGTTTTACTTGACTGACCAGGTGAATATAATAAATTTAATCACCTATACACCTTGATATATCAGGGCTCCCTATGACCATTATTAAGAACACCATATAGATAACACTGTCATTGGTAAAGCACTGTTACCTAAAGGTAAAAGTGCTTTTTAAGGAGATCACTGTTTAATTCACTGAAATTATATCAATTTTTCTGGCTGCTTCTTTTCAGATGAAGTAAAAATAATTCCATTAGATTCTAGGAGATGTTTTTGGATCTTACCTAAAGTAAATTGAGACAAAGTTGCATGTCACTCTGTTGCTAGAGGTATTATTTACTGTTCCAGACAGAAAGACTCAAAGACGGATTTAAACCTGTGCCAAGTTTTCTGGCTTTTTTCTCTCTGTTGGACCCCTAGTACTGATTGAACACATTTATTTCTGAGGTTTAAAATGAAAATTCCCTGAATAAATAGAAACAGCAGTAACTACATTTTGCAGCATTTATGGATATTTACAGCTGTTTGGTTAATGGTAGTGTTTACAGGTACTGTCAGACACTTATTAAAAAGCCTGAATACTTAACAAAAGATCACAAAATAAAAAATAGCTTGGAATATGTTCTTATGGGAACATGTGTATGCAGTCTTGTGACAATGCTTCAGTAGGGTATAATTCAGACAGAGTAATGAATGGAAGAGTCTGACTTGTAAAGTTCTATTAATGTTGTTGATCTATCACTGAAAATAACTTACAAAATATTTGCAGGGTGTTGGATATTTTTTATTAATGTTATCTCTGTGCTTGGTATGTTGAAGTGTTAAATCCTCAGCAGATATGAATTGACATTGCTCTATTAACATTAAAATGACAACGATGACTTACTGAGGATCAGCGTTTAGGTTTCATTTAAGCATTTTTAGGATTTTAGATTTTACGTTTTAGATACAATCATGCAGCAGATATGAAACTTAAGGTGTATTGTTAAGGTAAGTTGAAGGTACATGTCTTTATAGCCTTGTAATTCCTCACACAAGCATTTTCATAGTTTCTCATTCTCCTTCCACTTGCATTTAGCTGATTATACCAAAGAATGACAGAGAAGTCTTAACTCTGGTGGGTAGATATTCTAGCCAAGCAGATCTATCTAAGCATTTCGCCTTGTGCTCATCACTGTCCTTTCCAGAGAGCAGGGCAGAAATAAAAATATATATTTATGTGTGTGCATATTGTGTATTCATTTTAGTTGTCTTGATCTGGTACAAAAACATGCTAGATTGCAGTTATGGATTTGTAGAAATCATAAAGAAGAGCACAAAGACTTGCAAATAAATATGGGAATATTGGAAATCATGAACTGAACTTATCCCTAGCAACGAATTGGAAGATAATGGAAAAGTGAATGCATTGAGGTCTCCAAAGTGGAGTCCTTCACCTTGAATCACAAGGGTAACCAGTGACTGAGAAACAAGATAAATGGAATAGAAAATGCATCCTGGAATAAACAGCTGGGGAAAACTGGAGTCCTTGAAAACAAATACTTTATTGATTTATCTTATCTTTTGTCAATAAAACTTGTCTGGTGTCCCCCATGTTCTCTCTGTAACAAGACTACAAAAATAATCTCAGTGTGCCAGCATTGTGCATGGGATCAGTATTAAGACGTGGCAAAAAATAAAGTGATATCTTGAAATGAAAACAATTTCTTTTACTCTTTACCACACTGTGCAGAAGCCATGGTAAAGTTTTACACCACTCCAGGTTAAATCCTACAAATGCTGCTTGGATTCCCTTCAATGCCACTGATTGTTATACCAGCCTCTTCTGTAGACACAGGTTCTGTATCTGAAGAGTGGGATGTGGGCATGTTTAAAAAAATGTGAAGGCTGCTGTCAAACAGCTGGAATAAAAATGACATCGGGGGACACAGGTATGGCATTGTGGTACTCTGGGCTTTGATGCAAATTGTCTTCCACTGAGGCTGTAGGATCAACAGCATTTCTGAATCTGTTCCAAACATTTTCTGGCTTTTCCAATGGGACAGTCTCTGAGAACATTTCAGAGACTTTATCTCATTTTGTCAAAGGAGGTAGCAGTTCATACTCACGTGTTGCGCTGTAAAGTCTGCATGTAAAAAGTGTTAATTGTCTTTCGATATTCATTACCAAATGTCAGAGAGAAACTGCTGAAAATCAAACAGCATGAGGAAGGTGAATCAGATGTTTTACATGCAGGGGATATCCAGGAGCTCTATTGACAGGAATTGATCTTTATTCCAGCAGACATTGTTAAAGGGAACCTAAAATATTATACTCAAAAGAGAGAAAATTAGTTTCTGGTGTTTCATGGCCTAATTTAGTCTCACTGAGAAACTGTTTGAAAACATAATGCTCTAGTCTTCTTAGGACCTCTTCTTCAGTCAGAGGTGAGATCCAAGCCTCCTGCAACTAGGGATGTTGGTGGGGAATAAGGTCCATTCCCTGAATTTGATTTTTAAACGTGCTGCTGTGGAAAGCACCAGTAGGCTAGGATCTACTGAGGATGAATGAGAATTGGCTGATCAGAGTTATGCTGATTATACTCTCCCAACCTGTCTGTCCTTTGCTGGCTTAGCAGAAATACCAAATTTTCATCCAGCCCTCTTAATTCATCTGACACAACTGACCAGAAAAAATTATTAATTCAGGAGAGATGTAACATGTCAGGATAACTTCTGGCAACCTATGCTTGATGAATCCCCAAAAGCTAAAATCGTACAGGTTTGTAACAGACTTCTATGTAAATCAGTTTTCTGGCTGTGATTTCCAGACTTCATTCACATTAAACAAAGTAAATGTTCATGGGACAAGTACTGCAAAATCTCACCTAATTAAATAAATAAGGTCAGAAAACTTTTCTTCAAAAGTCAGTTTTCTTATGTGTTTTGCAAATAATAGTTAGAGCACAGTGAAGTTGGTTGGACTATATAGAGAGGAGAAGTGTAAACTAATATTTCTCTTCTGGTTCAGGGTCAAGTCCTATTCCCCAGGGCAAAGGTGACTTACATGGTGTGATCTAGACTTATTCTTATTATAGGGTTTTCTCAAAGTTTTGAACTCTTCTCTCACATTCACAAAAACACTAGCACATAGGACATGGTTCAGCTGCTCAATTTGGCAAAGCAGTGCCCTGCTTGCTGATTAAATAGCATGCCACTGTTAGCTTGCTTAGATGAGAAACCATCATGGGATGCTTTCACATTTTTTCGTTAAGTAGGACTACTTAGAAGCCCTTTAAAGAAGGAATGAAAGTTACTTACCTATTTATTTATTTATTTTCAAATTCTATATGTTCATACTCCCTATTGATCTTCCCTTCTTCAAATTCTGAATTTCATTCTGGTACCTGGGTAGGCAGCACAATTTAAGATGATGTGTCACATCGCGTATATGTTCTTGCATTCAAAACACCCAGGGATGAAAAGGGCAGAACTCTAAGGCACTGTAGCACATGCTGCAATGGGAAGAAGCCAGTGTCAGAGAATCAACTGGCACGCATCCCACAAATGCTGTTGTAAAGACAGATTAATCTTAATTTTATTCTGCAAAAATGAGGCTTGTTAAGTTCTAGTATGTTTTATGTAAACCTTTTCTATTCTGCAGACTGCACTGTGATTTGTTCTGATTAAGTTCTAGGCAGGGACTCTAAGGTTCTGTGAAACTGTGTGGAATCGTCTGTTTGTTCAAAAAGTTTATTATGTTTTGAACAAATTTATATTAGAGATTGATAGGTAGTTGCATGAGTTTTAGAAGTAATATTTCGTAGCATTGCAAAGTTGCACATCAACAAAAGAACTGTATAAAGAATATATTAAAATACACAATGCATTTACCTTGAACATGATAACCTTACTATTACTGGAGCTACTGATGAATTCTCACATCAGGAAAATATTGATATACTGCCTGTTAATTTAGCTCAGCTATCATTATACCATATATCAATCTCCGTGCTGAAAACCACCAAAAGAATTTGGGTGGAGGGAGTTGAGGGGTGAGGAATACAGGTTAAGAACCTATAAAGCCTGCACTTATAATGCAGCAAGTTAGAAGTTGTGGGACTCATGCCATTCTCATATCCTAATTTAGACAACGTCATCTACAGTCTTATCAGAATGTCATGTAATCCCATAAAGGTGTATAGTGAAAGCAGAGAAAATCTGAGTAATAGCTTAATTCATAAAATGAAAAGTTCCTTAAGGCACACTATGGTACTACTCCAGACTTATGACCACTGCGTGCTTGTCCACTGTCTTAAAACATCTTTAACTTGCATTTATTTCATGTTTCAGAAGGGCTCAAATCTAGCCCTGGGGGGATGTGGTGAACATAGTCCTTTTTATCAACTCACTTTACACTGGTAACTGGCAAGAGGGAGAATGTATGGTCTTAATCAATTCTATTAGCTTTATACTCCAGGGGATTATACTTATACTAACCTAATACTTCTGGGAATAGATGCGTCCTGGTATAAAGCCACATTACGTCAGTTGTGCCTCGCAAAGTGGTCACGTTCAAAGAGAATCTATCCCAGTAATACAGTATGTTCGAATGCTCGTCGCCACCCGAAATAGTGTGCTGTGTTCTCAGTGAGTGTGGTGAACACACATCTTGCTGGTTTTAAGATCTTTGCTTTTAGGTTAATGAACAGCTGTAAAATCAAGAAATTAATCAAAATCTTAAGTGCTAAATCTCTTATTCTTATTTTTCAGGACATGATAATACAATTTTGGAGTCACTAGTTAAGCTTTAGCTTGTAAAACTCTTAACGCTAGATCCTTAACATGTGCAAACTACTACAGCTCCTCTGACTTCAGCGGAGCTAAGATAATGTGCCTCAGCTATCAATGTAACGATATTCAAATGAGTAAATTTTCAATGTTTAAAAACTATAGCATCTCTTAAGAAAAAAACAACCCACAGCATTCTGGTTAAATGATCCAAACTACATCAAATCTCACAGTACAAATGAGAAAGTTCCCTGTTGATTTCTATATATTGTTTCAGTAACATTGCCGCGATTGGGGAGAAAGAAAAGAAAATTGAAAATAAAAATATAACAATCATGGTGAATGTAGTATGCATACAGAATATGCATATTTTCAAGTACTGCTTTTGTAAACATTGCTGGTTGGGAATTAATTTTATGCTTCTTAATGCTAGTCCACACTGTTTCAATTCTAACAACAAATTGAATGAGATTTTTATGAAAAAAGAAGGAAGATTTACCCAGTTCACATCTTGGAGGTTACAGTATGTTTAAACAGATACATTTTCTTTTAGTCTAACCTTGTCTGGAAGATATAGGAAAACTAATTTGCCTTATTTACATATGGCACAATCTATCCAGTATTCAAGGGTTTGTCAGAAACAGGAACATTGTGCATTTCCATGGTAACAGATGGCATGCTGACAGTATCTGGCTCGTTGCAGCTTCGTCTAGGCAGGCCAGCAATTAATTAATCAGCCATCTACATGCACAAAATTCTTTGTGAGTGAATGGCACTGCTCCTCTGTAGTGCTGCCTGTGCTTTTACAATTTTTGTATTCCTGCAGGGCGAAGTACTTTTTTGTCTCTTATGCTCATTTTCTGTAGCTTCCAAAAAAAATACAGTAAAGAATACGAAAATAGAAACAAGTCTGCATATAATTTAGAAAAGACATCATTTCTTCAGCATATAAGATATGTGTGGATCTAGTTTTTATTCCATTGCTTTCCTCTCCCTCCCTACTTTTCATAGGCTTTCTGTGCCACGTGTTTCCTTCAACCTATTTGACATAGGTGACTTTTTTGCAAACAGGTAACTGCAAAGGTGTGCAGAAAGGCAGTTGTCATCTGGATGGGTTGTCCAGGGCTTTTATGCCAACAGGAGTGCTGTAGTTAAAGCAAGCCTTGAGCAACACGCTAAAAGCCCCTCTTTGCCTGTTTAAATGGCATCTTATATCTCACTGTGTTTCCCCGCTGGCAGCTGTGTTGCACCATCAGAGCTGAGGAATTGACCGTGTTCTTACATCAAGTGACCAATCTTCTTCACAATTAATGCAAGACTTAATTTATCAGAGATCTTTCTCTGCCCTTGTTTGAATGTGTTGTGATAGAAAATAAGCTCCTTAGGATGTTTTCTTGTTCCTTGTGTATCTGCCTAAGGCAGAGCTGGGTTAGAGCTTTGCTACTGGTATTCATAGATGTAGTTACTATTGACAGCACTTCAAATCCAGCTGCATAACGAGATCCTTCTCCCTTCATCTTCTGGAGAGATCATTTATGGATTTTCCCTTTCAGGATGGTTATTTTCACAACTGCTTCTTTAGTAAGTTCTAAGCAGAGGTTCAGTGTTTGTCTTTGATTTTGAAGTCACAGGATGTGAGCCTTCAGGGAGTTCTATTGATGAACCTGAGATCTGGTGGCCTATGCAGTGTCAAGGTCAAAATATTTGCAGTACAACTGCATCTGTAAATTTTGTGGTTTTCTTTTAAATCTCTCCGATACATGCTAAAGCCTTATTTCTGAGATGAACCTATATGCTGAGTAGGATTAAACTTTCCTTTTGTGTTAGTCTATAGGCAATCAAAGCAAGTACAAGTTTTGCCTTTGTTAGAGGATTCATTTACTCAGATATAGCAGTTTTAAGAAGGAATGTGTTTCTCAAATATTCAGTTCATATATACTATGGATCTCTTCTTGTCATTGAGACAAGTAACGGGCAGCAAGAATTTTGGCCTTAGGTAAACAAATTCTGCTTATGTGACCTAAGATGACTCAAAATCCAAGACTAGTCTTCACTGTTTTGCTGCAAATTCATTATTTTTGGGCATTAAAAATATCTAGCCTCTGTTCTCAAAGAAGTCATAGCACATGGCTTTTCAATGGTAAGGTTATGTTCGATAGTCAACTTAGTCTTTGTTTAACCTTTTGTACCAGTTTATGTCAAAGGTGTTTTTTGTCACTGCATGTTTCTTTTCTCCATTCTAACTAGTCTTTCTAGACTCACGAAGAATTCACACAAAAATCATGAGATGTAGTTATCAAGGATATAGTGAACCTGTCATCCTAAATGTTTTTCACTTTAAACTTGTGACTGTGGTTTCTAACTTGGAAACTGCGTTAGGTGAGTGTTCTGGTTTTGGATGGGGTGGAGTTAATTTCGCAGCAGCTAGTGTGGTGCTGTGTTTTGGATGCGTGCTGGAAACAGTGTTGATGATTCACAGAAGTTTTAGTTACTGCTGAGCAGCACTCACACAGAGTCAAGGCCTTTTCTGCATCTTACACCACCCTGCTAGCAAGTAGGTTTGAGGTGCACAAGAAGCTGGGAGGGGACACAGTTGGCACAGCTGACCCCAAGTGACCAGACAGATATTCCATACCATATGATGTCATGCTCAGCAATAAAACTAGGGAGGAGGCTGGCAGGGTGGCTGCTGCTCAGGGACCAGCTGGGCATTGGTCGGTTGGTGGTGAGCAATTGTTATCATTTGCATCACTTGTCCTCTTGGGGTTTCATTTTTCCGTCTCTTTGGGCTTTTTCCTCTTTCCTTACTATTATTATTCTTATTATTAATTATTATTATTTCTCTTTTGTAATTATTAAATGGTTTTTATCTGAACCCACAAGTTTTTCTCACTTTTTCCCTTTTAATTCCCTCCTCCATCCCACCAGGGAGGGGGTGAGTGAGGGAGAGGCTGTCTGGTGCTTGGTTGCTGGCTTGGGTTAAACTGTGACAGCAAGAGAATAGAATCACAGACATGAAGGATGTAATCGCTGTCATCGGATTTGGCTGTTTATGAGGAATGGAAAGTAAAGAAAAACTATTTATTTTAATCTTTAAACTATATTTGGTGAAAAAGTCCTAATTGTGTGAGGTAAATATATGCCTAACTTAAAACATGGAAATAGCCGTGTTGAATTCAATCGGGCTGCTTTCTCATTTATTAAAGTCAGGCATGTGCTGAAGTGCATTGATATGTTGAGGTCATAATACTCTGAAAAGCAAAAATAGTCCCATTATTATTTAGTATACTCGTGCATGGCCAAGCTGAGCTGTGACATTTGTGCTGACAGAGTTGCATGTGCTTTGGTCCTTTCCAGCCTGGTCAGAGACTGGTCCTTTGCAGCCTGAGATAGTTTGTACATGACCACATCTTGTCCCAAAGCTGTAGCAAAGCATGCTTCTTGGGACCTCTGCAGAAAGGATTGTTGAAGGATTAGAGATGATCTGCTCAGCCATAGTATGACTGATCCCATCGATCTTCCAGTATGTGTCCAGTGCTTAGGATACCAAACAAGAGAGAACTGAAATTACCACAAGCATATTAATTTATTATTAAAATTAATCTCTTTATTAGTGCAGTTGTGTATTAGTGAGCTGTTATTTAACATATACACTTAGTATAAGTTTCTCTTTCATTCAGTAAGACAAGTAGCTGGCTTTAGATGTTGTACAATATAATTATGCAGCACTGGACTCAGTTGACAGAGTAGTTCTCAGGTGGCTAATTATTGTATTTTTGTGGAAAAGATGTACTTTGGTGTTAGGATGGGTAATGCAAATTTATATAGACAGAATGTATATATGTATACGCATGTATATACCCTTTAATAACTTTCTGGTTCATTTTGATCTAGCAAACATCTAGCGTAATTGTCCTACCCATTTTTAAAGAATTCATTTTAACACAGATGTCTATCAGCATATGTCTCTTCCATAGTTGTAGTGTTTTCCTTACTTTGTTACCTCCATTGAAGTAGTTCACCAGAAAGTTGATATTACAGCTATGCTTTTAACTACACCATATTTACAATTAAAGTACAATAGTATTACCACCAACACCGTAAAAATACAAATCTTTGTGAAGATTTCTTTGTAGAAGTTTAAGAACTGTCATCAGTCTCCAATAATTTTCTTAAGATTTTGGCAGAATATATACATGGTTTCATCAGAAATAGATTCAGTGATCACTCTGAAGACAATTTAAGCCGGAGTGGCATGATCTGCTCTTTGCCAATTAGTATATAGTAGCCATACATAATTCTCAGTCATCATACACTTGAGTGATTTTGTTGCTTATTGTGGTTTCTGGAATTTAAGCTGCTACTTCAGTAGTGTTATTTGGCTTCTAAGCTTTTGGCTTTGCAAACAAACTATTGGGTTTTTTTGTTGGATTTTTTTTTTTTTAAGTTACTGTAATTTAAGTACATATTTTTCATTTGGACAACTTTTTAGCCATCTAATGAAAACTACTCAGAAAATTTAGGTCCCTTTTAGTCTCATTCATTTTTTTTCTCCTCTCTTAGTTTTCAGAATTTTATTTCATCTACCTCTTTCAGGCAAATTTTTGTCCTTCCTTTTTTTTTTTTTTTTTTTTTTTTTAACTGGAATGGACAATAAAGTATATTAAGTGAAATTTTGATTTTGCTGAAATTGGTCTGATAGGAAAGGCATTTTATACTACATTTTTCTTTTTGCTTTTCAGGTCTTTTAACTTATTTAAATCTAGAAATGGTGAGGGGTTTAAAACCCTTTTTACTAATTTGTGTAGCTAGCTACATTGGAAAGAATAATTAGACCTTAAGCAGTATAGAATTGCAAGGAATTTGTTGGATCATGACGTCCATTTTCTTGGAATTACAGGCGACAGTATTATGTCATTGCCACAAATAATCTCTTAATCGAAATAACGCTGATTTCTCCTGTGAAGACCCTGAGTAAAGAAGGGATGTCAAAAAAAAAACTTTAACAGGGCTAATCTTAAGCTGAGATCCTGGTGTGATGAGTTTCTTCTGCATGGAAGAAGTTATCCACAGCATTTGCAGCACCCTACACAAGCTACGTGGAATCAATGTGTGTAGCTAATGGCTGATAATTGGATAAGGATTATTTGAATACATTTGATCTCTGTATTATTAATATGGAGAGTATATATTTAAAGAAGAAAATAAGTATTTACTGAAATACATAGTAATATTATTAAATGTTTTACACACTAATGCATTAAAATTTAGGCATCAATACTGAAAAATATCATCTCATCAAACATTTTGAATAATTCATACTTACAAAAGAAAATTAAGACCACATGGCATTAATTCATCACAAGATATCTTTAAGGATAAATTTTGATGGCATCTTTAGGGTTCCTTACATTATTACATTTAAAATCTCCAAACCTCCTGTTCCTCCTGCTTTAGACTTCATTTATCCCAGTAGGAAGACAGGGTTTCCTCGGCAGTTGGCTTGGCTAGGGGAAGACATGGGGGTTGATTTTGCTGTATGTGGCCAATTACATTGACTTTTGTGATGGCAAGCCTGGAATCTTGAGTTTTTCTCCTATTTAGGACTCCTTCATAGCAGCATAATACATTGCTGCCATGTCAGTTTGTGGTCTAATATTTTTTACAACCCAGCAATGCACATTTGGAGATTGTGATTAGCATCCCTAATTCCAAGAAGAAAAAAAAAAATTTAAAAAGCCTTGTTAGATCTAGAAAGCTGAAGTCTAAAATAGTCCACCTGCTGTTATAAAGAGTATTATTTTAGTGCCCTGGGGACATGCAAAGTTGTAGCCTACTGATGTCAGGATTAGATTTTATAGGGCTTTTTTAATGTAAGTGTTTTTGATAACTTGGCAAAGCATTTTCTGTTGTTCATTTCAGTTCAATTTTTCTTAAAAATGGCACTCCAAGATCCACAGACACAGTAGCTTATAAAATGGATGATGTCCCATTTCTGTTTCACTGTAAGATATTATTTATTTGGGAATAGATTAAGATGATTGTGAATTAATCACAAGAAAAAATACTAGTTATTGTTTTAAGTTGAATTTTACTATAATTCTGTGGTTACTGAATGCAGTGGATTTTATTTTTCTTATTGTATGACTAACTTTTCATAGTAACAGTAACAACATAAATATATAAAAATAATACAAATACACAAAAATTTGTTTCCTACAAAGGGAGTGTTTATGCTCCCCATTTTAGTGTGCCTGAATGACAGTAGGGAGGCAGAGGTGTTGGGTTTGTGTTCAGTAGTACTTAGATTCACAACTGCTGTTGCAATAAAATCCCTCCATCGTTCTAAGATCAATCAGTATTTGGGTAACATCTTAAAAAATGTATACTTTCTTTCTGTAGAATTTAGAGGTTTGGAACTGAATTAGGTGGCACTATCTTCTATGGAGTTAGCAGGGAACTATCTCCCAGTCACAGCCTTAGTGGTGGTGGGCTACCTGCATCACTCTGCTTCAGTGAGGGATTTAAACTGAACTTCTTTTCCATATTTGCGATTGTTAAAGTCTCTGTAATGAACCACATTTTACCTAAAATAGTCCTTTTCACCTTTAGATGTCTTGTAATAATCTTACTTTCTGAAAAAGAAGTTTAGCTTCTTTTTTCTAAAGGGGGGGATACAAGGCACTCAGGGAAAAAGGGTTCATGATCACGTATAGGTGACTGCTGCCCTGAAGACTTACAGTGTAAGATAATACCTGTCTGTATTGACTATTATTCTTTTGATTATGTTTTTTTCCTCATTTAGATATTAGAGAAGACTGTTTTCTAATCATAAACATACTTAACTCTTCAAATTACAGTTTGGAAAATGTTTGAGAGCTAATTTAAACTTTTTCAGTAAAGATGATAGTGTTTATAGTAGTTAATTTGTTCATTAAATATCACCTTTTTTGTATGCACCTTTAATTGCAAGCAGCCTATGAGTTTCTTATATCTATTGAAAGAATTCTGTGAATAATTTCTGCAAGTTTTCAGTTTGCTGTGCTCGCACACTGTGCCTTACATTGTACTCATTGAACAAGTGCTTTTTGCTATTTTTATGTCTTCTTTATGCTCTGCATTTTTTTAATTGTTATGTTTTCCCCCATATTCCTAGGCATTGATGTGGGGAATAGTCCTTTCTGTTAGAGAGTGGGGAGATCAAGTGGGAGAATTGCTGAAAGGTTTTGGGGGAAACAGTACTGCAGCTCTGTCCTGGTTTTACACAGGACACCTAAGCCTTCTGCTTACCCTCAGGGGATACAAAGTTAGATGACCTTTTACCTAACTCACAACAGAGACTATAGATCAGACCCAATATTTGTCTTTTCCTCTCACAGAGCTGCTGGGTTTTTTAAGCCCTTCCTTCTTCTGCATCAAGGATGTTAGTCCTTTGTCTGCTGGGTTCTTTGTCCTGTGCTTGATCTTAGCTCACTTATGCCTAACCATGAATCTTGACTGTAGTAGAAATCCCACATACAGGAATTTGCTTACTGGTGGTGTGAAATGGTAGATTTCGTTGGTGGTTTGCATGTGAATAAATGATCATGGCTTAAAAATGGTCCTGTGTGAAGTCCCTGCTGCTGAAAATGCTACTTGTGCAGAAGTCCCCACACATGCTACTACGTGATGAGGGCATGTGCTGTTCTGTTGTGAAACTGCTTGCGGACCCCTCCGCTAATCCTTCCAACTGCGAATTTGAAGGAAGGGGAAAGTTTCCTATTGGGGTTTCTAGGCAAAGGTGGGACATTTTAGAGGATGCATCTCAACTTTTGAGCTCATACCTCTGAAAGAGTTGTTTTCTACTTGAAAACCAAAGGGATGTTTGGTATTACTGTTCTTGATTTGATTAAAATTCTCACCTTTGCTTTCTGTCATATGAAGGTGAATGTGTCAATTTATTGCCTTCTAAAAGTAGTTGCAGAAAAGAGATGCCAGGTGTTGAATCCCAACTAAACCAAATTTCCTCAACACAGTCACAGACCTCAGTGTACGTATGCTTCAGCTGATCCTTCTTTCTTTCCTCATGCAAAACAGGTAGTAAAATGATATACAGTCCTAAAGAAGAATATCAGTGATCCCAATTTATCAGAGTGCTTAATTGAGTCTGTAAATTTGGCCTGTTGACTGATGATGATGAAGCTTCTCAGGGGGCCCCTTTTAACACTAAAATTATTTAATATTTTATTAATCAATTACTGACTGTTTTATGCAGATAATGCTGCTATGGATGTTCCATTAATAAAATGTGTACTAAATCCCTAGAACAATTTTCTAAATGTTGAAAAATTACTGATTAATAGCAGACTCCTACTAAATGTTAAGAAAACAAAATGTACATTTTTTTTGGCACTAAAAGAAAATTACAGGTAACTCCAGATGAAATGATAATTAGAACAGCAAGTGGCACTGTGATGGAGCAAATTAAATCCTTTAGGTATCTTTTGGTTATTTTGGATGAATCTCTGCTTTCTCTAATCACTTGGATTATGTTGTTCAGAGAGTAAATTTGTGATTGGGGGATTAATACACATATAATTTGACTCTGGATGCCAAGAGAATTGTAGCTCTCAATGGTAAATATTGTGAATTACTTATTCAGGCTGTATAATTTACAGTGCAGCTTCCTGATAAGTTCTCATTCTAATCTTATCAATACATAGTAGGTTTTGTGTTCATTTGTTCAGCTTGGTATGAAATATCATTGTATGTTTTATGAAAAAGGGAAAAGGGGAGCAGGAGTCCCCAAATACCTGCTGTTCAGCTCATCACTACTACAGACTGCATTGGGAGCCTGTTAGGGCTCTTCACTAATCTCTGTGGTGCTATATTCTTTCTCATTCCTCTTCACAACAGTTAAGAAAAATTAGATTTTTCCATCACAGGGATCACAACCACCTGCAAAGGCTTAAGAGCCTGCACCAATGCTGTCTAATACATGCTCTTCTATCTGTCACTAGACGAGGAGGTGAGAAAACCACTGGTCAGTGAAATACCTGCCTTTGTTTTCTTATAAGGCAAGATACTTAAGGATGAGTCTGGCTTTAGATATATAATTAATCCCATTTTAATCGATGTGATTTAAGACAGATATGTGTTGAAGTACCTTGTTGAATATCGATGTAGAGTGAGACATAGATTTTGAGATAGAGGTATATAATGGGATCTGTTTGTGGGTTGGTTTTGGGGTTTTTTTTCTTTATTGCCGTAAACAAAAAGGATACTCAGAGATAACAGAAAGCTGAAATCTGATTATTACAAGTAAAAGTTTAGGGAAACACATTCAAATCTCATGAGTTTGAAGAAATTTGGTACCATTTGAAGTAGCTCAGGGGTTTTTTTGTAATGATTATGTCACAGAAAAATATTAGGATTTATGATGGGCTAAAAATAGTTGCAAAATGAGCAAGAAAATCTTGAATACCTCTCTAAATTCTGGGACCAGTGCTAATGGATCAGGTAATGCTGAATACTCTTGAATTAAATGGAAGCTTAATCACCACTGATGAGTCAGTAAGGGAAACATCGGAAACCTGTTGACATAAAAACTGAAACAAAACAAAGACTGAGGGCAGGGGCCCCAGACTAAAATGTGACTTTCAGCTACTTAACAAGGAACAGCTCAAATAACAATGCAGAATGATTTTGACAAAAGCCCTGTGATACATGTTTATCATAGATATCTGTAAGTGATCAATAGCTCAAAGATATTAGGATTACTCCAGATCTGGAATTTGGAGGGTTTTACATCTATGTTTTCTTTTGTCCTGTGAAAAAGAGTGGGTAAATTCACTGAACATCTATACAGTTATGTATTTTTCTTAAATGAATCAGGATTCAGTCTTGCCAAGAATGGGTTTTGTGTTTGTTTATGCATATTTTCAAGACTTAGATAAAAGGACACTTATTCAGTCTACCATCAGCACACTGCCGTGATTTAAGGGGAGGGGAGAGAACCCCCAGCATATATGAGGAATATATGAAAAATCTGAGTCATATAGATGTTATTTTGTTTATAACTATCATTTATTTTCTATTTAAGGCAAATAGGAAATGAAAGAAAACATAATACAGCTCTGGTTGAGGCAGAAAATGGTAATAAAATCAGTGAACATCTGCATGACGGAATAATGTTTAAAAACAAACTATTACTTGATTGTTACATTTTTTGATTTTTTAAAGTAGTGTGAGAAATCTAGGACCTCAGCAACCACTGAATCGGTATAAGTGATGGATGCCAAATGGCCTTTTGTGCCTTTCTGAAAATTATCCATGTCTTCCTTGTCTCAGATATTTTGTGATATCTCAGTTCAAGGAGACCAAACTCACAAGTATGAAGTTACAAGATGTAAAAGTTGTTGATATTCACCGTAGTAACAAAGAACTTCCAGTCTGTACTGACCTTGAGAAAATATTTTGCTGTGTAACTAACTGCTGTGTGGCATATGCAGGTTTTGTTACTGCTCAAAATCTGTTACAATGAATGCTGTTTGCAGCTGTGTGTGATTAATGACTTCTGTCTCCAGTGTACGTATAGTAGCACAACCAAGCAATACACTGTGAGAGTCCCATAACTCCCTGAAGACGTATCGTCACAATGAGACACTTTTTCAGTTATTATGCAGCTTTTTGTGTTCTGTTTTGGTAGAACAGACAAATATTTTTTTCTTTTATACACATTTCCTCCTTACCTCTTGTTGTTCTAACTCGTCTTACAAATACATAGGTACATATATAGCCACAGTAATACTGAAGCTGAACACTAAAACAGTAAGAGTAGTACATACTGATAATGTAATGTACAATAAAAACATCCTAAATTCTCTGGGAGTTAATTGTTAATTATGGAAGCTAAAATGCACCAAATTCACTTTTTGTATTGTTATTTTGGAATTTAGGATTTGTGTGTGTGTGTGCGTAGAGGAGGATAGTTTTGCAAAAGACAACTATTATCAAGGTGCTGAAATTAATTGGCTGCTTTAATTGAGGTAGATTACTAGCTAATGCTTTCTTGAATACAGTAATTCTCCTATTAAATTATCTTTGAATAATTACCTGAAATTTCTCAGCTGCAGGGACTGATGGCCATTTAATTGCACAGTGATGTTGCTATATAATTACTTAACAAGGTGTCCTTTAATAGTTTAATTCCCCTTTTCCAAGAAAAAGCTACAAGTACGACTTTTATTTTTTAAGTGCTGTGCTTTTATTTATTTATATATTTATTTTTACAAATAACTTTGTATCTGAAACAGTAAAAGCTGTTTGTTGACTTCCTTTTAAAAGTAACTCTTTTGTTTGTTCAAGCATAGATTTAGACTCCGAAGAGTTTTGGAAGCAAAAAAAAAAAAAATTAGTTAGACGTTCCTGTAGTTTCATTATATTTATTTTGTGGTTTTGTTATTTGGTTTACAGTATACTTTGAATGAGACATTAGAAGCTCATGTCTGATATGCAAGGACTTGATTATGAGTTGTCCAGCTAGTGGTATCTCATGTGCTGAAGCAAGGCAGACTGACCAGGTTTTTTAAACCTTTATTTATTCCTCCTGGCCACAGAGGGTGAGGAGGTTGTCTTGCTGCTGGTTCCTAGCACCTGGACTGAGCAGAGAAAACACCTATTTGATCAACAATGTTAAAACAAAAGGCTGGATTTTTCAGGGGTCACGAGAAAAATGGCCCAGGATCACGCTATGTGACATAAATTTTCTTGGTAGTTCAGGGATAGATTGGTTTTTTTGCTGACAAGAAGTAGCTTACATTGAACAGCACAGAACTTGACAGCTATAAAGGAGCTTGTTGCTAAGTCAATACTTGAAGCTGGAACTGTGAAGTTGGATAAAGCATCCTGGAAAATTGTGACCATGGAAGGGTCATCTTACCTCTTTGGTTTAGTTATGTTTTAATCTATACGTAAATAGATCTGCTGGACCTAAACATTACCCCAGAACGTTATGTTCTGAACTTTGAACAGAACCAGTGGTCCATTTAAAATCTGAGGGCTTTTGAATTTTCTTTTTAAAACAGGGTTTACTGATCAGCGTGAGTTCCGCACTGCTTCCATGCTGATCCATGAAAGGTGTGACCTATGAACATCTCCACCTGGGACGCTGACACTGTTCTGCAGAGGCTTGGGACTGTGATTTTGGACATGCCAAGTTCCATCCTAATAAACTTCAACATATATGGCAGTCTTTTACAATGAGACTGGTGCAGAGCATATATAAAACAAGAATGTATGTCAGTAACATATGTTTTTGAACCTCTTTGAGGAAGAGTTTCAAAACCCCTATTTGTGTATGCCACTTTAAGACCTGAAGAGGATGATTGATGCAGTATTATAGAAATAGTCTCTGTCTACAGGGATTTTTTTTTTTTACACACACACACCCCACAGCCCCCCCAGTAAATCTCTAAAGGATAAAGCTAGCAGAAGAATGGCTGTGCTGGATCAGAGCAAAGACACATGTAGCCCAAGCTGTCAGGAATGAAGGCATCAGTACTACATGTTGTTATTTCAAGAACATACAATCCTTGAGTCATACCATCCAGTGTTATCTCCACTTTATCAGACTTGAATAACGAAGGTGTGTGTTTAATATCCATTGATCTTGCAAGCCTGATATGTGACATTCATTGCCTGATTTTCAGAGGTGTTCGACTTCAAGATGGCCAACAGCCATCAAATCAGGCACTAAAGATTAGATTTTTTAATTAAATTGATGTAGAGTTGTTGACTGGATGGGATTTTTGTCAATTTACGTAAATAAGGCTGAAAATTGCATGACACTCTTGTAATATTTTCCTTAATGCTTCAGTCAGGGAGCAGCAAACCCAAGAACAGAAGTGGTTTAGCCCTCATTTCTTGTCTGAGCATGAATCCATCCCTTTTTTCTTCTAATTCCTTAGTACTTTATGTGAGCAAGACAATTTTTTTCATTTCGCACAAGGAGGCTTGGGCTTTTACCTCGTCTGCTCTAGAAAGAAGAAAAAAAAAAAAAAGTAAACTTCACAGAGTGCCTCTAGTAACTTGTACCAGAAAAGAGGGACCCAGGCCATATCTGGGGCTGAAAGACTCCATGAAGGAGTTGGATATGAGCAGAGCTCTTGGCCACTGCTCTCTTACAAATCTTGCTGGTCCTCTTCACCTAGAGACCTCAGACTCCTCCTGCAATAGAGCTCCACTGTACTGCTGTGCTCATATTTTCATTAGAAGTTTGTACTAATATTGGAACATAAATAATATTTATTTGTACCTTACTGTATCCAGAGATCTGAAATTATGACTGGAGCTCAGCTGTGCTAGATCTTGTACAGTGGTATTTTTTTGTCCTGTCTATCCATAGTGATATAAATAAAAGGCCCTGAGGCACAATACTCCCATCCTAAAGCTCCTTCAGCCTGCTGGAGGTAGGTGGTGTGGAGGATAGGTGATGTGATGTATAAACAAACATTAAGGGACTTCTGAGTTACCTCTCCAGAACATTTTGAAGTCTCTCAGAAGTATGTAAGCCTCTTCTCTGCTTCTCTTGCTTTCTTATTCTTTTTTTTTCCTCCTGTTTTCTTTCTTCTTTGCTTTGACCTCTGCTTGTTCTTCATCTCTTTCTTCCCTCATACAAACCCTCCCTTTTCATTCCTGACTCTTTCTAATTTACTCCTCCCCTCACTCATTCTCTTCAGCATTGCAGCAATGGTAGTCAAAAGAAGAAAGGCACAGAATTATCTGTTACTAAATGGGTGGTGCTGATGGAAAATTAGGGAGGAGGAAAAGAAGAATTAATTATCCATAATGTAAGGGTTAAGAAATATGATTTTTCCCAACTAACACTAATATCTGAAGAAATCCTAAATTTGTGAGAAATGCGAACATTGCTTCTTCCTTCATCAGAAGGCTCTGTAGCTATAGTGTTAGAAAAGGAAAGGGAGGGTCAAACCATACGTTTTTATCACTGCTTTCTGTAAGTAACCTGCAAAGAGATTTTTTTTCTCAAGGTTGCTGAGCATCTGCTGATCCAATTTTTCTGCTTCTTAGGAAGGATGAGGTGTAATTGTAATCTGTTGCTTTGAGTTTTCTCTATGAAAGACATGAAACAAGTACAAGTTGTTATTGCTAGGAGGCAGCGTATAAAACCAGTCACTGACTAGAAGACTGACCATTAATTTTTGTTTTGTTTATTTTTAGAAAGGTGTGCAGCTGATATGGAGAATATGCCAAGTCAACTGGATGAGTCAGCACAGGCAACACAAAGTGAGTTTGTTTGGTTTTGTGGTTTTATTTTTAAAGAAATACAGTCATGCTTCAGGTCAGTTTATTGCAATATCACCTGCAATTACAAACCCAAAAAAGTGCTACTAACATTTTCTTAGGTTTTTATTGGAAATGTGGCTCCGTATCCACCTAGTGGAGGACAAGATGATTAAGCTACTCTGCATGTGTGATTGTTTACCCTAAAAAAAAATTCAAAAAAATCAGTCTCTACATGTCGTTTTTTCAGCACTGTCCTTGAGCAAAAGCTGGTAACATATATTAACACTGGAGAATATCTGTCTACAGACTTTTCTTACAAAAACTTCAGAGCAGTGATAGCCAAAAGCATTTCCTCTTGTAAATGTGTTTTGCAAATGCATCTGCATTGGCCTGAAGTCTCACTTGACCACTCATCAGTGCAAATAAGGTTTTTGAAAATCAATTATTTTCTGCTCTGGAGTGGAAGCACATCAAACATTGCCTCAGTGTGTATGAGCAGACACTATTTTTGTGGGCGTTTTGGCTTTATATTTATAAATCAGGAGGAATGGTGATATGTCCAAACAACCTACTATAAAATTAAAAAGGCAAATCCAATTGCAGATTCATTTTACTTGAAGGGACATGCAAGATGATATGCAGATGCTAAGAGCTCCTGTAACCCTATGCAGTGCTTGGGGCTGGGAAGCGATTTACTGAAATTTGAGAGTGGAGTTAAGAGAAGACATAAAGTTTGTAGCAATGGCATCATATTCAACCCCTTTGCATTATTTCATATAGAAAATTAAGCAGAGGAAAAGATTGTCGTCTTCCTTCTGATGTTTTGCTGCTACAGATATGAGATTTGTTCAAGTACCCACTGAAATAAACGGCAATGTTTGAGTTGCACATGGTGGATTTGGTGTTAGGACCACAGTTAAGGAGTCATCACAGAGGCTGCTCTGAACTGTGGGCTAACAGAGAGGGAAGGAACCAAGCTGCTTTCAGCCATTGCCAGAAATGGGAACTGCAAACAGGGATCATAAAACCAGTTCTTTCCTCAAAGGCCTGTGATGGGCACAGTTTGGTGAATCAGTGAATCCAGGCCTCAGTTTCCTCAGCCTTCTCTCAGGAATGAACGCTGTCCTGTTAGCAGTTAAATGAAGATAAAATGCTGCTATTTGCACTTTCTGAAACTCTTTCCTTTTTAAAAATGAAGACTCATTGAACACAGGTCATTGCCTTCCCCCATAAGCTCTATTGGTTTTAATTTCTTTTTAATGCCAATCTTTCAGTGAAATATTGTCGGGGTGAGGGGGAACGGCTTTCCAGTGGGGAAGGGTGATTTTAGTTTAGAATTGCATTCTCAGCTAATAGATTGAAGGAAAAGAAATAGTACTTGTGTATTTTTTGGTGTGTGTTTTACAATTCCCTTCTTTTCATATACCTTAATCAGTTGGTGTTATGGTTTGGAATAGAGCAGAGCAAATAAGTTATTTTTCACTTAGTGGTTGTAAAAAAGTTGTATATCAGCTTGGATATTTAATGCTTTTTCAGAATTAAATGTAGCCATACTGTTTTAAAAAAACAAAATTTTCTTAAGGTGGAAAATCCACATATACTGAAAAAATATGAATTTAAAACATTAAGTAAATTATTTTTATCTGTAGTAGATCACTTTTTCTGTTGAATGAATTGAAGTATGAAGGCGACAGTGAGTGTTGAAGGTTTTGCTTCTCTTCATAATTTTTTTACATACCTTCAGAGGATGGGGTGAGATGAGTCCCATGGGGGGAATGGGGCACAACACTTTCCCTTGTGAGCTACAGACTCTGCTCAAGGAGTAGGAGATACCAAAGTTTGCAGGAGGAGACAGCAAAGGTGGCCATTGTAGAACTGAAAGCCTGCAGCTCGCACAGAGGCTCTAAGATGGCAGGGAGGAGCACGCAGCATTCAGTGATGCCTTCAAGGCAACAGAAGGAAGAATTTCCTGGGGACTGGGCAAAGTTACTAGTAAATCAAAGCCCCTGAGTCTGCTGAAACTGGGTGTAGAGGCAAGGACCTGCCTGTAAAGGCACAGTGGGCAGGGTTACAGCTGTATGTGATTCATCTTTATGTCAGTTCTCTCCAGCATTACTGATATTAAAAGAAATAGAATAATAATAAGGAAGAAAACCCATTGATACCAGGTTAGTCAAGAACTGCCCAGATAAAGCTGCTGTAATAAAAAACCGTGTAGCTTTGTATTAGTGGAAAGTGGTGCTAAGTTTGTATATGTGAAGTGTGCATTTTCATATTTCATATTTTTCATTTTCTTTAACCTTATCACTTAATTTCATTATTATTTAATACTTTTTCTGGAGAAGTTATCTCTAACATCTGCCTTCAGTTGCATGATGCATATTTTAATCTAGAATAGAAATAAAGTTCTCGGATCGAAACTTTGCAGCAAATACCTCAACCTTTTCCCATCTCAGTACATGGGAGTTCACACGTGAATCATGCAGCAGGTCATGTCTTGATGCTTGACTGTCTGGCAAGGATGTCATCATGTAATGGATGTGTACAGTGCCACATAACTGGGTTTGTTGGGTCTCTTTGCCATGCACAGCTGTGGTGTGTAGGTACATCCAGGGAGCTGCACTCTCAGGTGGCTTTTTGGAGAAAAGGTCTCTACTGGGAAGCTACTGTGCAGCACCTTTTTACCTCCTCAGGCATCCCATAAATCATACTGGTAGTTAGTAGGATCAGCTCTAGCACCTTGGGTGCTGAAGCAGGAGAGGATCCTTAACTCACTCCATCAGAAAATGTAGACCCCAGTCATATGGTGTATTAAGTGGGGACAAATCAGTGAGTTCAGAGTTCATGAGACTTACCAGGTGTGATAAGGTTTCTGTCAAAAGGATCTGTTCATTGATGTTCATTGATGTTCCTTGTTTAGATTAACATGAAGATATGCAAAAATGTTGAGATGTGAGGTCACTGGGTGAAGGAGAAGTTTTTCAGTTAGTTGGCAAAAAAAATGTTTTATCATAAAACATAAAAAATATAATTATTCATAAAACTTAAAATGTTTTATCCTGAAGCAGAGTAACTGTATCCTTTTCAGCCTTATTTCTTGTCATGCTGTAGAAAAAAGGTGGATCTTGATTAGCTGAGTTGTATATTGGTTCCTGTTGATCGTGAATGATCAAGACCTGTGAGATAGTGGCCATCCTTCAACCTGCCAAGTGTAACACTACAGAAGTTGTACTTTTGCAATGGATGCATTGGTCAAGCAGCTTTAAGTGATTTTTCTTACAAGGAGCTTTTATTGAGACTTTGTTTATAAGGTTGCAGTTCCAGATACTTTATTCTTCTGGGCAGCTAGAACTGAGGCAGACTCTCTTTCGGTATGGAAAAATTGGCATTTTTTGTCTTACTCTCAGTGGAGGGCTAGTACTTGTTTCCCTGGGACTTTCTGAGGTAAGACAAAGACAAATTTTTGTCATCAAGAAGGTTCAAAATTAAACATTTTCTAATACTGCCCATGCAGACAAGGTGCTCAGACATTGTGGCAGTTATATCTGATGTAAAATTTGAAGGTATGCACATATTCCTTATTGCTAAAACCGAACAGTTAGCAAGATTGCTCTATACTTCTAGAGTTTAGTACTAGAAAAAATCTGAGAATAAAATTATAGTTAGAGTTGCATATTAAATAATTTGGATCAAACACTAGGTTGAACTCAGGTCCTTTGGATAACACAGGTTGAACTAGATTTTCTTTTGTGAATCTCTGGAAAAACCTAAGATATTAATTCCTAAATTCCATATCAAGGTGTGCACAACTCTCCTTCCTTTTCACAGCCTCTTGTGATTCTACCTTACACGCTCTTCTTTTCCTTTCCTGAATTGTGCAGCTGTCTTCTGTCTCAGATTCTGGATACTGGCTATTCACATAAGTAAGGGAATACGTACCTCATTTCTGACTTTCTGGTGAACTTGCAAGTTCTTGTTATCTATATGATAAGAGATAAGATTTTCATGCTCAAAGTGGTCGTAAAATATTCTGTCTTTGATTTATATTTACCTCGTCTATTTAAAGGATAAAGATTGAAACACAAGCTACACATGTAAAGTTGACATTCATATGCAACTATTATATCTCAAATATCAAGTCTACAATCATTACAAAAAAGTACAATGCAATTCTAATTGGCATTAAGGCATTACTCTCCAAATTACATATGATATTAGAATTACACTACCATCTGGGTATGCTTAGATGTCCACATTAGGTCATGCTTCCAGACCCTGGTTTTATTAATAATAAAAGAAGCTTTTTTCTATTCTTTTGTAGGTATGAGATAGAGTTAAGACAGACTTAACAATGTATCTGTCATTGAATCTAACTAGTAGTATGATTCAAGAGAAAACAGTGTCCTTTTAAATTTGTCAAACTTTTGTAGACTTTCAATGAAAAGTTCCAGTTATCTTTATTTTAATACGTTCCCTTTGAAACCTTGAAGATCCTAATATTTGGGCTGAAAATAATTTGGTTTCATGTTATTGTGAATGCATTTAAAATAGTGATGCTCAACAAACAGAGGACAAGCAATGTTTTGTGCTGCCCTTGCCCTTGGTTAGAGGCTGCAGTGGAGCTGCAGCCCGGAGGGGGCACAATAAGCAGCTCTTCCGGTTAACCCTTTGAAAAGCTGATGGCATAATCAGAGAAAATTTATGCAGGGTTTCGTACACCACCTTTTTATTGCACTTCTAATGTGAGTGAAATAGTGGCAAAGAGAAAGATCCACAGTGTTACATAATAGAAGAAATATATTTTAATTTTCTTCTCCTTCACATCTTTATGCCTTTTATGCATCTTAAGTTTTAAAATGGTACTTAAGACATAAAATGACAGAATAGTTTTCCTTTGATTATAATAAAAATCGTTTCCTAGTTTTGTATAAAAACTTTTCTTCAATATTGTGTATCTGGAATAATATAAAAGTAACGTCATGAATATGGCTTATAGGCATGTCATTCATGTGTGAGAGGTGTAATCGGATCTATAGGTCCTGAAGATATATAAGCTCAAAGTAATTGTTAGATAAGATATTTTTTACTTTGGGTAAGACTTTTAACATTTTGGGCAATTAAATATTTGTGTGCACCAAGTATGTGCTCAACTGTTCGTATAATTTGCATTAATAGCTAGTTGCACATGTAAGTACATAATTCATTAGCTGCCTGTGCTATTAACTTTTATTATTAGTTTGCTTTTTTAGGAGTCTTTGTGAGAAATTTTTAGTGGTTGCTGGATACATGAGTAGAGAAAGAATAAACAATAAATATAGCACTTTGAATGTATAGGTGTGATCCATACAAAGTTGTTGTCTTCATAAGACAGTTGCTGCTATTTTTAAAATACTACTTAACTGCAAAATATCTAAGAATTGTTTTCATTCCAGTTCTCTTCATCCTGGCCTGTAAATCCAGACAGTGATGTCATATGCAACTTTAGCTCAGGTGTTTAAATCTCAGTAACAGCTTTTATGTACAACTCTACATCGTGTATTCCAACTTTGTCACACAGTTCTTAGTTTTTTAAATGTGAAATATTTGTGAAGGAGATCGGAGCCTGACAGCTGAAGTCAACACAGGTTCTTTCCTTGCCCTCACTGGGCTTTGGATCAGGCTCATCAAACCCGACAAGGGGCAGGGCGCTTACACAACAGTTATAGAGGCTCTTCCCTATGAATGAATAAACCATTTATAATTGTATTTTGTAAAGTGCACAGTCGCCATAAATGGTACGAGGGGTTTTTTTTTTCCTCTGAATTGGGTTCTTTGTACTGAAATGTGTAGTTAGCACAAATATTCATCCTGCTCTGCTGTATAAGCTGAAAAGACCCAGAGCAAGCTATGAATGTGCAAGTCACACTGACATTTCACTCCTCAGTCCTTTGCCCTGATATTGTAACTTTGCTATTTCTTGGCAAAGGCACAAGTGGGGAACATATCCAGCTAAGACAAGAAAACTTTAACTCTTCACGAGTGATAAAATTCAGGGCTGAAAATGTTGATGTTGTATTAATTCAATTCCCTCTTCCTTTTTTACATTTGTGAGTTTTAGGAGCAGGAACCTCAAGCAGTCATGAAGCAAGAAAGATGTGTGTAGACTGCTTATTTGTTGAAAACCAACAGTGAATGCTACAGTTCTGAGAAGGGAACTATAATTGCTCTAAGCTTTTCCTCTTCTGGGGTGTATAGTACTCTGATCTTCATAATCCTGGGTATTGAGAAACTGAATAACAGTCGTCTTGTTTAAAGTGAAAAACATCAATTGCATCTCTCCTCCCTGACTCTTACCCTGGCAGTATTGCCTTGAAAAACAATTTTCCTCCAGAACCACTGACATATTAGTGTCCTTAAAAACTGAGATGTTGTTTCATTAGTCCTTCCGATGCTGAAAGTAAATCACCATCAATACTCTTTATTTTAATATCTTGTATGAACGTAAAAAATAAAAGGATGCATTAACAGTCAGGTTTGTGTATTTTAAATGAAAAGATGTACTTTTTATATGTGACATTTGTGGTGGAATGCTTCCTTGATCAGAATTAATCTTCAGAATTAAGGTAGCTGTAATAATCAACATCTCCATGAAAATGGACATACTCATATGTAATACTTCTATTTCTCTAGCCAGGATCTCCCTATACATTTTATTGCAATGTTTCATTGGTGTTTTCCTTCAAAGTCACATTAGAAATAACTAATAGACAAAATACTTGTACACATGCTTTAGAGTGAGAGAAACAAACAAAGCCCCCCAAGTAATTGTCAGCCCATGTCAGCAGTTCAGTTATTAGGATCATATAAACCCATGTCTTATATATTCCACCCAGAATTGTTTTAAGGTCCTGGTATGCGTAGAATTTTGAAATATATTATTTGAATATAAAAGTAGATTATGTATTTCCCCTGTGGCTGGCCAAATGTCTTTCCAACAAAGGGTAAAATAAGAAGGCTATTTTTTTGTGTAAAAGAGTGATCTTTTTAGTCATGCTTGATTGCTTTTTCAGGACTGTCTCCATTTATAATGAGATATTCTTGGACTCATTTGAACCAGAAAGTTTAGTAAAATTGTTACATTTTTACATAAAATACCTTATATTATTTGAACTGTCTCAAACTCCGTATTTTTTAATTCTATGTGATACATATTGGATATTTTTTTTCACAGACTGAACATGAAATAAAATGGAAATATATTTAGCATATTTACAAGAAATATTTGTTTTAATATCTCATACTTGTCAGCACTTCACACTACTTTAGTCTTATCTGCTGCTAAGGAGTTACACGGTAAGGGATGCACTTGTTATTCAAATCCCTATTAATGTTCCATATCATAGTTTGGCAAGAAAGCTGTTACTGTCTTGGACTATGATACAGGAAAGTTTTAATTATCTGTACTTTTCAGAGAACTTGGCCTAGGACGTCTGTGCTAGTGTGCCAAGAACAATGATGTGAATTTACTTTTATCAGCAGTTTAAAATGGCATTATAAAATGTGTTCTGTGATACTGTCTTTAAAAGATCTGATGTGCAATAAAATGTTCAGAGCTTGAGGAGAAAAAATGCATTTTTATTATAATCACAGTTCCCAGATAAAATGGCCAGTATGCAATGCTTTAGAAATATTTATTTGTCATTAAAGATATATTTCACATTACCTAAATTTGTGTTTTACAATTGGAAAATACACAGTCATACTTCCATGCTTAGCTTGAGTCTCGTTCTTCCATTATTCTATATTTAATATTTTTAACATATTTTGTAAAATATTTCATTGTGATGTTAATAGTGCTTACTTAAGCATTTCTGTACTTTACAGGCAAAAGAATTTCTATCAGTTGTAGATCAAGTACAAAACCCTACAGCAATTCTTTTTCAAAGGAACAAATTGTTTGATATTCCAAATTTTATTTTACAGTATATTCTTCAGGCAGTATGAGAAGAAGCTCTTTTACTTCTGAACCCACAGCAAAAGCCTGTTTCTCATCTCTGCTGTAATTGTCCATTCTTTTTATAAGATTTATTTTTGCCTGTGGTGCTGAACTGCAAAAGTCACCCAGCTAAAATGTAGTTACTTCATTTCCAAGTAAAAACAATAGTGTTTTCATGTCCATACTTATTATTATTCTGAGAATGTACTAATTTGTTACATCCAAGATGACGGTTAGTTTGGTCCATGAAAGGGGCACAGTGCCAACTACTGCAGTTAAGTAAAAGGACTTCTTTCATGGAAAGTAGTGGGACAGAAAGTAGCCTGCAGTGCATGTGGGTACGGGGAGGCAGATTGCCAACAGAGTCATCCTGGTATCAGGCTTTACTGTGTTGGGTTCTGAATGAAGCTAAAACTATGATTTCACTAAATGTCGGCATGGGCAGCCAAATTTTCAAACCACTAGTGCTCTAAGGAGCAACTGATAAATGTTTTATCCCTGCAGGCTGTAGTTGATGTTGCACAAGGATTTTGCATGTGCTCAATGCATTATCATTCTTGGCATTAAGCTTAGATAATTGTCTACTTATATTGAGCCTGTAATAGCAAAATACAAGTGAAGAGGCATGTTTTACAAAGTAAAACTATGAAATAGGTTTAGCTATATTACTATGGATTTTTTTTTTGTTCTATCCTACTAAATTTGAATAAGAATGAAGTATGATTCTATACCTTAATTCTGCTCAAACCAGGGTGGTCTCATAATTTTGTTTTACATGCATGACATTGCTTAAGGTCATTAGTTGTAAATCTTAGTATAAAAAGACTGAAAATATATTCAGTACTTTGTAGTTACCGAATACATATTTAAAAGCCTCTATGAAAAGTCGGGACCTACATGGCAGATTTTCAGTTACTGAATGGTCAATTTAATGATGTAGATTAGCTGTATCTAAACAGTAAATGGAGATAGGCTGTTGCAAGGCTTTGATGAATCTCTCTGATGCATATCCCAGTTGATCAATTTTCTAATTTTAGAGATTAGTATTCTGCTTTTCAATCCTAATATACCCTTTGCTTGCATTCTATTTGAAATTTAATCTAGATCAAGTGTAACTTTATTTTTTCTGTTGCTTTGCTGTAGCTAGTTTAACAGGCACAAATCAAATTTGAATTTGGCTTTTCTCTTTTCAGTGACTAATGTAGTGGTCTCATTTTTTTCACTTATTTTTCCTTGCTGTTACCTGACTTCTAATTAATTATTTAAATCACTGTTGTATATTTAAAAAGAGCCTTCCATATTGCTTTAAATGTTTTAAAGAAAAGTGGGTTGCATTGACAGATTTTGTTCAGCATAGTTAAATTCAACCATTAAGAGTTTAGCAGCTAAAACTTTAATAGAGAAAAATTGCTTCTTTATCATGCAGATAATTAGTACAGTAGCTGTGTATATTAATGCAATAGCTGTGCATAATATGACCAACATTTTTATGTATATAAATGTTTATGCAGTATCTATTGAGAGTATGTAGGGAACTTTGTGTGCAAATATTAAGAAATATTTAAATAATTTATTTAGGAAAAATCCCATTTTGTTTTTATTGTTCGTGTTGCGGGAACTGAAGTAGTTTCTGCAAATGTGTGAATTACTTTTTTTTTTTTTTAACATTTTCAATGAGAAGGCTACTAGCATCAATCCATTTGACAAAATAGCCTCTGAGACACATGCAAATCCAAACGGGTTATCGTGTATGCTATTAATTTCATCTTTACAAATGCATGATCTTTAACATACAGAATAATTAAATATTTGTAATAAAGCAGTTAACTCGAGCAGTTTATTGCTGTGATTTGCAAAACTGCTTTGAGCCACTTTCTTTTCATTTCATTGATGGTGGAACAAACATTTCTTTAATAAGGATACAGCACATTCTAATTTCATTGCAAAAGCTTAGATAAGGATCAGGCCCCCTCTGAATCACTGCTTTGACCTATGACATTGAAAGTGCTGAAGCGCTTTGGCAAAAGAAGAGTTAGTCATTCATTATTATGCACAGGACTTTCCAGTTCTAAAGGGGCTCTGTGCTTTCTCTCAGATAGACTTTGTTTGTTGGAAATGAGAACTGTATTTTGGCAGTAAAGGACAAGAACTGAAGCAACTCTGCAGGCAGACTCATTATGACATAATCCTTCATTAATCCTTATTCTCTATTAATAGATCATGACAGAAGTTTTGCTTTGGTTGACCATCTTCATGAGAAAGCTATGAGAAAGCTTTAATAGACAAAAGGTCCAAACTCAGCTTTTAGGGCTATCGTTTTATTTACGGTTTTAAGAAAGTATGTATTATTACCTTGGAGAAGTTATACTAAGTGATCTGTTTTCTTCAAGTACAACCTATCTACATATCTTAGAAGAGTGTGGAGAACGGATTACTTTTATCACTCACCTGGCAGATAGATACACTGTAAAAAATTAGGTGTTGATTGCAGACTTGCTGCAGGAAAAATATAGGGATGTAAGACTCCATCAGTAATGGGGGTGGCAGTGAAAAAAAGAAAGGACCGAAGGAAGAGAGTGTAAGTGGCATGTGAAATGAATGCGGCAAAATATGACCAAGAGAAGGAAAATCTAACGGCATTTTGTTTCAGAGAAAGATCAGGAGAAAAACACGGAACGTAACCACCAACTCTTTTGGAATATATTTTCGTTACAACTAGAAAACATATTGTTGTATTATTTATTATAAGAAAAAAATATAAGTTAAGAATAATAAGGTTCATATTTGCCTGATGCAGCGATGTATGGTCCTTGGCCATTCTCAAACTATCATAGACGGGTAGCGGTGAAGAACAGTAAGTGGTGAGGAACAATAAATAAATATTTTTGGTGCATTGTTGCTCATTGACTAAGTTTTGCCTGGTTCTTACTAAACCTGGATTTACTTACATTAGATTTTTGACTGTGCTGTAGTGTATAGAACTTCAAGATCAGTCTCCTTATCTGCTGAGATATTTCTGTAAGGCTGATGATGATAGAGTAGGCTAGTGGGTTTTGTTATACAAATTGGGCTTTGTAACATGTATTACTATTTTCAAAAATCATTTGAATATAATCCAAAACATAATTTCTGAAACAACTGTCCGCATTCTACAAAAGCTGTACTGCAACACTTGTTCATTTAAACTGCGGTCCATTTAAACAGCAATGATCTGTGAGATTTTAGTTGTTTAAGGGGGTAAACCAGATTACTACCATTGCCCTCTGTGAAACTGTGCTGATTTACATCCATTGTGAATTACATCACTAATTTTATTATATCTTCTTATGCTTTTGTATCTCTTTGATATGATATGTTCTCTGTAATATCAGTTTGACTGAAAAATGGTGTAGAAAATTCCAGTGGTTTAGAAGCTGAGTGGAGAGAAGATTTGGGTTTTTTAACACAAAAAACCGTATTGGATCTTTGAGGCGCTTCCAGGATCCAATGCCTAGAGAGGCAGGTGAGAAAAAAAAGTACATCTGAAAAATATAATAATTAGTAAGACAACATTATATTTGCTCTTAGCAGGGTAATATTTAATGTCTGAAATTCTCCATATATTATTATTTTGTGTAGTTTCTTGGCATCCTGGCCTTTCTGTTCAGGAAGGTATGAAATATGAATACATTGTTAAATTTTTCCATAGGGAATTCAAATAGAGGAGATAATGCAGTGTGTTTTACAATTTATAATTATTATTGCCATTTACTGTAATACTTTACACAAACAAAAGCTCTGCGCTTGCTACATACTGTGAGAAGCTGTTGTCAAGTTTTTTGTCCCTCTGCAAGTAACATTTATTAAACTTTTCTGCTGAGAATTAATTTTGAATCTGATTTAGATGTAACATGACCTTTCAGATATGGGGGTAGAGAAGAAATAGGAAAACATAATTCAGAATTTCTAAACTATTTATGTTGTACTCCCATTTTTGCACCTCTTTGGGAGAACACACAATAAAACTGACTTTTGAGTGTAGTTTTACTCCTCTTGCCACTCTACACATACTCGCATATAAAATGTTGATAGCTTTGACACAAGCTGTGGTTACAAAAAGGCCTTTAAATGTTCAGATCCATCCATTTTTAATAGTTGCTTTCTGAATAAGAGATTTCTGATGGTAGGCCGCCCCTTAATCTAGCAGACAAAAGGCATAACAGGATCCAATGGATGGACGCTAACATTGGCCAAAGTCAGTCTGAAAATGAGATACCGGTTTTTAATGTTGAGAGTAATTAGCCATCAGAGCAACTTACCTAGCAACAGGCTAGTAGGTCTATCATATTAAACTTTAAAATTGAAACATCATATATTCAAATGGGTGCTATGCCTTGAATGCAAGTAACAGGTTGGAAGAAATATGGGGTGAACTTCCCCACTAGTTTGTTATATGTGGCTTTAAAATCAATTATTGTATTTTCTGATGTTCAATCAACATTCATAATTTACTGTTATACTACTGTATATGATTCAGATTAAATTGTCTCTGATTACTGAAGGCTCTGTGGTAATTAAAGAGAAAAAGAATGATTCATCATGTTTTCAAGTATTCAAAACTGGTGGTACCATGCTGGCTTGTGGCACTAGCATACTTACCCTGCAAGAACCCAAATTACTACTAATATCTATAAATAGTAACACTATATTAACTTTTGCATTTTATGTCCTTCTTTTGGCACTGAAATCATGTCTTTGAAAAAAGCTATGCTCATTTGTTCTGCTCTCCCTAGTAATCTCAGAAAATAAGCGGGGTTCAGCACACCCAATCAGCCATTTTCCTAATATGTCACATTTTGTTATTTAGCTTTTCATTGGACACTATGGCAGGCTGTAGGTGTTAAGATATGTATTGTGTATCATGGGTTTAAATATTTTTTTCTTAAGGTTAGACAGAAGTTTTTCAGAAAATGAAGCGGTGAGTATGATGGATTGCAAACTGAATGATATCATGCTGTTGTGAGAAAAACAGTATTCTGGATTATATTCAGCAAGTTGTGAAACAGTTGTTTGTTGCTTGCCACTGATAAGACCAAGGTTAAGAAATAATATACTTAAAGCAAGAAACTTTCTTGGTTAGAAAGAAAGAGGATCTTTCTAGCAGTTAGGATGAAAAGTCCCTGGAAATAGTTTACCTGGAGATTTATGAAGTCACCATCATTACAAGTCTTTTAACAGGTTAGGCAAACGTCTGTCAAGAGTGGCATAATCATAGATGATCCTGCTTTTGTCAGAGGATTTGGGGCTGGAGAACAGGAGAGTGAAGAAAGTGTGAAGGCCAGACTAGTACTTAAGGTTTCTGCCAGCCATCCTCTCCCTAAGTAAAACAACGGTTTCTTCAGGTAACCTGTAATATCCAGAGGATTCCAGGATCTTCTGTGGGCTGTCTGTCTGTATAAGAAGTCAAAGAAGCTGCATATGCTCTATAGAGGACCTTGTCTATTCTACTTCCAGGAGAAAGTGACTTTGATGATAGAGGCAGTAGTTACGGGCACGGTTGTAGGACTGGCAGTTGGCCAGATAATGTTGGCCACCACCTCAAATGAGATGAAAAGAAGCACCAAAAGCACTGACATCTGCCTGATCTTGTTTTTTCTAGTAGTAACTGTAAAAAATAAGCAAATCTGGCAGAGTAAAAGAGAAGGGAGCAAAAAAACCTGTACAGTACATACTCTCCAGAAAACTTGCAGTTTGGGATGACCCGTCTATGAGAAGGTTGTCACCTTCACAGACAAGGTAACATCTAAAGTCATGGGGGACTTCACTTTCAAAGTATTAGATGGTAGCCAAGACCAGTTTGCATGGCACTTCTAGAAGTAACTGATGTTGGCTTCCCCTTACACATTAGCAGCAGTGATCATGCAGTTCTTATTTCACCTGCAACCATTTACATTTTCCCAGGGAATGGAAAATGGACCTCTGGAGGACCTCCCATTTAAATTGGTAGAGTTGCTTGACAACTTAATTATTCCTTAGGTGAACTCACGCCACCTTTATGGATAAGGAGTAATTTTGATAGAAATACTTAAAAAAAAAAAAAAATCATTTGTTGGGGTTACATGGCTATGGGATCTGTCAAATGTCTCTTCAGAAACAGTTTGGTCTACCGCAACTGGGTATGGCTATGGATGAAGTTGTGGGTCATTAGTTCTCAGCTCTTTACACTATGGTCATATCAATCCTTAATTGCAAGCCCCACTAGCCCCACTACTTCTTCACACTTCACAGAGCCTTCTGACATGGGTCTGTTACGGTGAGAGGTCCTCTCACTTCCTAGTACCAGAGCAAGAAGAGGTTTCTCATTTGAATCAGGAAAGAGGATCTTTTTCCAAATTCTGAAGAGAAGAGAGTGTGGCAATGCAGCCTGTATTTAATGAAATACAGTTTGTTCATCCAGAAGCTGTTCCAAGATGACAATGCTGACCACCAAAAACACCCACCTGGACTTCAAAATATCTTTTTCTGCCTCTTAGAAGTAGTACCTGATATTGTAGTAGTTCAGAATTGCTACCAGTTCAAAGTCCTGTAGATATTCATAGCTGAACAGTATACTTTGGGAAAAACAGTGTATAAATACATCTATAGATAGAATACACTAGCTGTTTTTTGCAGGTGTCTGAAATTATTTGATATCATCTCTGCTTGTTTTGGACTTAATGTGAAAATAAGTATTTAGAAACTAAGCCTAACAGCATTACCTTCCTCAGGACAAATTCAGGGCCTCATCAGCCTGATTTTGCTCTTGATAGTTAATTCAGCTGGGATGATGATAAGGTACAGCTCACATGCTGTAGTGATCCAATATGAAGCTATAAAATTGCAACACTGGTCCATATAGTGCTGGTTAAGATGAGTATGTACTCTTGAATGTGCTGGTCTTTATTCTGAGATGTCCATGAGGCCTTCTGCTTTAGTTTTCTGTCTATACCTGTAACTATTGTGATGGATGCCTCATTGCTGGACAGGGAAGTGAATACAGATGACCTTGAGGCTCAATGCTTGTGTGTTCAGCAAAAGAAATGTAAATACATGATAACGTTTTGGAGCCAAGGGTGATTTACAAGGCCTGTAAATCCTTGGTGCAGCAAATATAGTGAGAGCTGATACATAGCAAGGCTGGTGCTGCTGTAGCCGTGTTTGCATAAGCAAACAAAGCAGTAGAAAGTCTTACCCCATGAACAGCAGTGAAATCTGGAAACAGAATATCAGATACCAGTTTCCGTTCTCGAGTACTTGTCCACTGATCCTTCGGAATAGCTAGAAAGAAAGATTTAGGGACACTGTGAGTGTAAGTAGGAAACAATCTGAAATGCTGTTTTGTGATGATGATAACTGCAAAACAGCTACTTTTGCAACTCAAAATAAAAGACTGACGTAGGATTTTTCTTTTCTTTTTTCCTTTTTTCTTTTTTTTTTTTTTTTTTTAATGTCAGTTAACAGCTGGAATGAAAATACCTGTTTGGACACTGCTTGACCTGTCTGTGCTTTTTGACTCTGAAAAGCCAGATAATACTTGGCACATCTTGTTTTGGATTCTTCATGCCTAAGGTAGTTTTGGTTCCCAGTGGTGCCATGTTTCTGGCAGTCATTCTGAAATGCTGTGTTTTATTTTGCAGTATTAGACACTGTCTGTAAGCTGTGGTTTGAATATTATGTTCCATTAAAAAAGTAATAAGTGGGTTAACCATTGCTTTCAGATCCTCATACGTAGTATGTTCATTCAGTAGATCATTCAACTGTGAAAAAGAAGTTTCTTATTCTGCAGTAGCTGGAGTGTTTCAAGGTGTAGCACATACAAAATTCCATAGCTGCCTTCTCGTTTTTGGTTTTGGTTTGGGTGTAGGGGGTTCTTGGTTGGTTTGTTTTTTCTTTTAGTTTGGCATATCTGTAGCTTCATGACTGAAGGGAAACTCAGGCATGACAGATGTATTCTATACTTTTAGTGCCACTGTAGAAAGTATGAGTACTGACAGAGAGTGTTTGCTCTATCAATATGGCCAAGCACCGTGATGTCCGCTTGGAGCTCAATAAACATGTTAGGGTATGTATATGAACTCTGAAGCTCAAACTAGTTACTGTAAATAAGTTCTATCTAACTTCGCAGGACATGGGACTTCTAAGCCACTTCTGATTGTGTTTCTGTGCATTCCTCTTTTGTCAGCTGTAGATGGCAGATCCTTGTTGTATGTATCAAAGCAGTTTTCTATACAATGCCAACAGGACCCAGCACCCTCATGTACTAGGCTCTTTAAAAATGCATTAGTAAGTGTGACAGCCGGTGCCATAAAAAGCCCCACTTTTCAAACGTAACTCTTCTATAATGTCTTTACACGGATGCTTTTTGGCTTGGCTCGGCTCTTCTGCTTGTAGTAACATATGGAATTATAGCTGTATAAACACAATAGAAAACCAAAGTATAAATATAATTTCTAAGATAACCACCTATGTACATGTGACTGGGCAAATGATTAGTGAGCTAGTAGTTAGTAGTCTGATAGCAGAAAGTAGAGGGTTTTGTATGTAGAAAGGGGTCTTTTTTTGGCACTAGGAGGAATGATTCTGACTGTTTTAGGCTCTGGGGTTGTGTGAGTGATCCAACACATGGAATATGGTGAATCTAGGTATTCAAAGGAAACTGAATGGCAATTGCCATTTTTCATGATAGGAGAATGAATTTGTTATGGTGCCAAGAAAAAACTAAATATGCACAGATTTGTTCTAAAGATGGGCCAATAGCACTGAAACTTCTGGTGTCCCTGGGATGAATTTCAGATTCTGAAAGGAAACAAACATCCGCAAAACCAAAATAGAACAAAAGTTATTGAAAACATGTGATCCCAGGTCTTGTTCACAGATTTAATTAAGATCTCTACCTTCTAGTGCCTTTGCCAAGCAGTTTTTTCTAAACCTTAGGCAAAATAGGTTGGCTAGTCCACATTGGGAGGCACAGGCATTAATTTTCATGGTACAGAGGGAATCCCTTTGTTCAAAACTATGTTACTTCAAACAAGTATTTCATTAGGGTGAATATTTATGTAAATTTTTGATATGCTCTGTGTACTGGAAAAACTCTTCCCGAAAATATGTGGTGCATCAGTAATGAGCTGTTGTTGGTTTGGTTTTTTTTCCCACTGCCTTGTACCGTTCTTAGAGATGTAAAGCAACACATCTTACATTTCCTCCCCTTTTTGCACACAGAATAGAAATTACAGCTACAGCTTAGCTTGTTTTGCCTATGGATCAATGCCAGAAAGCAGTTTAGAAGGTGTTTTAAAATGAAGACATCTGGCAGCTGGCGTACTTACAATTCATTTGCCAAAGACAAGTTGCATGCTGTTGGAATTTTCAATTGAAGGTCACGCACCAGGTAAAAATCAGTCAGGTGGAGCTCGTGTGTGGTGAACCCACACACTTGAAGAATTGTTGGCTTAGGGATGTGTGGGTGGGCTACACTATGAAGTACGTTTGTCTAATTTTTTCTCTTTAAAATGTGAAACTCAAAGCTAAAAAGAGGTCAGTAAAGCTGACAAGAAATCACAGGGCTGTGACATTTCAGTGCAACCACCATCAATTAATTTGAGCAGAGAACTGAAAAAAAAAAAAAGAAAGATGAATAACAGAATCTGACATAATGTTGGACAAACACTCTACTGTCAGCTGAGTGGCCACACAGTTTTTACTCTCATTTTTTCAGTAAGAAATAGCCTAGAGGATTATTTGTACACAGCTTTCTACTGAATTAGTAACAGTGTGTCATTGTGTATTCAGTTATTCAGTGACAGCTCTGAGCCTAGGCTGTTTACATTAATTGATGTTTAATGGTGTTAATGCAGTATGTTTTACCATTATAAACTTTCTCTCCATCAGTATGGTTACTTAATAAGATACTAATATTTCTAAATTGAGGGATCTGCATCCAGAATGGCTTTACATATGTTTACATGGAAAATGCATGTCCTTTCTGTGGGACATGGGGATATGTTGTTCGGTTTAGGTGGTGAAACTAAAAGCACAAGGCCTGAATCTTCTCTCGCTTAAGCTTGTTTTACATAAAAGAAGCTCCTTTTGCTTTAATAGATATACTTACGACTTGAATTCGTGTAAAAAAGAGGAAAATCAGGCCTAGGATAAATGCATGCTGCAACCTGTAAAGGTATAAATGTAGCAGATTTTTCTGTGTTTTGCTACGTGAAAGTTTTAACATGGCATTTTAGAATGTTTTGCATTCAGAACTTTGTTATATATACATAAGCCTATAAATGAGCTAATTCCCTGGAAAACAGTTTGGACAATATAGGGTTTGCTGAAGCATAAGAAAGACTATCTCCCCCACTGTTTCTGACAAGAAAAGTTCAGAAATTAATTGAACAGCTTTATTCACTTGGTAAGGTCAATACTAGTCCTTGTCAAGCAATAGAGAGTTTCAGAGTATCGGTGGTTTCTTCAGCTTTGCAAGTACATAAAAAGTTACTTTTGTCATATTTTACCCAAAGCTTTTTGGTACAAGGACCAGAGATCCCAGTATTCCCTATAGGTCTTCTGAAGCCTAGCTGCTAAACTCTTAGGTTGACTGAAAAGATAACTTTATTGTTCAGGCTGTGACCTTTCTGCACATCTGAGACAAGGAGTGGGAGAAATAAGGGTTGCCTGATAATGATATGCAGTGCAGGAACATGGACTTTTCTGCTTTTAAGGGAGTTATTTGCAACTGTTTGATTGCCCTGCAGTATGGACCAAAACACTGAAGGATCCATTGGAGCTGGAAGCTCCCAGATCCCACTAGAAAGTTATTTATGGCAACAAAAAATTTACAGGTAAATGCATCTCTTCAAGCAGCTTGTTCTCAATGGAGAGAAAAGTTATATAAAAAAGACAATGAACGTTTATTTAAACCCCCTTAAATCTGGTTTCTTGCTAGATAAAACTCAAGCTATACCCCTTCTCTTTCTTCCATTAAATTGTAAATGGCCCCTCTGGTGCTTGGATTTTGGACAGCTGGACTTCACAACAGTGCCTATGAGTTCTCATGTTATGTCCTCATGTAGCTTGCAGGTCAACAGGAGCATAATGTGGCTGAAGCCTTGAGCATGACTGTTAAAGAAATCATTAATAATTGTTAGTATGAATTACTTTGAGCCAAAGACTTTGACTGGTGTTCAGAATTAGGTGTACAAAAAAAGGTGAAACTTTCTCACTTCTTGAGAGGTGCTACGTAAATTGTGTAAATGCAACATAGTGTAAAATACTAGATAATTTTTTTTGCTTCACCTAAGAGGGAATGCAGAGTCTCAAGATGAAATATGAAACTGCTTTGAGATGAGGATCTAGAGAAAATGTTGATGATTTGTCACAACTGTTCATCATTGCTCTAAACCTGTTTTGTTTTCCTGCTCAAATTCCTGACAGATAATGGCAATCTGACATTCTCACTGTTTTCACTTCACTGCAAAAAAGAACTACAGATAAGGGGCTGAAACCAAGTAGTGTTATTACATTGCAAGGCTCTTAGTCTTTTAAGATTGATTTCTTGAGTAACATAAGCTGTTTCTACTGCAGTCATGTGAATATTTTGAAGTTACTCTTGCTTAATGTGCAATTCCATTACTTGTTGAAAGGAGCCCATGGTTACCCCATGTAACTATCTCCAGGCATATGAAATTGTGTACTTTGCCCCTATGGGTGAGCCAGGGGGAATTATAAATATTGTGTGGGATGTCTTCAAAGTAATTCACCTAAGGAAGTGTTCTGATTTGATTCTTAATAGAAGATTTTGCTAGTTCACCTTAGTCTGTCAGGTGGCTGTGGGAAAGAAAAGTCTTTTTCTTAATTTTTATGTAAGGTATGGTGCTTGCCAGCCTTATGCTTGAGTGTGCCAAGACATTCATGCCTTTTTGACTCTTAGATTCACTGCTATGTGCTTTGTTTTTTATCTTGGAACCCTGAGTCTGTTGCAATAAGATACAATTGAGGTCTCAGAGAATTTTACAGATTTTTACATCAGAGCATGAAGCTGCTTGACCATAGCATCTGCTTTTGTGTAACAACAGACTTGGGACATGATCACATAGAGTACCAAGTCTCTTGTAGTAGTGTCTTTCCGCATTATTTCTCATGGGAGCTGAGATTCCCTAAGCCACTCTGCTACTAGATCTTGGTTTTGCTGACAAATTGTCAGCATGAAAACTCTTGAGTCTGAGGATCACTTCACCTTGGATGCCAGTAGATCCAAAGTTAAAGCTCCCAGAGTATCTTTAAAAGCTCTGTGTAGTGGATATTCCACTTCAAGGGGTATATCCATAAGAGGTGTTTTCGTTAATGATTTCTGAAGCTTTAGGGATGAGGATACTGCCCCCATGTCTGTGTTCAGATTATGCTGAAAGGTTAGCTGAAAATTCAGTGTTTTTATTGAAGCCTTTCCTTAGCATAAAGATGTATTTGGTTAGGTCTTGTTTCTGTTAATTCCAATGCCCCCTGCTGCTGAGAAAATGGCATATGCTTTATAAAGGGAATTATAAATGTGTTAAAGGATACAGTTCTAGCCTTTTAGGAGTACAAGTGGGTATTTGGGAAGTAAGAAGTAATGCTGTATTAGAATACAGTAACATCTTCTGGACAAAACAGATCCAAACACATACTGAAAACATACTAAGAAATAACTACAACCCCACTACTACCATGGGAATGTATACAAACATATGCATATATGTGTGTGTATATATATATGAATCGCTTTTTACACATCTCTGATGATATAGAACAGAATAAAGGGATCAGTTTAAATGAATTTTAGAAAAAGATAAAGGACCATCACTGGAAAAGAAACTAAGGCTACAGGTGAAAACTGCAGAAGCTTCAGAGACTTTTCCTATTTTTCTTTATTAATTTATTTGCTTTGTCAAAATGCCATTTTTCCCCCATTTTTTCTTTCTTTGAGACAAAACCCATTCAGCTTTGATAAAAGTATGCTACTTTAATGAGAAAGAAAAGAAGTTACAGAACTGATGGATGACACAAAATTTTCTGCAGGGAACATTTAGTCACAGAATTTACTCTTCTGAATTTAAGAATCTGGACAATTTCATATGGATTGAAAATTGCTTGACAAACAGAAAGATTACTAAGTAGGCTTTATGCTAAGGAAACAGAGAGTTAGAGACTAAAGACTGAACAAGATTGAATTTACTTATAGACCCTGAAGAAGTACTTCAGTGTTACTTGAAGATGAGGTAAAATTCAACAGTGTTGTGAAAGAATGAAAACTGTAGGTAGAATGAACCAATAAGAATGCAGTATGTAGATATGCTGTAGATCCAAATAAAACTCAGGAAGAATGAAATTTTGCTGAAAAAAATGGTAATTTAAATATAGTGATAAAGATGATTCATTAATGAATATTCATTGGGAGAGAGAACCTTGGAAATGAAAGCAGAGAAAATTATGCATGGATAGCAAAGAAACATAATGGTCAGCAATAATTATTAGATAGTGTAGTGCAGTAGTCATACATAGTGGTCATCAGAAGAAAGCTCCTTGACATAGTCTATGTAAGGCTGTAACATATAAAACTCTCAAAAATATGAAGTAACCCATCTCTTTCTTTTAAATATTTTTAAACCCATCTGTATTTTTAATCTATTTTAACATAAATTATTTTGTTCTTGTATCGGATTTGTATTTCTCTATGAACTGCATTACTTCAAGTGAGCTTGTCTTGTTCTGGTCTTCGTCATAGATATCTGATTGCACTAGCTTTTCTCCTTCTCATGACGTGTAGAGAGAAGCAGCCCTCTACCCAATGATTAATCCAATACTGACTTAATAGCTCTAGTAGGGCCAGCCCTATTTCTATCATTCTTATGCGTATAAAAAAAAGTTAACTTTATAACTCTTTTTCCTTCAATGGATGAATTTCAATCACTCAATTTCTTCCTGTTTAAATTCCTCATATTTAGAGTCTTTCTTGCAGTCCTATTCAAAAAGAAACTAATACATGTATTATATGCAGAACGGATGGCTTAAAACAGAATTTATGTTCACTGACAGTAGGGATCAAGTAAAGGTTTTGGTTTTGTTTCATTTTTTTTTACTATAAATTATTTTACATTGGTAACATGTGAATTGCAAGCTGGGTAGTGAAATAGGTTGCAGTGAAGTCTGGACTTGGATAAAGGGAATCAAAGAATACTGACATTTAATAGTTCACGTGCATTGCCATTAACACGTCCTTTCTTTTTGGCAATAAAATGTGACCAGGAGAAAGAACATCTCCTCTCCGATACAACTGTTCTCTTTCAAAGAAGCAGGAGGAGTGTTCTTTCCCACAGCCAAATGGCCACTACATGGCATGGAATAAATGATAGCCATAAGATATGAGCTGCCCACTTGCCTGAAAACAGATACAGACTTACAACCTACATCAGATACAGGGAACTGTAGAGATATTTAGATCTTCAGCTGTGGAAGTGCCCAAGAACTAAGAAACCTCTGAAAACCAAAGTTACCTAGTTTATGGAACGTAACGAATGTTAACGAAACTTACATGTTTCGTTTCTTTTTTTGGAAAATGCCCAATACGTATTTCCTAAATTATACAAAATCATGAATAGGAAGAATCTTCCTTAATCTCCTCTAATCTTTTACAGTCCTGTGAGATATCAGTTCAATTCCTTCAGTTGCCTATATCTTTGTAAAGAGACTTCACTGAGCCCGATAAAGTCAGAGCATTTATACCTTAACGCATCTGGAAACGATAATTTGTTTCCTTATGAGTTGCTCCAGTGGGTCACTTAGTACATCTCCAGGGAATAAGACTTTTCAGCTGCCAGTGAGGTCAGCAGAAGCTGAGGCAGTCCAATGTTATTAGCCATGCCCTCCTGGACCGAGCCTGTTGGCACCTTCAGGTAATAGTGATTCTGAGCGCCTTGGCAATTTGGAACCAAATTCCACTCTCACATTCGACACCTTACTCATTTATAAAAGAGTTTCAAGTACATACCTGAGAGCATAAGCTGGCTCTGTGATTCATGCATACAGCCTATTCACAGAACCTATTTGAAAATTTTCATAATCAGTATCAGAAAGTTTGTATAAGTGTATACTCTGCAGTATCTTTACCACAGAAATTTTCTGTTGCAAGCTGTGATGCTCAAGTATGCATTTCTTTTATGAATGAAGGTCTTTTGTGCATCAAGATTAAAATCCTCTGTGCCTCTGCTATGAAGGGGAAAAAAAATCTCTTTGAGAGTGCAGTTCATGTAAACCATTTCTTTAAAAACGGAGCCCTTAAATAGCTCCAAGTACATTTCTGTGTATGACACATAAATGTCCACTAATTGCATGAAGGGAGAACTGAGATTCCAATAGCAAATTCTGTAAAAAGTAGATATACAAAGAAAAGTGGAAGCATCTGTTTAATATATACGACATTAGAATTTAATTTTACCTCTGTGATGCTTTTGTGTAGCTGCAGTGTTACAGAGGAGCACATAAGCATAGTAGTGCAGTGTCAGCAGGTGCATGCCACCAAATTACTGCTTTTAATTTGCATATTCATCTGCTAAGAAGCATGTCATTATCATATCAAAGGGATACTAAGCAACATCTAGCTTCGAGAGATGTGGCATAGTTTCAATACGAGCAATTAATGCAAGATGAGGACTCTCTTTTTGTCATGTCTCCTAGGGCTAGCTGTAATCGGGCTTATTATTGGATACCAATAAGACTGAGGTACCAGTTGGCAGAGAATGAGAGAAGTACAGAAAAACAGAGCTGTATGAGGCATCTTAACTATACACTTGATAGCAAACCAATTCTCTGGTCACTTTTTAAAAACAAAAGCTGCTGCTATCTGATGAATAAGTCTGATAAAAGATAAACATTATATGTAACATATCTTTAAAGAGAGACAAGAGAAAAAGTTAAACCAAAATAGGCTATATTTTCCATGAAATGAATAAGTAAAGCTGAGTAATGAAATGTAGAATCAGGGTTCTTAGAATTCTATGCTCTTAGAGAAACAGATTTATAAGTAAGCTTTTATTTCAAAGATCCTTGTTGCAATAGGTCACTATTCCGTGAGACAAAGGAGGTAGATGCATATCATACATTCAAAAAGGATGGCAGGTTTTGTGTCACTGTTTTGTGTGAGGCATTGTGCTTTGTCAGCTCTCGCAAATAATAGCAGGAAAGTAGATGGAGTCTTAAGTGTTGGACAAATTAGTATTCAAAAACAGTTTCCTATGGGTGAAGATCACTTTCTCTGGTGGACTGTTTTGAGAAAATGTGCCAGAAGAAAAAAAAATAATTACTCTGAAGTAAATGAAGAGATGTACCTAAAGATATTTTGGGTCAGTCTAGGGCCTGCTGTGCCCAATATGTATGGAGAAATAGATGAGTAAGGCAAATGTACAAAGATATTTGTAGGCATGTGTTTTTTGAGCTTTCACCATTTCACAGGGTCCTCCTAAGACTGATTTGACATCTGTGTTCAAAAGCTGTGGGTAAACTTTGGGTAACAGTTTATACTCTGGCAAAGACAAATGGGTCCTGAAATGTGTTTGATGGAAGATTCCTCAGAGTGGAAGGGCTCTCAGACTGGTATTTCGGGGGGACAACTTTAGCCATGAACTGGGTAATAACATTTCTGATTTTGTTCAAGAATATTTCTGCCATCATCTGTTTCTTGTAGTTCAGCTCTTTTGAGGAACCTAAGCTCCACAGCTGTCAAAATGTGATGGGTTTTCATCTCCACTGTTTGAGAACCTGATCCATAAATACAGAGAGTTTGAGTTTTGGTTTTGCCTGTGTACAAAGAAACCTGAACTACACTGGCCAACTTCACTTTTTCAAGGAGGGGGAAACTTTCCCCTTTCTGTCACTAGGCTATCATCTTCTGATATATACCAGGTGTATAGGAAGTCCTCCTTTATGTCTTTTAGTACTTTTAACTTCATGCTTGCCTCTGAGATAGATCAATTTGCCTGGATTATTTCCAATAATTCAGTAAAACTGGGATTTTTACCCTCTTTAGGCACTATTGAATTGGATTCATGGCAGTAGCTGCCCCAGTCTCATGATAATAATTAGTTGTTAGTGGCAGTTAGTCATTATATTGTGGGAATGAGAAAGCAGCTGTAATGTTTAAATATCATGATTATAAGGTTAGTAGTAGTCTTTCACGATTTATGCAATTATGTATAGGTACAATGACATGTGCTTCATGTTGGCAATATGAACGCAGATAAACAAATAATGTGCCACGTACAGGATGGAGTCACTATTGTTAACTTTTCTAAACAACTTTCGTTGTATTTGATAGCAGGTGTTAATAGTCAGCATTTTATAAAATATCTTGGTACGCTTCATAGAAGATAATTTCTTAGTCCTTACTGTCTCACTGAATAAACTGGATAATCTTAACATTGGTATTTTCCTACATTTTGAACACTTGGGAATTGGCTGTTAAAAACATTTTCTGTCTACTTTATCTATAGTAGTGCTTGTTGTATTATGATTCACATAATGGTTGACTAATGGAAACTAAAGGAACTTAAAATTTCCATTAATAACCTCTGTGAGATCTTGTATACTGTTTCGGTGTGTTTCAATGGTTTCAAAATCTCATAGGCAAAGGTTAACAAAAACTTCCAAAAAACTTTCAGTGTTTTCATTTTTTTTTGCCATTATACTATTTACCATTATGGTGGAGAAAAATAGAAACTAAAGATTTAGATAATTTGAAACAATCATAAGAATTCAACCTGAAATGACAGCAGGAAAAAGAAAATCCAGAGGCAGTTTAGTGGTCTCTACTTCACTAGAGTTCACCAAAAACAGCATCTCGCTTTCTTTTTACAAAAGAAGCTCTGAGGGATCTCTGGGGAAAAAATCAAACCAAATAAAACCTTAATTTTTCCAAACTATCTTAACCAACACCAGTTGTGGTATGAAGCCAAGCTAAAGGAAAATTCTAGGGGTCTGTTCATCTTCTTAGAGACAGATATCTTCCAACAGAGAAATAACCCTGCAAAAAATTTTAAAGAACTGGAAGTTGCCACTGCCATCAATCATGACTCTGGAATAATTACTGATGCTTCACAGTGAGGAGTGGAAGAGACATTTGAAGTTATTTCAGTATGTATTTTTTCAAAAGCAAAGTTCTGTTTTATTATAAATCCTGATTTATATAAATATATAAATATAAAGCCTAAAGCTAAAAAGCTTTATTAAAATGAAAAATTAACATTGCCCTCATTAAAATATATGGGCTTTTCACCAAGGGTTAAACTTTTATCAAGCTTTTAGAGGTGTGAATCATATGCTATAGTCTTAATATAACTGTTTTCATTCCAGCAAAACTTTTTGTAATAGAAGGAAATTGTATTGATGGAAAAACCACATAATTGGGTTTTCTTGTTAAAATCTGCAGCCATAATTGTTGTTTTGGGAAAGGATAGCTTAATAATATACTGGATTGCTACTGTTCAGACTTTGCAGTTAAGGATTTATAAAGTGATGTTGAATACTTTTTCCTTGTAACCTCAGTTTCCTCATCTGTAAAATGAAGTGATTATATTCTCAACTTCTGTGAAGTGTTATGAGCTGTTATCGTTTAGTATAATAATAAGTAACATAAATTTGAGAAGTTACTATACTTTTATTGACATAACCTCTATGGAAATCAGGCAACTGTAACTGATATTTTGTCTTCGAGAGGTGACTCAAGAATGGGCTCTACGTTTTGTGAAATTACCCTTTTTTGGTAGCACTAAAAGAAAGATACTGAAGTAGTTAGGAACAAAGACCTTTTTGAAAGACTATTATTTACTTTCTTGGGGTTTAATGCAGTAGAAACCCGTATGTAGTAAATTTTTACAAGGTAAAATGTAAAGAAGAATGAAAATATTGGGGAGTTTCCTTGATATAATAGTATATAATTTTTAATTCTGCTTATAATTTGGCAAACTCCTCTCTATAATGCTAAACCTTTATAGCACAGGTAAATAACACCTCTCTGTACTCAAAAACTTTCAGATTATTTCATAAAATTAATCTAAACCATATTGTCTTATGCTTAGAAGATATTCACTACGTAAAGGTAAAAAGTATTCAAAGTCTTACAGAACAAAACTAGACAGCCTCTTCCAGTCTCCTACGTTGAGCCATGTTTGCATACATACTTTCAGTCTCACCTCTCAGGTCACTCATTTACTGGATGTAAAGAAACTGGTTTATTTTACTTTAGTAAAACATTAATTAGATGATACATTAGTAACACTTTCAAGTTTATTAGTTGGTTGGCAATGTTATTATTTCTAATGTCACTGTTGTAAACAGTGTTACACATGAATTTCATTCCTAAAATTAAATGGAGCATTGATACAGGTCATGCCTTTAGCAGCATTTCTTTCCAAGACTAAAGGTATGGTGCAAAATATATGTTTAATTTTAGCGTAGTGTGTTTTTACTGATACCTAAGTGTAATATCAATGTACAATTTAAAGCAGTCAGCTCTAATGCAGGCTGTACCATGGCGTCATCCATCGGATTTGCTGAGGAAGAGTAACAGATTAAGAAATGCATCTATGAATTGTAATAGATTATTTGTGCACATTTTTCTGATGCATACTGTGCTAGAAGGACAAAATCAAAGTAGCTAAACTCATTTTTCCAATGACATTTTAGACTTGGGGATTGAAAGAGGAGAGTCCTGACTTAAAAGACCAAAACCCTATCGCTGCAATAACCCCTGAGGTTATAGAGTAAAATTTAAGCTAGCTCTGTTACTTCAAGAAATGTTCACTGGTTGTGGAGCATTTTCCTTACAATCCAGATCAATGTATGTCTCTGGTGTCGGTAACAGGGTCTTATTGTTTAGACTGCTGGTTGGCTAAAGCCAGCCCGTGCTTACATGCAGCTTTCTGCTCTCTTAGGGTCCAGTCCTGCCTGGCAGTGAGTACCCTTAGCTCCTTTTGCTGATTTCAGTGGAAGCTGGAGGACCTCACAGGAGGGTGCTTGATGCCTTGCAAGATCAGACACCGATAATTGAATTGGCAAGACAGTGGTACAAGAAAATTGTTTTCTTTCCAATTTTACTCTGCTGAAGTCAGAGAGACTTTCCACAGCATGTTTGTAAGTGCCCAGGGCCAGATTCTACAAGATGATACTGAATATATGCAGTTCCCAATTGCTTCATTAGGAACTGAGGGCCCTTAGCCTGTCACTGGGTTGGATCTTTTTTAACATACTTAATTATTTCTTACCATGAGCAAAACTGATATTTCTCTCCAAATCTATTGAAGGCAAGTATTGTTTCTTGCAGAGACCACAGATCATCTTCAAATGATGAGAATGGAACAGAAATTACACTACAGACTGCGTAGTATTAGGTATTATTATTCATAAATAAAGTTTAACATGCATTTAGAAAGAAGCAGAACTTAAGTAAATTATAGCCCAAAATTTTTTACGGATTTATTTAAAACAGATGGATGGTGAATGGTTTGAAATAATAATTTGCTGGTTAAAATGAAAAGGTTGATGTAAGAGTGAATTAAATCACATAATTTTAAACATGATCTTTTTAATACAAATAGAATTCCTATAAATAGACTGTGGTTATATTGTCAAGTAATGCGTTCACTTATGCTAGACTAATAAACTCCTCAGCTATGTATTTAATCGACATTGTTTTAATGTCAGTAAATGTTCTAATCAGCTCAGCTGTAGTATGTAGCTTCTATCACAATGGGTAACTATGAAAAGTACATTTTAACTTACCAGTTTTTATTTAATGTTTACATTTTTATCCTCTGTATAAGACATATCAGTACTTCTAATAACTTTTTTCCTGTAACGTATTATCTTTACTAATTCTGCACAGTAGAAGCATCTGATTTTTCAGTGTCAAGTGTTTTTGCATAGTCTTTCATGTATGAACTTGTCAGTTAACAACTGAGAACTTGGTGATGATGAATAGTTTCGTATTTTCAGTCCTCCATATTGTCTTTTCTCTTTAACCAAGACTCAGCAGGTGAGACTGCATATTTTACTTCAGTCCACCAATACAGGGCTCTTTTTCCCCAAGAATTAATATCTTCCTGCTGGCTGTGTCCTGCTTTCAAAAGAGATGTGAAACCATTCCGGAACTTGAGACGTGAGTAATTCCAAGGAGAAGAAACCAGAAACGGCCTCTGCTGTGATCATTATAAATCACTCACAAATGAATGCTCAGAGATACTTAACCCCTATATGACTTCATCAGTTGTTCAAGTGTTAATTCTACTAGTGCACTGATGACTTTATTCGCAGTTTGTGGAGAGCATATTGAAGCCCTTAGCTGAAGTGATTTAGTCAATGCTGTATATTAGACCATGCCAGAGCTAGTGTTAGATCCCAGGAGTTCCGGATTCTTACATGTAGACCTTTATAGTTCTGGATAAAAGGACTACTGACTGAACAAGCATGTGGGAGACTTGCAGCCTTCTAGGAGACAGAGCTGAATATAATGTAATACAGACCATTTTGAGTCCATACTGAATAGAATAGTTATACAACAAGATCTTGGCTGGCACCATAAATGCTAGCAAAGATGTTGGCACTGGTATTCATTTCTCTGCTGGCACTAGGTGTAGTAAATCTTGTAAAGAATCCCAGCTTGAAAGCATATTGCTATGCTTTTCATAGGAGGGTCAAGACTACCTGCTTCCTCATAGAAACCAGAGGGTTTGGAGACTTCTGAGGACTTTTTTTTCTTTTTTTTCTTTTTTTTTTTTTTTAATGTGGTAAGCTGAATGTAAATGTTCCATACAAGAAGCAGTGAAAAATGAAGATCAGATTCATCTGTATGAGAACATTACAAGATTGGAAAGGAGTGAATCATATCTATCATTATATGTGAACAGGAAAAATTGTTTAGATATTAATGTATATGTTAGGTATTAATGTATATGATTTGAGCCAACAATAACTTGCTGGGTTTTCCAGAAATACAATCTCCTCCTTCCTCCCTCCGTTTCCAAATTTCAGAACAATGCCATCAATATTGGAGCACAGAGGAAATGGAGGAATGTTAGCTAAAGTTCTTCTAAGTGAGCCAGCAGAACCCATTGATGAGGTAGCCCTCATCTTTTAGCAGTCTGACAGAGGTGACATAGCATTAAGATATCCCCAGGTAACTCAGAGGCCATATTATCCGTTCATATGATCCTAAGTTTTGTGATTAACTATAAATTCTGAATATCTGTAATCCTTCCTCCGTATCACTTTTGCGGTGAAAATACGATCTTGTCCCCAGCTGATAATGCCTATCAAGTTTTTCATGTTATCATAAGCTAAAGTTGTTTATATTTTCTTTTGTGAGTGGGTCCCACACTCTTCTACCTCCCTATTTACCAAACAAGTGGTCCATTGCAACAGAAAAATAAAATAAATACCCAAAACAAAAAATCTCAATCCTCTCCCATGTGTTATGCATATAATTGTAACAGTGACTTAGACATATAACAAGAGAACAAGAATTTCTAAACCCCATGGGGGGTCAATTGGAAACTTCTTTTTTTTTTCTTTTCTTTTGCATAAAGGATCCTCAGCTGTTATGGTGACTAGAGATGACATAAAATCCGAATACGAGTAAATAGATAGTGAAAGGAAGGGAAAAAAACCCAACAAAACAAAAACTCATGTTGGAAACAGACAAAGCAAAAAAAGATTAAAATGTATGCCCTCATCCCAGGCTGCCATTGCATTTTATTCACAGCCCTTATTTCACCTTTTCCACTTCTGTCCAAGATATAATTCTGTTTACAGTATAAGATATTTGGGCTTGATTTTATTTTCAGAAAGAAGTATATCATAATTCTGGGTAGTGAAAAGAAATAATAGTACTAGTGCTATAAAATTGATCAGCACTGCTATGATGTGCAGCTGCTATGTGCACATCTGAAGAAGCCAGCTCTGTGGTGGATTACCTTGGCAATACGCTACCTCACCTTTGAATTGCTGTCCATATCTACACATAGTTTGTCACCACCTTAAAATAAACCTTCATGAAATAATCAAGAAACTACCGTTATTAGGCTCAATAAGGAAAAACACCTTTGTAAATATTCTTATGATACTAATGATTATATAAACACACCTGTCAATGCTTAGATGAACTACTCATTTATCTATGTCTAGTCAACAGAGAATTACATGATTATAAGCAATTCCCTTTTTGGGAGTCTTCATAACTTTTTGAAAGATAAGCTGAACTGTTCTAAGCACAGAATAACATGCCATTATTCACTGTAAAATGCTTCAGTACTTGGTGTTCCTCTGATTTTATTTTGCACTATATCAAGGGTTTTCACTGTTGAAACTATTTTTGAGTTATTTGCATCCTTGGCTTTTGGTCCACACAGAATCCAGCTGGCAGTATTTGTGTTTCCTGTCTATTTGACTTGGAGTTATTGTTGAGATTACTTAAAGAAGAAATTTGAGTTCGTTCTACTCCAGTGAGTAGTACAGTTGAAAATAAAGTTGTAAACATGGCACATGGTAGCCTCAAAAACTGTGACTATTGGGATTAAACTGGTACTTTGGAATTGGATATTAGTGTTTGCAGCATTTACTTGTGAAACAGTAGCTTTCTTTTTGAATATTTTCTTTCATGATATAGTCATTGACAGGTAGAGAATATGAGCTACCTGGCCTTTCAGCAAAATGTGTTTCTTCTACTGCAAAGGACTTTGAGATTTATTTAGTTATTTTCTCTAATCACTGCAAATAGGATCCCTTGTAAATTTCTTACAATGTCGATGTATCAAAGATCTAGGGCAAAAGTGGTTAGCTTCTGCGTATTGAAAGTGTGTGGAAAAGTCTCTGAATATATGTATGTGGATGAGTAGACTCTGAAATGTCCAGCACCCGTGGACTGGGGTTCATTTGTGTTCCCTGTGCATCAGAAGTAAAGATCTATAGTCCATCTGCCAGCAAACAAATGCATTTCTTATTTTGCACTGACATACTGTTTCTCTGATAATAGGCCTCTTAACAGCATGAATTTGTAAATCAAAACTACAGTAAATATATCAACTGTACAATACTTTCCATGTCTAAATAAACAGGGTTTTTTCACTTTCACTTTTATCTTCAGGATGTCAAGCAAGAGATTAGAAGGCAATTTTCAAACTGAAGGGGGGGAGGGGAACCATGATGTTATTCTGTAGAAGTTATTTGATTGCTCTTCATAGTCTTTTCATTACAATTGGCATTTAGAAACTCAACCACACATGCCGCTCCACACCTTTCTACATGATACTGTTTCTTCCTGTTCTCCTTATCTGTAACTGTGATGATGCACAGCTTTCTCCTATTTCTTTCTTGTGGGTTTGTGCAGTTTCTTGATGTTTGTGACAGGCCACGATAGGGGAAGCTTTTATCACTGTGGGGTTTGGAGGCCTCAGTAAATTGAAAATTGCAAATGAAATCCACTGGGCTTGAATTCATCAGCTATTATGTCAGATGACCTTTGGCAGCTGCTGATAAAAATGAGAGAATGTTAGCTCTGATCCAATTTTCAGCACTAACCATTCCTTTTCAAATCCATTCACAGTCAGGCAGCAGACACATGGGAAGTGAAAATGATAGGGTTTCAAGAGAGCTGCATTGTGTTGCAGATTAAGATTTTCTCCCCCTATTTCTAGAGGTCGGCCCCCAGGCCCCTGTCTGGTATCTACCTATTGTCCAATCAGTTTCAATATCTGCTTCAGAGGACATGTTAGCCATCCTTACAGATAAGTGCTTACAGGAGAAAATGTTGGACTTAATAGTTTTGCTTAGGAGGCATCAAGGGTCACAGTGTACCAATATTGACTGGCACATGTTAGTTTAATCTGACATTCTTGGGAATGCGACACTAGATTCTTTCAGAGTTGTTGATCTCTGAGATTTTTGTTCCTAGGTCTAGGTTTTATAAATTTTCTTTTCCTGTAACTGTTTATATTCATGAGCTACTGGTATTCATAAAAAAGTTTGCCATAGCTGGGCCCAGGTAGCCCTTACCTTATATCCCTATCTTATAGGTTGCATAAATTATGAAACCATGCATGTTGGTACAATGCTTTTTCTTGTTAGAGAATACTGGTGAGATGTAGCCATTTTGTTTGCACTTTCAAACTATGCACAGAGGAAAATTAAACACTTAATTAAGCTTTCAAACCAAAATTAATGTAATACATATTTTTAACTTGGACCGACTTGAATTTTGCCTTCAAAGACCCCAAAGCGTGTGCAGCCCTTCCCTGTGCCTTTGGCTTCCTGAAGAATGAGTGCACTCAGCACCTCCAGAAGTTGCTCATGAGCTCAAAGGCTGAACCCTAGTTCAGAATGACCTATTAAACCAGCATGATGTTCATGTGCACCTCCCATTCCCTATCAGCTTTTTTCTACCTAATTTAAAACGGAAAAGAATGAAACTCTGGACCGTTACCTTGGAAAAATAATATATGTCATTACAATTTCAAAGTTTTAGAATAGTACCTTCTACTGCTTAGTTCTTCAGTTTTTACAGAGGCATAGCTCCCATTGAATTCTGTTTTTAGAAGGCAATAATGATATGTAGATTGGACTTGTTTGGACAAGAATTCAAAAATCAGATTCCTTGACTGATCACACTGTCATTCTTCAAAACATTGCTATTAGGTCTTCATTGGAAAAGATATTCCTAATGTTCTTACCAAAATGTTTCAAAAGCACAGTGCCATCTTAAAATTACATATGTTTTATATTTAACGCTTCTACTGATTCCTTTAGCTAGAATGTGAGGAAATACTCAGTGGCTCAGCTCAATAAATAAATAGATTAAGCTTCATTTATATGATAGGGAAAAAACATTCCTGAGAAACTTGATATTAATATTGTTAAAATCTCAGTGCTAATTTTTAAAATAACTCCGATGGTACTGATTTTTCTAAACATATTAAATAGTGGAAAAAAGGTACTTGCTTTTGTGTAACTATTAGTGGTTTGAACAATGAGGAGCAAACTCACTGTTTTAAAGATTAATCTGGAATATGCACATGCATTGAGTGTGTTCTTCATAAAATTAAGGCTAAAACTAAAGTTAATATAATTACATTTTATTTATTTCTCTATATAACATAGAAAATAATTTCAGTCAGTTATGAGTCTAGCTGTACCCTTTTACCATGGGCAAAATTTATAGTTGCCTCAAAGTAATCACCTATTTTGCATTGGTACGTTGTCATATTTTACAAGTCGTCATCTTAAGATACGAAAACCGCATAATAATCACTATTATTCTTCGATCTCTTCATGTCTGAATCTTTAGGAAATCTGGTTGCAGATCCAAACTTTTTCTCTTCTCTCTGTCTCTACAGATAAAAGAATAAAAAAGTTCTGTCTCAGTTTTCTTGTCCATTCACATGAATTCCTGACCTCTGCAACAGTATCGCTAAACCTTTTGTGGTTTTTTCTACCATGAATAAGGAATTTTCATGAAATGTTAGCAAAGCTGAAACATCTATCTGTTTAATATGTGCTTATTTGAAATTGTGATGTTGATTCAAGCTATATTAGAATAAGATTTTTAAAAAATAAAATTCCCATGGAAGCAGCCATTTATCAAGCCAGCAAGCAAAACAGGCTGGAGCTGGCTATGAAAGAAAATGCAAGGACCAGGCTCGTTGGTGGTGTGGAAAGTGCTTTAATTTCATTGGTGTTGGTGACTTTCCCCGAGAGCAATATGGTTGGGTCTGTTCATACTGTCCCAGGAGATTGACTTTTCTTTTAGGAGTCCTAGAGTATAAGGAGCTGGTGCTGTTCGTTCATTTGTTTGCTTTTAAGCATAATTGTAAAATTTCCTGTGACCACCTTCTTTTATGGGAAAAAACTGGAATTTGTTTGGGTAGAGGAAAATACTCGGCATAGGTGAGATTTGGCTAACTTCTTATGTATCCTTCAGCTGAACCTTGTTACTCACATTTTAGTTTTGCTCTTTAATAAGTCAATGAATATTGTAATTGAAAACAGTTACTTGGAATTGCAGCAAGAAAAAAGTTTCAGGTCATGCTGACAAAGCATATATTGGCTCAACTTGATTTAAACATAACTACATCTACTATTCAAAACAAATACTAAATTGTGAAAGGTATTGAACAATATTCTAACAAAATTTAGCATGATTCTTTGGAAGTTATTCCAGAAACCAAAGAATGCAATAATGAAAGCAGTTATTTTTTCATAAGGGTTTTTGAATCTTACTTTTGTATCTATATTTTCTATTAAACATACCAGGATATCTTAAAGTGTTTAATATTTTATTAAACTATATGACATTTTAATTGCTGTTTTCTACTACTTAGAACAGAATGCTATTTTGTACCAAACTTTTACAGCTTTTATTCTGACTGTTAGGCAAATTATACTTAAACAGTATTAAAGGAACTTTCCTTTAAATCTTTTAAACCTGTTCCAATAGTATGTTTAAAAGGTGGTGTTGATGATTATGGCACCTTTAAAAGAGTTTCTATGAAAGTGAAAACAGTTCACAGCAAGCATATGGTGAAATGCAGTCCAAAATGTGTCTATCATCCATTATGTTTCTGAAATACTTGGAGGGCTTGAAGTGCCTGGAGTGACAGAACAAATGGATTTCTCTTTGACTAAGCAATGGTTTCTGTGCAGAAGTTGTCTAAAGGCTGTCTTCCCTATCTATCGCCTCCCTGCCCAGCGAAGTGCAAGGGCTCGCCCAGGGACCACCACCTCTGTAACGTCCAGTTTCTTTGTGTCTTCTCTTAACCTCCTTGTGGACGCAATTTGGCTCCTCATGTTTGCTAAGCTTTTTAAGTCTCAATGCTAAAAAGTTATATCCATTAAAATGTGTTAGAATTTAACTTCCTGTATTTCACACGTATTAGTTATTTTTAACAAATGTTTAGTAATTAGCCAAGTCTAATTATAATCTAAGTAAGCACAGTTTGCTGATTTCTTTGGCATGTGTCCCTTTTATAGTGTGATTATAAATTAGGTTAAAACCTGATGCTGAACACATATTAGGGAAACTATTTAAATTCTGTATTCATATCCTTATTTTATTATACAACAAAGTTTTGAGGAATCCTTGGTCAAAATGAAGACCAAGTTCCCCAATGCTACTTACTCAAGAGATGTGTGATGAGAAAGAATAGAACATTTGTCCTGCTCAGCTTACAGTTTCATTAAGCAGAAAAATACCAAGGAGTGGCAAAGAGTCTTGGTGGAGAGGAGAAACACATATAATCTTTTTTTTTTTTACACTTCCGTATAAATGTTGTTATTCCAAGAAAGCGTTGTGGACAGGAGAATAGGTGAAGAATGTGTTAGAATAGGAAAAGCCCATATTTTTGCCTGATCCATCTTACTGATTTGTTAAAGGACCTATTTGATTTTGTCTTGTGTTTGTGTGTCATCTCCTAAACATAAACACCAACTGTGTAGCAGATAAGTACTATTTTATTTTGTTTTTCTCAGCTTCTGTTGATTCATGTATTGATTTTCATAAAAATATCATTTCTTAAAAATGGATGCATAACCAATGTTTGTTATGATTAAGATAGTTTTTCAAACTGTTAGTCATTCTCCCAGATGACTTTTTCCTGTAGTGTCCAACATGACTCACTTCTGGAAAACCCATTTTAGAAACAATGCTTTTCTCATCCTGCTATTGAAAAAATAAAGTTGTGTGAAGAATTATAAAGAATAAATAAAGTATCATTTGGAGAACATTTATCATATGGAGCTTGATATTTGTCTCCTTAGGCTGTTTACTGCTTAGGAGAAGAACTCTAGATATGTGGACAAAAATCCAGAATAACTTCACTGAAGTCAGTGGCATTATTCCAGTGCATGTTGGTGTAACTAAGATTGGATTTTGGTCACTTACTGTTTCCTGTATTTTTCACAATGTGAGGTATGCAGTTGCCATTTTAGTAATCATGCGTACATTCACCAGGAATTTTACCAATGCCGTGTCATGTAAGTAGTCTGTCTGCTGTATTATTCCTTGCTCTGGTGTGTTTAACTGCTGACTCCATCGATGAGCCTTTCATGTGTTCATGTCTTTTTTTTTGAATGATGCATCAATGATGACACTTATACTGAAGCTTGTAGAGCAATTAATGTTGCTCCTGTTAAAGAAAATGTATTTGCATCTCTTTAATGAAGACATCTGGGGGAAATGCTGATCCTTCTGTTTAAAAATCTTTCTTTGAATGTTCAACTTTGAAGGGTTATAGACAACATTCCTGGATGTGCAGATGGAAAATATACAGGAAAAGACTAAACCATGCCAAAATCTTATTTCACCTTGGGAGTGACCACTCACTCAAAATTAGATAAAACAGTTGACACTGTCTCTTTACTTCAGTTAGTTAGGAGTCCTTAAATTGGACATTAATGTACACAGAACAATCCTTTCTTATGGAAAAATCACAAAGGGAAAAAAAGCAGTTGGCTTCCTGAATATTTATTCCTTTGTAGAAAGAATATTACTCTTAAGATGGAAACTAGTAGATTCTTTAAGAAGTCCAAGATGCTCATAAGTTCTGCAGAGAAAGTAGGCAGCTATCTGACAAATATGGTAGTTTGGCAAAGTTTTGCCCCAGCAGTATTCCCTTGGCTATCTTTCCACTGTGGTACCGTGCATTCCTGAAGTGTTTACTTTCTGTGGGTTTTGAGTGCATCTACCCATTCAGATTTCCTGAGATGCAAAAGGTAGAACTTCTTCATGTACATGTACTTGCAAAATTGTTGTTGACAATGAAGTGAATCAGTGGGCTCCCACCACTCAAAGGTTTCAGCCTATAAGGAGTATCAGTAAGGTCTTGAGAAAGGGCAAACACATACCAAATCTGCTGTTTCTTCTTCCTCCTCCCTGTGCAGTTCTGCACCACAGGCACATGTAACATAGTGCAGCTCTATATTATTTTATAAACTAACAGACATAGTTTTCAGCAAGCTGTCTTGCTGAAATTATCAAAATTGTTGGATGATCTATAATTATAATTTCTTATCTTCATGAGGTGAATTGCAAATTTTTTTCTTTTAGAGGATGCAGATGCTTTGCAAATGACTTCTGAAAAGGAATTGTACAAAGGAATCAAGTTAATATCTTAGAAGTCTTATGTGTATGTGATGCTGATATGCTGGTAAATTTATACAGTTAACAGTGTAGGAAGAAGTGCAAACAGCCAAGATGTCCCAGAATACAGTTCAACAATCAGTAATTTTAATTGCTTTTTTAAAGTGGTAAAGGCAGATACCTGAACAAAAGAGAATGAGAGCTATGCTTGTTCCTCCTGCTTCGATTTTATGCTGGTTGTCCTTGCTCTGTTGTGCTTGAAATAGCTATGAAAGCAAGTAAGATTTCAAAAAGATTTATAAGATTTGTGACATCAACCTTCTTTGACAAATGTTTTTCTTCATATTTGGAAATGACTGAAAGGAGAGCAGTTTGGGTCAAGATCATCTGCAGTTGACTGTAATTTTTTTGGTTAATTCTTTGTTGCTCTTGTGTGATTTACAAGATACGAAAGGATTTGCTTTTGAATTCAATATTTTTGCTTCATACACACATTCATTTACACTTGAAATTTGATGATGTAAGTTCTTCAGATCAGTGAATAATCTGCAATACTCTTACAAAATTTGCTACTCTAAAAATTTTGGTAAACTGTTGCAAAACATAGGGTTGTCTGCCTTGAAGCCTATCTACAGTTGATTCATAGGCCAAACAGCGTGACTTACAGCGATATTGAATTTTAATCCCAAATTCATTTTAGTTAAATTGAGATAGTTCATCAATGGCTGCTTTTCTAATGAAATTTGCTTAGGTTTTTTATCTTTTGCTACCTTAAAGAATGGATGAGCATTACTTAATAAATTAGATTTGCAATGTATTAAGTGAAGAGTAATAACAAGGTTTGTTATTTACGAAGAAATTAGTAATTCCTCTTACCCTGGTCTCCGGCCTTATTAATTTGCTATACTATTGTCTTTTGGCAGTTTCCATTTTTCTTTCTTTTTTAACCATTTTTCAGATTATGAATTGTTCCAAAGCACAGTAAAAAGCTAATTGATCCCTTCGCTTGAATTTTATATCCAAACTTCATTTTAAAGAATAAACTTAGATTTCTGCATATATAAGTGGGAATGAATTCAATTTAAAAAAATTAGATGAAAACATAGTATTGAAGGATGCAAAATCACCTTAAAAAGTTGGTAACAAATGCAGCATAAATTTTGAGAATTGTATTGGCTCTGTCTTTGCTTTAATACAGTGATAATGTGATTTCCGGATAGCTAGCAATTGCTAGTAGGAAAATGTTTATTTTAAGATATCTTTTATTGTTAGATTTTTATACTCACTGGAATTGTTTCTGTGTGTTATTATTATTTATCAGTAGAGAGCTCTTCAAGGTCTCGTTCTGCTACAGTCAAATGTTGTAAAAATGCATGGTGAGCCTGGCAGCTGGGAGCATTGATGCCACAGTGTCTCTCTGTCAGTGGCATCTGGATGTGAGATTGGCCTCCTTCCTAGGCTGTTGGCTAGCTGCACTGCTGCCTATTCAGATGTATCTGTACTAAAGCATAACAAATTTACATACATTTTGCATAAAGCTTTAAGCTTTCAAGCTATTACTTCTGTGTTTCGGGCTGCAGACTGCTACACTGAAGATTAATCAGAAAACAGTATTATACCTATCAAACTATTATTCACAAAATATATTTCAATTTCTGTGCATTTTTTAGAAATGGATCACTTGGGACTTTTATATTTCTGGTGCAGGAATAAATGAAAATGGGGAATGGAATGACATATTGGTAAACAAATTTAGAGATAATGTTTCCATGAATTGTAGACTGGAGGCTATTCCCGTCTTCTTTTATTATTAAAGGGCAAATATTAGATGCACTTAAACTGTTATTCAAGTGGTGGTGTTTGTGGAGCTAGCACTCATATTATCTCTTAAGTTCCTTCACTGTCTCCATTTCAGCTGTAGAAGAATGACTAGGAAGTTCATGGAATGTTGTTTCATACTGAGAGATTATCAGGTGGCCTAAACACCATCCATTTATGAAGTTCTTTCCCACAGTTGTCCACATCTGAAAGAAGAGCAACAGTTTATGCTTAAAAGCAGGTTTCTAGTCAGTCAGGACCAAGAAATTAAATCTTTCTTTTCTGCTGTTATTAGAAAACATTGAATCCAGTTTATGGCTGTGAGTCTGGTGGGAGGAGAAACAGGCCACTTTCATGTGTTCAGAGTTTTCCATTAAAGGTTCAAATGACTGGAATTTTTTGTGCTGTAGGCAAGGATATATATTGTTATTTCTCTCCAGGAACTGATATAAGCAGTAATTTCTTTGCCTTTTTTTTCCCTCCCATGTCTTCTGATGTGCTAAATGATACAAGTAAATCTCTGCATGTACAAGATATACAATTATATTTATTTATTTGCTTCTGGATATATCTATTCTGGATATACATTCTGAGGATGATATTGGGCTTTATTTTTCTAACAGACCAGTCAATGTACAACATATCTGAGCTCTCATGTTGACAGACTGATATATTAGGTATGCCTGACCAACTATTAGATTCTTTCACATGCACATGTGAAAGTCTGAAGTCACAACTTCTGTTTTGTTTCATTTTTATTTGGCCTGGTAAAGGATTTGTTAGAAGACGACAGACACATTGCTTCATGTTTAGGGTTTGAGAATGACATTGGATTTGTGGCAAAATCTGTGTTTACTGGCTTTTCTGAGTCTGTGTTCATGTCTTTTCACTTGCTGTGCGTAGGCTAATACATGTCTTTTTACATAAGAATATATATTTTACCTAATCATCATATCTGTAACCGTGCATGAGGATGAAAAATGTGTTTTATGCTATCCAGAGAGTATCCTGATATATCTCTAGTTGTATCTGGGAATTGATTAGATCCTACTATGCTGAGCATAGAGCAATCCCATAAATGGATAACTTTCATGCTCCATTATTATATATTACAGGAATTCTGTAAGTCTAAACTAATGAGATCCAAATTGTCCTTTAGAAGAAATCCATGCGTCTTTGGTGATGGAATGAAAGAAATACTGATTTCCCATAGCAGTCAGGTATATGTTATAATCATATAAGAAATAACGGAGTTGACTCAGAATTACAGACTTTGAAAATGGATCTATATAAATATATATATATGTATATTTATACAATATTTATGGTTTTATCTATGTATGCTTGTATATGTATATACTTTAAGTTCCTTAAAATATTTGGGAGCGTTGCTATGAGCTGGACATGGAACAAAGTATTTATGACTATTACAAATTTGTCTGTGACTATTATAAATTTGTCTGCAGTTTTGAACTCTGATAGGTCATCTTGTCAAAACACAGTTTTGAGCTCTGAAATAAATTAACAGAAAAGAAACAAACATACTGGATTAAAACACTCTTCCAGTCTTGTCAGATAATTACCAAAAAGAAAGTGCTTACACTGGAAATATCAATAACTGTAATGTGCAAGATTTGTTAAAACACGCAAACTCGCTCTCCACAGACTGTCACTAATATTTATTCGTCCAGTGACTGTTAATCACACCAAGTTTACAGTCCCGTATAGCACCTGTCACAGGTGTTGATCATTAATCAGCTATTACAGCAGTTTATTCTGCTGCTGACAACTTGCAATTTTCTACTGATTCAGCTAGTTTGTCAGGTGGGAATTATGGCATAGCACATGTGACAAAACACATCACACACTTCTCTCTCTCTCTCTCCCCTCTCTCTCTCCCCCCTTCTTTTTTTTTTTTCCTTTTTTTTTTTTTTAATTTTCAGGCTTCTCTCTCTTCCTCTCTCTCCCCCTTTTTAGACAAACAATATCTGGGAACTCAGAAGTAATAAGGCGGAATGTATAATTAATTACCCAGCTTGCTCTAATTAGGGATGAATAAGTTGTGTCCCTCTCATCATCACAAATGTGGTGATGGGTAATACCAGTTTATGCTGTATTAACTGCAAATATGCAATCCTTCTGAGAGCACTTTTGTTGATGAATTTGATGAATGTGACAATAATTAGCAGAGACAGATGAGAGCTAAATTACTACTGACAATGTAATGCTATCCCGCTCGAGGGTCTGAGAACGTGGCAGGCTAACATGGCAGGGACCTAGGGCTCGTTTATAATTAATAGTAGTAGTTTTTTTTTTCTTTTTATTTTTTTTTTTTTTTGCCAGTGGGGAAAAAAAAAGGAGGAACAGTAATTGTTTTCGTCAAAGGCTGCAGGGAGTTATCAGGGTAATAAAGTTAATTAGCAGAACAAACATCCTTTCACTGCCTTACCAGATTGAGGAAAAGAGGGTAATTCAAACTGCAGAAAGATATGACTAGATGAGATGATAAGGAGAAAAATTTTACACAGGAGGCTAACAGAGAAGAATCAATTTTTTTTCTTCATTTCTTTTGGCTTAGTTCATGGAAAGGAATTATACATTCTCTTCTTTCAGCTCATGAAGTTGCTTATGTATAAAACTTTATTGTTATGATTTCTGCAATGGATGGGAAATGAAGTTAAGAAAGATCATATTACATTGTTCAATTTTTTCAGGGCCTTCCAAATAACAATTGTTTTGTTACATTATGTGCAATTTCCTTTTTATTAAAGTGACTTTTCCTAATATCCATGGTACAGTATTGATCTAGTAATGTTCTTCAAAAAGAAACCTGTTTTTACTTCGTCTCCAGGTCTTCAATGGACTCATTGAGTGTGGCCATTGTACTTGGGTTCTGAAGTAGCTATCTCAGAGTTTGAATTAGTTGATGGATTTCTTTGAGCAGCATTTCTTTTACTATCCTCTAGTGTAAGTATGAAAAGAAACTCCTTGTTTCTGGCAGCATTAATGCATGTGACTAGCTTTATGCATGAGTAGTCCTATTACATTTGCCTCCATTCAGTTACTTGTACTCATAGGCAGGGCCAAGGTCCAAAAGCAAAGACTCTTTCAAAAGTAGTAACATTGAGGGTTTTAGGTTACTTTGGATGGCAATTCTTATTTTCGTATATGTTCAATGATGTTACCATTTCTCTTGCAAGATTTTGGCCTACCTCTATGATACGGCTAGCATCATGCTGTACTATGTTAGCACAAACTATTCATAAATACGGGCTTCCATCAGGTTTTGTAAACCCAGAAGGATCAATCAAAGCAAAAATGTGTTCACAAGGTATTGGAAATATTACTGCAGAATACCAAATTAGGGTGTCTGACCATGTTACATGCTTTACCGTACACAATAAATACGAGGTCACTCAAGGTAGTCTACTGTCCAGGGAGACATAAGCAATCTACTTTGAATTTACTGCAAAATAAAAGTGAAAGGGTGAGTACTGACTAAAGACCAGCTAATATCCTGTAAGTTTACCCCCTAGGTTACCCAATGTTATTATGTGCTTCTGTGTCTACCTTTGGTTATAGCTGTTGCATTGTCCTCTTAAACCATTGTGAAATAACTTCTGACAGAGATGGTTAGTCTCCTCCTGGCTTGTGTGGTGGACTGCAGTGTGGGAAGTTTATGCAATGACTCTGCGGGTCACAGTAAACTGCAGGGCTCTTTCTTCCAAAGAGGAGATTCAACTTGGACTGTGCAACATTGAAACAGGATGCTAAACCTGGGGGTGATAGAAGTCTGATATTTTGGTACATGGCATAGCCACAGTGTATCCAACACAATGAGAGCGCTCCATATTTCTGCTGTTAAGCAGCCTCTTCCTTCAACACAAGGAGAATGACCCAGAGATAAGGACAGGGATAACTCTTCATGAAATTTAGTTATTTGTTAGAGTTTTCCTGTGTGACTGCACCCAAATTCCTTAGGTTGACTTTCTGAACCCCATATAACACAACTGAACTTAATATCAGTAAAGCAGGATTTTCAGCCTTTGTCTCTCTCTGGATCTCTCTCCCCTTTAATGGGTAGTAATACACTCTGCCTTTATCTATGCCTACTGAATGTAAATACACAAAGATTGTGAGGCTCTCAATAGTGGAAACATGTCATATAACTACTTACCGTAGACAAGGACATAATCCTAAGAAGGTTTCCCGTGAACTTTTCTCATAACTGAAGAAGACTCAACTTCTGCAATAGGTTACTGTCTCTTCTATGCCACTTTCTGTCCCTCAGGCTGACTTGAGCTAACCATTTCAGGCAGTGATCTTTTTGCCCTTCTTGTCTCTGTGCTCATCTCTCTCCTATTTTAACTTCCTTCTTCCTTTTTCTTTATTCTGGCAGCTATCAGGTGGCAACTTGTGCTATGTCAACAGTGCTGGCAAATGCAATTATTGTCATTGGAACAGCAAAACAGTTTCATTTGTAATCATGTTAGTGACACTTTTTCTATATTTGTTAACAGAACTTGTAAAGAAGAGATAAAATATAGAACAGAGATTAGATAATGTTTTTTTCATGGTTCGTTAAGCATGTGTTGGTTACTGCAAAGGGCTGCATATTTTTAATAGGTGCAGAACTGGAATACTGGGACTCTAGCAGAGTGGGTGAGGCAGTTAGTATGGAGCTGCTCAGGACCAGATGCTTTTCCACAGTCCTGTTCCTCATCAACAGTCTATGCAGGCAAAATTCTCTATCATGAGGTAAAAGCAACAAACTATGAACAAAGTATAACCAAATTATTAAGAATGAACTATGGATTATCTCCTTTAATAACTCTTCACGGTAAACATAATTAATTTATTAATATAAAGGACTGTAGAGTTGTGTATTCCATATGTTTGCTTTCTGTCTTCAAACTAAATGATCAGTGGAGAAAAATGTAGAACTCCAGTGGCCATGGTATTTTACAATCCCACAGTTTAAGGCTGACTTGAACATTATCCAAGTAATTTAAAATATCCTTTTTACAGAAGGCTTTTTACTTCTGTCAGAGAGCTCTGTTACTGCGGGATCAATGCTAAAGGCATTACTGAGTGCAGTACCGAAATACTGTAGTGAGGATTGTGTTCGTTTCACTTTTAGCTGCTTACTCAGTGGAGCTTCCTAGACACACCAGCACTTGACCTGAAGTCTCTCCTGTCTGTGCAAACCCACTTTTAAGATCATCCGGTTGTTTTGCCTATCTTTGAAACCCTCCAGGCATTGCCCTACACTACAGTGAAGCTTTCTGTCCACGTGCTGAGTCCCGCATGACTGCCTTGCCCTTTTCATCTGTTGTTGCCCAGTCACATCCAGTTGCTTCCCCTATCCATTCTTCTCTTTACCCAGGTCTCAGCTTCTCACATGCAGAGTGCAGCCTCTTCTCTCCCAGTCTCTATACATGGAATATTTTTTCTTGATATTATGTGAATAGTCCCTTCCTTCTCTGCATTCGTGCTTCTTCCTTCAAAGATTAGAGAAAACAGAACAAACACAGTTTTAATATGGAACTATTACCAGAATAGCCAGCCACCACCTCAATCATTCTTAGTGTATATTGTCTCTCTCTTTTCAATACTTCCATGTCTTTCCATTATAATGATCTGGAGAAAGGGACCATGTGCTTTTCTTTCTGAAAAGTGCCCAGAGAGCGCCACTGTGTGTGCTAGCAGGTCAGCAATAACCGAGAGAATATTTTAGCTCAGTAAGGCTAATGTTCTCTTACAGAATTTTTCACATGAGAGTGGGAAACTGCCCTTTTATTTTTTTCTTGTTTTTCCTCTCTGGCTACCATGCTTGAACCTAACTCTGGTTTTCTACCTGAAAAGGGATAAAGAAACGATCCTGTCTAAATCAGCGTGATGTTATGGGGTTCTTTGGTTAGTGTTTATATGCCTTATAGCTGTACCTTTTTTTCATCTGGGTCAGGAAGGGAGTATCTCATCGTGCTTATTGATCCAGGGGTGCTTTTTAGCCATGGATGAGCTGAATTTATGCTTTCAAAATCAGGTGTGTGGAATGTGAGGAAGTTGGAAGTCCCCTAAAATGTAACAATCCATGGTTTCTCAAAAGAGTCTTTAATTGGAAAAGATGCTTTAGAAATTAGCTGAACATACTTTAATTATGAATCTTTTCTTAATTAGTACTTTTGGAAGTATATTTACCACTGTTGAAATCCTGTTCTGTTGATTTTTGGCTGTTTGCTCCAGTAAATAGTGTTGGTCCACAGTGTGTAGAAGCTTGCTGTTAATCTTAACTCAGGTGAGAATAAGAATATAGTTAAACAAACACAAAGGGCTCAAATTAAAAAGATTTTTTAATGATGAAATTATTTAAATGTTCTTTTGTGCATCTGAGGTTCTGTAGTGCTGTCTAATGAAATTACAACACTGCCTGAAATGATTAAAAACTGCATGCGAACAAGTATTTGTACACAAGGTGGTGATGTTAGCAACCAGCTTCTTTTTATTAACAACCCACAACAAATAACAACAGATTGTTTTGCTCTGAGGTATCTTGAGCTAACTTTGGGTACTTATATAAGGACAGTTCTTAAATATTGGCAAGAAACTATGAAGTGGTCTCAAAGTATCAATGAAAAATAACTGTGGAGCTTGAAAAGTCTTCATGTCTTTCAGGGCTTCTCATTTTCTTATGACATAATTGCACCATAAGAATCATATAAAACTTCAAATATAGCAACATGTAGCAGAAAAGGTAGGTAATGCAACCTTTTATTAAAGATATCGCTCATATTTTAAATATTTCTTGTTCTACAGCTAACTGATTTAAAAATAGCAGCAGTTAAGACTAGCTGGGAAGAAAGGAAAGTCTCTTTTTAAACTGACATAGAACAAGGATAGAGCTAAAACTAAGGAAAGGGGTAATAAATAATGACAACAGATGTTTGTAAACCTTTTGCTCCTGTGTTCAGTGTTTCCATGTGTTTTCTTGTCTTGATGTGCTGTCAGCCTCCTCTCACCTGGGACTAGTGATATCTTATCAAAGCCCAAGCAGTTCCTCTTCACAACAGGCAGATAATAGTGCCTTTCAATTTATCATACTAGAAGTCTAAAAGAACCATGGGAACGATTGGTCAGGTGACAGTTTGATGGACAGTTTGACAGCCCTTAAAGCATCATGGGAAATGGTTGTCACCTGATTTTTCAGAGCAACTGGGGAGATAACCTTCAGCATGACAGGAAAAACAAAAATCTGAATATTTGTGTAGGGTTTGCTAACAGCCGTAATGCTCACTTAAGTGATAATGGGGATGAATTTAGATTACTTGAAATGGAGTTATCTGAGCTGGGATCTGTTTAGCCTGTAGATGGTTTTGACATCTTTAGCTGCTTTTCAACACTTTTACTGAATGTCTAATTCTTCAAACAGAGGTAAGGAGTGCAGAAAATTTGTTTTGTATTTTGTCAGACTCTCCACACATCACGTATATTGTCTGTTGAATGACATCAGAAAAAATAAAACTCTTAAAAAATTTTTCTTTTTGCTTGGTACATTATTATTCTGACTACCCAAAAAAACAGTCCTTACTGTGAAATTTATCTCTCTTCCTGGCCTTATTTTAGTGTAAACCAGACAGATGTTTGCACCTGAAATCACCCTTGCAATGGTTACTGCTGTGGACTCCTGCTGAGATTAACAGGTCAAATATTGACCTGACAAAGACAATATCCTACTCTTAGGTCACAACTGAGGCTTTTAAAAAGAAATCGTGTATGTGCTGGCATTGCTGCCACCCTGGTTTTACTGCTGTGGATAAATGCAAGATGCAGTTTTCTTGATAATGTAGTTCTGGTACTTCTCAGAAACACTGAAAATAAAAAATCTTGAAAAATATGATCACAGCTGTAGGTTTTGAAGGGGAAATTGAATGGCAAAAATGGTTAAGCATTGGTGTTTATCTCCAAAACCTGGATGTATGTTGCATCTGTGATACATTAAATCAATTTAGAGGTCTCACCATTGTCGTCCAAGAGGGACGGAGGAGGTTGATGTGATGGGTGGACTCCACTTGGGAAAAGTTTATAATGCAACTCAACTGATCAGTGCAATGAGGAGGAGATGCTTTGGAAACCTTTGCTATACTTATTTTAAAACTACAATGCTAGTTTGAGCAAGCTATGGAAGTTTCTCACCTTTTTTTTAACCATATTTTATTGCACATTACAGACTGTTTCTGTCTGATTCTCCCCCCATCAATCTAACCAAGATGCCATTACATTCTTTCACTCTTCTGTTTGTGTTAATGATGTCCACACCACCTTCAACTATGTTTGTAGTCTTCCATTTACCTTCTGTCAAGAAGTCTTTGGTTTCAAGGTCCTGAACTGAGCTCTTCTTGCAGCATTTATCTTTCTTTTTTTTTCCTGTTCCCTCATCTCTATTTTCTCTGTTGCATGAAAAATGACAAAGACAATGTCTTCTGACTGCAGAGCCTTGTTCTATGCAACTTTCAGCTAGTATCCTCCCGTATTTCAACTTTAGAGTCCCTTCCTGAAAACATGCTTGAATGCTTTTTCTAGTGAAATCTGTAAACCATGTATTAGTTCCACAAGAAGTCATAATGGCAATACTGTTATTCACTCTCTCTCCCCTGCTGAGGGAGAGACCACATAGACATATATTTATGATCACTGACTGACACAGAATAACAGATAAATTAAGTAAATAAGAGGGTTTTTTCAGCATTAAATACATATTCTCTTCTACTTGTCTTGCCAGAGGCAAATCTTAACATACTGTCAAAAGTTTTAACAAGCTGCAGACACTGTCAGAGTTCTGCCATTAGAAATTTCAAAATTTCATTCAAAGCATATTTAGTATTTATAATGCTATGTAGAATCTATTCTTAATTAAATTATAGATAAAAACAATACTGTCCAGATAATTTAACATATTTCATATTATAAGCTATAACTAGTATTTTTCAGTAAAAATTACATATTTCATAACCTGAAGCCAGCTTATTATTGAGATTGTAGTTTAAAAATAATAGTTTTCAATGTGACTGTGTGAAAGCATGCGTAATATGTCTACACACACATCCCACTCTACACTGACTGAATATCAGTATAGCAAGGTACAAAATAATTGCATGCTGGTTGTGTCTGTGGATGTCCACAATACTCAGTGATACACTGGCTTTGGGCAGGCCATGGCAGATGGTGTGTTTGGATGTGGGGTTTTCCAGATGAAGGTAGAGAAATCTCTCTTTAGGCTTTCACAGCTTGCCATGTAAATACTATTGTTCCAGTCAGCTCTGATTTATATCCAAGGCTATGGTAAGATAAAAAAGGGCCCTTACCCTTCTGTCACAAACTCCTCTTTGTTGAAGTTTCTTTTGTCAAATAACTCATACTCTGACTCATCTTTTTTCAATACCGTGTTTAGTTTCAGGACTCAGTACTGTTTTACTCAAAATATGCTTTAATTGCAAAGTTAGTATTTCCTGAGTAAAAATTGCAGACTTACTATTTGCTTTAGATTTAGTATTTTAAATAGATTTAATGTCATTTTTGCATATTGATACTGAAAGAATCATCTTAAGTTGGGCTTTTCTACATTGCTTTTTTTAAAGAACAGTAAAATCTCTTACTGTAAATGAGTTTAACAAAATATCTGAGTGTATCCAGAGCTTCCACAGAATGCAAGTTGCAACTGAAGGTTTTTCCCTCTGCATTTTTGCAAACAAAACAATGTGGTTGTCAGAGAACCTAATCAGTATTTGAGCTGACAAACAACCAAACAAAAAAGGTATTTAGCAGGGCCTCTGATTTCCCTAATGACAGAATATACCCATCAAGGAAACTCAGTAACAGCTGCTCCATTGTGTTAAAGATTTGAAGATGTCTTCGTTTTGAAAAAGTTTGTAGGGTTTTCTTTACTTTCACCAGAGAATATGTAAAGAGGCGTTTTTATTTCTTTTTGGTGTGGGAAGAGAGAAATCAGCATCAGCTGAATAGCCAGCTTAATACTGCTTTCTATGACTGTAGAAAGTTTTTAGTTTCAAAACTACATCTTGTGTGTCAATTGTGATCAGATAATTGCTGGTAAGAAATAGGACTTGCTCACTGGGCTCTCACATAACATCCACCTGGAAAGATTCCAGTGCGCACCTTGGAGGAAAGAGGAGAACCCTCATCTGGTTATGGGTGACAGCTTATTTCTTGTACTTTTAACTCACATTCCCCTTGAATATTAATTATTTTATTGTGTCTGTTTTTATAATTTAAATCCATAGCATCCATTGCCATAATGTGATGAGGCTTCCAGATAGTTCTAATGAAATATATACAATATTTGCATGGTTGGGTGAGCAGTTAGATCTCTTTCCCCTTGAGGTGGGAAATTGATCTTGTATTTAAGAAGATAGATATTGGTAAGAACACCGATATTGAGCTCAGCTTAAATCAATGTGTTCTCAGCACTGATTACAGAATTCTGTGAGTAGCAGCTAAAGGAATTCAGTAATAAAAATGTAAAGACTTGAATCATCTGGATAGAGAGATGGAGTAGAGGGAAGTGGTGAATTGTTAAAATCAGAGTGAATGACTTGAACAAGAGAGGGAATGCAGGATAAACGAAGAGTAGTCAATAAAACTGACACAGGGGAAACAAGAAGTGGTCAATAAGAATGAAACAGCAGATTAGAATGGCTTCAGTGGAGAACAGCTGTGTTGGAAATAATAAGAATAAAAATTTCCAGGCAAAATCTGGAAGTTTCACTGGGACAGAAATGCATGCTTGTCTGTCATAGCCTTCATCCTGGAATTTTACACAGTGTTCTAGTTACATTGACTTCATGACTTCCATGTATTATGGAGATACAGACAGAGACTCCAGAGGTCCATTTATGCCTCTCTCAAACTGGCAACAGTATTTCATGTCCAAAAGAATCAGAGTCTTCAGAGAAGTCTGGGAGAATGATGCCTGCAATGGCAGCAGTTTACCCAGAAAATGAAAGACTGAAAGGGTTTTCTACGTTACATCATCGTGTCATAAGCAGCAATTTTCAGATTGTGAAATTTGTAATACCTTGGCAGAATTAGATAAGTTTGTATTCAACTGGTGACAGTGGCTTACTATATTCTGAACTTGCTCTAGAATCAGAGGGTGGATTCATGGTTATAATCTGTGCAGCCAGGATGTCTGCAGTATTGGTTGCACTTAATATTTGGAGGAGAAACAGGAGAGCTGTTCACCAAATGAAGCACTTGACCACTGAGTTGTAAGTGCTGACGGTTCCTTGTAACACTTTTACCAGTCAAGAAGAGTGTAAGTAGGATTCATGCATCTTGGGTGTGTATTATTTAGAATATTTGGCACTTTGTGAGTGTACTTTAGAAAGAAGAATAGAAGCAGCATTTGTTTGCTGGCACAGGATGCATCCTCACAAGAGGAGCTTTGTGATTGTACATATCTACCTGTTCTTTTTTTAAGCACTTCACTGCTGCTTTTCAGGGTTTGGTGTTTCACTGGTGACCTGCGGACACTTAGCTCTATGATGAAGCATTGTCTACTACAGACAGCTCAAAAGACTTGAATTCATAGTTTCAGTAAGAGTTGAGCTATGAAACAATATGGCATAGGCATGTCAAAACAGATGACTTCTTCACTATTTCAGTCTTTTGTTATTGTTGCTGTCAACGCGCCTGCTTCTCTCTTTTCACCTGGTATATATTAGGAGAAAGCAATGTATATATACATATATTTTTTATATAAATAGATATACAAGTCCCCTGGATACTTATATAAACATTCTGTAGGATTTATTATAGGACTGAGTTCACAGGTCTGCCTGAGTGAGAGAAAATTCAGAATGGTCTTAATGAGGCGATCATTTCCCTAAAACAGTGAGTACATCATCATGTCTTGTTTGTTTACATCTAATCAGGAAGTTATGGTCAAAATTTAAATGAATCTACCAGTTCATCCATATCTGCTTTTTCAAATCTGAGGAAAATAATTGAAATAATGCATCTGGGGAGTTTTACAGCTTTTGCCTTATCAACATCTCCATCAGTAAGTGTTAGCGAGTTCATTTATGAAGTCATTATTGTACCCTGAAGTGGACACAAACTCTATATTAACTTATTGCTAGAATGCTGAATTTAAATTAATTTGTCTTGATTGAGATACCTTTTTTGGAGTTGATATTTGAAGATAGCATTAATTCACAGCCATCTGTTATTTTATCTTGCCTTAGTTAATGATAGGCCCAGCAGTTTGGGGAAATGAAATGAACAGGCACAGGGGTCACTGTCATTATCTGGATCATTTCATGTGGTGCAAATTAAGTCAGGTACATCACTGCAGCTAATACTGCATATAGTTTGTCTAGTGAAGGCTCTCTCATTGATCAGTTTTAATTTCAGCTCAAAAGGCTCGTATTGCTGTCTTCAAGGTGGTGTCTTAGGTACTAAAGAGTAGACAGTAGGTGTGGTAGCTACTTTCTTTTGTCTCTTCTTGTTTCTTTAGACAGTTTTTGCAGATTTGGGATTTGGTAAGGAAATAGGCATATTGATCACAGATGTTCTGAAGCTAAGAAAGATTACCCAGTTAGCCAAATATTGTTATGAGCTGTAACTGTGCAACCTTTTTGCAGCTATAACTGGGACTGTCATGCAGGAAGGTGATTCAATTCTTGAAGCGGGAGTGGGAGTGCTAGAAGCACAGCAATATAGGGAGGACAATAAAGTGATGTTAAATATATTGAATTCAGAAACCGACAATTACTATGCAAATTTCAACTGTGAATCTGCAAACACTCAGTGACCCAGTTACACTTTTTTTTGTTTATTTTTCATTTATTTTCATATTTAGGGCTATTTGTCACTTGCTTGACCTCGAATACTCAGATTTTCTTGGGGGAAAAAAAAAAAAACAACCTAAACATAAGGTTTTGATTTTTTTTTTTTTTTGCTTCATTATACCTGTCTTTCACCACCTTGGTGATGAAAAGGAATCCCAGAGCCGATGCAAAGCACTGCCAGAGCTTATAAGTATCCTTCAGCAGAGATGAAAATTAGGCTCTGACATGTTTCTGGCACAAGCAGAAACTTTCAAACAGTGTTGCTGTTATTATTTTGCTTATGTGGAGAAGTTTTTACTATAAGACTAAATCACTTATCAGACATTTAATTGAAACTTTAGTGTTTTGCAAGGTAGAAATCTTCTCTACTTAACGGAGATGGGAGCTGAAAAATGAAGAGACTTAATCAGTGCCCTGTAGTGAGTCTTCAGCAGTTCTTGGACTTGCATGCAGGAATCTTGCTTTCCAGTCTCATCTGCTTAATATCTTCCTTCTCATACTGACTGTAGCTATAGCAGTTCCACTGGCATTATCCCTGGCTTGCACCTGTTTTTCAAGTATCATCTCTAGTTGTGGGTGTTTCATTAGTATGTTCACATTTTATTAGCTTTCTCTGCAAATGGCCTGTACAAGTATTTTAATGTTCTCTTTCCTTGACTAAGTAGTTTAAGGCTGCACCACATTTATTAATATTATTATTATTTTGCTAATGCACTATATTGCGTATTTGATAGTAAGCAGTTTCACATCTGTGGCTGAATGATAGAAGCTAAAGCTGATATGGATTTTCTATTTTCCATCACTCCGTATCATTTGTAAACTCTTTAGTTCTGTAAAAGATCTGCTTTAAATAAATAAATGTATCCTGACTAATCCTCTTTGAATAAGTGGAAAGCATTTAATCCCATGATTCTGTAAATCCAGGGTAGCTGTCAAATTGTGTGTTCATTTTTCTGTATTATCTAAATCAGTTTGTATCAGATCTTTCATTGACAACAACAGTTTGCTATTTGGATTAAACACCTCTCATGCTCTATAACCTTTCATTTAAGAGTCATTTGCATCCCTTTTTTTGGCTGCTACTTCAGTCATCTGTATTTTAACAGTTCTTTAGGAATATTTGCTGCTAAATATTCACACTGTGTTTAAAATTGCTTTTTTTTTCCCCACACACTACTTCAAGTTCTGAAATTCAAACTATTTTTGTTTGTGTCACCAAGAGACTGAATTCATTTATCAGTTTTCAATTTAAGAAAATAAAAATAGATGATTCATGAACTTCATTTCAAAATTTTTAAAAGTGCTTCATTAATTGAACAGCAGCTGGGGGAAAAAACTAATCAGCTCATTTCAACTGGAATAGCTCATTATCATTTTGTCTGATGAAATCTTTCAAGGCTGGTTTCATGGGAAATGGATCCTTCATACAGTTGCCCCTCAACTGCCTGGAAAAAGGTCAATTGCCCCACACACAGTAATTAAAACTCATGTTAGGACACACTTATATTTTTTAATTTCTAGAGATAGAACCTTTCTTGTTGCCTTTTGACATGAAGGAAATGTTTAAGTACTTCCAGTTCTTCAGAACAGTTTTTAATGGCTCAAACTGATTTCTAAAAACAAAGTAAATATGAGATATCTTCTCCAAGTAGCTGAAACACTTCTTTTCACTGGTAAATCTCTTAATTTTGGCCACAGCGATGTCAAGGATTGCATCTCAATTTTAGCTTGCAATATCCAGAGTTGGGCAAGACTTTGGGAAATGAAGAGGTTTTGGAAATGGTGCATATAATTCAGGGCCATATGTTATCTCTTGAACTTTGCAGTCTTAATACCATCGCTGCAGGACAGACAGACCTTGTTTTTGAAGATGTTTCCCAATAAAATCATATAGACTCACAAATGAAAGCAAAAGATGGAGAGTTAAGATTCCTGGATTCTGCTCGCTGGTGTTGCTTGACCTGGGACAAACTCTTGACTCATTTTGATACTGTTAAAATGAAACTGTCCTATAACCAGTGTTATGTTAAAGTTAGGTCCATTATTTTTTTGCAAAGTGCTTTGAAACATGACATGAGATGTATGAGAGATGTGTATAACCATGGTAGCCATAATTTTAGTATTAGGTTTGTAATGATTTTGCCAGTGATCAACACCACAGTAGAGTAACAAAACTCTGTAACTTGCAGAAAATAATCTCTAGCTGTTGTTTAACGTTAAAATATCCAAACATACTTTTTTGTATTTCCACTAAATGAAGAAAAATCTTATTAGTCAATGGTAGCTTTTGACACTTGCTAATAGCGTAATTATAAATAGAAAAGCAAAGTCCTTTTTTTCATTTCTATCAGGTTTATAGGTTTATAAAGTAAGATATAAGGAAGTGATTGTATGGTTTCTCAAGTCTGTCATGTATCTATGCAGGTTTTGTCTTTCAAACTGACACCCAGCATAACATAATTTAGATCATGCATAACCAATAAAAATTTAAAAATCCCCAATACACTAGTTAGCTGAGTAGTCTTTTTTATGAATTAAATTTATTATACATCTACTGTGAAGTGATTGATGAAAGATCTACAGATTTTCTAATTAAGAATTGTAAGCACTGAAAGTACTGGAAAGTACTGAAAAATAAATGTTTTGTTTGAGCTTCCACACTGGCACACAGTTTCAATATGGAAAGTAAGGTTGACTATAAAACTGAATTGTAGTGAAGATTGTTTAACTCAGTTATGATGTGAAAATATTTTTATAAACTTTTTTCACAATAAATATTGGATTTCTTCAGAAAGAAAATCTGTATTTAAATTAAAAGCATTTTTTGCAAGTGATTAACTTTCTCCAGGAAAATTTATATAAAAGCAATTCCTTTCTAATCTTACTTTTACACTGTGGGGGGAAATATCTGCTTTAATAATCATACTGTGTGTATGTATTTTGTTTACAAAAGTTGGCAGTACTGCCAGCACAAGGTGAAAAATTTGAAACAAGTTCTTTCTGCTTCTCAAAATTATAATTTCACTTAATAACAATACCAATTTTCCACAACAACTTTTCTCTTTATTTGCTTTTTACATTCTGAACCAATAAAATTGGTCAATTGGATTATATTTTCTAGTTTCTCTCTGCCACCATAAGGGCAAATATTTACTTTTCCAAGACAAGTTGCTAACTTAACTATACCTAAGAGCTGAAAAGTTGACACTATTTGGTGTGCTTCATAAATACTTGCTAAAATTCTGAGATGCACCAGTGGCATGATTAAATCAAGATCTCTGGTGAATGTTGTTGGCCTGGTTTCCATCTGGTTTCTCAGTACTTGAGAGGAAAATCAAGGCTCTTGAATCTTCTCTTGGAAGTATCACACAGGAAGAATGAGACTGTTTATCCTGTGCAAATAATAAACATTAGCTCAGCCCCAAACCCAAGCAACACATACTGTTTACATTTAAGATACCATCTTCTGTGTAGTAAATATAGGCTGAAGAATAATTATGGAGCAAAGCATTTGGAAACTATTTAAGTCTGTCTCTTTATGTACAGGGGTGATATGTTTGCCTGATATAATGTGGGTTTTAGCCTCTTCTGCTGCTTAGCCAGACTTACCAGATTTTACAGGCATTTTCACAGACATTTTAGTAATGAATGATCTGCTATGATTTTGTAAATATGTAATCTTATCCTACAAGCAAGAAACTTCGAGCTTTATGTATTCACTATAGGAAGAAAATAGTTATTTAGCCATGGGAAGATGAACTAGAACTCCAGGATATTGCACAATAAATCATTACATTTGTAGTAAATGGCTCTCAAAATAAATTGTCAAGTATACTATGAGTTTAAGTAATTTGTTGCCATTGATATACAGTTTCATTGTTGCACTGCTTTGCAGCAAAGTACCTTTTCCACCTTCTTCCATAAACTCTGTAATTTGATTCTGCCCATGTATCAGCAGCTCCAAAGGTATGTCTGTTTCAGTTTAATTGTGCTCTTCAAAAGACAGCTTTGTGCTTTGAGCTTTTTCTAATAACTGTATATTATACTAATGTTGGCGATACGAAAAACAAGCTTGAAAAGAATAGAATATAAGTAAACAAGTTTTTCGGTGACTTTCTTGGCATAGTGTGTCAGGGAGTTTAGTATGAACTTAGTTCTCCCCTTATAATTACCTTAATCATGGGTAATTCCTGGCTGGGAGAGCCATATTAGAATCAGTTCCAGACTTTGGTACAAGTGAGTATTATGGGCGTGAGTACCAAAGAGCGAAAAGGCCATATTTCAGAACCGTCAAGAAAGAATCATATCCCATGCCAGTGTTTGTGCAAATAAAAGCCGTTAGAATTGATCTCTCTTTTGCATGCAGTAATGTGACTAACTTAGTTCATTTTTTTATTGCAGATTTAGTGTAAGTTAGAACACTGTGCTTTTCCCTATGTATTGTATTTCTTAAATATAACTTTTTCAGAATTTCTTAGTACAGGAATTATATATTTTATACTTCACCTTGGAAGCCCATAGTGACAAATTGGTAATGGTTACATGAAAGAATAAAGTGGCTTAAAATGTTCTGCTTATTCACTAAATATGTATGAATTCTGTAAAGACTATGAACTTATTTGAAGACTATTCTCCTTACCTATGGTTTAATATGCCTCTTCTCTTTTAAATGCATGCCAAATTTTCAGTGTAAGGTATCTGTAATAGCTGTTTGTGAAGAGTGCAACCTCTTCTACTTCAAATGCCATCATGAAGTCACTTCACCAATAGGCACCTCTTTCTTTCAAATAACAGAGGTGTTCATTTAAATGCTACTGAGGTGACAGACACCTGAAGAGAAACGTCTGATGAAATGATGCAAGTGTGCGCAAAATCTCTGTTTTCATGGAATTTCGGAGCACTGTAGAAACAGAACTTCTGTATTTTTAAATTTCTGTAATATTCTAATTTTCCTTTCATATGGCTGTATTTTTCAATAAGCCAGTCTTAGCATCAGAGGAATTGGCGTGGCTGATGCTTGCAGTTTCAGCTTCATGTTATTTGTGACTGTCCCTAAATGTGGCTCAGCAGCGGTCTGGCAGACCCCGTGCCATGGCCCCTCATAATGCCACCACAATCACACTATGCATGTGAAACATCCACAATATGGATCTATGGAGTAAAAATGACAGTGACAGATGTGGAGTAGTGACTAAGACTGCAGTGTGATGATTAGGTGCCCCATTGGATAAAATGACCTGGAAGAAAATGGCACTTTTGTCCCAGGGAAGACATTCAGAAAAGACCCCTTGGCTTAAGTTATATAGGTATTTTTCATTCATTCATTTGCTTTGGCGGGAATTTGTGGGAATGATAACTTCTTCCCCTTCTTCTAAGCTAATAGCTCTGTGCAGTCCCTGGTGGCTGCCTGGCCGAGGGCAGCAGGCAGTGCAGGGACAGTGTGGAACATGCCGCGGGGTCCTCCCCAAGGTCTTGGTTGAACTCCCCAAGGAAACAACACGATATATAGGATTTCATGACTGCAAAAGGTCTAAGCAGTTAACTATGAATTTTAAGGATGCTCGCATGCTCAGATGCTCTCCATATTTGTTTCTTTTGTTTTTACCTACAGCCTTTGGTGGCCAAATCCATACCATAAAACTGTCAGACAGGAAAATGCATGTTTTGAACTGAATTGGGACTTTGATAAAAGTGTTCTGATGATAGACAGGCAAGGTATGCTCCATAAATCAGCTCCTGGTGGCTTCACCAAGCACTGAGTTGAATTAATGTGTCTCATTCTTGTCTTTCGCACATTAAATTTCCCAAATTAAATAAAGTTTACTTTCCCACATTAAATCAGAAACCATGCTTTTTTGATTAAGATTTGTTAGACCAAATCCTTAGTTTTTGTACAGATGAAATTTTGCCAAAGCAGAGGAGAAATGGAAGTTTCTATATTTTAAATAAAAATTCAGTGGGCATAATTTTGATGATGAGTGCCCTACGTTCGGTTTAAGAATCTGGAATTTAAACACATTGTAAGTAAAAGAAAAAAATATAATTTATAATTGTTATTCAATCTGGGGAAGGAAAGAACAGCAAGATTTAAAGAAAAAGTTCAATTTTAACCAGTTACAATAGTCATGAAAAATGGATATGTTATGGAGAAAAAGCTCTCATGCTATTATGTTTAACTGGGAAATTAATTTTGCTAGATATTTATGTGGGGGTTTTTTCTTGGGATATACTTCTTTCATTGTGTTATTTTAGGTGAGACTAAAAAAATCTAAGTTTCTATATTGAAATAAAATTCATAATTAATAATCTAAATAAATATTTTGTTTTAAATGCTGAAAATTACAGGTTGATAGTTCCCTTTAATGAATTAGAGTCCTTTGAGGATGGAGCTTGTCATTAACACACATCATCAGCTGATGGATTTTAATAATACATAGAGTTGGAAGAGAGAGGAAGTGTAAGCTACTGAAGCTTGCAAAACCAATCCCCTAAAGCTTTCATGTTTTATTTGAGCATATGTTTTGGAAGTGGTAGTGTTGACACTGGTGGCACTAATCTCCTCTTTATCTTGTTTTGATTAAAAGGATATTTGAGTATTATTTTTGGCAAACTTTTATCTAGCCTCAAAGGGGTTCCCTTGTAGCAGCTACAGAGAAATGGCTATAATAAACACATTGTATGATACACTTACATCATACATTGTAGCCACTGCTGGTGTACTCTAAGAATGCAAAATACTCATGAAAAAATCAAATGAGCTTGTGTTCAATGCCAAGCATGTGAAAATATAAAATTATGTCTATCTTTTTGTTGTTGTTGTTTTGTGAACCAAGCTGTGCAAATTACTTCAGCTGTGTAAAGGAAACTGTGCTTTAGATTATTCCATAATTCAGTTAGTAATATATATGGTTAAGAGACAAGGTGACAGCGGTTTTATGACAGACTTCTCTTTTTGGTAAAAGCACACATCCCCTTTTCTTTACATCATTTTTGCCACCTGTCAGATGGCTGGGTTAACATTCTATCAAGCCTCGCTTTTTTATACCTTAAGTGGTATTAACAGTACAAAACTTAATTTTCAAAATATGCAACAAAAATATTTTTTATCATTTTGCTTTATAGAATGTGCAGATATATGTAACTGTCTGACAGATAGCACGCACTGTGTAGATCCGTGCAGCCACAGGGCAACTTACAGGAAAATTGTTCATCCATTTGATAAAATATCACAATCAGGGAAGACACCTGTGTTTTGCTGTCCTTTTGCCATTTTTTCACTCTAAAGCCAAGGGCAAAGAGCGCACAGTAGACCTTCTTTATGTATATGTGTATGACAAAGCCTCCGATTTCTTAGGTGCTGGATCAAGCCTGAGGTCTCTGTTTCAGCGTTCAACAATGTTAGCATATTACTTCTCTTCTTCATCCCTGTGGAATTTGTTTATAAATAATATTGACTGGCTTTAAAGCTTGCTTTCCCCATGCTGCTTATTTTGGTTCTTAAATATGGATTAAAGTGTCTAATTTTAGATTTAAAATTGCATATATACTTTTGATTGAAAGCAATGGGATTCACAGTCACTCAGTAAAATCAGATCACTTTTTTATCCACTTAATTTCAGCCAAGCCATTTTAATTATCCAGAGCGAAAACACATCCCCGCCTAAAGCCTGCAGTATGGATTTGTTAATACTGGGTCTTATTGCTAAAGGAAAGAAGAGAATCACATGGTGTAATATGGTGGAATTATTGGCTGCAATTTATGTTACTTTCCAGCCTTCCAACATTGTTCTTGTGTAATTTTTCAAATAATTTGTATTTCAGCCAAAATCATTACTAATTCTTATTTCTTCCTCCAAAGCTGCAAGTGACACTCTCCTGTTAGTCATTTGTTTTTTCACAGATGGGACCTTCTTTCTGTTCTTTAACTTCTCAGGAGTCACAGAGGGTGATGTGCTTCTACCGGCTGATGCTTCTTTGCATTTGGCACCTCCTCAAAACCCTTCTTTTTGAGAAATTCAGAGTTTATGTGATCTCGTCCTTCTCTTTTGTTCTTTTTGAAGTTATGTCTTGCTGCTGGTTACATTCAGGTATTCAGGTCATGTATGTTGCTGTGCTTCTCTATGTGACACACAATGGTAATGCTGCTTCTCTTTGCAGAATGTTTCCTCCAACTCAGAACTCCCCTGATTTTGTCCTTGCTGCTATGTTTCATAGATTACTTTCACAGGCAAAATGTTCAATTGTTCTAGTTTCCTACACTGTTCTAACTTGCTTGATATGTTGCTGTAGTTATGCTCCTCCTCAACGTGTATGACCTCAGACTCCAAGCTCACACGAGCTTGCTTTTGATTTTCAGAGGTTAGGGGGAAAGTGCTCAGGTTTTCTGCTTCTATATGTTTATATTCCTCCTCCTCTGCTACATCAGAGAAGTCCTGTTTGTCATTAAAAAGTGCATTCTGAGCTTCTGAACACCTGTTGTCCTGCTCTTGGTTGGTGGTTTTTTTTTTAATAGGTTAGTCCCAAAAACAAAACACCAAAGCGTTCAGGTCAGATTCAGTGTTCAGATTGTTGCTGTTCAGTGCTTGGTACCTCATGGTCTCCTTTATAGGGTGCAGCATCAGCATTCACATCCTTCTGTCTTGACTGGTGGTTTTTTATAATAGGTTTCATTCAAAAATGAAGTGTTTAGGATTGCTGGTCCCAAAGGCTGTTGTTCTTCTGTAGGGGAGTAATGGCAGATTTTGAACTCGTGTTCAGAAGGAATTTTGAACGAGTGGCAATTGTAAATAATTTTGTCCCCTCCTCTAACTCGTGGTCTCAACATCTTAACTATAAATGTCTTTGAGTAACACACTGAACTTATATCATCTCACTGTCTAAGCAGTCCTTGGCTCCTTCCTCTGTGTAGCAAAGACTATGTCAGTCTCTAACAACCTGTATTAAGTCATAAGACCCAATAGGGGCTGTCGTGTTAAATAGCAACAGCACTTCCTTCCCTGAAAGCAGCAAACTCAGTAGGTTAAATTTTCAAACAAGCTGCAGCAGTCCTGAAGACATTCCTGTCTTCTTTATTGACAGTTGTCACTGGTAAGTCCTTGTTGCACACGTTCTCCTTGTTCATATTCTCAAACACAGCACAGAGCAGGACCAGAATAAACACACTTGGTTTGATGGAGATGGTGACACAAAGAAGAGAGTTTAAGGGTATATTAATTTTCAAGTACTTTAGTATGATTAAAAATTAGTTCATATTAAAATAAGAGCTATTACTACTGTCTGAACTTCATAGTTTTTCTAGGAGATTACATTGAATATCTTTCCATTAGGCTATATCATATTGGTTGAGTTGATGCCGATAAAACATTTTAAAAAATCATAATGATGAGTGTTAGTAAAGGGTTTTAGTTAGATTGATAGAATCTTTTATAATAATGTTTATAACAAAATCCTTAGTACTTGCAGAGAGCAATGCCTTTGTTCTCAAAGCTTCGTTTGGTTTCAGATCCTTTATGGAAAGCTCTGTTGTTGTTTAGTTATCCATTTGACATTAAATAGTTTACTGGTATACTTCTAGGAGCAGTTATTGTACAAGTTACTTACCTACTCCACAAAGATGCAGTTAAAATATTTGCTATTCCTGTAGCACTTCTCTTCACAGGCAATTGCTGTCTTGGAAGTGGCCAGACCCTTGAATTGTCTAAATGAACCCCAACCTATATTTTGGCCTAACAAGGTGGGGGGGTTGTTGGTTTTTGGGTTTGGTGTGGTTTTTTTCTTTTTCCAACACCTAAACATTATGTACTTAGTTTATGTACACAGATTAGCTGTTTTATAGGACATGTATCAGTTTTATATCAATCATGAAGCCCAATGAAGTATCCTAAAAGAAAACAGGTGATAGATGGTTTTCTGGCTTCTATTCAAAATTCTTGTTATATTGTGGAGTACTTACTATGAATGCTTGGCAACAAAAAGGCAGAGACCCTATATTATACAAATACTTAAAAGCCTGCACCCAGAGACAAAAGAATGAAACAAGAGGTGATTTTATAGATGATGCCTCCTTCACCTCTCCTGGCAAGTAGTTATGACATAATAGGATTTGAAGGTTACTCTTCAAATTTCTTTTCACTTTCAAGTGAGTAACCCATGTTGTGCATTGCAGAAAGCTGTCATCTTGACACCTAGTGATGCAAAAATGGCTTGAAATAAGTCTTTCTGTTGGAAAGAATTAGAAATCAGACTTGCAAAAGTTAAAACTTAATTCTATTCTATATTTTCCTGTTTAAGGTTTCAAACCATCAATCAGGTTAAGAAAAAGCTGAACTTAAATACATGTGTGTAACAGCACATAACAGCTTTGAAAGCCTCCAGTTTAAAGTTTTCTTGTGTCAAAATCAGTTGTATCTTTCCTTTCTTGCATCCTGAAACTTTTTTCTTGCTGGGAAGCATTAATGCTATATTATTTCAGAGTTATTAACATTTAATCTCATATCTTAAATTAGTCGAGAATT
>JAVJGI010000003.1:20166651-20169299 GCA_035590275.1 Ibycter americanus | reverse complement strand
CCTATAAAGTATTATCAAAACACTTTTTTCAGCCTCTGAAAACATAATTGGTCTAGGAAATATTCCTGTTAGAAATACTCAAGAATAAATTTATATGTGGACAATGATGTTTCCTAGGAGGAATTATTAATCTGACGAAGTGTATTTTAAGACAGATGTAGCTGACTTTTGTTACAGTTCTTCCCAGCACAAATTTGTATTACAATTGTGGTTAATTGTTTAAAATGCAATTTTAAATCAACTAAAGATGACCCTCACTGTGTTTCCTTTTTATTCTCTGTTGTCCCTTTTCAAATCTTATTTATATACGTTATTAGCAGCCATCCTCCTTTCATCTAGTTAGCACAGCAGTACACCAAGTCCGTAATTTACTGATTTTAATACCAGCTATTTCTCACTGGATATTGGTACATGGACATAGAATTTTTTGGAAAAGTAACAACAATGAAAGAGATTAATAATATGAATTTTACATCAATAATTTCCTTACTAAGTCTGTAATAGTTGTCGTAAAACATCTGAGATGTATAAGAAAATACAGAAGGTAATGCCTTTTCCATCATAATAAAGGGTTCCTTACTCTCACACTCATAATAAAGGGTTCTTTACTGTTAGAAGTCTTTTCAGTAACAGGTAATTGCAGACCATGGTTAGTCTTTTAGGTGAACCTTAGTCTTTTGTTGGAGGGTGGGTTTCTCAGATCAAATCTCTTCTGATTCTTTTTGCCCACCTATTTTGGATACTAGTACAGGGTAGAGATGTCCGGAAGTAATCTTGCTGATAGATTCAGAGGGGGAAAAATAACTGAAAAGAATGTTTGAAAAGCATTTGCTTTACTATATAACCTCCTGTTTAGATCTGGCATGACCAATGTCTGGTATAAAGAGAATACAGCATCCTCCATTATGGACCCACATCTTTAGGAAGGATCCGTCCAAGGTAGCATAGCATAAATTACAAGAAAACGCCTTTCCTGACTAAATTAGTAAAGAGGACTTGAAAACTAGGTAGTCCTGATGTTTGTTTATAACCAAAATATAGGAAAGCATACATTTAAAAGCTAGTGATACTGGTGACCTGAAGTGCCAAAAGCTAATAGAGATTGTTAGCCTGCAGAAAGTAATGCAAGTTTTAAAGGACATAATTTGAACTGGAGAAGATCTGCAAGGAGTTGTATCTTGTACTGTGAACAGACTTTTATAGCATTACAAAATCTTTTGGCCACACCAAAACAGAGTTAGAGTTCGCCTTTAGCATTTAGTTAAATAACAAGAAATAATTAGTCTATTTTTATTTTTAAAGTGCTCTCCAAGATGGAACAAAACCCAATAAATCATCTCTGTCTTTCTCAGCAGTATATTTAATTCTCTGAAAACTGCCCTTAATTGTACAGCAATCAAAAGTTTTCACTATCTTTCCATGCAGGAGCTAAAAATTCTGATAAAAGTAAGAGGGGTTTGGTCTGAGATAGAATTACATCTCTTTTCAGTCTCAACATCACTAAAACCAGCTATGGGAATGGAGCCAAATTCTTATTAATACACTTCAACTATTGCAAAAATACAAGGACAAATTTATTTTATTTTGCAGTGACAAATGCTTTTCCTTCCTAATTTTGTGGGAGTGCTTTTCCCCCTATAAGGAATAAATTGTGCATTCTGGAAATAAGTTAGTCATTCTGAAGTTCAGAATTCATGAAGCTGTTCCAGCAGAGAATGGATACGGAATTGCAGCAAAATCTCAAGGTCGCTGGGAATATTCTTTGGGGTATTCTTATGTGGCTTATCTGTGCTCACATGCCTAATTTTTTTTTCAGTGCAAAGAATAGCCACTTGCAGAGAATGGAAGCCTTAGCCCGGCCCTGTGCCATCCCTTATTCAAGTTCTTTTATACTCCTCTTTTTAAAGAAGCTGTCAAGTTCTTTTCTGAAGCTGACAGGAAAGGCCAAATCTGCAGTACAGGAAGAGAGGCAAAAAAGAAACTTTTTGTGTTGATGTTTTACTAAGTGAGCTAAGGAGAATTTTAGAATCATGTAATTTACTCTGGAGGCATTTACTGTACATAGCTATAGTGATGGTAATTTCTTTCATTGTGGAAGTGAAAAGATAACCATCAATCAGTTGTCAATTGGTCAATTGCAGAAGTGATGAAAAGAAACTGGTAGGAACAATCACTTCTGTGGCTACCTAGACTATTTGGGGTTTCAAGGAAAATATGGGAACTGGAGTCTGTAGAAATGGAGTGAGGTTGGAAGATAAATAATCTATGCAGGGGTAAATGGATCCCCTATAAATACAGTAATTTTAATTTTTTTTTTTTTTTTTGTGCAGACTATAAGTGCTGCAAAAACAGACAAAACAGAGTTTGCACTGAAGGACCTTTGAACCGAGCGTGTTGAGAACTAGAGATGTGGTGTAGTGCAAGTATATGGACTGTTTAAATGGGGGTTTGAAAATGGAAGAATTTTTTGTATAAAATCAGTAAACAGCCAAATTATTTCAAATACTTTTATATGCCCAGCAGTAATTGCAGTTATAACTTCATGTGTGAAGGCAACTATGATTTGTGTTGTTACAGAATAAGAGAGGTATGTTTAAGTTACAAAGTGTTGTAAGAAATAATACGAAGCCAGGTATAGTACTGTTTTT
>JAVJGI010000003.1:20126651-20164151 GCA_035590275.1 Ibycter americanus | reverse complement strand
GGATGTTTATCTTTCTTTTAATGCTCATATTTCCCTTTCTACCTTTATTCTTTAGTAAAATATAATTAGCATTATCAAAACCATCAGCTATTATCCACTGTGACTTTTGACCTTTGTTTTTATCTATCTAGTGTTTTCCAAAATAAATTGCAATACAAATTCTGTTTGTGTTACATAATTATAGTAAAATGTAATTAGTTAAGCTTCCTAATACATTCATCAGAAAAATAATCTCTTCTGATATTACTGAGATTTAATGAATGATTATATATGTAAACTTCTTAAGTATCTGGTATGGTAAGATAAGAATTAATAATGAAACAAAATTTGTGATTCAAAAATAACATACAGAAGTCAGGGGTTGTCATATGTAACCAGCATTTTCAAGAGTTATCGTTGAGTCTGTAGCTGATATTTCCTGCTCTCCTAAGAGAGAACAAAAATCTTGTATAAAAGTTTGACTGATGTTTAGAAGAAGAGCTAGTTATGCCAAATAAAAATTTTAGACTACTGTTTCCAGTAAAGCTGGTAACTTTACTGGATATATGAAGACAGTACTCAGTCAAATCTTGCTCAGAACTAAAATGCAGTATAATCAGATAGCACTGCAAACAGTTGCCAAAGTAATAGGAACATCGGGCATTCAACCATAACTGTAGTGTTTTGTTTGTGAGAGTTTTTGTTTTCATACGAGTCAGCAGTTTCTGGTTTATGCTTGGATAACTGTGTACTTGGGATGTTGTCTTTTGCAGCTGAAAAAAAGTAAATGTGTGATCTAATCTTCGTATGTATACGTGAAATATTACAAGTACACATTCAGAGTTTATATTGTCATTTCTTTCTTCATTCTGTCTGTCTTTGCACAGTGGTGCTATGGGAATCCCAGAGGGTGGCTTTAGGCACATGATAGCAGAATATCCCATTCAGCAGTTAAATACTCTTTGGCTGTATTAATGGCAAGAAATATAGTAGCGGGAGCTGTACACGTGATGACAAGATTAGCACGTTGCCCACTTCAATCAGGTACCTCTTGTTTTTGTATTTATCACTCATCTTTCCCAGTTGACTGATGGCTGTCACTCAATAGCTTTCTTTGGTTAGAAAGAGAAAGAGCTTTCTTTAAAGATGTCAACAGTGCTGTTGAATTCCATAATAGGTCATTTGCACTGAGTCTATGTAGAGCAACAAATTAGTAGCTTCTCTTGTAGATCTTTTGATAGCGTACATGAGAAATGATGCGATAGTGTTATTACACTAGGAAGATGATAGCATATCGTAGGTCAAAATCTAACCTGGTTACCCAGAAACACATTGCCCAAGGAAGCACTGATGATGCTTTAGGCAGGAATTATGTAGACTATTTATCCATATATTAATATCTGCCAATTTCTGACTTGTCTATCAGAGAAACAAACAAAATCATAACTTGCATTCAGGTGCAGGGGAAAAGAAAATTATAACGAATTGTGTCTCGGCCTAAAGAATCGGTTTAAAAAAGCATAAGAGCAATTGAAATTTTTCACTACTTGCCATTTAACAGATAACCAGTAATACCACTGAACAATAGATCCTTCAAATGTACTTTAGTTGGAGTTTTTCCATTGTTTTTAGTTCTGTTTGTCTTCAGTGACCAAGAAAATTTGACTTTGAACAGGGACTACTCCATCTTAATTTGTAACTCTTCAGTCATGATATTACAGCCTTCAGGTTAAGTACTTAGACAAACATGGTTGGGCTATGAGCTTGGACAGTGAATCACTGGGGCAGATTGTTTAATTGTGAAGTTATTTTCAAGAAGATAAAGAACTGTTCCTAGCTTTCATTACTCTTCTATCATAGAACAATTTTAGTTCTATACAAGTGTTTTCTGCTTTCCCTCCAAATGTGTTTTCCAAACACTGCTATGCCTGTGAAATATTTACCTATAATTAAAGTTTCAAAGTGCCATTTTTCATATGAGAAATCTGAGGCGCAGAAAGGCTGAGTGGCAGTATTAGGTCTTGGTGATCAAACCTCAGTGCTTAAGCTCCAGAACAGTCCAGCTCTTGAGCCCCATTGTATGATGGTCAGCCACCCTACTGAAGAAGTTGGGCTCAGTTGTTGGTTTCATTGCTGTTCTAGGAAATTGGGCAGCATGTTAGTAGAGCTCAGCTGAGCAGTAGCTCTGTGCCCTAAATGAAGTCACGGAAATAACATAAGTACAATATTTCACATATATATATGTGTAATAACATCTGTAACGTCAGGAAGCATCTGTTCTTGGCTTCTCATTTTCTATTCTGTTTTCTGAGCTTAGGAGGTCTCTGCCTGGGAAAAACAAAACAAAACACAACAAACAAACCCACCACCATCATGAAGGTCAGGAGTGTGTAGCTGTGGTGCAAATTAGCTCGTGTCAGCTTTTGTATGCACCCAGGAGCAAATCTCAGCCCTGACATGCTGAGGACCTTCAGTGAGAGCATAGGAACTTGTCTCCTCAGAGAAAGAGTCATTCAATGAGCTGGTCTCCAGTTTGTCAGCTACACTCTTTGTGCATACTGCTTTTGCTCTTACTGTGTGGTCAAATGTATCTGACAACTGACTGCTGGGTCTGTTGATTTGTGAAATGAGTTGGGCTAAATGTACTAGTAGAAAATTACAGAGGTTTTATAATATGGGAGAGAATGGGAGCTCAAGCCTGTTGCCTGAGCCATGATCTACCAGCTTTCCTGCTCCTGGAAGTTTCCTTTGCATGACAGATCCTCCTCAGCCCTCCTACTCATGCCTGTTCCTCAGGGTGAGAAAAGCAGCTGAAAACCTCGCCATGTAAGAGTTTTTTTAGACATGTAACAGGATTTTATGCTTCCAGTTCCCATTGACTTTTGATTCAATTATCACTTAGATGAAATTAAATGGGAATAAAGTACCCAATTCCTTTATGCCATTGAGAACCTCCTGTCCTGAGTCTTACAGTAGGCTATGGAATGAGTGAGCACTGGCTGTTTGTGGGATGTGACAAGCATTAAGAAAAAGAGATTGGATCAGTGTATTTCATGGGACTTTATACAAATCTAAGCAATTGGCATTCCATATAAAATAACTGGTTTCATATAAAGGAGAAGTGAAAAATTACTAGTAAAGATATGGTGATAACAGTTTCTCAAAGAACAGATACCAAAGGCACAAGCAGAAACTATGCTATTGCAAGGAATGACGGACTGTGTTCTGAGGGACATCTTTTGTTAACACATGAGCCTTAATCAAAGACTCAAAAAGGAATTTTACAGTAATCAGATTACTAATGACAAGCCTAAAAAACTACCGTGAGCCTACAGAGGTAGAATTGAAGTAATCAAGATATAAAAATGAGATGTGACCAGCAAGATGCATGAAACTGAACTCTATGAGCATTCAAAGAAGTAGGAAAACCAAAGTACAGGATTGCTAGTCAGCAGAAGGAGGTGATGTCATTGACAAATGAGGCTGAAAATGAAGAAGTTCTAATACCTGCAATATATAATATTTTACTTTTTTTTTAAAAAAAAAAAAGTCAGCTGTGAGGAAATTGCTAGCACAAATAAGATAAATTACAAGAGGATATGGATGACTTGCAATTTTTTTAAGTCATCTTCTGGTATCTTACATAGTGCATGGACCCTCAGCTAATTAATGCACTGATCACAGGCTGTGACAGTAAACAACATGACCACCCAAAGTCCCTGGCAGAACTTTTTTTTCTGTGATTCATTGGCATTGTTAAGAGGACATGAATTCTAGAGGTGGCCTCTCCCTCAATCCTGTTTCACCCCTTCCTAGACTAATTCTTAAATTTTTCACTTACCCTCTCTGTCTGTTAGTTGCACAGCTGATTGTTATTTCTTTCTGTTTCTTTCTGTAGTTGTAGTTATCTTTTCAATTCAGTCCTATGGATTTTGCCTTTTCCAAATTGTTTAATTCTTCAGTTTAATCAGTATAATATTTCTTGCTGTCATCCAGCCCCTATTCATTAGAAACTTCTCATGCTAGTTTCTGAATTGAGGAGATAGTTAAAAGGTGGTGCTGGTTTCCGTTATGTTGGCACTGGCTAGAGGAAAGATAAAGTAACTCTTGGCTTCTACAAGGTTCTGTGTATCTGTAAACATAAATGTGTTGATGAGGACTAAGGAGAGATTTCATTCCCAATCCATGTAGTTATTCTGCTAGATACCTCAAAGACAGATGCAGATACTTCAGCAAAACAGCACTTGTAACATTTTCTTTTTTTTTTTCTTTGTACTTTTTTTTTCCCCTTGGAAAAGCAATCTCAGAAATGCTAATAATTTCTCATTAGTAAAATGTCATTTTCAAGTAGTTGCTTCTATAACATTTTTGGCTAAAAGTGTTCAAGAAGTTGTTTTAAAAAAATTCAGAAACACTGTGATAAAATTAAAAAATTTTCAGGTCCAAACTTTCCAAAGCACTTTATAATTTCCTTTTTCTTTCTTTGGAAGAATATTTGATTTGTCAACTACTTCTGCCAGAAGTGTTAACTCTGTGTATTAGAGACCTAATTAGATTAAGTTGGATCTGCACTTTGCATGTTCTCCCAAACTAATTCCCATGATCACCATGCTTTAAAACCTTTATCAGGGGGTTTTGTTAAAGATGCATCACTTTACTGTTGTTATTAATCTGACAAGAAGAGTGTATTCAAATGTACTGTTCTTTCAAAGCTGTGTTTGTCACTGACCTCAGATGTTGAACTGAGAAGAGAATTTGTTTCTAAGCACTGCACTATGTGTGCAATGCCAAGAAAACTGGAGAGTTCTGACTGGCATCCTTCTAAGAGAGGTGGGTTGAAAACCTTATTGTCTCATGTGTTACATCCATCAGAGCCAAAAATACTTGGGTGTTGTTAAAAGACATAGAGGTTCAAAACTGGCTATTGTCTCTCTAGCAAGGAGTTGTATAGGTTAAATGAAAGACGCAGCACTGTAGAGAAAGGAAACTTGGGATTTCAGTTTGAAAGAGGAGGTTATGCCCAGAGGTGTAGAAACTTCCTTGTTTGATTCATGAGGAAAGTGGAAAGAAAGCAACTAATGAGGTGAGAGTCTGTTGATGATACCATTTTTTTCAGGAAAATAAAGATGAGGACACTTAGCAGCACTGTCCTGGAGGATCTTAATGAAACTCAGTGAGTGGTCCTTAAATATCCCGTGAAATTCGGTTTAGGTAAGAGTTAAAGTGATGCATCTGGGAATAATCAAAACTTTGCAAATAAAATGATGGGCTTTCAGCTGTCTTACCACCAAGGAATGAGATCTTGGGATTATAAAAGATAGGTCCGTGAAAGAATCTGCTTAGAGGTGTTCAAAGAATGTTAGGTATAAATAGGAAAAGGACAGAAAATAAGTACAGAATACTTATGCCAGTGTATAAATACATGGTGCACCCACATCTTGCATATTGCCTGCCCCTACCTTTTCGAAAGATTTGTGAAAGGGCAACAAGGATGATCATAGGAACCAGAGACGTCCATTAAAAAGAATCTAAGCAAAGTAGACTCTTTGTATGCCTAGAAAAGACGACTGTTGGGAGAGATGATAAAGGTATCTAGTCTAAAGCATCGTAAAGAGGGTCCTTACATGCTGATTGGGCATAGCCTTTGCCAGGACAAGAAATTAAGGCAGGTGGCAGATATGACAGCTGGAAAGGAAGCAGAAGATCTTTAGACTTAACATAATGAAGCAGCCACAGGGTACTGTCAGAGTTTAAAGTTTGTGTGGGTTCAAGGGAAGCCTGAACAAGTTTCCAAAAGAGAAATCCATAGATGTTAAAAATACACATGAACCTTATCTGGATCAGGTAGTCTTCAAGACTCAGGTTGGTGGAAGCTGGAAGAGTATTTGGGAGAAAGGTTATTATATGCCTGTTCTATTCTCTAAGCTACTGATTGAGACAGTGCTTGGCTAGCTGGGCATTTGGTCTCATCCAGTACAGCCATTTTATGATCTTATGATACCATTCATTTACATCTTAAGGTCACATTTCCTCTTCTTCCAAATGAAAGATCGGTCAGAAACTGTAGAAGTAGCCTGGGCAAATAGTTTGAATACTGGAATCTCTCTATTCTTTTTGCATATATCTTCCTCTTCAGCTAAGCTAAGAAAAGATCTTTCACAGTGCACCTAGCTGGCAATCCGAGGGAAATACTGACAATCAGAGGCATGTTTTTAAAGCTCCCAAGTTCAGATTAATATGATTTTTTAAAACATGAGGAAATCCATGAAAAATTTATCGGTATATAATAGCTGAACAATCTCTCCAGGAGACTTTAATTTCTGCTTCTAATCTTTTCATCTCAATCTGCTGGGTCAGCTTTGCAGTTCTCCTTGTGTGCACAATGGGGAACAATGTTTAGCTGATGACACAAGTGCAGGATGGGGATTAAGTACCCCCCAAGCTCTCTTTATTTTAGTAACAGTATTGAAAGTTCCCCAGCCCCTGATTTTTCTTCCCTCCTACTCTTCCAATAAATTAACACCGCAATCTTAAAATCAAGACATAACTTCACTGGGCAGGGAAAATACACCCTGCAAGTTTTCCTAAATACCCCTTTAGAAAAGGCTTAAGTTTGATTATTGTAATTGATTGTCTTAAGCCCCTGAGTGTCAGAATTCTGCATTACACTCAGCATGTAGTTTGATGAGAAGCTGGATTTGGCAGCAGTCTTAGGTGTCCTCACCTCACCACTCCCACCAACCCACTCATTTCTGGCCTGTGCTCCAGATTTGCCCCCCTAACCCTAGATACAAGTTCACAATCAAGGTAATCTGAATATTCACTGCTGTTAAAAGCACTGGTTACACTGTGAGCTTTATCTCTGTCTTCCCTTCTCTCTGTGACAGCACAAGTGCCATGGGACTGTGTGGTTAAAGAAAATTAGTTTCTTACAAGGGTTAGTTTTCAGCCCAATCAGCTCATTAATATAACTGAGCACTAGTGCCAGCACATGACAGCTGGAGGGAATTCATGGTTTGGGGATGGGAAGGTGGCCTTTCTTTAGGTGGTAACTCAGAGTTAGGAAAGTTTAAGCCTACGATGAAGTTGCACCTCCTGTAGTGTATTACTTTTAAGGCTGCATGGTAAGCCAGAGTCTTGAGTCAAGCTAGGTAACAAGTAACTTAACAAAAAATCTCCAAAAGAAGTTGACAAACAACATACACAAGGAATAAAAAGTAATAATAGCCCATTTTTCAAACACGTCAGGAGCATGATTACTGCCAGAGAATCTGCAAGATGCTTAAGGCTTGAAAGGAGCATTCAAAAAAGGTAAAGTCATAGCAGAAAAGCTGTGATTTTTTTGCACCTGTGCTTACCATGGGGGCTGTTGGAGACATTCCCATCTCAGAACCTTAATTTATGGAATGCATTTTAGGATTTCTTTCAAATTGAAGTGTCCATAAATAGTTTACAGAATAAATGGACAAAACAAGCTGTAACAACTCATAAGAACAGACATATTCACTGGGAAAATCTAAAGAAAGTCAGGAGGAAAACAGGTGATTGTGGTGTACAGATTCTTAGTTCAAATCACTTTGAGCCGGAGGACTGAAATCTGACTAATGCAGCAACAGATTTTTAAAAGGGATTCAGGCAGATCCAGAAAACTGCAGTCCTATAAATCTGACATCTGTGCTGGGAAAATGAGTAGAAGCTATAACAAATAATAGAATTAGTGTAATCTGGATAATTATGACATATTGTGAAGAGCTGACGTAAGTTTTAAAAGAGAAGTCCTGGCTTAAAAAATATATTTAAATTCTCTGAAGGAATCTACAAGTAGGAGAACACAGGAGACCCAGCTGATATCATGTGCTTGGGTGTTCAAAAGATGTTTAACAAGGTCAACCTCTCAAAAGGCTATATGAAAATACAATGTGCTGGTACAAAAAGGAAGATCCTCACATCAATAAATAACTGGTTTATAGTTATAGTAGAAAGAAGAGTATCGGAATAAATGGTCAGTTTTCACAGTGGAGGTAAGTCATCACTGAAAACCCCATGGAGATCTGTGCTATTCAACATATTCGTAAGAGATCTGAAAAATAAGGTGAATAGTGAGGGAAAAAAATTTGCTGATGGTATTAGGTTACTCAGGGAAGGACCTAAGAGAAGGACCGGCTATGGTGTATTGAGAAAGATCTTACATTGCTGGCAATAATGGGGGGTGGGAAATGACATGAAATTCAGTGCAAAGAAATGCACACAGGAAAAATAATTCTATCTTTCCATATAAAATGATGGGCTGGTAACTAACCGTCACTTCTCAGAAATGAGATCTTGAAGTTAAATGGATAGTTCTGCAAAGCTGTCATGTCAAGAACAGTCGAACCAAAATTTTCAGAATAGAGAACAAAATAAAAGCCATCATTATGACACTATATAAATACGTAGTACACCTGCATCTTGAATACTCTGTGCAGTACCTGTTCCTCAACTTAGAAAGAACAGAGTAAAACCAGAAAAGGTTGAAAGACAGGTGGCAAGGATGGTCACTGTAACAGAATGGGTTCAAGGAATGTGATTAGGGCCCAGAAAGCTGGAAAGGATATGACCAGTGCTGGGGCAGGTTGACCAATCTCTAGATCTTGACCAGTTCAAAAGCTTGTTTTACAGCATCACAACAGAAACAGATTCACTAGCACAAGTGAGGAAATGGTGGACTTCCAGTATGAAAATGGGAATGAGACAGAAGTCCTAAAACAAGTGCCTTGCTGAGCTACAACAGAAAGTTAGAGGAACAAAAAGGGTGCTAGTGCTTAAGAACTGGGCACATAGAAGTATTGACAAGGCACTTCATTTGTCCAGCTGAGTCTCTTTAGATCCTTTAGGCTTTCTCTGCAATCAATGGAGAGAGAAAATCTCTCCATTTGGGCAGTGAGGAGCACCTAAATTAGGATTTTCTTCTAGGCTAGACTCCGAAGGACTTCTCTGTCTCCATTAATTAGAAAGGTACCACAAGAAGACTAGCCAGCTGAGGAGATGAAACTGGGTACCTAAGACTGGGTGACACAGGTACTATGATAGGTCTGAGTGGCTGTACTGTTCTTATGAAAGCTGCTGTCATGTTATGACTCCTGTTAATTGATTGATGTGGAGGACAGAAAGCTCAAAATCCTGTCTGGAGGCTCTTCTCATTGCATATTTGCATAGCTGTGACCGGGAGTTGAAGATTTGGTCCTGGGAGAACAGCATTGTAAAACTAGGTAGAGGTGTCAGAATCAGCATTGTAATCAAACCACCAGTTATATTCCATTCTTTAGGGATTCCTCTCACCAACAGTATTACAAACTACTGACATACTCCAGATATGGCACATTCAGTTTTATTTTCTGTCTGAGCACTGCGGCAGAAAACAACCCATTATGAGACCCATGGAGGCTACCTGGAGTTAAAGGTGTGGCAGCAATGTCTCAAACTGTGTTTCATTTTGAAGCATTCACAAAACCAGTGTGAGTTCACTAACTTCTTTTACCCATAGTTTTAAGCTGTGTATTTTTCAAACGAGATTCAATTTTTCTATGTTTTTCTAACTGAAATAGGAAGTCTTTAGTATTTGTTGAGGGAAGGCTCCCCCAATCTCCAAATGTACTGATGCAGACAAGCAACTTAATTTTGAAACAAATCATTTATTTTTGAGTAATATTTGCCTGTTTTCTTTTTCTTTTTTTTTTTTAAACGATTTTGTTCCTTCGGTTGTTTCATTTTGTTTCCTCTCACCATTTTTTTTGGTAGTTTCTCACTCCTTTTCCCTTTAGTCCTTTTGCTACTTCACAAACCACAATGGATAAAATGAGGGTGAAGGAAGTTTGAGATCAGGGCAGACTTTTGAACCATGACATTTCGGTCTTTAATTTAGTGCAGACAATTTTGTCTATTGCTTATAATTCTGATAGTATTTCTGAATTGTTAGCGTAAATACTATTTTAAATTACACTAGAAGGCCAAAAAAAGATGTAAATCTTAATACTTCAAGGCATGCGTTAGTTGCCAGCAACGCTCAGGCTGATTCTTCCTTTCTGCAGCAATACAAATAAAATGTAATAATCTTTCATGGTCAATATTAGTTTAGAAACTTATCATCAATCTTTTTTTCTTGATCATTTTTTGGAGGCTTCTGGGGGTTTTTTAGAATCCTCAGAAAAGGTGGTGAAAAATGTTGAATTTAGAGAAATTAATCTGTGTTTTTGATAAAGCTGTGGTGGACTTACTACTATTGTAAAGCTTCTGTGGTTTGTTTTACTTCTCAACACATAAGCCTTCCATTTAGACTTGCTTTACAGCATAGGCCCATTTTTTTGGTACTTTTTCACTCCTAACAACAATTTTTTGCGGATTGTGCATGTTCTACGTTAGCTTTTGTAATGGTCTAGGAAGCAGCTTTGAGACAGTAAATTAGTCCTTACCTGATTTACTGAAAGAATAAATAAGAGATTTTGTTAGCAGATTTTTAGATCATTATTTTTGCTGTCTAATGTTGAACAACTTTACTATAAGTTGCTCTTTTTTTGTTTCTAAGGAGAAGGGCACGCTCTAATGAAGAAAAGTCTCTCCTGGCCATGCATTAAAATCTGTGATGGCTTATTTGAGTATCAAAGAATTTATACATTTATAATTCTCTGAATTATAATTAAAACAGGCACTGAAATAATTTAAAGTAACTGAAAAGTATTATGTAAAAATCATGCATGGTATCTTTTTAATAAACAACAACAACAAAAATCATTCAAATAAATGAAGCAATCACCTCTGGGCACTTGAATTTTCTTTAAAAAAGTTGAGTTAGTCTTAACTTACTGATTTCGAAGACACTATAATAAAGAATTACTGGAGGAAATATTGCTTTTACTGTTTTCAGATAATGCTTAATGTTGTTGCAAATTATAAAATTTAATTAGCTATATAAATGCCAGAGGAACAAATAATGTGCTATTGTCTTGATATCTTTCCAGAAATTAGTCTTTTAAAACAAATTTGCCATATTAATCATCTAAAAATATTTTTGATCACTGAATTAATAGTTTGCAGCCTGTTTTCAGGTATTCATTGCCATAGGTGATTGCCTCTTAATTACTACATGGGCGCTTTCTATTCACTCTTATTAATTCATGTTTTCTGGCACAGTCCCAAAAGGCAGCCTTGCCCTATATCTTCTAATTACTTCTATAATTGAATTTGCCCACTTTTTCTAACCTATTTTTTAAACTGACTGTGTTTGTTCATGGTTTATTGTGTCTTTTTTGTGTCAGTTCTCTGCAAGCAGAATGTACATTGATTCTTTCCTCGTTTCTCATTAATTTTCAAGAGCTTTGCTGCACGTCTGTTTTTTCAGCCTGTCAGACCTATTGCTAGACCAAAAAAAGATTCTTATTATTAAAGGTTAGGTAAAATAGACTGAAGTTAATTAATTCATTAGTAACTCTGAGCCAATTACTGAAGCCTTCTCTTATTTATATACTTGTTAACAAGACAGAGATGAGAAAGGCCTATTATAGGCACATGTCCTTCAGAAGTTGGGCAAACCCTCTGGAGCATATGCGTTTAGTTCCACCAAAGAAAAAATTGATTCCAAAATGAAGACTTGAAGATCTAGCTGGCAAATACTTCATAACCTGATGGACCTTCTTGTGGCCATTCAAATGTTATTTTGGATTCTGTCTTTTGATCACAAGGGCTAAATTTTAATGATCAGCCTTACGAAGTGTATGCATAATGTTTGAATATAAATATATTGGCTTACCAACTTCCCTAGAATTATTTCCTGGGATGTTTGGAAATAGTTGAACAAAGAGGAATTACCCATGCATATCTATGCAATTAAGACATGAGCTGCTGATTGTGACTTCAGACAATTTTCTTGTATTGATAAATGCAAGGAGATATGTACTTGGGCAAAAATGAGTTTTTTGTAAATACTCTGTGTGTTACAAACATTACATAAGAGCTGAAGTCATTCAAAAGCTACAATCTTATAAATAAAATAGGGAAGGTATCTAGTGGGTCACTGATCAAGGTTGGATGTTTATATTAACGACATCAACACTTATTTTAAGCATTGTATTCAGTACCTGACCTTACATTTCTTGAGGCTAAAGCATTACAAAACACCCTTCTCTCTCACTGAATTCATAAGAATACAACTCAGCTTGCAGTGTTGATACAAGATTCTTGTTTTTAAAAGGGTTACTGATACTTTTTTAGGGAGGGAAATTCAGCAAATTTTTGCGGTTTTGTTTTCTTCTAATTCAACAGCTTGATCAGAGATCATTAGAATTAGAAAGCCTTTCTAGCAATTCTTTGTCAAGTGTCTGGCAAACCTGGGCTGATATCTGGATTTAGAGGGAACTGATGCTAAGATTGAGGAATATTTTATGAGCATTTTAAGAAGAGACAAAGCATGGATTTAGAAACATATTTTACCTATATATACCTATATACCTTATAGCATATGAATCCAAATAAATTCAAACAGGAAGAAAAAAAAGTGTTGGAATCACTGGGGACTAGAAAGCTTGGCCTAGCCCAATTACATTTTGAAGAAAAATTGGTCCATAGATCTAGATTTAAAATCATACAAGAAGGGCAGTTACTAAATTATCTGGCAGTCCTACCCCTGTGCTAGAAGTAACTTGAGATTAAAATCTTCAGCTACCACTGTGGGAATTATTCTCTGCTTCATAGTTATTTCAAACTTGAGAGACAATAGGAAGAAAAGGAATAAACTAATACAGCATCTGACAACATGCGCTCCTCATCTGCGCCTGGTCACTAATATAATGTCTGGGTACAATCACCATGCTGTACTGAAATATCTAATTTGCCTCTGCATACCTCCTGGAACACACACAGCTTTCTCACTCCCCCTTGCATGCCATACTGCTCACTGCAGAATTGGGGTCTTTATTTTTCAATCTTGCTCATTCATTCTCATCACAAAATTAGTTAGGAAATAAGTTGCTGTTTGGAACTGATGATATCTTGATCAGATCATTATTTTTTCTGGTATGAAATAAGTAATTAATTATGGAAGTGCTCAGACTGCTCTGTAGTTAAATGCTTTGAGATTTTCACTTAAAACAGATATTCACTTCTTCATTGTGTGTGAATTATATGATGTGCGCTTGCCAAATTTACGTTGTTTATTTGTGGAACGGAAAGTCACTGGTTTGGAGAACTTTTCAAGTACATCTTTTGTTTTATTTTAGTCATTGGCAGTTATCCTTAAGACTGCGTGACTGAGAGCCTCCTGATGTTTGGATCCTTTCAGTAGAAATAGTGCAAACAGGTTTTTGAAAACATTATGAGAAGAGTAGTACATTGAGACAGTTCAGAATTGTAACGAAATGAAATAAGAGTTTCCCTTAACACTTCATTTTTCTACTAATGAACTGTTATCAGAATGAGTCCTATTTTATGTAACAGTATTGAAAGAATTTTTGCCACTACAAAATGTATGTTATGAGAAGTGGATCGCTTATCTGCGCTCCATGTTAACATGTTTTGCAGTTTTGGCAGAACTGAGGGCTTGCATTAGCTCCATAGGGACAGAGCCTCTAATACAGTCAGTAAAGTCTTAAGCAAATGAGAGATGCACTTCTGTGTCAACAGTTGTGTTATCAGAACCAGGGTAACTTAGACACGTTGAAATTCAAGGTGTTCATTGAAGTATGTTACAGGCTTTTTGATTGTGTGCATTGACAGTGACAATATTATCAAACCAAAATTACTGAGAGTTTATGGTGGTTAATCTATAGAGAAGAGGTATGGACAGGACAGTAACACCATTTTCATTTTTTATAAGACAATGCAACATAACTGCAAAATTACAAGGACAGCAGTAAAAAAATGAAGGTTTTGCTGTCTGAAAAGTTCCTAGTTTATCATGTTTTTTGGAGTTCTGGCATGTTTTATAAATTTATCCTTTACTTATGTACATGCTGTGCTAGTTTTGACTCTACTTCTGTCATATATACTGAATTGAAAAATTTACTGTTAGCTGTTTCCTTTCATAGTTATTCTTACTCTTCTTGACTCAGAGTACCCTCTGGCATGCCTTGAAAATATTTCTTTGCCTGCTGTTCTTATCTCGCTTCATGTGAATGCATTTCGGCTTCTGCACGAGCCACTGTAGTGCTTTTTACTTAATTCCATATCCTTTCAGTAGCTTCATGTACTCATCAAGGAACTTGTAAAGAGTGTATTGACTTCTAGGAACATGCCTGTTTCTTGTGGCATTTCCTTTAATTCATTATTGGTTCTACTTTGTTAGAACATCCTGTGATCATAACAAGTGAATAGGCTGAGTTGAAGCTGTAAATCATAATCATCATTTATGTACAAGGAAGCAGGGATGCTGAGATTTCATGACTTTCCATATGTGACAAGGGAGGAGTGTGGCAGACCCAGCAGCCCAGCACCTATTGCCTGTTTTGTAGTCCTGGGCCTTTACTGTTGGACTGTCTTTTCAGTCCTTTCTAGTACACACCGTGGTGATTGGATGACTAATATGGAGATACTAACACATATGTACATTGTTATAGTGAGTAGAATCTTATAATTGTCAGTGGCTTTGAAAAACCTTTTGTAGAGGAAACATTTTTAAGTTACTTTTCACGAAATTAGAGCTCAAGTAACATTGTTGAGTATCTTGGATATTAGAATTTTTTCCTGTCTATCAGACACTTACCTGAAAACGAGTCATTGAGTAAACCAGTGAGTATCAGCAATGTTGATCAACAACATGTGTGTTCTTTGTGGACTTTCAATCTAACAGTATTTAATTGGAATAAATAGGCAATATAAAATAACACTCTGACATATTAGAAGGAAGAAGGACAAAATTGTGTTCAAAGATTTCCTTGGTAAGCACAGATGCTTTGCATGAGGCTCAGATACAAGGTAGGGAATTCAGCATCCAGTGCTGGCCTTTTGCCAGAGAAGGGCAATTGGGGACTTAGGGTTGTGTGCTGAAGCTGATTTTTCTTTCTGGATCTTGAAGGAAGAAAATCATTAGATCTCCCCTCCTTCAGCACTAGAAGCACAGCATTAGGGAAACTTATTTCCTAGTTTCGCTCACCACAGCAGCAAGCTCAAGCATCAAGTCTTGCAAAAAAAGGGAACGGTTTCTGTATTAAGATGTATTCAATAAGCTGTTTCTTAACTGACACTTCATTATCTTTCTGAGTAAGCTGCAAATGTTTTAAGAAATACATTTTCTCTTACTTTAATCCTGAAGAAGAGGAGAGGTTAGGGGATGGTTTTCTTTTACTTCCAGTCTTGGTGCTAGTTCCTAGATTTCAGAGTTTCAAAGATGACAAGAAGCTGCATGAAATCTATTGACCTTTTAAAGCCTAAGCCCATTCCTGGTCTTTCAGGTTAGTTTGTAAAACCAGATAAAATATTGATTATTAATAAAGAGAGAAAAGATATAATTGCAAGTGGAAATTAATATTATTTTAACCACAATGTTTTAGTCAAAAACATCAGCCCCATCCTGATCATGTGCACCTCAGGGGGGCAGGATCAGTCCTTGTGTTCGTAGCACCTGTTTCAGAACACCTAGAAATGTAATTGTGTTCCTTATGGTATCCAAACTGCTATTACAAAGCAAATATGAGTAGTTATTATCTGCATGTTGGCATTACATATTTTATGTCTACGGTAAGTGCCACCACTCAAATGCCAAACCTGTGCTTAACATTGTGCCAATAGGCCTTCTCGCTGATAAACCTTGACAGTACATTGTTCTCTTGTCAAGGGGCATTATCCTAGCAATTCAGCAAAAATTTTTCTTCATTTGGACAGTGCATCTTTCAGACATTCTCTTCTTCTATTGATTTGTTTTCTCCTGTCCCTTTCTCCTTCTTTTGTTTTCTTATCATAGCTTCAGGTTATTAAGTGCAAAGTATTGATGGGAATGGGTGGTTTTGGTCGATGGAGAGCTAATGCATCCCTAATCCCACCATTGTTATAGAGTTATGCTTTACTCTGGTTCCTGATGGGGGAAAAGGTGCAAAGCTCTTGATCCTAGTTTTATTTGTCACAAACCCATCCATCAATCAAGCACAAGCATGTCTGAATGCTGAATGACATGTGGGTCTCAGCTGAAAAAATTCGATAACACTGTATTGTCAGGTTGGTCACTCTTTTTTTTTCGATAAGAAATACATTTGACTGAAATAGATAAGCATGCAACTACTAAAGACTTGAAGAGAGAGAGTGACATACATGGCACCAAAGGTTGTCGATCTTTGGTATTAATGATACTTATGAGTAAATAAGATAGAAAAAAAAAAAGCTCTAAACATGCAACATGTTTAAATCCTGTGGGTGTTTTTTATTAAGTTGGAGTTTCAGGTTTTTAATCTGGACATTAATATTATAGCCTGCCACTTATGTCCAAATGTTGATAGAATCTATGACTGAATTTATATTTTTTTTTAAATTACATTGGCTAATATAGCAGAAACTGATTAATAGAATATTATTTTAATATATGTTAAGAAATCTGCCCATTTATTATTTCTGAATAAGTATGAAGATATATATATATGTAAGTATTATCCTTTTAGGATTTGAAAACATTTTAAATATATAATTATAGTACATATACATAGAAATTTTATGCTACATAAGTACGTATGCATGTAATTTCAAAAACGTGCCTGGAAATTGTAATTGTGTTCTCAAATATGGTTTTGGTATCCCTTTATACTAGTCATTGTGTGATGTACATCAATACATTGCTGAAAGCTTATCCCCTTACTTATATACAATTTTCTCTTCATACTCACTTAAGATAATTGCATTTGGGAACTGTTAAAATGTTGCAATATTCCATCACTCTGCACACTGTAAGTTTGGGGAAAGTAATCAACAGATCAGAACAATTTAGAAAATCCTTTTTATTTTCTTGCCATAGAAGCATTTTAGAATGGAGAACCGCATTAAATGACCTAAAAAATCCATCACAAAGGTAAACAAAAAGACAACTCAAATCAGAGGCTCTAAGATAAACATGATGTAGCCCCAAGTACTAGCGCACTCTATGAGTAAGCCATTTTTTCTACACTCTGTGACTAGGGGCTACAAAACTGCAAAAATCAATGTAGGAGTGCTTTAGATTTGTTGGGTAAATTACATGTGCTTGGCTGCTCTATTGTATCTGGCCCATATTCTATACCCGATACTTTTAGATGGAACTGTCACATAATACATATACTCAATATTGATTTTTATAGATTTAACAGAGCTTGAACTGAACTCCATGGTAAGCAAGGAAAAACTTAAGAAGTGCAGCTTCTGAAAATTAGGATGAACGTGTAAATACAGAAATACTACTGAAATACTCTTTAATGTTTGTGTCTGGGAATCTCCTGGCCCAGTTTTAATTTGGTATGAGCAAAAGCAGCAGTAGTAATTAAAAACTCCTGGATTTAAATATTTGTTGGTTTATCTTCAAATTATGATTTTAATGGTAATGTGATTAAATTTATTTTGTGTCGGTTTTTTAAGTTTGTATCAAGAGCAAGTGAACATGGAGAGTTATAAACATTTTTAAAAGATATTCTGGGTATTGTCTGAATACCAGATGATGCCAGATGAAATCCAGAACACCTCTACTAGCACCAAAAAGCACTTTGGGGCCTCTGTATGTATCATGAATGAATCATTTTAGATCAGTTTCAATGCATGCCATAAAGACTATGACTCTCAGATGCAGGACACCTAAGTCTACATTTAGACATGTGAATAGGCGGTCTCATTTCAAGTTATGTGTGACTTCTTACAGAAAAAAAAAAACCAACACCCAAACATTTATTCAAATGTCTAAATAGTGAAACATGGAAAATGTGGTTGCCTTTGAAAATCTCTGTGTTAGTTATCAAATATGAGGTAATCAACTGTAAATAGTTTGCTAGATTTTAGGTTTCAAGCTAGTGTGACAAGACTGGTAACACTCCCTAATAAACCTGAAGAAGGCTAATATTTTCTCGGGGAAAGCAAAGATATTTGTAACTTTAAAAAGCAAAGTAAGACTTGCAAATGTTAGTTTGCCTTCATCATATTTGTGACAGTGTATTACTAATGATATATGTTTGAAGTAATCACGGTTTTAACTACTGGTCTCCAGATCATTTGTGATCAGACAGTAGTTGCTGTAGCCAATAAAGAAACACAGTTATAATTACTTTAAAAATGGATCCTTCTGGCTTCATATCCATCCAGCCACCAGTGGCACTGAAACCCTGCCTGCACTTTTAAAGTCGTGACCTAGTCTATGCTTACCAGTATTGCCTATAACACAGTTAGGGGAAAAGCAGATGGTGTGGGGGTCCTGTAGTGAAGGACTTCTGGTCACTTCTGCAAAGAGGGATGCTGAAAATGTATTTAAAAGAAGGAGAGAAAATGCGTCTCAAATTTCGGGGGAATGCTTTCACGTAATCAGCATTGCTCCTTGTTCCTCACCTCTACCCTGATCTACTGCCATGTGATGTGCATGGGGCTAAAACCACAAGGTGGCTGAGACTCTTCAGCTGGTCTGCCTACTTACAGCCTTGAACGCACGGAGGATAGGCAGCATGTGGTCCTTGGATTATATGCACCCTTACAAACATCCAGCTTGAGCCGTCTGCAGTTCGGAACCCTACTTTTAAACTTTATAAGTCTCTTTATGTTTTTGCTGTATTTAAAAATTGCAGGACATGTCCTCAGCTGGTGTTAATCAACATAATTCCAGTAATGTTCTTGTTATTACAGCAGTTTCCAGTAACGAATACCCAGCATTGTATCTCTGCTAGCATTCAGATGTGGTAATCAGACCAGCCAACCTCTAAGAGTAAAGCAAAGCCTTGTCAGGGGGCCTCCACTTTAAAACTTTGCCTCTTGCTCTGTCAGTGCTTGATTTTATTATTCTAAGGGCATTTTGATAACCCCTCTGTGTTTGGGTCTTCATGGTGTGAAGGTCTGACTAAATAATGAGGGTACTTTCTCTTTTATCTTTAGAGGGAGGATTTACTTATTACTGCCAATAATATGGGTCAGATTTTCAAACGTGTTTTAACTTCACCTCCATGTTTGTACTGCATAAACACTTGCAATTGCTTTTGTGTCCAGTCACTTCTACAGATGAGCATTTACCATTATTTTGATATGGAAGTGATGCTTGTGCATGTATTCTTCTGTCTTGTTTCTATAGATAAATACACACAGGCACAGGGGTGTCATGCTTTTATATGGCATTTTGCAGTGCTAAGTATTAAGTGGACAGGACAGTAACACCATTTTCATTCTCAAGATATATGATGTTGTTTTGTACAGTAAGGAGCTAAAAAAAAAGCAACATTGTGAATTCAACCTTTTCCTTTAATTTTGTACTGTCTCATGTGACGAGAGGCCATGAAGGATCTCTGATCATATGTGAAATTCCCAATAAAAGAGATGCCTGTCTATATTCTAACACTGTCTGCTATACTACCTAGTGGTTCTGATCCCTCGTTTTTATGAAACATAAATTAGTCATATGAAAAGGAACTTTAACTTTCATAAAACCTGTGTGGCTCTGTTCCTCAGACAATAAAAAAGGGCTTACAGAAACAGTGGTTACTTATTTCCTTTCGAAAGCAAAATGCATGCAGATAGGGTGTCATCAATGAAAAGTGCACTCTGTTCTAGAGTGCAATTCTGCTTACATAGTTTTAGCCATTTAACACCATGACTTCTGACTGCTGTCTGTCTGAGAACTGGATGCCACTGAAGGAAATGCTCTTTTGTACCTTGGTAGCAGCTGTGCTATATTTTCAGTTTACTCCTCAGTGCTAAGATAAGAGTCCCTGATAGTATGCTTAGATGCAAATCAGGCACTGAAGTGAATGACAGTAACATTGTTGACATCCAGTATATATTAGAAGTCAGCATAAGTGTCATGTTGGTCTGTGTCTAGTGGACGTCCAGGACCACTCAAGAGGTTAAGGACGTTGTTCATCAACTGGGAATGCAACTTGAGAAATGTAAAGCCAACGGAATTAGAAAGAAAGGGCAAAACACGATATGATTTGTCTGTTTAAGTGCCATATGGCATCTCTTTTAAAATGTATAGTACTGGGGGGGAAAAGAGATTAGTGCAAAATGTAAGAGCTGCTTCATAGGGCCCTAAGGACCAGCAGTTCAAAATGCTAGAGTAACCAGACAGCCTCTCCTGCATCTTAAGGAATAAATGATGTCAAGCTACAGAAAATGATGCATGCAGTACTTCTTGTTAGCTTGACACATGTCCCAGAGTGGAATGATCAGCACAGTGCTGTTGTGAGATTGCTACATGTGCGTGTTGTGCTGTACAGCTATAGCTGTTGTACAACTGTGTGATTCCGCTGAGTTAGCAGAAGTGTCGATCTTCTGCTGTAGTCTACAGCTGAGGTGCCAAGTTGTAGAATCTCTCTAGTAGCTTGCTACAAAGAGAGGTTACTAAGATCAATTACTGTTTTCTTAAACTGCATCAAACTAAATTTTAGCTATTATAGGTATGTGTTATTACTTTACATCTTCATGATAGTTTGGTTGGATTTTATTTGTAATGAGAGTAATTGCTGGTCTATACACTTGCAGCTCTGTAGTATCTTGTGCCGTCGCTGCTCTCCAGGCAGGTAGTAGTCGCCCACAGCTGGGTTCTGCTCACTGGATCTCACATGTCACAGGGGCACAGGGCAGGGTCCTTGTCCTGGGTGTCTCGAGTAGCAGGATTTCTACTGATTAATCCCATGTCTGACTCTTTTCTTGTGAGCTGAGATAACATGGCTAAAACAGTTTCTATCGCTTGATCTCTGAGACAAGTTCTTCAGCTTTCATTTCCTCTTTTTATCCTAATTTGAGTATATGTCAGTAGAGCAACGAAACACAAGTTTGATATTTTGCAAATTTATATACATTTGCTTTACATTTAAGATACAAGCGAGGTACTACCAGTAAGCATTTCAGCATCTTAGTGGTCCCAGATCTGATTTGGGCAAAATAAATAAATATTATTATATATTCATATATATATATTCAAATATATATTTTATATGTTGCTTTTCATCTGAACCAGCTGAACTGATACAACTGAACTTGCAGCCACATGAACGTAAACCAACAAAAAGTAGGTTCTGATATTACAGTGTATTTCCAAACCAATAATTTTGAGAAAAGGAATCTAGGAGAAGACCCTTGCTTAATTTCCACACCTAAGGTTAATTATTTTTTTTAAAACAGGAGGAAAATCATTGACTGGTCTGGATTTTTCAAACATCTCTGAAGTTTTACATCAGGAATTTTCTTGCAGTATTGAAAGAGTTATTTCTTCATTTAGCACATGCAAAATTTTAAAGCTCCATTTATTAAATATGAAAAACAATATATATTTGAGAAAGCTACAAATTATTCAAAAAGCAAAATATTAATTAAAAAAAAAATTTAACAGTTGTTCTAAGCTGTTTGTGGACCCGATTCTCTGTCCTTTACTATTGCTAATTTGCCAATGAATCCTGCAAAGGTAAAGAACTCAAAAGGGGGTCTTTGAATTGGTCCTTACAGCTATAAAACTTCAGATATGAGATAAAAACTCATGGAGTGCAGTGCAGCATTAACTGAGAAGAGATGAAATTGTTCCATCAACCTGAAGCCCCTGAAAGCTATTCATTTTCCACTCTTTATTCTCATGTAAGTCCCAGTAATGTCAATGAGAGCAACTTGCACTCTCAAAGCAAAAATCCACCCAAAGGCAACAATTCATAATGAAAAGCAGAAAAAAAGAAAAAGAAAAAGAATAAAAGAGAAAAAAAAAACAGGAACAAAAATTTTCCATCTTGAATTAAAAAAAACACAACTTCACCACATATGTTTGATTCAAACAATATTTTGTTGGCTGTAAATTGTTTGCAATTGGAATGTTATATTTTTGGAGGAAATAATCCAGAAAAGCATTCCACCAAACTCATGATAATATGATTGCACAGTCCATATTTGGAGCATATTAGCATATTCACTTGTGTGTACAAATATATAAACTGCCATCTCCCAAGCAGTGAGAAGAAAACTGACAGAGGAGGTTCAGATGGGGGAGAAGGGAAAGAGTTGCCAATGAGGCCGAAGGCTTGCCAAAATCCTGTAAGTGAAGGAAACGAAACAAAACACAGAGAATAGACAAGAAGAATGAGTGGCTAATTACTGTACATCCCACTCGGCTAAAAATGAAACATACAGGCACGAGACATCAGAGAGGCACATATTGCATAGGCACATCCTGACAGCAATGACAAAACAGTGTAATCACAAACAGAAAACTAGGAACCTTTTCCTCTTTGTTGGCAGTGTTGGTTGAATGTATTCTAGCAGAGAGGCTGTTATTCCCCTGTCACTGCCTGTCCCTTTTCTTTCCCGTGAGGAAAAAAATGGCTCAGGAAAAAGCAAGACTCTGGATCTGGCAGGTTTCTTGTGCTTGCAGCCTGCAGGGTCCAATTTATTTCCCATCAGAGCCAGTGCTTTCCCTCGCTCTTCCTCAGCTCAGGTGGCAGGTATGTTGAGTGCTCACACTGTGACGTGTGTAGATCAAGTCTTGATACAAATTGCTAGTTAGAAGTCTGGGATGACTGAGAGATGCCTACTTTCAGCATGATTTACTGTGTCCTTGTGACCAGGTGGCACCTCTTGGTGCTGAAGTTTGTTATGATTTTAAGATGTACCCATCATGGGTTTTAAATCTTTTGAGATCCCTGTATAAAAGGTACAATGCATGGTCAAAGGCTTATGATCTTTGCAAGATTTAGCTGATAATCATGTGCAATCATTCCTGTAATTCACCAGACTGATACATTGCTTTGCATTGCAGTGACTGTGAAGTGGTTTAGTAACTGGTCACTTTATTATTTTAACCTAACTAAACTAAATATAGCCAAGTTAAAGTATTCTGAAAGATAGGACTGTAATTCAAAGCTGAAGAAACTGAACACCTCAGGAAATTACTAAAGCACTTTTGTAGGTGCTCATCTCCCTCCACTGGGTGCCTGCCTTGTTACTTAGACATGTACACAAGCTGGAGTAGTCTCTGTGGATGGGACTTTGTTCTCACATTTGGCTGTATAGTGCTTATGGTCATATGAATTGGCTATATAGGCCAAACAATTCATGGGTGAGTTCAAAGCAGCATAGATTTGATGAAGGAAGGAAAGGAATTGCATTATATTTCCCAATAAACTCAAAAGGAGTACATGTTGCCAACTGAAACAGAAAGGAATTACAGCTGGAAACAATTAAGTAGATAGTTGAATATATACTGGCTGGTGAGATTTGCAAAACTCATTGCAAATTGCTCCAGTCCCTCTCTGCTCTAAGCAGGTCAGGTCCTTGGTTTGCAGTAGATAGAGAAGGGTACAGTAGTTCTATGAGGACACAGATGCAGCCTCACTCAAGCTGATCCTGGCAGCAGTTAGTCTGCATTAGGACAGTAAATGCACCAAGCTAATGAAGGTACTTCATTAGGGACCTCTGTCTTCTGGTTGCCTTGAGGGTGATGTGAGAGTGAATTAAGAAACTGTCTTAGCAAAGAAATGTTTTAGTTGTCCTCCTTTTTACAGAACACTAGTTAGAAGCTGAATAAAGACAGACCTATCCATACATGACCTCTCTCCATGAGTGTATCCAGTGCCTTCCCAGTTCTGTTTGCATGGGGTGAAAACCAGTCTCCCACTTCTGAGGCTCACTCACTCCCAAGGAGAGCCTTGCAGTGTGCTCAGGGAGCAGTCCTCGTCTCCCACCTCCATCAGGGCTCTATGTAGAAGGCTCATTGCAAAGTGGTTTCCAGGAAGAAATCCAGTTTGATCGCCCTCCAGCATTGGACAGCTTCCCCATTTACTTCATTGAGGTGCCCAGTTCCTGTCTGAGGCAAAGTAGCTGGTTTGTACATTAATGGTAAATGGTAGTTGTAACACAAAGTGAGGCGTTCTGTAATGTTGACAGGTGATGTAATCGAGTTAGTAGTGACAGACAACACAGACAAACACCATTTCACTTAGAGGTTTTATGATTCATACTTTATGCATATTGCTTATTTATTTCATTAGTAAAGTGTGCATGTGTCTACACGAGATTAGGTGTTCTCAGGAATATTTTGGAATGTTACATTCAAAAACTAAACCACATTATTTCTGCTGAAGGACGCTGTGACTTACACTTAAGAAAGTTGAACTCTGCAGCTATGAATTGACTGCAAAATGTTCTTAATTTAATATACGGCATTTTTCAACACTGGTTTTTGCTTAGCATTCTGTAGTGCTTCTAGACTAAGAGACCTGTTACAGTGCTGAATTGTGTCTGGAGTTATGACAGAGGTACTGTCTCTCCATCTGTCTTGTGGAGAAGGGTATGTGATTGCAGTGAGTAGCATGGCCGTTAGACTGCGCTGGGTGAATAATCTGCAATTCAAGATTATTTAGTGAAAATGTGTTTGTGAATAATGCTTTCTACCATCTTCAGTTGGGTACAGTAATGGTCTGCTGTTGCTTAAGTATGCCTTAATTGCCTCCCAGGTGTACTGCAATGCAGCATGTTCAAGCATGAGTGTGAAGAAAACTAGTGTAAATATTCCATCGGCAGTATCGGTTACTGACAACCTTAGACCTGTTCTCTGAATGCTATACTGAATACAGGCTATCCCAAAATATCAGATGAAAATTCTTAGTCGTCATGTCCATGTTTCTCAATCATCTGAGCACAAGATAACTTAAAAGAAAATCCCTTGAAGCTCTAGGAAAATGTAGGGAATTAATAATCTCACACTTCATGAAAACTGCTAGGAGAAGAAAAAAGCTAGACCATACAGAAGGCAATCTTCCCAAGGATTAATCTATTGTTATGTGAAGATTTTTAAGGATCTCAGTCAATAGCACCATTTCAAATGACAGGATAATTTATTGTAATAACAAGGATAGTATAAATAAATAGAACTGGCAGAAGTTTGGGATATGTTGTATGTAGCAAAGGTTTATTTAAATTATTGGAAACCCACACTATGAAAAAATATTCTAATTATATCTAATTATTCTCAAACATACATTGTGTTTGTATCAAAGATCAAAAATAAATATGGGACATAAATGTACAGCTGTATTTTGTTCTCATTAAATTCCTACTTGTGTTTCTAAACTAAGGAAAACAAACCTTTTTAATGAAACAATGGTTTAACTTACTTGGGAGCTTTATGACAAAGATAGAAGTTTGTTCAAATCTCACATATTAAGTATGAATAATTTTTCATTTTGATTTGGATAAGCTTAGAAACTGACAGAGTTGGTCATAAAAATGCGATCTTGACAACATATGAATCTCTCTCAAAAAAAAAAAAAACCAAAACAGTGACATTAACAGTATCACTTTTACTGATTTGAATATAGAACTCTGGGAACAGGTAGCCTAGAAAAAATAATGCAACACCAAACCTGATCCCTTGGCTGAACGGACCGTTGGTTGGCTTCTGACTTGACATGGGGTTGAGAAAAGGGGACAGGAGCTGTACAGCTCCCCTTCTGTTCTGTAAGGCAGTAGGACTCCAAACTTCTTCCCTGGCAAGCCGCTATCACTGGACTATAGTGACTCAGTCAGCTCTTCTCATTTCTTTTAATTTCTGCTGTCTGGTACTGGAGGAGGGATAAATGAGTTTTCAGTCTGCTGCCTGTACTGTCCTGCACTCCTTGTGCAGAAAGGGAATCTTCACAGTGCCAACTCCTCTAGTTTTATGTAGTTTATACAAGTAGAGTATCGACTAAATCACTGCTGAATATGCGCAACTTTAACTTAGCAATACTAGATGTTGAGAGCAATCAAAATTAATTGGTAAATAGCATATAGCAAGAAAGCACCTTTACAACTTCATCCCTTTCTGTTGCAGGCTCCTTATATTTTGCCAGTAAAAAAATCAAGGTATTGTGTCAGGTACAGTCAGGGAAGCTCTGAACCATAGGATGTGTTACTGTAGTGCTGGTCTGCAGATGATACACCCTGCTGCTCTGTAGACTTAATAGCTTAATGGTAAATGCCATGCAAACATGTATTCTGGATGAGAAATGGTTTTATCTGACTGGTTCCAGAGCAAGACCAACATAGACACACAGTTGTCCATACCAGTCAGTACAAACATGACCAGCAAGTGGAGAGTGTGCTCCACACACTTTTTTTCCTCCAGGATGTCTTCTCAGAGAGAAGAGAATTCTCCTTTAGGGGGAATATTTCCATGACATAATCTGCACAACAATAAACTTAACAAGAACAAGATTTATTAGAAAAAGTAACTAACTCAATGGGGCAGGGATATGGACAAAGTAAAGCCAGTTTATTCCAAATAAAAGTAATCTCACAGGAATTTATTTAACTAATGCTCTAGATTTGAGTTCACCCCTTTGCTTAATTTGACTTATATTGTCCAAATGTCTCAAGGTAGACATGGCTAACACTGTATTCAAAAAATGTAAAAAGTGTTCTACTATTGTTTTCAGCTGACAGATCGTCTTGTTTCAGAATCCTTTATGTTCCAGGAGGTGTTGGCAGGAGGAAGACCTACTCACAGCCTGAAACATAATAGTAAGAGGAAAAAGACAAAGTACTTTCTGAGGAAAAACTTGAGAAAATGTTGCTATATCAGTAAGTGCTTTTGCCATTCCAACCGCATACAAGTTGTGGGTTTGTTTTTTTCAGTGTCAAATGTCTATCCCAAGCTTTATAAAATACTAATTTACTGACAAAGTATAAATTCTATGATATCTTCTCATCTCAAAACCCAAATGAAGAAATGAACAACCAGCCACAAATAAAAGTGAAATCCAAGCCAGGCACTCCGTTACCTAGAAATGAAAGCCATTCTCCTTCTCTGTTCCCAAAGGTTTGAATAGCTGATGAACCAAAGATGGATAATATGATATACCCAAAGGCTCCACAAGCTTTGAGTAACTTGGAACAAGGATCTGAGAATTTGCACAGCAGCTTCTACAATACCCTGTGCCCTAGGCAAAGAGCTTTCAGTGATGTTCTCAGAATTAAGGCCATTCAGTCCACTGATGGGAACATTACATTCTCTGTCAAGTCCAGTGGAAACTGTTTTATCTGACAGCTAAAATAAATTTTGCAGTTCCTCTGCTTAAACTTTTAATAGAAAAAACAGGAAGAGGCAGCTGGATGATACGGTTACCTACAACATAACTGCAGACAGACACTGAGGATTCCATTGCATATTTCTATATCCTTGTTTATTACAGGCAGAAAAAAACATTTCTTTCTAGTAGCAAGTAAACTAAATTTTTTTACCATTTTTGACTAGCAAATAACTGCACCCTGTGAAGCTAATCTTGCAAATAAAATCCTCCTATTGAAAAAAAAATAAAAATAAAGGCAGGTAAGTCAGAGCCTTCTCTTTCAGAGCAAAAGCAGAGGCCAGGACAGTTGAGCTGTTTCCATTTACTTGTAAGGAAGGACTAAAGATGATCTGTGGAGGAACGGTCACATCTTACCCTTCCTGCCAAGTTGTGGCCCGGTTTTTCATGCTCTTTCTAGCCAGCAAGCTGCAGAGAACCACTCACAGACTCCTCTTTCCATCCCAGAGGGTTTCCATGCAAATTTCTACTTGTGGGCATGGCAGATGTACAGGCACAATGACATTGTGACTCTGTGACTCCTACAGTCAGGAGAATGTGCATGTGAATGTGTGGGTCTTCATGCTAGGAATATGCTGCTCATCTGGGTGAAAAGTTACCAGTCCCTCCTCGTCCTTGTTACTTGTCCCTTCTTTTCCTTCTCCATCAACACTTGCAGCAGCTTCACACTTGCTAGCATAACTGTATGTGTTCTGTCAATGCAATTCCGTTTAAAACAAAAAACAAAACAAAACAAAAAAACACAAAACCCAACCAAAAAAAAATTACTTGTAAACATGTTCAAGATAAACCAGATGATTTTAACAGAACCTGCTCATAGACTGAGTATACGGGTGGTTGTGTTGAAACGGGAACTTCTGATGGGAAGTAGCTAAGAAAAGGTGGTGACAGTAACCTCCTAAGCTGAATCAGCAACAGCCAGAGAAAGGAATTAGGGCAGCAAAAAAAAATGATTAAGCAAAGGATAAAAAAAACAGAGAAGTGGTTTTCCATGTTGCCCGTAATTCACGTGTGAAATTCATTGCCACAGAATTTTGATAACATGTGATTAGAAAAAAAAAAATAAGGGGCAAATAAAGGGAAGAAGGATTTATGAAAATCCTTTTAAAAACTATCTGAGACTCAGAAAGTTCCTGAACTTCAAGCTGCTGGACACGGGGTGAATATGGCAGGGAAATAACACTTTATGCTCACTCTGTCCTGGCACTACTCTTTATACTTCCACTGACATTTACTGTTGCAGGAGGATACAGGGCTAGATGTAGCTGTAATGCAACCATTATGAATTCAGATTTCATGTAATCAGGTCTTGTAAGCATTCTATGTGAATCTGCAATTATACATACTAAATCCTGTGAAGTTCTTAGCTTTTTCTGAAGTCTGTGGAAGGTAATTGAAAAGTCTGGTTACAGTCCAGAAACTGCTAACCTGGCTTGTACATATTGTAAGTAAGTTGTTACTCGCTCTCCCCAGTAAAGCACTCCCATTTCTGCGCTATTTTATAGTGGGAAGGAAGAGCAATTTAGCTCAAATCAGGGCTTGTGCGATCTGACCATTTAAGTGGCTGACTTTTTCCAATCTGCTGTGTGTGTGCATGTATCATTGTGTTTGTAATTTGGTTTTTTAATGATACAGAATGTTTAGAATCAAATAAATGTTCTTTCTTACTTTCCTTTGAGAAAAGTAGCTTGAGTTAGGCTGCAACAAGTGTCCTGATTAAGAAAGAAATGTAGAACTTTTGCTTTCTTGGTTGGACTTGATTTAGTCATTCTGAAATGTAGAATAGCTACTTCATCTATCAAACAGTATAGTCTCAGTTATCATCCACTGAAGTACACCTTTTTCCAGAGACGTAATGGAAATATAATGAATGGGGGGAAAAAATGAGTGTAAGGAAAAGAAAATTACACTAGGTCCTCTGAAATTGAACATTTTAATGGCAATAGAATGAGGAGATGTATGTTGCAAAGGACTTTTCACTTGGATTATAATTTTTTTTCCATAATTGTAGCATCCTAAATGATATTACAATATTTAGTATGTGAGATTAGATTATTAGCATGAGTAAAAGTAGAAAAAGGACACAAAAAGACAAATTTCAGGCATTTGGGAATGGAGAAGCAGTATGAACAATATGAATTGACTCACCAAGGCTCCAGTCTAGCAGTTACCAATGTTCACGAAAGTGATTTTTTTCTGTGGAACTATTTATAAACATTAGGCTGGACAGGATCCTAGGATCTCATAATACTGAGGCTAAATTAGTCTTCTACAGAATTCTGGTTTTCTAATTTAGCTTTGGTTACTACCTGAGTAGTGCTGAGATGGGTTTTTAAGGTAATCTCAATTACTTAAAAAACAGAATTAACAGTGCATTTCTTTTTTGCTTCTCTGGGTGGTAAAAAGTGACCTGGACACTGTCACTATGCACCTAATAGCAGTGAGGGCCAACAACAGCCCCACATTGTGCATGTGCATTACAAATGATGGATAAAATCAAAGGCAGACAAGTCGTATCACTGCTGATGATCAGCCAGCATCATTTCAATCTTATCCAGGGATCTCTGGTCATTTAACTTCATTCTGTGTCCCCGTTCCTACAAGATGTAACATTTAAAAGAATAAATCAGATACTTGAGAAATGTAGGCTCATATGGACGAATGTATTGAGAACCCTAAGGCTCTTTGATTTCCCAGCACCTTTGTGGGTCTGGACTGTCATGTTGACTATCATCAGCTTATTGTAAATAGCATAGAACATACCTCCACTAACTATTTTATTATCCCTAAATGCCTACTGTGGAGAAGAAAAGACAAGATAGATCCCCACAGGACTCGCCATGGAAACACTGATCCTCAGGGGAAAAAGCCACTCAAGATCAGTGCTGTCCACTCTATGCGAGTACAGAAACATTCTGGTGTATTGTATGAAAAAATGTTTGTATGTGTAAGAATTATAAGCACAAGTATCTGATCGTCAGCCACTGACAGGGTGAATGTACCCATTAACTAATTAGCAACAGAATTTGCATAGCCTGCAACTCTCAAACATTTTTATGAATAAATTGATGGTCATCCAAATACTTGCAAATGAATTAATTAAGAGAGATGATAGGATTCTACAGATAACCAAATGAAACTAACCATTTTTAGTAATTAAAACATTTTACCCTTATGATTACTTACCTAATTCTACTAGATTATTTTTGTCTGGTTCAGTGGAAAAGTCATGACCTGTTACTATTTTTTTTTTTTGCTTTTTATTTTCTCTTTTATCTCTTGACTGTGCTGATCTATCCAATATATAAAAAAATCAATGCATTAGCTTGTTAGTGATTAGCTTCTTAGGCAGGACTTGTGAAAATTTAAAGCATTTAAAATTCTCCAGCTGGCTGCTACTGTCTATTTTGACTGCTACAAAATTCGGTCATACTCACAACATATTTCTCTTGTCCTTTGGTAATTAATAGGCTAGAAGTGCCAAAAAAAAAAAAAAAAAAAAAGGAGAGAAGAAAATGAAAAAAAAAAATCCCTGTTGCCTTGGCACTATTAGAACAGGAACTATGAGCCTCTGAAAAGTATGAAATACCTTATTCTATTTAGAGCTGATGGTATTATTTGGTGGTTGTGGCCTTGAAGTATTTTGATTTCATCTTAGAAAACAGGGCTGATCTGGATGAATTCCAGCTGAAGCTACAGGAATTGAAGAATTAAGCTACAGAACATAATGAAATGATTCAGTGCCATGCAGTCTGATGAGCATCACCGTGTGTAATAGGGGGTGCGTGTGGTTGTATCTGAAGCAGGTTGTATACCATTGATTACAAAAGTACCTTTTACACATAGTGTAAGATAATTACTTTGTATGAAAAGCAGACTATTTTAAAGCATTTATTTTAATAAATACATTTAGCACTAGTTTTCTGTATGTGGGTATATTGTTAGTGGGTAGTATTCAAGGCTAAAGTCCTTACCTTTGTGCTGATGCTGAAAACTATCAATTATAAAACACCTAACAATGTTCTACCAATGAGCGTTCTCTGTTAGCGGCACGTTCCTATTCCTCTCTTTAAAAGACAGATATTGCTGCGTGCAGGAGCACCGAGACTGGGGTACCATTGTTAGGGCTGATTAAGGGGAGGAGAAACTGTTCAAATTTTAGGGTTCTTTTCTTATCAGACATCTATTGAACTGAATAGCATTTTGTTTTATATCACACTTTTTATGGCCTAGGTATCTCAGAGCTCTTTACAAAACAGTCTGTTTCAACAATAAATATTACTAGTATAGTGATTGTGTAGGCATCTATTATGTGATCTGCAATAGCTCACGTACTCTTTGGCATTTGAACAATGCATTTAGGTAGTAGGGTGATGGGAATATATAAGATAGTTTTATTTGCAAGTGTTAAAATAAATGTTTAAGAATCTTAGCATTGAAACCAAAAGTAGGAGGAAAATATTTATCCTGCAGCTTGTAATTTGGTAAAATCTGCTTAGCATCCACCTGGATACAGAGTTGCGGTAGGCAAGAAAAGCCAGAGTGGTAATTGTTTGGTGGAGGGATGAAGCTCTTGAAAGAAATAGTCACAACCTACAAACATCTCACAAGTGGCTTAGGACCACAGTAGGAACGGTCCTTGTCACCGTATTGTCTTTGTTAGAGTGGTGGACCTCAGACTGCATGGAGTAGGTCCACAATTTAAGCTAATTTTGACTGTTCATGAGGAGAAAATAGGAGGGGACATGTAATAAAGGCTGAAGAGGCAGTAAGATACAGAGAAGGGGAAAATAAGAAAGCAAGGCAGTAAGGTTTCTGTGCCTTTCCTTCTGAAATTGCTGGATCAGTCTCAAACTGTACTGGCGCAGAGTTACCCTCTATGGCATCAGTAAAATTACTGCGTTGCTAGCAGAGGCTATGAAAAAAATACACATCTGCAGCTCAGCCACCACAGTTCACAGTCCAGCAGAGTGGAAACTAGGGGAGACAGTGGAATTAGTAAAATCCTGTATTGTCTCCGACTGTATAGATTGTCCTGAACATGGTCTTTCTTACAGGTACATATACGACAGGCTTACAGCTACGTGGATGCCTTTCTCTGACTGTGCACCCCAGATGCATTTTCTCTTTCTTTTCTCTAGATTTCTGGCTATCTGTGCCCTAGCTATCTTTTCCTGTAGTCAGCATCTGTCTCTCTTCTTTCTCAACCTCCATCTGCTCTCATCTCCCTTTCAGGTCTTCTCTGGCCCCCCTCCTTCAACCTGGACAACACTGCACCTCTTTTCAAAGCCTTTATTTTTAGAAGAAAATAAAATACATGAAATCTGAATGACTTCAAAACCATGTTCTGGTGCTTTCTCTTGCTTCTCAGTCCACTATTGTTGTTCAGACAGTGTATAGAGCACTATATCAAGTAATTGGGTATTATCTTCTGGACTGTAGTTCAGGCACTAAAAATAGCATATTAGCGACCACTTTTTTCTATATGCCTCCTTTATAAAAAGACCTAATGGCACTTTTTCAGGTTTTCCATGTTGGAACATTAACTTCTAGCAGAGGTGCTATTATTTTTGTGGTCAAAGCAAAATAACTGTGAGCTGGAGATGATTGTCGCTTCCATGTAATACTGTAAAACTCATTGCCACACAATTATTTTCTGTCACCAGGCTCATACTTGCAAGTTCAGACTGATATGGTCTCCACTGCTGCTGTTTGACAGCATTGCTTGGTTGTTCTACCATTCTTTATCCTGTGCTCTAACAGACTGTGTAGGGCAGTAACAAAATCACTCTCATTAAGGCAACCACCAAGTGGGCCACTGTTACCAGAGGTGGGTGATGATTTTGGTTTTCAGCTAGCAACACCTCACAGGACCCTGATTATCACATGATAAGCCACTGCCCTCTGCAAACCATGCTTTTATAAAGTGTATCACCTAGGCCTTCAAAACTGAGGAAACCAAAATACCTGGTCACTTTGTGAAATCTCCTCCACGCTGTCCACGATCGGGTAGATGATCTTCAGGACTGCACAGTAGTTTCTATCCCTTGATGTGTAAAAGGACCAAACTTTTGGTCCTGAAAAGTTGGCTTGAAGGCCAACTTTTGCTGGAGTGGCTCTTCCTGTGTACCCCTCTCTGTTCAGTTGTTGGGGGACCCTGAGAATATGCTTTTATTTCTGAAAGTCCTGCAGGTTATTACCCCACTCACTTTATCGTCAGCCAGTGAGGTTGAGCTGCTGTGCATCACTGCAAGGTGATCTCTTTTTCTTACTGCAGATGTTGAGAAGGATGACCAACTGACAGTAAAATTGCTTGGTATTGATGAGCCCTTGGCTTTGTTACTGTGGTAAAACACACATCATTTGACAGCTGCTTGTGCATGGAAAAAACCATAGATGATTAGCGGTTTCCTATCTTTTCTTGCTACTGATCTTCTTTGCTTATGACAGATGAGACTCAGATGTCTTTTTTTAAGAGACAGAGAGAGAAAGGGAGAATATTTAAACTTGTTCTCACCTAAGTCTTTTATGTTATCCTAAGGACCTTATTTGTGGTAGAGATTTTTTCTGAATTTCAGCTCTCCTGAAATGATCAGCTCTGTCATTCAGCTTTAAAAGGGAACAGACATTCTTCCCCTTCTGGATTTTTTTTTTTTTTTTTTTTTTTTTTTTTTTTTGAAAGAGTATAATGCTAATTTTACTTATTCAGAAATTAAAATAGCAAACAGTTTATATGAGGTGTTGATAATTACCTATATTACTGTAATGCTGTGACAGATGTTGGCAAAAAAGAGGCAGAAAATGCCTACAGCTGTGCACTCCATGACATCCAGTTTATACTCAGACAGAAGGCTAACAGATGTTCTGAACTGTCACTTTGCCTAAATGTTTTTAAAGTCTAAGGACCTGCTTTATAATTCACTAGGGCCTTGTTTGGTTTCACAGAGGTCCTCAGAATTCCCATCTGTGACAATTAATGTCGAAGACTTTTATAAATCAACCCCTGTCCTTATTAGCCCTCTGCAAATAGACACTGTGTATCTGTATGCTCCTGAGACTTCTATTTTTGTGACCTAGTTATTAATTTCTACAACTTGTGTATAACATAACTCTCATTTTAAGCGGCAAGAGAATTGGATGACGTGAATACAGCTAGAGCAACAAAGTCAAAATATTGCTGATGTACATTTTACGGACCTCAGAATACCTATGTTAAAATATTCTTTATTCTCTTCCTGAATGCTATGGTCATTTCTAAGGTGGCTGTAAAATGCTAACAGCTTCAAACTACTTGTTTTCCCAAAGGAAAATGTAAATGGTGGTGGTATTAAAATAGAGCACTTAAACAAGCATGTTCAGCTGCCAGAGATATTCCTATTCCTAGAGAATATTCTCATTCAAAAATAGTTGAATCATTTAAGGGATACTTTAAAATACAGATCAAGTTTCATATATTAAATTATGTCCTTTGATTTCAAAATAGAGATGTTATAAAAGTGGCATGTATGTAGCATGTGCATGTAGAAAAACTGAGACTGAAAATACTCTTCAGTCTTCAAGCTCCACCCAAATTTTCCAGCATACCTTTAGATAAGCAAAAAATATGTCTAGTGTAAAGCAACTTAATACTTTGTTGAACGTTGCCATTTCTTTTTAAAAGCTGGATTCCTGTTGTACAGTAGTTTAAACATTGTGCTAACATAATCAGTGTTTGGCCTCTTCTGTTCCCCAATCCTGTATAGAAGCAGAACTCCAAATTGTACATCTTTCTGGGTTTGTTTCTAAATTACTCCCCACACTTAATTACGAGGATGAGAGGGATGCCTTATTCCTCTTTGTTATAGGCTAAGCTCTCAGTAATCCCAAACAAAAGAGCCAGTTCTGGAAGATATAGGATTTGCTAGCAGGATTATGGTCTCATAGATAATGATGTGCAGTCAGCAGAAGCGAAGCTTTATTTTAATTCAAATAAGCTAGTAAACAAACCACTGACAAGTCTGCTGGTGAGAGTAACTGGCTTCTGTTGCCACATTGGCAGCTAAATTATAGAAAATCTATTATACCCTGTTCACCATATGTTTAATTTAATACAGATACAAATTAAACTATCCACAGTGCCAATTAAAATAACAGTACATATTTTTTAAATATATGAATGTTTTAAGATACATTCCCCTGACCTTAAGAAGGGCAATGCTGATTTGGGAGACTAGAGCAAAGCATATGCTATAGTCAACAGTTTCTCTTCAACAACAACAACAACAACAGTGATTTGAAAAACCCAGAATATTAATAGTACAATTTTGTAACAGATAATGAGGTTAATTGGGGTGTTTTACCTTCTAAGCATCTGCTCTTACACACTTCCCTCCCCCTAGGTTCCTGGGCCTTGGATTTGATAGAAGTGGTTGATATCTAATCCATTGTATACTTTTTAATTCAGTGACAGCTACAGTTTGAGGGTTTTGCCCTTTTCCTGCTGCAAATAGCGATCCCTCTTTTCTGCATATTCTCATTTATTAATGTTCTTTTAAATAACCTGGATTTCTTGACCTGTCAGGAACCTTGGAATTGCTACTCTGTGATACTGGTGGAGGGTTTCAGATAATGCAGAGGAATTCCTGCCCAGGGCCTATGTTGTTCAGAGGAAAAAGTGTTGAGCAGAACGTGTTGTGGCCCAATATGGACCCTGATTGTTATCTTGAGTTTTGTAACGGCTAGAGTAAAAACAAATATTGGGAAAAAAATGAGAATAGGAGGCAAACATTGTCAGGGTCTGTCGAAATCTGGCTGTTTCCAAATAAATTTGACTTCCCTCACAAAGCCACTGAGTCACTGCAGGCTGTGGGAATCAGCAGATGTGTTACTGTGATGAGGTGGTGATGGTAGACTTGAAACCATACAGAAATCACAGAGAAAGAAATTAACTTCCCCAAATTCACCCTGTATCTTAAGTGAATGATGATGAAGAAGAAACTGCCGGTCTGCCAGTTCCAGTCTGTTAATAGCAACTATAAGCGTGTAATGAAAATGTAAGTTTTGAGAAATGACCTGTGTGGAGGCTGTGGATTGTCACCTTACTCCATGGTAATATATTCAGAACTTAGCATTCAAAATTGTTTCTCACATCATTTAAGATATAAGAACACATGCAAACTCCATGTGCATGTGCGGAAATATGTGTGAAGGGAGTCTCTGACTCCTATAAATGTGCAGTATTATATGCCATGTATGTACCAGGCACTAGATTGTATATGATCATATGTATAATGTTTAGCATGTGCATGGGTAAGAGAGGTACAGTGTGAAGTATATATACACTGTGTGCACATCGTCTATTTATCCTTTCAATTACTGTTGTTATTTACCAAAACATTTTCAGAATCAATACATGTTGCGATGCAGATGTAACATACACAGGAATGTAATAGTTACTGCAAACAAGTTTAGTTTATTTGATAAATCCATCTTTAGTGTGTAAAAAAAGTCCCATTCCAAATAAAGTTGCCATCTAAAGAACTGAATATATGAAGGCGTCAAGTGCTAGAGATAGCTGGACAAAATACTTACAGAATATTACTGGTGCTATACTTTCTGCTCTTTTTCCCAGGAGAAACGTATCCTATACCATGTGGTCACCTTTCCGTAACGGCGTATTCGGCACCGCAGCTACCCATAGCAAAAACAGTGCAGTAAACGTTGAGGTAATAAGTGAACAGGTCTCGGCTCTCCCGTAGCAATCATGAGCAAAACTGGACAGTTGAAAAATCTCCAGTTTTACAAGACACATCTAAAGTTCTCCTGTACATTTCTATACAGTGAAAGGCCTGCCCGCTATGCAGACCTGCAGCTCCTCAGGGGCCGCTCTTGTCAACTATAGGTTCTTCACGTTTAAGTAACCGTGGTTTTTACCATCATGTCATGGAGGGGTGGGGGCAACAAGGAAAAAACCCTGCTATGGGTGTGTCACCGACGTTCTTTTAAAGGCTGCAGGGTGGTGGGAAGCTTGTCCCACCTTCCCGAGGGCTGTGTCCCCGCGCGCACGCTGGTGCACAGGCGGCACACCGGGATTCTCACGCGCGGCTTTTTGGTTAGAAAAGCCTGAACGTTGTTAAAATGAAACGTGAGGGTGAGAACTTCTGGAAAGGGTCATCTGGGAGGCCCTTTCCCCCGGGAAAAAGCCCCAGAGGAAACGCGGGGCAGCGGCCGGGGAGCGAGCTCCCCCCGTGCCCCCGCGGAGAGGGACGTGGGAGCCGCAGCCTCTCCCGGCTGCGCGGCGCAGGGGCTGCGGGAACCGCTCCCCAGCCGG
>JAVJGI010000003.1:20046718-20089251 GCA_035590275.1 Ibycter americanus | reverse complement strand
GGGGGGGGCTGTCCCCGCGTTTCTCGCAGCCTTTTCAGAGAGGGGGGTCAAACCTTCCTCGAGAGAAAAGACCTTATCTCGGGCCATCTTTCTCCTCTAATAACTTTTCTACGTCTCCCAAGCGATGCACGCTGCTCCGGACGTGCTCCAGCTACACGCATTTGTAAGCACACTAAAGGCAAGCTAGCATAATCGTTCCCCGGGCTGGCAGGGTGCCTATCGCGTACAGTATAGCGTTTGATGTACTGTATCTCATACCACTGCAAGCTAAGAGACAAGCGAACACAGAGTGCCCAGTTACACAGGATTTAATTACAGCGGAATGCATTCTCCATGCTGATTAGGAGCAAAAGCAATCGGGGGCTTATTTGCCACAATGAACCAATAAAAAAACAATTTATTAGAGCAATAATCTCAGCCCCAAATGGTCTAAATATTATTGTTTCAATTGCATTGAGGGAATTCAGACTGAAAGTGTTACACGGAGAGCATCAGTGGGTCCTTCTCCATGAATTCAGCAAGAGTTTCTAACCTCCTTCCAGGGCTTACTTGCCAGCTCGGAGATCTTTGAGACAGGGGGGTGAGTTCCCCCATTCCAGGTCCAGGTGTCTGGATTGCTGCAGCACTTACAAGGCAACACGCTCTGCGGTCCGCAGCTGTCTGTGCTAAGAAGCAAACATAGCACACAGCCTCCCACTAAGTCTTAAAGATTTCCTCCTTTCCAGTGATTTATATGTGAAATTCCTAGAAGAGGGGAGGCCACACAAAAGACCCCCAAGCCATAGGCCGAGATAAATGCCTTGTTGTAATATCGTTAGAAAAACACTCTGTGATGCGCCAAAAATTCTCTGGTGGGGATGAGAGAGGAAGGCATTCCCTTGGGAGGGTGCTGAGCACTGGGCTGGGGTGCATGGGGAGGGTGGGGGGACCGCTGTGCTCTCGCTTCCCCTCTCCCACGTGAAATCGCTCCCTTCATGGCAGGATGGGCGCGCAGTTTGCAGGGTGCTGCCCTGGGGAGTTAGTGGGGGGCCGGAGGGCACAGGCGATGCCGCGCTGGTGGGCCAGGTCATGCCGGGAACTGCGGGGTCCCCTAGAGCTTAAAGCCTGTGACTCAGGAGATGCTGATTTTGCTTTACAGCTTTCTGTAACTCCAGTCATCTCTGTCCCAAACCGGAGAGGACCTCATTTCCTGCTCAGTGCTCTGCCAACCACAAGGTCTTTTCATAAGGCTGCCAGGGGTGCCTGGCTGCGGGAAGGACAGTCAGTGTTTGTCACCAGGGAATGAGCTGGCATCATAGCTCTAATCTGAGTCAACAACCTGGCTAGTCCTGAGCATGACTTCATAAATCATGCTATCTAATTGAAAGGCACATGCTTATATATGCAGGGTTGTTCAAAAAGGATGCAAAAAATTAAAATAAAACGCAACAAGCACTTCTTTTCTTCCCACTAGCCTATTAATCAGTCACCTGATTGTTTCAATTTACATTATTTCATGCAGGAAAAAAAAGGGAAAACATAAAACCATTTTGTACAACCATAATAAAAACACAAACGAAAAAATTCATCTCGTAATGAGAGGCTTAGCCTTTTTCTAACACATCCCTAATAATAGGAAAACAATCTTTAAGTGTTTTTAATTTAAATTGTTTTCATGTTTAATGCAAAATTGCTAAATAATATTATCGTGTGTCTGTGTATCTATTTAGCACTGAGGCGTAGGATATTTTGAAACAATTGAACCGGTCTTGAAAGGAGAAAGAGTCCTTTACCATGCCTGCATTCACTTCTCTTAATATTGGTTAATATACACTCGCTGGCCTGCCTTTCTCTCATCCATCCAGCAGAAGTGCAAAACAAATCTGGGACAAAAGCTCAGTTACGTGCTTTTTGCTTTTCACACCCAAATCTCCTGCTTTATTTTTTCACCCACAGGATCTGCGGGATCTCCCCCTGTGAGAGGCAACTCAGGCAGCTCGGTCCTCTCTGCCATCTCAGCACTGCCAGTGGAGAAGCCCAGGAGTGCAGAGCAGTGGCTGAGCAGCAATTTGAATATTCATATTTAACTCTTCAAACAACAGAAGATACTTCAAAACCATGCGTGAGACAAAATGCCATTAAACTTCCAATCATTAAACCTCTGTTTTGCTGTACTTCAGAAATGAGCAGTTCGTAACAACTGGGGAATTCTGATTGACAGTTTGCCATCAGGAGCCCTTAAGTAGGATTTTTCCAGCTATAATGCAGCGTACTCTTCAGTGCTCCCTTTTGCAAGATGCTATTTCAAGTATAGGAGCAGGAGGAAAATTTACATAAAAGCTTCGTATTTAATACGTGATTGCTCTGAAATGAAGAAGCACCAGTTTTCCCCTTATTGTTTTAGAAATGAAGAGTGCACTTTGTTTTCTTGTTTACTTAACACGCTCTCTGATCCCTCGATGTATTTCAAGCGTTTTCTGTCAGCATCAGGAGACCTTGCTTACCTGGTAGATTTTATGTGTGAAATGATTAGTGTTCGAAATGCCCGAAAAAAACAGCAGCAACGATGTCTGACAACTTTTCTTTCTCCCCCCCCCCCCCCTTAAATAATATTTCATGGTACATTAAATGGGTTGTGCAGTCTCTTCTTTAGAGACCAAAGCAATGTATTGCCGCATACTTAATGTTTCATCAAGCAGCTAGTTTTTAAAAGGAAAAAAGCCAAAGGCAGCATGGAATCCTTCCCTGAGCCTTTTCTCAGTTCATTCGGGATTTGATAAGGGAATGGTAATAATTTGGAGACAGATACAGAAAGAAAAATAAATATTATTTCACAATAAACCTCTTAGTGTGTCATTTGTGATCACAGGCAGATACTAGAAATGCTACTTGCTAAATCCACCGAACATTACTTTTTCAGAAGTCAAAATGTTTTTAGCCAAACTGCTTTCTTGATGTTCACTTTGGATGTACCAGTTAGAGCCAGAGTAGCCCAAGGAGAGAAGCAAACAATTAAAACATTTACGTATTTGATTCTTGATAGACATCCCTACAAGGTAGGTTTTAACATTTTTTTTCTTCTTAAAATTTTTTTTTTTTTTTTTTTTTTTTTTTTCAGTAAGAAGGATAAGCTTGGAGTGCCCAGTCACCGTGGTAACTGCCAGAAAAATTCTCCTGAAGTTTGAAGAGGTCAGCTAACGGGGTCAACAACTCTGGCCTCTCTCTGAGCTGGGCCTGGCAGGCTCCATCCTGCGGTTGGGGTGTTAGCGCAGGCTGAGCCCTGGGAGGTGGACCATTCCAGCTCTGATATAAATTTTTTGAGTCAGTTCACGGCCTGGACTCTCCAGGTGGCCTCCAAAATCGATTGTGACCTTGTGACCCTGTCTAACGGAGGCATAGCATCCAACCTAAGTAAGGATTTAGCCAGGAACGACAGCTTTCCACTGAGTGTTATTGGGGACAGTACAAACAGTTTTGGAAGCAAGGAGGTAGGTATGAGGAGTAGAGGTCATTAAAAGCATATTAAAAAACAATTTAAAAAATCCTCGTTAGTGGAAAGTTTTTATTAGCAGTAACCGTTCCTTAAATAAAGTCTTCTGGCAACGACTTTTTTTTTCTTCCCTAACAACATTGTATCAAGTATTTCAGTGCATTAGTATATGAAAAATTGGCATTTTATATATTCCAAACCAGACGAATATTTTATCTGCCTCTGGATTTTGAACTTGTAAATGAAGCTGACTGGCATGTGTTAAACTAGATGTCTGTGAAGCATTTTTTTCCTCAATATCATAAAAACCAGGAGGCTGTTTATTCAATTGGGTTGTTTATTCTTTTTGAATATGTTCTATTTTTTTTTTTTATGTTTTAGGAAGTATCTTCCCTAATATGTGCATTCTTTTTAGATTCAAAAGGCTCTTAATCCCTGTAATTTTATTTTTAAACTAGGAAATCAAGTAACATTCAGAATAGTGTGGAATGAAAGTGTAAGAGTTTCACAGGCTAGTTCCTTTACTGATTTGTAATACAAATAGGGAAGCCACAAATTTGGTTATGCATTTTTGCAGAAGAAAATTGTGGTCACACTAAGGTTGTATTTATAGAGAATATGATAATTTTTTCTTTAAGATTTTAGGCAACAAACTATGTGGGGGAGGGAAAGGCTGCTGCAGAGGTCTGGGTTTGTTATCAAATCTAGAAACTTGCTCTTCCGAGTGAAAAGATGCGCTCCTGTGTTTTATTCCAGCTTCTACAAAACCTCAGTTCCACAAGCGTTGCTCACATGAGTAATCAGTGGTCATCAGATGAGTAAGTGGAACTACACCGAGGAGCGAAGTCCAGTCTCCCAGGTGGAAAATGCTCTCGCAATTTAAATGACTTTAAAACTGCTCTGAAGGAAGAAAATTGCATTAATACTTGCTCCCCGTCTTAGAAAATTTACGCAAACTGATCCCAGCAGGAATCTTGCCCAAACGCTTCTTATGTCTTGCAGGAGAGGGCCTGGCTCTGGCATCCTTCTTCCCAGTCGCTTACCTGTTGCACAGTCCCCCTAAGGTTAGAGGGGCTGTGCAGAGACGGGGCTATTAAATACTGTTCTGGATGAGAGTCTGAGCTGCTCTACGTGCTAAACATCATTGCACTGCTGAAAAGTCCCGTAGGTTACAACAGCAAGAGTCTCTAGCTTTTTACTTGCGGTAACACCTTGCTCTGCAGAAAGTCCCCCCAAATCCATGGATGCCTGTTGGCCAAAGTGTTGTCCAACCTCTTTTAGGGTTGGCGTAATCTGCTCTGGTGGCATTATCTGAAGAGCAGGAGCTTCATTACTAGGAGTAACAAGGGGGGCTAAACTGTGCCCTAAAATAATTTAAGGCTCAGACCTGCACATGCAGATATCAGTGGTGACACTGTTTAATTCCACCCTGAATACCAATCATAGTTTGTTGTTGTCACTGGGTTGTAAGAGAACTATGCTGCAAACAATTTATTCACATTAGCAAGCGTGTTGATTCAGGGCAGTGTCTTGTGTGACTAAGCTTGGCAAGGCACAACCTACAGTCCTCGGTGAGGACCAGCACATTTGCTTGGCTTTCAGAAAAGAACATTTAAAAATAGGAATGGTGAGCAGCTTCCAGGTGAATCTTCAATATTTTCAAAAGCATCTGCAGAATTTTTAGCTAGGTTGTTTTTTCTTCTTTTTTTTTAATACTTCTATCTCCTTTGTAATGTTATCACAGTTCACCAGTTCTACCTGACAAACTGAAGGGGATCACTTCTAAAACAGATGATACAACTAGTCCACTGGAACTTTTGGACAACAATTGCCCCAAATTTGCCCCAAAGCCTCAGGCCTGAAATGAGGAATTGTTGGCAGAGGGAACAACAAGGGATCTCAAGAGCTTGGACTTGCTGCAAATTCTTTAGTATTGATTTTTGTAGATCCTACTGAATTTACAACCAACTGCAAACCTACAATTGTCACTTGAAACAGGTCCTGGGCTTGCATCTTTTGTACCTCTTCATGTTCAGTTGTTCATCCACGTCCTGCGATGTGGAGCGCCTAGAGGAGCATATGTTAGCGGTAGCTGCAGGTTGCTGCAGTGGGACTATTTGTCTTCTTCCCTTTATGCTCAGTGAAGTGCTCACTCAGATTCATTTGATTCCTTGAAATATTTTATGAAGTGTTGACTCTGTTAGTTTTAACAGAGTGATATATATGAATGGGCGTAATACAGTGTTAGAGATGAACAGTCACAATCATCAAAGGCTCTGGACTGGTGGTTCCCAGCCTCTGTCCTATGGATCACTGATAATCCATGAGGCCTCGGCAAGTTTGCTGCAGGTGGTCTGTGGAACTGTATTAAATAATAATGTTCACAGTCATCAATTAAAATTTTGATGAGAAGACTGTGCGGCAGTCTGCAAGAAAATCTGAGAGCTGAGAGTAATCTACTAGCCTGAAAGCTCTGAGGATGTCTGCTTTACAGGAATGCGTCTCAGCCTGTGGTCCATGAGGCATTAGAAGGTATTTTGGGAATGTTTTCAGATTAAATACATGCCCAGTTAAATGAACACACTTTATTACTCATGCAAGCAAGCAAAAGAAAAACAACAAACCCCCCTCGCTTCAAAATAAAAACAAGAAAATAAAAGTAATAAATGAACACTGAAGCCTCAGCCTAGTTTGTGCTTGCTTGTATCTAATCCCCGTGTTCCCAGTGCTCCTCAGAGACCCAGAAGCACTGCTCTAGAAAGCCGCACATTGCCACAGCCTGGATCAGGGCTGGCAAAGGTCTGCACGCTCCGGAGGAAGCAGGCAGGGCAAGCGAGCGCTGGGACGTACAGGTGCGCTGGCAGAAGGTCCTGAACAAGTGCTGCATTTCCTTCTCCTTTTACATCTCGCCGCTTGGAGTGTGTGCGCGGCTGGCATGCAGTGGAAAAGTCAAACTAATTCTGATGCTTTTCCCTATTCTGGGTGGACTAAGTCAGAGAAAGCACTTACGGCAGCCTTTGTGGAAGGGTTACAATATAGTTGATACTTTAGGAGCTATAGGAAGTTCTTAATCCTTCCCTGCCTACGGGACTGTCATTTATAGACTTGCTATTGTCTCATCTTTTATAAGGATGTTTCCTTACATTAAGGTTCCAGGAGCAACCGGACTTGGCCATTGTTCACAGCTATTTCAGTTTGTGGTTTAATGCACATCTAGTATTCTGTTTGTGCTTTCACTGCTCTCCTACGCAGCAGACTGTACCTACACACTGGCTTAGGTGACATCATTCTCAAAACATTCAGTTCTGTGTTTCTTTTTTTTCCTGATTTGTCTGTGCATCTTGATTTTGCATTAACCTAGTTTATTACAGATAACACGATAAAGCACACATAACTTTATGCATTTAGTTGGTCATTTCATGTTCAGTTCTTGTTTGATGAGCAGGCACGCTTGCTTACAAAAAAGCTTCTGTGTGTTGCTTTTCTACCAAGTTAAATCCTTTTTATAAAAAAAAGTAGTCTCTTACTATATAACAAGAATTAATTCAGCCATGAGCAGACAAAATGGAAGTGCAGAATATTTTGCATGTATAAAATTTAGCTTGAGGTTAGTGGTGGTTTAATTACAGGATTTTTTTATTGCTATTCATACAAACGCCCATTGTTTTCTGCTTTGATTTATCTCCAGCTCAGCCCCCTTCAGAACCCCATTTCTGGCAATCTCAGCAACATGTGGGGGTCTGGCAGCTTCTGCAAACGTTGCCATCTTCCCTGCGCTGCTCCTTCTTCTGCGCTGTTACACCCGCGCCACAGCCTGTCATTTCTCAGAAGCCCTTAATGATGCCTTTCCTCTGTCATCTGCCCCACGGCTTTTCCAGAATCAGACGTTTTTGTCAAAGTTTTTCAAACCAATCTAGAAATAGATACAGAAATAAAGGCAGGTGATCTGGTGATCGGGTGATGGGGTGACGTTCTGCCACAGCCTTTCTGCCCTGCCTTGGGCAGATTACAGACCTCCAGAGCTCAGCTCTTTGTCCACAAAATAATAATAATAATAACAACTTTGCAAAGTGCTTTTATATGTCTGAAAGCTTTGATGCAAACTAAAAGCTACCTAGATTTTGTCAAACCTAACTCTCTACCTTCTCCACTGCTGTCTTTTAGCTGTGAAGATTTGCTGATAAGCCTTTTAGAGTCAGTTTTTGCTGTATGCCTTGCATAGAGCGACATTTGGGCTTTTAAATTACCCTTGTGTTTGTAACATACATAGCAGCGCTGATACAATTTTTTCCACATGCGCTCTGGCTCTGCTGAGCCCCCACCCCTGAACAAACTACAAACAGCCGGATGGTGCAGGGTCCTGAGCGCCCGGTAACCCTTGCGTGCTCCAGGCTGTGCCCAGCTTTGTCACAGCCGTTAGTGGGCCAGCGCACATCCAGACGTGTGCTCCAGCCCTTCCTGCGCCCCAGTTACGCCTTGCGTAGCAGTTCCTCTCGCTGGTGAGCTGCTCTTGTAGTTTCCAGTTATGTAACACATCTCATTTTGTGAATATGTGAATTTAACAGCTGTCAGTGTCAGCAGGGGTTGGGGGGGGGGCGGTTTTTTTTTTTGGTTTTTTTTTTTTTTTTTTTTTTGGCAAGCTGGCATTACTCATCAGTCTCATGGTAGTTTTGTTTGAAAAATGCTTGTGTTAGAAAAAGTGGATTTATCAGCTCAGCACTGTATGGTGCTAGCATGCAGCACAACAAAAGACAAGTGCTCATTTCAGTAACGCTTGCAGCATTTCATGGGGCCCCCAAATAGGCTGAACAAGGCTTCTCTGGCAACTAACCCCAAGTACAGTGGGAAACCGTTAAAGTGGCAGTGTCACTGCCTGCAAAAAGGATTTGGTTTTCTTCCATCGTTTATTGCTGCCTTTTTTTTTTTTTTTTTAAATAAAGACTATGAACTGCATTAGGAATTTCACTGAATATTGGAGAAAAAAGGGGCCGAACTGAAAATGTTGTGCTCTTAGCAGTCATTTTTTTCTCATGGTTTCTTGGAGCATAGACCAAAACTGTCTGTCCTTCCCCAAGTGGGTCTGTTTCATGGGGAAAAATAGGATGCTTGCAGGTTTTTCAAGTAATATTACAAAGTTAGTAGTGCTGCAGCCTTTCAGGGAGAATGCATTCTCTCTTTAAATCAGTTTATTTTCAGAATGATTTGCTGCACTTACACTTTCTTTTGTAACTGCTCTTCCAGAATGCGAATACAACCTGGAGAGTTTTCTGTATTTAACTGAATGTGTCAGGTGGTTAAAATCATGTTTTAAAAACAGTGCTACATGCTGCAAATGTGTTAAACCCTTTGTTCATATATATTTAAAACAAATGTATTTTTCAGTATTTACTTATTTATTCTCTCTGTTTACACTCTGTACAGAGAGTGAAGATAAACAAGTGAGTTTCATTTTTGCTGAAAAATTGTCTTTTACATTTTCAGGTTCTCACAATACTGTCAAGATGCTACAAGCCCCATGTGACACAGATTAGAGGGAAACACTTATTTGAAGAAATCTTTGTCATTAGCTGTATTGTAAGTTTTATGAAAGGTTCAATTTTATAAAATGCAAATTCTGACTAATTGTTCCTCTGCAAGCCTTCACGGTCTCTGTAGCTGCATGGTTAATCTACTACCTGCCTCTACTCAGGTATCCGACAGAAGTCAGAGCTGGGTAAAACACGTCTTCACAGATCAGTTACATCTATTTTAAACTTTTATTTGCTAAAATGTGATTGTTTACTGTAACTTGCATCCGTGTATTTAAACATGCACACATTTAAGGCTGCACAACAGGCAAATGCACCCCGCCGTGGGGGCACACACACACACACACAAACACATTTCCCTGCGTTCAATTCCCACACGTGGGTGGGCTCCAGACGCCACCGTGGCTGGGTGGCTGGGAGGAATGGGTGCACGCAGCTCCCATCTCATCCACTGGGTCACCGTGGAGAGAGGTGGCCACAGTGAACTGTGCTCTCTGCAAGGACAGGGGTTTGCAGTTGTGGCTGCTGGAAAGCCTGTAACACCTCAGGCAGAGATGTAGAGGCCGGAGACATAAATGCATCCCGGCGTTGCGTTGTGTCCGCACGCACAGCGCGCAGCCCCTCCAGCCTCCCCACCCCTTCCCGCAGTGTCCGGCAGCATCCCGTGGGCAGACGTGAAGCAGCCACCTCTGAGCTCGCTGTGATGAACCTGTCGGCTTTCAAACCCGTCTGAAGACAGTGCTGCGGTAGCCGGTAAGATGCTTGCATTTCAGCTCAGTACCCAGAAAACTGGGTACTTTCTAGGGTGTTTCTGAAGTAGTGTGGACAAATTGGAGACCCTTGGTTCTTAGCCAGAGCAGGCACAGGTCATGTACCAAAATGATGCTTCAGGGGAGCAGGGAAGATGTTCAGGAGTTCTTTGTCCCTTGACTGGAGTAAATTTGAAAGCTATGGAGAGGTACAAAGCACGGTGTGGGGAACCAGGCTTTGAGGGCGTGGAAACCATGGAAGAACTTCCATCACTGATACTCTGATGCCCTCTATCTTGTTCCCACCCAAGGCAAAGCTCACTGCCCCCCCTGCCCAGGGCTGTAAGTGAATGATATTTCCTTCACGACTCACCATACCCCCATGTTTGTAGCTCATCCCCTGGTGCCTGGCGGAGTACCCGGGGCCAGGCACACCGCAAGACCCCACTGTAGGAGTGTAACTAAGAAATGCAGTTGGGAAGGCCAAGGAAAGGTTCTATCAGTAACTGTGTAAAGGTGGGGGTAGCTGTTCCAGCATAGAGAGCAGGTACAGAGACGTTTCGCCCATACCTACCGCAGCAAAGTTGTGGTCGTTGACTTGAGTGACGGGAATGGGGGACTGGGATGTCTCAGCCCAAACTCCCTTAAGCCTTGACTTGGTGGTTGAGATCTTGAATACAGCCAGAGCCTATGACATTAAAGGCTTTATAAAAGCAACAGTGCCAGTTTAAAACCAATCTCCCACATTACCAGCAGCCCCAGCAGGTGTAACGTGATCCAGGCAGCCCAAGCCAGTGAGTAAACAAACTGTGGCTTTCTGAACGAGTTGCACCAGAGAAACACTCCTCGCTGGGAATTACAGTGGGTGTTTGTGCTAAGTGAGCTGAGCTGCTATTGAAAGACCTGTGAAAATGGACAGACTCCTATGATGGTTAATTCTTCTTATTCCACACAGGTTTTTCCCTCTACACCCAAAATGAGGTAGGGGAAAAATTGTAGGTGAAAATTTCCCTAATAAGCCTGTAAAGTCTGGTGGGGTTGTGTGTGATCTAGCTCCTTGAACTTCAGTGGGGTCTGTTGCTGGGTTTTCCAGAGAAAGCCAGAGAAAACAATCCTACCACTTCAAAACTGCCAAGCCAGTCAGTGGCATTTAATATTATCCCCAAGGAAGCTGCTACCCTGCTCTTTTGTTGTGTTCCCAGTCCCATCTCCAGTGAGCAATATTAACTTCAGGGCTTTTTACTTGGCTACAGCATTGGTTACTTTTTCCTCCTTCAACGCCGATGCTTAAGCTTCCCAGCCATGGTGAATTCATCCTCTGTAGGCAGCCCTACTGCACCCAGACCTTCCCTGGCGGTTCCCTTGGGTCCAGCCGAACAGAGGTTCACTGCACCATTTTAGATCATCTTGGTGTTACTGCCTGGCTCCCTAGCTGGGAGAAATGCGTAAAAGTTAAAAAAGGTGCTAATCTGTCCGAGTAGAGTCTGGACCTTGATAAGTGTTATGGGTTTGGCAGGCTTTAAGGCTCACCGTAGAGTCCTTGGAGCATGTAGATGGTGGGCCCGCTGCTCTGAGGTCCCAGAAGTTCAGCTCTGCTCCAGTGTTTCTGCCTCCCAGCCTAGGTCCCATCCTGCCCCAGAGAGCCTCTCCCCCCTCCCCATGCCCACACGCCGGTTTCTCATGACTTATGATAACATATAAGCAGCTTAGAGAATTCTTATCGGAATAAGTTGAACACAATGCAACATTTAACTCTTAATGACAGCCACCTCTGACTGTGAGTGACATGTTATAAATTATGTTTGAACTGAATTTTTTTTTCAGAGGCAGATATTCCTTCTGCCACCCAGTCAGCCCTGTAACGTTGCACTTGTGGCCTTAATCCCACTTGGATATGTGCCCTGCTGCCTCCACTTTCCGTCACTTGGGTACTTTAGTATTCTTGAACAAGTGAACAATCTTTGTTTCTGTACCTTATTAGGCCAAAGACCATAGCAGCTAGCGATGGCATCAGCAGGCCCTGCAGGCAGGATTCTCTGCAGACACAGCCAACCTCCAACAAACCCCTTTTTATCCTCCTGTTTCTAGGAAGAATTATGATGGTGGTGCCCTGCTGTTGATCAGTCAAATCTGTGGTAGGCCTAGAGATAAGTCCTGTAAGTGTGGTGTACTGTAAAACAGCGGCTCCCATTCATTAGTAGCTCGTGTGTAATAAACCACCCAAAGGAGGGGGGTGGGGAGGGAGAGGGACGAGCAGCTGCAGTATGCAGGAACAAACAACACAACTCATTCTTGGGAGCCAAAACTTTCTAATTTGCTGCTGGGCTGCTGGGAGCACTCAAATTCTTTCTGGTAATGCGCTCGTGCCCTCAGTGCTTCTCTCTGCCTTTCCCGAGTCCTGCTCTCTTGAGGTCCCTGAGTCTGGGATAGTTTCACTTTGAACCCAAAACACAGAGGGTAGCTGAGCGGGGAGGAGGGGAGCCCATCGGCTGCCCAATGTTTGCAGACTCCGGCGTAAGCAAGCGGTGGACTCTGAGACAAGTCGTTCTGCTGCGGAATGGCTGTTGCACGTATCTGCTTGTGCAGTGAGTAAACAAAGCATCACATGGGCTGCAGAGCAAGCACGAGTAGTGGAGCGAACCCGTGCATATCTGAGGCATGCAGGAGGAACAGAGTATCTCAAATGTTGTTACTGATTCAGAGCCCAATGGAATATTTAGAAACCTGTCTCCCTAGAGGCAAAAAACCCCAAGCAAACCTCAAATCAGTAATAGCTGAAAAGTTACTTGGCTTACTTTCTACTGTTTTTTCACACATTCCTCTAAATATGTGAGTGTGATATTTCCCCATTGAAAATGCTTATAGGCGTGTGAATTTAAATGGAATCTGCCAAGTGTAACGTAGGATGTTGCATGTGTTGAGATGTCAGTAGTCCCTAATACTTGCATAGCTGTGAATATGTTGGTGCTTTAGGATCTCAGCCTTCTCCGACGGTCTGTAAAGCATTTCAGACCAGGAATTGAAATTATTTGTTTGCACAACTGCTGTCATAGACCGGACCTTTGTGCCAATGTTTGTACTGTCACAGGAAAATGAAATTATTTTCAGATAGATGCTGCTCCGGAGGACGGCTGTACCCTTGCAGGAGATGACAGTGACTGCTTTTTCACAGTGATGTGCCAGGCTGTGACGGTGCTGGGACTGCCTCCTAATATTTGTATAGACAAGGGCTACTTTAATGGCAAATTCAGGCTTGGGCCAAACTGCGAGCACTCTTTATGTGGCCAAGGCAAAATCACAGATTTGAGCTTTCCCACTTTCCTGCAGGAGATCCATCTTTCTTTCTCCTCTCTGGGAGGAGCTGTGCTGTGAGTTGCCAGAATCTTAAGCTCTGAAATGAGAGGTGCTTCTGCCAGGCTGCTGCTTGGTGAAGTTACCCAGTGGGTTGAGGTAAAAAAGTCTCAAAAGAGCCCTTGTGTGCATCCACAAAATGGTGTTAACTAAACCCGGGCACAAAATGGTTTTCTTATCTGAAAGTTTAGGTCGTGCAGTTTAGGTAGCCCACCACTATGAGTTCTGATTGTGGCATTTTAGCATGTTTGACAAAGCCAAAGTAATTCCCCAAGCTTAGGTAGACAGGTAGGTGGGCAGATACCTTTATAATCAAAATTCTTGGGTCAGTGTCAATTTCCAGCATGGAGCCTAATTTCACTATGCTGTTGCCAGGATTTCCAGCTAAAATTGAAACGAGGAGGATTTTATGGGAATCTCTCCATGACTTTTCAAAGAAAATTGCAAAGGTAACATCTCTGGTAATTGCTGCATATCTTTGCTGTGTAAGTAGACGGGCCTGTAGCAGAGAACCACCAGCAGGAAAACTCCAGCGCTGGTCAGGCAGAGCTGCTCCCCTGATGGCAGGCAGCGCACAGCAGTTACCTGTCTGCCATCGTGTTGTCAGCAGAAGGTTGATGAGATCAGAAAACTGAGTGGCTGGGCTGGGTAGGTATGTAATCAGGGGAGGGAGTTTTTTCTGAGGGTTTGAGCCCCATCTCCAACACAAGCAAAGCCATGTAATCCTTTCCTTGCAATTAGAGCTGCAAAATAACCCCTGGGCCAGAGCACTCACGCAAGGACCAATTAGACAAGCTAGACAGTGGGAAAAGCTAAAAATAGCAAATAATCTGCCTCCACAAAAATACCTAGAATCGTTAGAAAAGGATGTTTTCTGAATTTCCTGGGAATCAGTTACTGGTTTTATATTTTCATAGTGTTCTGCCAGAAGGGCTGTATTCTAACCATTGTTTGACAGAGGTAAACACGAGTACCCAACTCTCTTCTTACACTTGAGACACTGAACAAAGCTGAGTAAGTTCTGAGATTTTAATATCTAACCAACTGAAACTGGGGGAAATGAATTTGTTCATATTGAACTGAGGCAAGATATGCCTTAGTGCTCTTTCAAGAAAAGCAGTCTAATAATCTGGGGGTAAATAATGACTTATTTGGGGTTATTTAATGACTCAACCCAGTTTTCTTTAAAAAAGGATGTATGAATCAATTATATTCATCCATTAGCTGAATCCAAACTATTATAACAACTCCTTTTAGAAAGTATATTATTTGTGAAAGGATGACAATGGCTGACTTATTTTGCAGCACTCCTGAGCTGGATGAAATGTAAAAATAAAAAAGCTAATCAGAACAGAATATTTTTAGTCCTTTGCAGGGAACTATAGATGATGCTATGTTATTAAGAATGATCTTAAAGGATGATTTGACTGTTTCTGATGCATTTTATTAAATGTAACATAACTCAGACCTGAGGCTTGCAAGTAAAAAGGTATGTTCAGAATTAGCTGTTTACTAATACATGTAAAAAAGGGGTTATAGGTTGCTATGATTTTTTTTTTTTGCTGGTGACTTGCGTAATACTGTATGAAAAATGCTGTGAACAGTAAATGATATTCTATTCTGTCTTCTCTATCCACAGGAGATGATTGAAGAGGAAAAAAACCCCCTATAAAATTAAACAGCAAACTGTGTATCTGTGTGCACATACACGTGTGTATGCATGTACCGTTGCTGGTATGCCTGTTTTCAAGTGGAGGTTTCAGTGATGGATGATTTAGCATAAACTTTAAATGTATGACAGACTGTGTCTTGTGTGGTGCCTGCAGCTTATTTCATGAGCTGCTCTTTCCCATTCCAGGCAAGCGTAATGTGTTGCAGCGCTGTCAGCACCCCACCAGCCTCGTGACGGGGGTGCTATATTGAAATTCCAGGAGCTATTTTCCCACTGCCGACTTGGATCAGAAGCCACTGTGGTGGGAAGGGGCTGCACTGGGGCCAGCCGGGCTCTCGGGGTGCTGCACGGCGGCGGGAGGCGTCGCTGGCCCTGGCGTTCCTGCAGATGTGACCATCGGAAGGGTCTCTGGCAGCGCTGCGTCCATGTGTGTCGTGTGCACCCGGGCGTGTGAGCGCGGCGGGTGTTCGCTTGCCTGGCTGCCGGACACGTGGTGACCGGGGCTGGGGACAGCAGCCCTGGGGCTGCTCGGGGCGCTGGAGTTGCTGAGATCCACCCCATCCCTCCAGCCCTGCACAGTCTCCTGGCCTGTGTGAAACTCTGCTCAAAGTTTCTGCTAAACGTGAATTTAATGTGCTTTCAGTCTTGCCAACCTCTTTTAAAATGAAAACGTTTATGTTGAGTAAAAGGCATGTTTGCCTCTCCAAATAAATGGAATTATGGTTGCAAAATCTGACTTAATCCTGAAGCTCTTACACTGTACAGTAAGTAGAAAAGAAAGAGGATTGCTTGGAGGAGCAGGGGTTAGCAGGACCAGGCTCCATTTTATATAATCTCGCTTGTTTTCCTTCTGATATTTAATATATCTTTTTCAGAACTCCCACTGGCTGTTTATCACACAGTCAAAGTAACTTTACATCTATTACCTAATGGTAAACAAACTAATAATTGAAAATAACGAGGGATGGTACAGAGAGTGCCCATCCAGCTTTCCTGCTAGGAAAATTCGAGGATTGTTAAAGAAACCAAAACTGCCATTCTTCCAGATGTATTTTTATCATAAAGTGATGTCCTTTCTAAATCCATTTCAGGACTTTTCTCAAATGCGTTGTAATTATTTGTTCTTTTTCTACATTTTTTTTCTTTGTGAAAGTGTATTTAGAGTCTGCGTTGACATTTCAAAGGATATGAGAGAAGATGTTTACAAAGTAATGGTGCCATTTGAATTAGTTATATTTCTAAAAATGGAATTTCTGATCAGATAACATTAAAACATTTTTGTATTCATTTTTGTGTGTTTTCATGACATTTATATATTTCTACTTGTGATTTTGGTACCTTGTCCCATGTTACCAGGCTAATTAAGGAAAGTGGGATCAAAAGTTCTATTATTCCTACAAGTCAATCTGTTTTATAACCCCACTGCTGGTCTCAGTATTCTCTGAATTCAATGATTTGGATTTTGATTTAATTTTTTTTTCTGCTAAAGCCCTGAGGTACCTGTATTCCAGTTGGTAGACTGCATATTCAGGACATCTAAAGCTGAAAGAAGCCTGGGCAAGAAGAGTAATTTGTTTAGTGGATGCATTCAAATGAGTCTCCCACAAAGACTAAAATGAAGACTGAATGAAATTTATTGTGGCAACGTTTCCTTTGTGGGCTGCAAAAACATACGTACAGAGAATTGGACAAAGAAAGTTTTGCAAGCTTGATTTCAAAGCTGAACCCTTTTGCATGGAAAAAAATATTTTAAAAAATCCTCCTGGAAGATGAGACTTCGTTTTTGCTGTGCAAAGCGGATATCTGGCCGGTACTTCATACGCTGCTGTATTGTGACCCTGTAAGGGGATTTTGTACGTGAACAAAAATTGGGCCCAGCAAAGGGCGTAGTCAGTGTTAGAGGCCAAGGTGAATCTTTGTTTCTTCCTTCTGCCTAGGCTGAGCTTTCATGGGAGCTCAGCCTGCTGTAACTGGGGGGTTTCTGCAATCGCCTGCTGCCCATGCCTCCCTGTCCCCTCATCCCTTGCGGCACCTTCCCGTCCCTTCCTATGGCCGACAGAACAAGGAATGGCTTTCTGCCAGCCCAGCCCGCAGACTGGCTGGGTGCGGGGTCAGAGCAGCAGGGACCTGGCTGGGGCTGCCACCTGCCGAAGCCCCATGGGGACCCCAGGGACACCCCGCGGGGCTGGTGCAACCCCTGCTTGTCGCTGAGATGGGGCGGCGGTGGTGGCCTGCACCAGCCCACCTGCACCAGCCCACATCCCTACCTGCACGCGTGGGGTGGTCTCGAGCAAATGCCGCTTTCTTGAAACAAGTTTATCGGCCGTGGAGCCTGGGTTTTGTGCACAGGGCCAAACGGAGCCAGAAACACAGGGGATTTCCAAGCAGCGTCTCCACCCCTTGCAGGGTCTGGCTTTTGCTGCTGTAATTCTGGAGTGAAATGAACAGTCCGTGGTAAGAAAATAAAGCAGTGTTTTTAACCTTTTGCCACTGAAAATGATCGAAAGCAACATTTAGATTTAAAAGAAACTGGTTTTCTTCCTGACAGAGATGTTGCATGAAACTTTTTAGCCAGTTCCAGATTGAAACCAGCTCACTTTTTCTTTTTACATTCAAATTTAAACTAGTTTCTATTCAAAGTTTTTAAAGGGACATACACATCATCATTCTTCAGCATGACATTTGAGTCTCACCCCCTACCAGGCAGGGTACCTTAACCTCCCTGTTGCTGAAAAGACTAGAGAGAAAAATAGCTTGTTTTTTTGTACGTTGCTTCACATGGTCACTTGGTACTACTTGGAGTAAAGTGAGTTCATTGTAACTCTTCTGCTTTGTGTTTCACCTTTCGGTTTGTGTGGGACTTTCTGTAGTTGTACAGACATGAGCAGAGAAAAAAAATGAAAAAGCAAGGAAAAGTCTGCCCTGAGAAAAATCACTGTGTGGATTATATGGGCTACATGGGCTAGACACAGGTGGGCTACATGAAAAGAAGATTGTTTTGTAGATGACTTTGGGACCATCTGCTTATCAACGTCTCCCTAAAAAAGTTAATAATAAAAAAAATCAAGCTGATCAATCCCTACATGCCAGTGTAACTGTACTATAAACTGGTTTCGCGGAAACTGCTTTAAACACAGCTGTGAAATCCATGTGGGCAAATCTGTGAATATTTTTCTCTTAAGTATTTTTAAGCAGAAATCAAGGAAAGGTCTTTTTTTGTGTTTGTTTTGTGACAGGGAAACAGACCACAGTTATGCAGAACAAATATATTACTGAAATATTCCTTACATATCTCCCTATCTTAAGCCATTCCAACTGAAAGCTTTTGTAAGCGTGTGGGGGCAGCACTGACCTTTTAATTCTGTTTATATGATGACTAGAAAAAAAAATCCTTGGTCAAGGAGGGCCTGAACTCGTAGGAGTTGCCTCAAGATGTTTTAAGCAAATACAACTTGAGGCGTTTCTGCAGGCAGCCAGCCCTGCTCCAGCGCTCCCGGCTGGCGGCAGGCACCTGCCCGGCTGGCACTGCTTTAAGGGAGACACAAGGACACAGCACTTATCCCAGCAGGGCTAAGAGATGGCCAGTGCTGAGGTCCTGTGCCTGTGAGCGCTTACACATGGCTCAGCATCTTGTCAGATGCAATTTTGCTCGTGCCAGCACGGGCCCAGCGCGGAGGCAGTGGTGGGGCTGTGGTTCCTGGGTGGCTCTTTGCAGCGGGCTGAGGTGCTTGGTGGGTGCTCACCGGATCCAGAGCAACCTATGGGGCCACCCCATGCCTATGGCAGGTGCTGCCCAGCAGCGTGACTCGAGGCTCTCAGCATGCAGGTTTGCAGGCTGGATGTTCTGGAAGCACCCCCTGCCCCACCAGCTGCTCTCCCGTGCTGCCAGCCATCTGCCTGCCGCGCAGGCCGGCGGAGGCGACCCAGCGGCAAAGCCACGCACGCAGGGTGGGTGCTGCACCACCCGCAGGGACACGGCTCCGTAACCCGGGGCTGAGCACAGCTCTGGGGTGTGTTCCATGGCCTGGCTGCGGCATGACTAGTTCTGAGCTTCCCTGGCTCTGGGATGGCTGCTCACCCAGCCCCACAATGCACGTTGTTGTTTGAGTTCCCTTTCGGGTGGTTTTGCTCCCCAAAGCAGATGCTGGGGGAGCCTCTCCTCCGAGGGACAGCTGTGTTGCAAAACCACGTCCACGGAGGGTGAGGATGCGGGGTTAATGCACAGCAGCAAGAGAGGCATCTCACAGCGCTGGCACCTGTGAGATGGGGGGCTGCAAGGCAGCCCATGGGTAGGCAGAAATGGGGCCGTGTTAGTCTCTGTTTCTAGGAGTCAAACAACAGCTTTGAGCACATCCATCCTTGTTCTTCCCCCTTTTCTTTTTTTTTGCTTAGCCACTTGCTGCTACATCACTGCATGAAGATACGAGGCACAACCAGTGCACAACCAGAGCCACTACCCAGGGCTGCAATCCTGTCTGGTGCTGAGCCCCTGCACGGAGCCAGCAGCCAGTGCCCGCTGCTGCCATCAGCGCCGGGGGAATTAAGGGCATTTCACAGCTTTCAGGCACAGGAACAAATTGTAAACTGTAGTGTTGCATCCATGTGTGAACACACACACACACACAGACGCACAGAGAAAGCCGCCAGCAGCTGATGCTTCACACTAATCACTCTTATAAATGCCTCTAATTAGACTTATAAATACGTCTAACTTTCCTACAGGGAACAAAATGCCCAACAGGCTTAATGTAAACTCAGGGGAAAAAAAAGAGTTAAAAAGATGAGTAAAAGCTATTTTTAAACCTGGCAAGTCCTAGACCAGCACTCTTGAAAATTCAACCAGTGCTACAGAAATCCTAAATTGCAGTGCCCTGCACCCCCCGGAGCCCTTCAGGCTGCTGGAGGGGAGCCGCAGCATGGGCAGATTGGGGGTGAGCAGCCGGGGGAGGGGCTGCAGCCCTCAGCCTTTGTAGCCGGAGGGCGAAACATTGGGATCCTGCAGAGAGGGAACACAGAAACCCTCAAGGCAGAGAGAAATAGGCCTAGACAAAAGCCCGTTACATGGTTGCAAATCACCCCACTGCTGTTATTTTATTTACCGCTATCCGCAGGAGGATTGTTTTCTCTTGCAAAATTTGAAGGTTTTTTGTTCTTTCTTCTCCCCCCGCCCCCCCCCCCGCTTCACAACCGTGGTCACTTATAGCACAGTGCCACATACAGACTGGACTCACCTCCGCGCCCGGGCAGGGAGGGGGTGCTGCCAGCCAAGGCCATCCCAGCCCCCGCGCCCACCACCCTGGGTGCTGTTTTGATGAAAAAAAATAAACTTTTTTTTCTTCCCCCCGGGAAACAGCCCATGGGCGGCTGATCCGGCTGTCCGGGTGAGGAGCACAGCGCAGCCGAGCCCACCCTGTGCCGTGCACAGCCGCTCGCAGCCCCCGCCAGCCCCCCGCTGCGCCAGTGCCAACGCCCCATGGTTACCATCGGACTTTGTGCATTAATCTTTTTCAAAGCATCTCTATATTATTTTTGGAGGGTGTCAGACACAGGAACAAAGGCCTCTGGGGCATCACATTCATTTCTGGGTTGTTTGGGAAATAAATTCCCCTTTCAGCATCTCTGTAGTGCCGTGGAGCCAGGTTCATCTTCCCCATCCTGTTCAGCAGGTTAAGTTTAGGACTGCCAGATTTTAACCGTCGTAGTGAATATGAGTCCTCAGTAAAAACAACCCACAGACTTTTGTGCTTAGAAAAAGGTGCTGGTATGGACTGGGATTTGCTGGTGGGTCCCCCACCTTCAGCTTTAGGGTCTGTAAAACACCTTTTGGACATTATCTGCCCCATGCATGAAATCATCAACAGCGTGGGGAGGAAGGAAAGAAGGAGAAAAGACTGAAACTATGTAATTGCAGGGAAGAAACGACCCCTGCCCTTGCTGTAAACATTTTTTTGTGGTGGTAGCTGCAGTGGCCTGGCTGAGGGGAGCACAGGGGGGTGCAAGGGGGACCCCAGCAAGGTCCGGCTGCCCCGTCCCCAGCCAGCCACCTCGCAGCTGGGCAGTGAGCTCTCCCTCCTCTGACAGGTATTTAATTTACAAGGTGTTTGAACTGGTAATTAGCACCCAAACCAGGCTGCAGGAAAACCTGCTGGTCATCCCTTCGGAGCACAGCAGCGAGCTGGAGGGCTGATTTTCGACGGCTGATTTACCCCGAACAAAGGCCCCAAGCAGCACTGCGCACCCGACATGGGGCTGGTAACTCTAGAGCCAATGGGCTCCTTTCCCATCAGTTTAAAACAATGTTATTTTTTTCCAAGCTGATAACATTTTAAACATATGGCAAGACGGAGTTTTCTTGGGGGGCAGGGAAACCTGTGGATTTGCTATAAAAGAAACTTCTGTGAATAAGGAAACCCGTCCTGTGAATTCACCTGTTGCCAGCCAAGGAGAAATGTTTGGTGTTTTATTTCAATGAAGAATTTGCCGCATATCTGGTGCTTTATCTAACCTCACTCTTTGGAAGATTTGATGTTATGCTTGGCAGAGCTCTCAAGTCCAAGCTGCTTTATTATGCCGCACTCTACAAGTTTTAACATTTTAGACCGGTGGTATTGTGGGATTAAAAATATAGCCTGAAATCCTCACAGAATGGGCAAGGTGCATTTAATGTGGCCCAGATGAATCTTGGATTTTTTTATCAGGAGTTTATATAAGCACTTGATGGTGTTGGAATAAAAAAAAAAACCCAGAACTTTTTTTCTATAAGAAAGTTCTTAGAAACGCACAGCACAGCTGTGGCTATCCAGAGATCTTTTCTGGCCTTGACCAGCAACTGGATCACCTGCGTGTCCTCCTCTGCAGGTGCAGAAACCCAAAAAACCCTGTGTTACCTGTTGCCAGCAGTAGAATTTTGCCATGGTGCTACTGGTGTAAGTCTCTGCCATATCCTCAGTGCAGCTGTCCTGGTTTGAGCAATCCAGCTACTTCAGGTGAAGCTCAAGGGCAGAGGGTGCCAGGCAGAGCCGTTCGCTGCACAGGAGGTTTATGCCTCACACTCCCATTTTTATCAAGCTTTGTCTACTGGCCTTCACTTTTTAACTTTATACAAAGACAGAGCTGTCTTGTAGCAGCAGATCTTGATGGATAGTCTCAGCTTCTCAGTGTCTGTATAATGCCATTGACTACACGGACCGAAATTTACAGTCACGGCCACTTTCTTTAGCCCACTGCATTTAAGGAGGTCACTCTCAGGTGGGGTGGGGTGGGTGCTGAAACATGTCCCCGTACTCTGACCAGTCTCATCCATACTTCTTCATCTAAGCCTGCTTTTCACAAACGTGGGGTGTTCGAGCTGCAGTGTCTGGGGCTGCCCTTCACCTCAAGTGGTGACAGCTCCCGACGAAGGTGCAACATCAGCTAGCTGGGGACATAACCTCTAACATTACCACAGCTGGAGCCACTCAGGCTGTGTCTGTCATAGCACTGAGATTGCCCATATACAAAATGAATTTAGGATTACTGCAATTCACCGGTCAATGCAGGGCACGGTCCTGTTACAACCTCTAATTAGGGGTGGTAACATCTTGAGCACAAGTGGTAGGATTTTGTTCTTGTGGTGTTAAATGTTGGGCCTCACTGTTTGGTGCATCAGCTAAGGCTGCAAATAGGAAACCTCTTTTGCAGTGAAGACCCTACTTAACCTACCTCAATAGGTCCCAGCTGTGGGTTTTATTAGTAGAAAAATCATGCCACCTGCTTGACTGCAGTCCCTCAGTGGGGGTCTGGTTGGTGCCCAACAGTTGCTGCTCCCTCTCCAAGTAAGGATTTTAACTTTATTGCTATTTGTATGTTTTTTATTATAACATACAAGGTGTGTTGTTGTTCTTCTGGGTGGGGGGGCAGGGAATCTCTGTTCTTGGAGAAGGATGGGTATACAGTAAGTTTTGTGAAAGGTAGGTTGTTTGTTTAATGTTTTTGTAAGTGTACTGTGTGCCTAACCTGCAAATGTGTTTAAATCTGGTAGTGTTTTTCTTGAAACAGTTGAGTTTAATGTGTAAGTTCATGCTGAAGCTGAAAATAATTAATACATTTAGTTTCAAATGCCTGAAAAATTAATTCTGTGCTCAAAAAACCACAGATTTTTCATCTGGGATAGCAATGCTGTGTCATAACTGTAAGTGGAATAAAACAAAGTTTGCTGCTTTAATAACAAATATCTCCTTCACCACCATATTGCATCTCACTGAGTACAGAGAGGTATAACGGTGGCCTGTGTTAGCACTGAAATGGTGAGTGGTTTTAGGCGTCCCAGGGATATTCTAAAAAGTAACATGAGGAGTAAGTTAATTTTGTAAAAATGAGGCATGATGTAGGGAGCTGTGGCCTGGTCCCTCTGTGGACAGTGAAGCCTCTCAATGTGAAGTGCTGGCAAGGTGTATGGTAAGAGGTGGTCGTGTTGCCCATCAAAAATCCTGGGTCTGGGTTATAGACCAAAAATGTCAATGTGTTAATAACCCTTGGCTTGTTTGTCTACCACTTTGTGCAGTTAGGGGATGTTTTCCAGCTTTGCCTTTCTGCCTGGGGTTGGAGACACGCCCTGTATTTATTCGTACCTCAGAAACATTTGTAACTGCAGGAACGGGGTTTTTAAAGCCCACCCTGGATGCCTGTGGGATTGCCCACAGCCCCGGGGCTCCAGCTCTAAGCAACAGAAGGAAACCGGGGGTAGGGGGCTCAGCACCGGGAGCAGCAGCGCGGGTCTTCTCCTGGGCCATGTCCTCTCCCCCCAGCAAGGGCTGGAGCACAGCTTGTGGCTGGGCCTTAGTGGAGATGCTGTGAATGTGGAAACTAATGATCAGAGAGCAGAGTTCCATTTCTGCCTCCAAAGGGGACTGCGGTGGGGTGGGTGAAAGCAACTTCTTTTTCTGGGGGTCCCATATAAGCGCTCTTTTGCATCACTTGTGGGCTGGGGATCAGGCAGCCTCCCAGCCCTGGGAGCCCCTGCACACACTCCCACCACATCTAAAAACGTTTCCTGGTGGAGGATGGGGAGGGATGATGCTTCTTGGTGACCGCTCAGGGGTCGCAGCGCTGCTCGGATCTGCAGCAGCTGGCTGTGAAAGCCAGAGCTTCAGTCTTGGGGTTCCCGTGTGAAGGATGCTGGTATCTGAGTGAATATTTAAGGGTTATCTGCTGTCTTTAAGCCAGGTACAATTGCCACAGAAATCTTTCAGTGTTTTAAAGTTGTGTTTGGGGACACTTTAAGTGTGTCATTGAATTAATTTAATCACCTGGCCTACTCATACCTCCCCCCCAGTCAGGATCGTGTTAAATGTAGTTGGTTTTTCTTTTCCAACAACAAGGAAGAAACTGAAGAAAAAGAGTCAAAGCAAGTGCTGTGTACTGGCTTTTGGCTCTTCATCTGTGTGGAACATATCTTTATTAATTTCTGTAATTATTTTAATAATGACTAATATGATGCTATAAAAACCATAGTTGTTACTGTGCTAAGAGTTCAGGAAATGAATTAGAAAAAACCACTTAACTCGCATGAAGGTTTTAAATATCTTGCTAAAAGCTGCTGGACCCAGGCTCCCAGATCTCTCTCTGCAGAGCACACTTTAGCTTTGGACATACCTTTTAAAGACTTTAAACAGCTTGAGACTTGTAGTTTGCCACAGGAGCTTAGAGAAAATTCATGTTTCTAGATTTTAAACCCTGAGTTGGAGTACAAGAGCCCTGCTCAGGAAGGTAAGGAAAGGTGTAACAAGGTCTTTGAACCACATACATTCAGGTTGTACCTTAAAGTCAATTCTAAATTTAATTGAAAGCTGAGGGCAAGGGAGGCAGAGTAGCACCGATGTGCTGACTTATTTTGAAGTGTGTGAGGAGTTGTGCCGCTGAACGCTGGATGAGCCGCAATCTTAATGAAATGGCCCTGGGCAGGCGGGCAGGAAGGGGGCCTGGGTGAGGTCTGGGACGGTGTGTGGGGTTCTTCATCTGTGCAGCCTTTCCCTGGAGTCCGGTGCTCTCGAGCTGACGGCAGCATGTGAAAGATGGCGAAGAAGTCATGTATTTAAACAAAACCTCCAACAGAAGATTTTGCAGGAGTTTTATTGCACTGGAGAAGTGATGGATGAACAGAACCAACAAGACATGGTTGTTTGAAAATATTACTGGAAAAGGCAATATTTTCACTGAGCATGTGCTCAGTTTGAGTAATAGCGCTTCTCCCTCCATTCTTGAGATATTCAAGAGATCCACCGGTAAAGGAGGTGACAGTGTTTCACCCTCCGCATGGATGGAGATGCTGAGGTGTAGGGGGGTACAGTGCCTTGTCCCATGTCACCCAGCAGGCCAGGGGCAGCCTGGACAAATCTTCCTGCTCAGGACTTTGCGAGCCTGATCTTGCTTTAGCAATAACTGATGCCGATCTGACAGAAGAGCACCCACTAAGAGAATAAGGGCTCTTGGTGGTATCAGCAAAGTTTTCCTTTGCTTTGCTATGGTTTTATACCAGAATAATAATATCTTTGTAATGTTTACCCGCCTTTGGTGAAGGAACTGCTCACACAGGTGCTTGCCTGCACTTTCCAGCCAGGTGTGCCCAGACCAGTCTCCCAAAGCCTTCTCCAGCCAGCCATGCTGCATGAGCTGCTCTGCTCCAGGTCCCTCAGTGCCACCCCCACTGGGGGTTGATTAGCACCAGCTTTTCCTTTTCTCTCTAATGACTTTCCTTGTTTAGAGTGAGGCTAAGGGGGGAAAAATGCAGTGTTACCCACGGTGGCTTTACTGGCTGACAAAAATTTGTATTGCTTTGCCGTAGAAACAGGGATGAATATTATGGTCTTTTCTGCATGAATTTGTGGTTACTTCTACTGCCTCACTGGGCTGATTTGTGGCTGACTGCAATGAGGATGCGGTAACGTCTTGCTCTCCTGGAGTCTGGAACAGAAACCACATAGAAATATGGTGGGTGCGATGCTAGACCCTGAAGAGGAATGTATCTTACAGTATGTGGCTGTCTCTTTAAGCTGTTGATATTTATAGCTGTCAGCTGTTAGATTTAGTAAGCTCCTTGATGAGCTGGGAAATCATGTACTTGGGACAGTGGCAATGGTGATGTCAGTTTTTTTGACTGTAATTTTACCAGCAAGTTTCCTGTTCTTTCCAGTTTTTAAAAAATGAGAAATAAATATAGAATTCATATGGGATGTTTTCTAAGTCATAAGGTAGGTATTTTTAATCTAAGCATCATGTACATGCAGTTATTCTCCACTTGAGTACTGTCTTTGCTTTTTTTTATTTCAGAAACACTCAGTAAGAGCTTTAACAACAACTACTGCCCTTCCCAGTTCACACCAGGCTTTACTAAAAGTAGACTGCAGTTGTCTCCTCTAGCCTAAAGTTTCTGAAAGCTGCTTCCCAAGTCCAGTTTGGTCTTGTTCACCTCTTTATTTATGGAGGATAAAATTAGTCCTTTCACCTGCATTACACATTAATTCCTCGGTCTATTTAATAGAAGACTTGCACGAGTTGTTAGTCACGTGTCGACCACTTACACCATGTCTAGACCCAAATCAATAGCTCATGGGGAATTAGCTGAAATGCATGAGGCTTTTAAAGCATATATTTTTATACCAGAAACGAAATTGCACTGAGCTCAAGGATTTTGTGCTGGATATTCCCAAACGTTGATGAGAAGGGATAAGGGTGTCATCTCTACTGTCATAATTCCTGCAAGTTTTGGCATGTTCTTGCAAATCTTTGGCTTGTAAGTTTTGTTTGTGGGGTTTTTTTTTCCTTTTTGAGTTAATTGCAGTTCCCCTACTAGTATTCTTGGGGGAATTCTTTTTTTCTCTTTGTTTTTTCTCTGTATGTTACTTCCCCATTAAATATGTAAAAGAAAGCCATAACATTCTAATTCAGCAGTATAAACAATTGCATTATGTAAGCATTGAAGGCTGTCTTTTTTTGGAAGCTTTTGGCAGCAATACTTTTCTTTTTAAGCTCAAACCAGCGTTATTACTCTTCAAAATGAGTATTGTGGTTGAAATTGGTATTCTGCCTTGCCTGTTATTGAACTAGCTGCTTTAATAACTTTGCCCTGGGAAGGTCACGATACGTTTTTTTGTATGTTTTTGTTCTAGCAGTGATTTGGTTTTATCTGTTTTCCACGCCCTCCAAATTATTTACGGTTATAATATTCCAGGATAACTTCATGGGGCTTGTCCCCATTGCGCTGAAGTCAGTGGAAGCCAAAAGTATGCCCACGTAGTTATTAAAAGGCTAGAAAGACGCCCAAGTGTGAAGATGATCATGCTCACCTCTGTGATGTTTTGCTTGCCTCTATCAGTTACGAACATCAAATTAGTCTGATTCTGAACTTCCTGAATATATTCCTGTGAAACTCTGCTCTGGCTTAAATCAAGTATATTGTTATCCTGGAAAGAAAGCTTACTGTTTCTGCTCTTACTGAAGAGAAGTATTTAAATGCAGGTATGGATGTTTTGGAAAAACTGAAGAAAGCTTAGACTGATTTTTTTTCATAAACCACAAATCATTATAACAAGATTAGCCTTTTACTACTTCTCTCCCAATTTCTCTCTGAGGCAGTTTTTTTGTCACTTTTGGGCAGAGTTGTCATGGGAAATCCTTTGCTCTTCATGTTGCTAATATATATGCTTAATCATCCATATTTGAAGTTCAGAGTATGAATTAAGAGACTATTTAAACTGTGTTGAATAAGTAAAGTTACTCAGTGGCATCACTGGTGTAACACTTTCTCTCGATTGATCCTGTTCTGTTCTTGTGATCCTGTATTGCTTAAATCAGAATAAGCCATTATAACAAATGCAATTAATTAATATGTTTTTCAGGGTATGAGTGACTAAAGATGTAATTCTCCAGGCTCCTGGTGACAACAGACACAGTCAAAAATGCTTTCTTTCTTTTGAGATAGCACCTGTAAGATGATATACTCCACCAGTTAGTAGTCTTGCATGTTTATTTGAAAAATATCATCAATGAATAAGTTTTGGCTGTGATCTTGGAAATAGTTAAGCATATGCTTAACATTATGGTGCTACTTGAGCTACGTAATAGCTGGGCTGTACAGAGGATCGAGGGAGCTGGGAACTAAATTCCCATTGCTTAATGGGAACTGAACCTCCCAGTCTTTTCTGTTTTTGGGGGGTGGAGTGGAGAGGGAGGTTAAAGGAGGGTGGGAATGAGGTTCTATTATTTTCCAAAACACATCAATGCGGTAGGTCCGGGTTCATGTCCATTTCTACAGTTCTGCTGAATCCAGAGGAACTGATCCAGGCTGTACCTGGCTGCTGATCTGGCCCTTGTCAGCTAACACAGGAAAAATAGTGTCTGAAGAAAAACTATTTTTACTCCTGTGGGTGTTATAACCTGACAGAACGTGACACTCGCGTGTTGCCGTGGCGTACTGTGAGCTGTGAAGAGCAGGGAGGGCTGCTCTGCCTGCAGAGAGCTGAACCAGGCAAAGAGCAAGCATGGTGCCTTGATGTTTTACAATCACCTACAGGCAAATGTTAATTTTTTAAGCTTTAGATTCATAACTCGGGTTTCCAGGATTTCTTGCTTTAACTGATGCATAATAGGGGAAAACCTGAAACCTGAACTGGTTTCTTTCTTTTTTTTTTTTTAATACGGTGTTAGTCCCTGCTGTGCCACCTCAGTTTATTCCATCTGGTAAAGTGGTCCATCAGTTAGGAAATAAACTTCATCACATCAAAGCTGTGATAGGGATCAACAGCAATTCCATGCAAACTCTCCTCATCCAATGAAGTACCATGGATCATTTCTCTGTTTGAAAAATATCAGTCTGACTAATGAAATTTATTCTATGAGTAATGTTTTGGGGTTCGCCAATTAAGGTTATACCAGTCATCTAGAGTTGCCTACTTGTGATTTATAGGGCATCTTTACCTCTACATTACTTGTAGGATTTTTTTGGCAATACGTGCTGTGATCTTTCCTTTGGTTTTCTTGTCTCTGATAGTCCTAAGCTAATTAATATTTGCAGTCGTCTTTAACTATCAAATGGGGTTGCAATCATAAGCACATTCTTAAACCTCTTAGTACTGAAAGGAAGACCTAAATAACTTTTAAATCTGCGAGACAATGTCAAGAAACGTACTTGCTTAAATTTAATCCGTCACTCCGTGCTAGCAACACATATAGCTGAAAGGTCAGAGAATCATTGAGAGGGAGAAAAACAATTAATTTGGTATCAAAAAGGTAATAGGATAAGGCCTCGCCAACCCTCTCCTATTGTTCTGCTGCATTAACTTCAGCAGGTCAGATGCCACTGGTCGTTGACCTCGGGCTAAACAGGGTCAGCCCAGGCTGATTACAAAAGAGATGTGTTTGCACTTACCGAAGTGTGTCTTAAAAAAACCGAACCCACATCTGTGTTGTTCCTGGGGAGGAACACACAAAGGGTAAACATTTTTCAATGCAAATATCACTTACGGAATCTTCTGCATGCAGAAGGGTGTCTCCCATCGTGGCGTGGCCCCTGTGCGTGAGTCCTTCCCACTGCTGTGACACGGTGTAACCCTGGACCGGCCAGTAGGTGCGTGTCAAAGAACTGGTGATGCACTGGGAAAACCTGTCATGAAAGGAACTGGTAGAAAACAGTTGTTGTCTTTTTCTCAACTCTGCTACCACACATCATTTCGGTAGGACGTCTGCTCCAAGAGGAGCTGCGGCTGATACTAAAACAGAAGATGTCGGTGAGTTAGGTAATTCTGCCTTGGAGGGGGGAAAGAAAAGGTCCCAAAGTTTTCCATCCCTATGGTTCTGTTTTTATGCAAGTCTTCAGCAAAGCTCACCCCAATGTAGTGGGCGAGGTCTTGGCTTCGCCACATCTTTTAAACTCACCTGTCCAAACCCTTGGGATCTGCTCTGCCCTCCTGCTGGGCTCAGTGGTGCTCCCCTCCTGGGGACGATTCATCCATCCCACTGCTTCCAGGTGCTTAGCTGGAAGGAATCGCTTCTGTTGATGCTGGGTTGGCTTCACCAGCGCTGTGATGACCCCGGGCTGGTTTCCTAGCGCAGCTCTGTGCAGTGAGGACACTGTCTGTCTCCATCTCCTTTCAACAAATTCTGCTGCTTTTGGTTGACTTCAGCCAAAGTTCACCAACAGGTAAAGAGCTACAAGTTTCCACAAAATTTGTGACAGCAGACTACAAGTAAGACAGAGAGACTCTGGAAGTCTCCTAATTGGAGACTGAAAAATCTGTAATGTCAGCTCACTTTTAATAGTAAAGGAACCGTGGTGGTAGTGGTGGGGAAGAAACTGTGTGGCTCAGTCGCAGACATGGTTATAGATGAGACAATCAAAAATGAGCTGCAAGTTGTGGGAAACCTCACTTCTGTATCTCTTCAGCTTTCTGAAGCTAACTTAGACCCTGACTAGATGCAAGTGCCTTATTCCTCTATCTTATGCCAGACTGCCTCATCCAGCTTGTAGCTCTGGAGTCAGACAATTTTAATAATTACAAAGCTGTAAATATTCCAGCTGACAGATGTGAACTGGAGTATCATTGTGTTGTAAAAACATTTGAGAGACTAGCTCCAGGCTAGAGACAGTTAGCTAATTGAAAAAAAGAAAACCCTTCTACTTTCATATGCTGTCTACCTGCTTAAATTTTAATAGGATTTCTTACCCAAATATACACGGTTACTCTATGGATGAGACCTTTTGGAACCAGTTAAATTCTTATTACCTTTATCGCTGGGCTCGATTCTGCAAAGTGCTGGGTTTTTCCCACCTCTGCTGGGGAACGGGAGTCATAGGTTTGAATTTAAGCACCAGTGTTTCTAATGGAGATAGGGAGGACTCCTAACTGTACAACTGTTTTTAGGAAGGAACAAGTAAAAACAAGTGAAAAAGGGCTGTGATAATTGCCAGTAAATGTATGCTGCTTCGTAAAGATTGGGTGGAGAGAGGGGAGCAATCAAATCCATCGAAGTAGAAAGGGTAGGAACCATTTGCCTTTTAAAAAAAATATTTAACTGTAACAATGCTCTTCTGCTCGGAACCATGCTGATTAAAAGCGTTAATTGTGAAGATTTCCTGTATGTTCTCGAGTGTTGCTAGGCTTTGGTTTGCGTTGACCAACAGCCCTCTGTGCGGCTCCCGCATTTGAAGTCTTCCCTCACGCAGCGTTTCCACATTTGAACATTCCGTGGTCATGGAAATAATTGTCCCGATGGCTGTGCCGTGGGGTGGGGGCCTGCTGTGCTGAAGGCACCCAGATACAGGTATTTCTTCATCAGGAAAGAGCAAAGCACATGTGCATCTGTGCACTCTGCTCAGATGGCTCAGGAAACAAGGCAAAGGGTGGGAAACCAAAGTGCTGGATGAAGAATAAGTTAGATAAGTGGAAAAGTAAGGAGGATTTTGCCAAGCTGAGACTGTCCTGTGGTTTCTGTCACTTAGAAACCCAATTGCACGGTCATCTGCAATAGCATGAAAGCCCATCAGCCCAGTAATCTCCAGCTTGTAATTGATTCTGTTTCTACAAATGTTAGCTAAAGCAAAAATCTGCATTAAGGTAAGTGCTAAACATCCATCAGCCTGACTGATTAGTCAAAGTAAGAATTGCGGGAGAAATGCATGTTATTTGCCCTCAGATTAAGTGAAGTTTTGCCTCCACAGTCAGAAAGCTAATAATTTGCTTGTGATGGGATCAGTTCAGTTTTCAGCTCCGCTTGCTGTACAAATATCAGTGTTTGAGGATGCATCTCTTCAGATCACAAGGTAGATGGGCAAAATAAAAATATTTTTTGATTAAATGGATATCAAAAGATGTTTGAAAAAAGCTTGAATCACAAAGATTGAGCAACTAAGCTAGACAAGAAACAGGCCGGACCCTTTATATGAAGACCTAACTGGATTTATCCGTGGACTGTCTAAATCTTTGATATTGCTCCTTTTGTCTTATATCTGTTTTTCTTTGCTATTTTCTTTTCCTGAAGCATGATCAGCTGATATTAGTTTCCATGAACTTGTTAATGTAATCATGCTTTTGTGAACTGGGCAACTATATTCCATACCTAGGAACGCATACAGGTTATATATGTTTTTACAATATAATAAATATATTCACTTAGTGGGGAAATAATACTGAATTTGATGACAAATTTTTTTTTTAACATTCTGTAGCGATTATATGTGTCCATACTAAAATTATTCCTGGTCCAACCGAAATCCATCATTTGCTGATGCTGAGCAATTATGTGGCAGATGGTATTACTTTCCTTTCTAGCTTATGTAACTCCGTAAGACATCATGAATTATGAGTTTTATAATATTCTACTCATACTTTCATTGAACATTCCAGTATTTAACCTTAAAATTCACTTATAAAAATGTTCTTTAGTAATCATAGGACTCTAAAGCTTAGCAAAAATGAATGCAAAATGGTTATAAAGAGATTAACACTTGGTTTTCTTTGTATTCAAGCAAGTACTTCTGAGTAATTTTTTCTGTATTTGCTTATCTACAAGGTAAGCATCTTGCGTGCACCTCACCAAGAAATCCAGTACAGAGCAACTCTGCAGTTCTACAGCAGCCCTTTCCTCAACAAAGTGCTATGGGATTTTTAATGCCTGCTGGTGATCAGGACTCGGATTTACCACCACCAGTGATCGTCCCTGGCCATGTGTGCTGGGCTAGCAGGTTTGATGTCAGCAGAGCACACTTGCCTGAATCAGCATTTTGATGTTCCTTCCTCAAAATATCCGTACTTAATCACCTTGGAAAGCCCTCTCATTCCCAGGTTCTCAAAAAATGTCTTCCCACTACATACTGGTGATGAGCCTCTTGGCCCTGTGATCCCTGACAGCTATGTTATTTATCAGCAGGATGGGGGAATTGCCCTGGATGTGATCTCATAGGGCTGGTCCCAGCGGGCACCTGGCAAGCCAAGCCACGGTGGTGCTGAGATCCTAATAATATGTCTGAAGATACTTATTGATAGGCAGATATTGCTCTGCGTGCATTGTGACTTGGCAGGCTCAACCCAGGGAAAAAATGAAACAAAACGAGCCTCCCCACAAACAGAAGTAAGCTTCTTGTACGGATCTGTCCATCCCGGTGGGACTCCTGTGGGGTATGAGCTCTGCTCAAATGCTTCTTGCAGGCAGGGTGAGTCGTAAGGTTTCTCTCCTCTCCAGGTGCTGTGGTTTGTGTTCATTCTGCATCCTTTCTGTCTTCTGGGGCATTCCTTGTACCAGAATTGGTTGTTCCCCAGAAACCTGTAAGGCTGCTGTTTCCACCGGCCTTTTTCAAATTTAGGTGAAAATGTATTTGAAATTCAGGTGAAACTGCTGCTCGGGCTCAAAGTGCAGCTGGTAGCAGGGACACCTAGGCTGGATTCGCCACGCTTGTTTGTGGTATCTTGCACAACTGGCCGTGTTGTGACTCCTCAGACTTGCAGCCAAACCTCTCCACGAGAGCTCTCCCTTCCCTGTGTGTAACTTGTATCTCCCGTGTGCGTGGCTGGGCAAGCTAGGCAGGAGCAGGGAAATCCGGCAGCCCGAACTGCGCTTGCGGTATTTCTGTCCGCAGCAGAAGTGGGAAGAGCTGTAGCCTCTGTGGGGGGACTCTTTGGTGAGCCTTTCAGCTGACTTTTCTGGCCTAAAAAGGTTGAGACTTTGTGTAAGTACCTAAACATTTAGATACATGTGAACTAAATAAAACCACCAAACCATGTGCAGTTTATTTGAGGTTACAATAGCTTAATTTCTTAAGCATCCTTGTTAAAAAACGAGCAACAATTCAGCCTTTAATACAACTTGAGCTGTGATTCATAGTTGGTGGTAGGAGCAAGCAGTGAACTAATTGCTTGGATCTGGTCAGCAGACAGTGAAGCAGCTCCGTTGTCCGTGATACCATGCCCCTTCCCTTTCTGATTATTCACCAGCAAACATCCTACGGTCCCATTCATAAAGTCCAGTAATGACACAAGAAATGTCAGGAGTATCTGCTGAAAGAGTGGGAGGCTGACAGAGCAGCACATTGTGAGCCTGGGAGAGCAGCTCTGCGTTTCCTCTGGGGTTGTTTTCAGTTCTTTTGTCAGCTGATTACATGGTCTTTTATAATTTCTAATCTACAGAATAGAGCTATTTGCTTGTGGATTATGTGAAAATCGCAGGCTTATGCAAAAGAAAAACAAAATAATCTGAAAGTGGATGCTGTTGGCAAAAGTTGAACTTCATTTAGGTGGTTTCTATCTAAAAGGGAGTTTAATCTAGGGGTGTGAAGGAAAAAAAGCAAAACTTCTGTCAGCCTTTGAGATTTCAGCTTTATGGTGTTAATTCACCAGTGCCTCCATGCATGTGACTTAAATTGCTTGTCCCTATTTAGCACAATGTATTTAAGATTGTGCTCAGAGTTAAATGTTGGGTTTATGTATTTTGGTGGATAGGAAGGGTGTTAAATGTGTGCTAAAGTGCTTTGTTGATTTGGTGCCTGCATGCCTTAACTATATAAACAATCTCATTACATTTGCTGTCTCCTTTACTGTTAATGAGAACAGCACATCCCTAGCCTGATGCTTTTTTTTAATGTTAGTCTGTAGAACTGGGCACTGAGTCCCTGTTGAAAGAAGGAACTGTGAAACTGGGATGGGGATATAAGCAAATTGAGATGTGTTTATACGGGTCCCCAAACTTCTCCAGGTAGATCTGAGTTTGCAGTCTCAAATGGGGTGTCTTAGTAGAATGTGTGTGTGTATATAAATATATAAAAAGAAGAAAGTGGTGAAGTAAGTTGAAAATGGTGTGAGGGAGCAGTATAGTTTCTTGTGGATCTCAAGACTGAACAAAGGGCCTTGAGATGGGACCTGGTGGAAACAAGGGAGGTTCTTCTTGGGAAGTGTAAGAACCAGTGAGAGGGATCTGAAATTCCAGCATGGATGGAGGAGGGAAGGGTTTGCTCAGCTGTATATAAAACCTCCCTCAGCTCCTTGCAAGGCTTCCGTATGACTTGCAGATGTGACTAGGTGTGTGCAGATGGCTGGTGTGGTATGTTTACAATTTATCAATATGAACTTTGGAAGCTGGCTTAAACTCCTCTCCTTAGCACCTGCAGCAGGCCCCCTGCTATCTGCTGTGCAAAGTGGACAGATGTATATCAAAGAGGCACACTTTATTTTTCTTGGGTCAACATTTCACATGGAGTTATAGCAGGTTAGTTTTGTTTGGTTTTCTTCGAGCCCCTTACTAGCATACTTCTGTTGGAGGGATAATAGTAATGCCAAAATAATATCTGCAGTGGAGGGTAGTGTGCTGATGCCACTGAGTCTGGCCTCCCAAGAAACTGCTCTTCTGCTTGTGCAAGTGCATTGTCAGAACAGAAAACCCTACCAAGCAAAAAAGCAACAGTGTGTGTGATGCACAGTGCAGAGGCAAGCGGTCTCAGAGACAGAATCTGGCTCCATAACTAAAATGAACAGACCCTCACCCTGAATGATAAATCTTCTGATATCTTGTTTTGCCATGAAACCTCTAAAAATTAGAGTGAAAGAATCTTGTTGGCTTTGATAACTATTAGTGAAGTGTGTCAAAAGACATCTCAGTGCTTGTTGGATTGATGTATCTGGAGGCATTGAAGAAGCTTCTGTATAGCAAAGACAGACTTGAGAAAAAGATACTTCTGGTTTAAGGTTTTCTGGCTTGAATAGGAGTTAAGTTTACGAACCAAAGTTTCTGCTTCCTATTACAAAAGCAAGTAGTATCTATTTAATATCCATGTTGTCTGCAGATTGAGCTCTCTTGTACCGCTGAAGTATGAATTTGATAGTTGCCTGAATAGCTTGATTAACCTGGAAATAGGGGGTCTGCCCAAGTTGTCTCAATGCCTGTCCTACTTGTGCGCTAATCCAGCACTCCAACAAGAATGTGATCCAACATAAAGAAGCATTCACCTTGCAGAAACGTTGTACAAAACATTTTGCTCCATGACTGCACTTGGGGGGAAAAAAATGAAAAGGAGGTGCTTCCTTGGGGATGCATGTGACTTCTTTCACTGAGTTAGAATGGGGTGTTTGGCTTCTAAAAGCACAAAAAAAAAAATTTAAAAATGTATGGTGTGTTTTTTGCTTGCACTTTATTTAAAATGTTTCCCTCTGAGTTTACCACTCTTATGTTTAATAGTAGGTTTTTGTCTCCAAGATTAAAAAGTAGTTCACAGACTCTTTATGTAGGGACTCCTTTAATTTTTAACAAAAACAATCCTACGTTACTGCAGAACACAGTTCTCATATTCTGAGAGGCAGCTAAGCGATAAATAATCTGCATTACAAGGATCTAATTCACAAATCTAGACTCACCCACATTATTTACATGAAGATGTGTATTTGGATCAGAGTTTAGACTCGAGCCTGGAGCAGAGAAGCCTATGCATGTTTTGTCCGAGAAGCAAGTATTAAACCGTGATTTTAATTTTTTTTTTCCCTTCTCATTCTGCCCCTTCCATCCCCCACAATGGGACTGGACAAGGTGTACCCTCATAAGTCTAAATGCAGTCCAGTCTCGGGCAGAGACACTGGGCCTGATCCATCCTCAGCACTCTGTAGATCCCGAGTTTGGCTGGCAGCCAGAAGCACATTGGGAAACGCGCCATCCAGGGGACTCGTAGCTTTTGTTGCTGTTCACTGTGCAATGTAGACAGCCTTTGTGATTGCCCAGCTGTAAGATAGGGAAATTTCATTCCTGTTTTAAAGACAGATCTGAAGTAACAGAAAGCACCATTGCCACCAATCTTGGAAATGTGGAAGCAAGTTGAAAAGTAGGAGAGACTTCAGACCCTGTTGTGCCTGTGACCTTAGAAGCTTTGTTTCTGGCTGTCGTCCCATATTCTGTGGCTCTGTACAGAGCTAAACCAAATCCTCAGGATGGTCCAATTGTTCTCCTGTGCCAGAAACTCCAGAGAGTTAAAGATTTACCTTCTTGCTCCTCAAGGTGCTTGTATTGTCATGTCTTGCCACTTTTATACTGAATTATTGTGGTGAGGAAGATCACTGGTCAGGGCTTTGATGCCAAGTTAATTCAATGTAAAAGTACTTTAGAGCTGAAAAATATCAGTAAATTTATATACAGCTATTTACGTTTACCCATAGTGCTCTGTTTCTTGACCTTGGTCATAAGACCAGGTGTCTTTTTTTTTTGTACTTGGAGCTGGTTGTTTGCCAGGCACTGTCCCTGTGCAGCCCTTGTTTCTGTCCTGCCAGTCAGCACCGTCTTCTCCCGGGTAACAAGGGCCGCAGCCTGCTTTGCTTCTGCAGAAGGTCTCCCCTCGTCAGAGAGAGAAAAAGTTTGCCCTGCTTAGCAGAAGCTGCTCTGCCCCCGCTTTCGTTTGGACTTGTCTTCTAAATCCAAAGGACATCAAAAGTTTCCCCCATGCGATGGAGGCTCCCTGGCTTGTTCTGAAGTGAAACAATGGCTTCCCTATGTTCTGGGATCTGCGTTCAAAATGCACCTGTCTGCCCGGTTAATAGGGCTTGGACCGTTTCTGCTATAAAGGACTGGTTGTTTTTTGCATAACAGCCTTTGATAGATATTCCGGGTGGGTACACCCTAGCATACAGTGTAAGCAAAGAGGATAATTGTAGCTGTGAATGTTTTGTTTGAGATTAAAATCACACACAGTATTTGGGGGGGAAAAAAAAAAAAAAAAGAAATAGGAATGAACTATATTGTGATAGTATTGGTACAGATAATGGGTGATACACAGGTGTGGGTATATAGTGTTTGTCAAGTCAACTTTAGCTAGACCAGGTAGCAAAAGCATTGCAGAACAGATTTTTTTTTTTTTTTAAAGTAGGCTGACCACCTAAGTGGAGTCAGTGGTCCCAGATGGGCTTGAAACACATAGTTTTAAAACTTTGAGAATAAGCAGGGATGCTGCAGCTTCATTGCTCTTTGCACTTAGAATGTATAGGTGTTGTGGTGTAACCCCAGCTGCCAAATAAGTAACATGCAGCTGCTTGTTCACAGCCCCCACTCCCAGTGGCATGGGGAGGAGAAGCGGAAAAATAAAAAACATGGGTTGAGATAGGAACAGTTTAATAATTGAAATAAAATAATAATTGCAATGAAAAGGGAGATGAGAAAAAGAGAGAGAGAGAACTAAACCCCAAGAAACACAAGTGATGGACAATACAATTGCTCACCACTCACTGACCGATGCCCACTCAGTTGTCCAGCAGTGATCGGCCCCTCCCGGCCAGCTCCCCTCAGTTTATATACTGGGCATGAGGTTCTACGGTGTGGAATATCCCTTTGGCTAGCTCGGGTCAGCTGTCCTGGCTCTGCCCCCTCCCAGCTTCTTGTGCACCTCCTGGCTGGCAGAGCATGGGAACTGAAAAGTCCTTGACTTAGGGTAAGCACTACTTAGCAACAACTAAAACATTAGTGTGTTATCAACATTATTCTCATGCTAAATCCAAACCCACAGCACTGTACCAGCAACTAGGAAGAAAATTAACTCTGTCCCAGCTGAAACCAGGACAATAGAGGAAGCTTGTTTGTAGATGTCCTGCTGGCACAGTTCTCTGCTCCGTTTTTAGAAATCATGCAAGTCCTATTTTTAAAAAGGAAACCTACTTCGGAAAATCTAATTTTGTATCACTGCAGCCTGGTGAATTGTGCTGGTGGAAAGTTCTGTTGTAAGCATATCCATCTGATCACTGCTCAGTGCTGTGTATTACTGCTGTCTGACTTCCACTTCTTGAGTACAAACGTGATCTTCAGAAATGTGGGGATCACTTGAAGGGGAAATGCAAAACTAATCTGAAGACAAAGGTGGTTTTTGCTTGCTTTATTTTATTTACTTTTAGAAGTTTCGTCAGAATACTTGGAGTTTCGCAGAAAGGGAATTGTGGGGAATATGGGGGGAATTTTGTGTGCAAAGATTAATTTTGCAGAGAACATGAACTATTTCACATGTTTTCCATCTGAAAATTAAAGTAATTTGGCCGAAACTGAGTAAAGTTAAATCTGGGGAGAAAAAATGGCAGAATAAAATTGGGAGGGAAAGTAGTATCTTTTGCTGTTCGAGAAGGCTTTAATAATGAGGGTGTCGCATGCATATTCCATCAAAAAGGGATGCTCGTGGCTGAGACTCATGCCTGGGATCAGGCAGGTTTGCATCAAGGTCTGATGTTAGATCACTAAATATCCACTTTTGTGCAACGTTTTGTTGCTTTTTTTACCTCATCTGTGCCTGAGGATTTCTATTAAACTGCAAAGTCATTGTTTCCTCTGTAGCTTGGGTTCCTTCCTGTAAACAGAGATGCGCTGACTGCAGCGCGCTCGCGCAGCCCTGGCCGGCTAAGCTGGGAGACAATAGTTCACATCACGTACGTTCAAAGCCAGAATATTCCTGCTTGGCCGACTCTGATTTTGACAACAATTGTTTTTTTTGTGCGTGCAGTATAGTATCGCAGGCAAATAAGGAAAAATTGCTTTTTATGAATAACTGTATGAATTGAGATGAAATAGTGTCCTAATTCTATTTCAGTCAACCTGGAAAAGAAAATCCCTCTTGTCAGGATATTGACCACACACTCAACTAATGAAACACAAGATGCAAGGCTTGTGTCACAAGAACGTTCTTAATCAGCTAAATACACCTCAGGGCAAGCTAGAGATATGTAGCCACTTTTAGGAGCTCATTAACTTTCTGGTTCTGTCCTTTAGTCTGTTACATCCTGGAAAAATATTTGTTTCCTATCATTCAACTTCTTTGTTTTCAGATCACTTTCTAATGACGGTACTTATTTGCTGACTCCAAGCCTACCTACGGAGGCTCATATTACTCCCACTGGGTGGAGATAAATTATCTCCATCCACCTATTTATACCTTGCATGGGGAGCACTGTTGCGAGTTATGACAATAACTCAGAATAGCTTCAGAGAGAAATGTGTGTTAGCTTTGGGGTGTACTGCCTGAGCAGATGTGGGAATGTAAATTGCCTGGACAAAAATGCTTTCTGGAGGAAAGCAATGTTTCTACAACTTTTACTGCTTTGATTGCTGCTTTTTGAACACTGTTATGGCAGTTATTCTGGAAAATTAGGTTGAAAGACAAAATCAGTGAAGGTACCCTCCTTCTCAAGTTAAAAATAGTTTCTCTCAAATATTTCTGAGGTATTTGGTAGTGCTTCCTTGTTTCTTCTGTGGATTTTAAATCAAATCTGTGTTAGGTGACAGAGCCTTGCTGCAGAGCAGCTCTGGCTTTGTTTTGTTTGCTCGTCACTGCTAGTCAGGAAGGAAGAATAATAATTTATTGCTGTGATACAGGAGTGGTTGATTATTGCTGTAGGGAACTGGCCCTTTCTTAGTACTCAGGATGAATGTTGTGAACCTCTTTATAGTCCTGCATTGGTCCAGTAAGCAATATTAACATCCTTGTGTTATGTGGCAAGTCACCTTCGTGGTCTAGTGGACACAAGAGGTAGAAATGTTACAGGCCATTCCCATCTAAATGTAGTATTATCCACGGCTGATGTCCAAAGGGTTAATCTAAGCTATCAATTTTAGATGCCTAATTCTAATCTCCCTTCTTCAAGTATTTTACGAATAAGAAGAGGTAGAGGTAGAGGAAGCCAATTATGCCCAAACAGAGCAGATTAGGGCCAGGCAGAGGATTAGGATTTGGGATGATGTGCTGCCAGGGTGTAAACCAGATACCCTTCTCTCCCCACGTTGCATGATAGCAACTTTGCAGAGCACTTAGTAGGTCTGGCTTGAAGTTTGTCAGTTCAGCGTTGTTCTTGTTTCCCTGAGACCATGTACCGGTGTGCTTGACTCAGGTAACTGGAGACTGTATACAGCCCCCTTCAGTTTAGCCACCCAAAAATTAGGCTTCCAGTTTCAGGTGTGCTCCCTTGGCAGCTGGCGCTCGGGGCTGACCTCCTCTCAGCGTTGCTTTGTCCCACCCTGCAGCAGCTAAAGTGAGGGGAGTTCCACTCGGGTCCTTCCTCTCTCCGGAGAGTTCGCCTCCTCCATGACTGTCTCTGGGCTCTCTTTGTTGCTTTGAAGGTAGGAAATGGCCGAGGGTGTGCTCATGGACTAAGCGCAGGCAAAAGCCAAACTGAAACTGAGCTGGGGAGAGAGTTTATCTAGGGAACTGGTTATTTCTTTGCTTTTGTGAGAACAGTCATAGGCCAAAATTTTTGGCATTTGAAAAAACAAGTTCTGATGTAAGCTTTTATCATCTGCTAGTGTAAATCTCTGTAGTCCTAAAGAGTGTTCCCATAACAGCTTCAGCTTCTCTAAATTGTTTTTCTTTTACTGCCATCTCTTCCTCTGTCTCCATCCTGGGGATGCTCTGGTGCTAGTGCTTGTCTTTGAACCAGCTCTCCATAGGGCCAGAGCTCACCTGGCTGGAAACCAGCCCACCCCAAAAAGGTGTGTGGCAGCTTCGGGAATGTAGTGGGGTTTGAGAACAGAATCCTTGTCTGCCTGACTTCAAACACATGAAAAAAGCCCTGAGGGTGGATCGTTGGGATTTGCAAAGGTTTAGTTGCCAGTACAACAGCTTCTGTTGTAAGAGGCAAAAATTTGCTTGCTGCCTGCCTGGACAAAGGAGTCCTTCAGGTGATGCTAGCAGGTGTCTCCAATAACCTGCACAGTGGTCATCAGCCACCTTGGTCTAGTGTCCTGCGTCGCTCGGTCTCTGACATCAAAGTGCGGACAGAAAGAAATGGCCAAGCTGACTTTTGCATCCCTGTTCTCTGATGTAGGAAAGTGAAGAATCGACGTGGGTGAGGCTGGTTCCCCTGCTAACTAACCAGTAGGCTGTGTTTATAGACATGTTTTTCTTTTGCTGCTTGACTCACCAGGGTGTTGAATAGGTCCCTTCTAGTCAATGCTGAGGGGTAAGGCGGGTGAGGGATGGAGATGTAACGCCTTATCTGCACTGGTCCCTGGCGGGGGGCCTGCCAGCCTGCAGGCTTCCTCACATGCAAAATATTTGCCAAAGTCTGGTGGAGCTTTTTGTGGACTAGTCTAGCCAAGAGGTATTTTGTCCCAAGGAGGGAGGGAGTGAAATGCATCTGCAAAGTCTGCAGGAACTGTTATGGAGGCCTCGGCTTTGGATCTGCCTATACCTGTCACAGGGTAAACAAAGCGCCCTGGGAGGACTCAGGGTTAGCCGAACACCTTGGTCACACACTAAGCAAACGATCCCCCAGGTGTGCTTGCAGAACAGACTCTCCATCAGCGTCCTGTCATGCACAAAATGTTTATCCAATTTGTCAAGATAATCTTTCTTCAAATAAGCTCGGGTCCTAGGCCTCAGAACAACCCAATTTCAAGCAGTATAAAGTAACTGACTTTTTTTTTTTTCCTTCCTTTGCTTGCCCTCCCCCCCTCCTTTTAATCACTGTGTCAACTTTTCCTTGGCTTTAAGCAAACTGAAAGTAATTATATCATTCTCAAGTGAGTTATCTTTTGACTGAGTTAGCTGATTTGTAGGTTACTTCAAAATGCCTCCGAGTTGTGGTATCCCTTTCCAAACACATGTTCTCAGATGCTTCATGGAGTTGAGCTCATCAATGACCCAACAATTTGTTTATACTGGCACATATAATAGCTAACTAATGATAACCAATTTAGGGCATTTACAAAGAAATAGCGTTTGGGGGGGGGGGGGGGGGGGGGGGGGGGGGGGGGCGGGGGGGGGGGGGGGGGGGGGGGGGGGGGGGGGGGGGGGGGGG
>JAVJGI010000003.1:19940828-20046618 GCA_035590275.1 Ibycter americanus | reverse complement strand
GGTAGCTTTACCTATAGTTCTGGATTTCCCTTAGGAATTTAAAGGAGCCCGTACATTGTCATTTTCTGCTTGAAGCTGTCAATACATTTTAAGTCTATTCTGACATATGGATTAATAATAGATCAGGAGTTACTGCCTAAGACAATGCTCACACTTATTTTTGACAGACAACAGTTTCTGAGTTTTATTGCATACAGAATATTACTTCTGTGATCACTCAGAACTGTCAGATTGAAAGTAATTTGTGCGTTTTTTCCCCCCCAGCTCCCCCAAAGAACTGAGTGTATATCCAAAAATAGAATGATAAATCATCTCCCTGCCCTCCTGCCCCCCCCCAAGGTTTCATTCATTGATTTCCTTCCCCCCTCCCACCCCAGGTAATACTACAGAATCTGTCATTCCCTTTTCACTTAAGGCGGAACCAAACTTTACGTATTCACTTACAGTTCTTTGCAGCTAGGATCCTCAATGCAAAAGGACTGCGGTACCTGCTGTTTAATTTTTAAACTTGGTGGGTAAAATCCTGCTGATTCGGAGACAGTGGATATGTTCCTGTGGGGCTGCGTGGGGCAGAAGTGGTCAGTGGGTTAATGGGGAAACTTGCAGAAGGGTTTGAGCAGGAGCTGTGAGTGCTTTTACATCCCCTCCATCAGCCTAATGGCCAGGTCATGCACAACAGCTATTTTTGAGCTTTGCATTAGAAAGACTCTGTTTTAAACCTGTTTTTTAAAGGACATTTAAGCAGCACCAATCGTTATGTTAATGATGCTTATTGTTTTGTTTTGGGAAGAATCGCTATGTTTAAGCAGACTGGTGATATTCTATTTACTGTTTGTGAGGGGGGAAATGGTAAAATTTGCCCCTGCAGCAGATTATGAATTGGAAGAAGGAAAAACCCCACCTTTACTCTTAAAAATAACCATGTCTGTTCTCTTTGCATAGATTCCAGCTGAATTTTGTAAGTGGTAGCCCCCCTGCATATCTCTGGTAGAGCCAAGGGTCTATGATGGGCCAACAGATGTGGAGCTTTGATACAACACACTCTCTCTCTCTCCCTCACCAGTCAGTTCTAGATGTTCATAAAAATAAATCTTTGGACTACAATATAGCAAAAAAAAAATTAAAGGATTAAAAATGTCTACAGCTGCTATAAATATAATGATTGGTATATTTACATAAGTAAAGGATGTGAGAGCCAATAAATAGAACTTAATTAATAAAGATTGCCATTATGCAGCTGAGGACCTTGAAGCGCTTAACAATTAATTAAGCCTCACAACACTTCTGCGTTATTGATAAGTGTTGTTATGATTATATACGTGTTCTACAATAGGTAAATGGAGACCCTGTGCACTTAAGTGAATCTTTTTCCTCAAGGTCGCATAATGACTTGGTGATAGAATTCAGGCATCTTCACATCACCACCTGAGACTGGTCCTTAGAAAACATGTGTTTGGCACGGTGGGGGGGAAGTATATTCATGCTGGTGTCAACACAGCTCTTCTGTCTGAGGAGCCATTGTCTTTGGTTCCTGTGAGGAACATGTTATATGTGCTGTTCAGGGTTGTTTTATAATAGTAAATTAGTCTTTTCTATTGCTTTGCCAGTCAGCTAATTCCTTCTGTGCAGTCTCACAACTGTTCTAAGTTTGTTCTGTATAACTTTATTTATGTTCATGCTCTCATGCTTTTGTTTGTGTAACTTGGTTTGCACGTTATATGGCACCCGTCAGGCTCACTTGCAAGGAAATAACTGAAGAATTGTGCTGCATAATATTTTGAGTGAGAAAAAGTCAGTCTCCATCTGGTTGATTTGATAGTCCCAGGAACTGCTTTGCGAGTTGCCAAAGAGTAAAATACTGCCTGTAAATGGGTGTGAGCAGGCACACGCGCAGTTGCAACAGGGAAATTGAAAGTGCAGCATTGCAAAACTAAATTTGGATTTTGCTGAGGTAAATTGCATGTTGCCTGGCTTGTCAAAGGTAGCAGGAACCTATTGCTTTCAGGTACAGCAGAGGCAGCATTCTCCTTCACAGGTGCCTCTAAAGCTATGTATAATAGGCTTTCCTTTCTGAGCGGTGGTATGGCAAGATTCATGTTACTTTCTGACAGACTGCTTTGCTGGCCTCATGCAAAGAATCTGTCCCAGTGCCCTGTGAAAATAATGACCCGGTACTCCCAGAAATCGTTAGCCAGGAACTACTTCTGGCGAAAGAGAAGTGTTCTCTGAGCCTATGCTCAGGCAGAAAAGTAGTGAAACACATATGGCCAACCTCAAATGTTTACCATTTATGAGCCAGATCTTTCAAAACAATGAAAATGTATAAAAAAATATTACTTTGCATCAGTGAGAGTTGGAAATGTGTCCTTTGTAAATAAAACAGATCCTAGAATCTTGTCATTATTTAAGAAACTGGGGTGCTTATCAAAGTCTTGTGGTTTTTCCATTGGGTTATCGCAAATACTGTAATAAATTGCTAAGTTTTGGCACAAATAATGTTGCTTTATGACTGTTTAAAACAACAGAGTTTTCAGACTGATCAGGTCTTTTAAATTTGTGGGTGTTTTTAAAAACAAAACTCTGTTTTTGTGTTTTCTTCTTTTGCAACAGACAAAACTGTTCTGTTTTGCCATATGGAAAAACCAGCTTTTTTCCAGATATTTTCATGTTATGATTATTGGAAATGTATCCTTTTAATTTCTCTTAGTTTTAGAATCTCAAGGATACTTTAATTTCGTATGTTTTTCTTGCTAGCATGGATATAATTGCTGCTATTGACCTGTACCAATTAAGGCTTTGTGTCCAGTGTGGACAAGTCACCATTTCATAGTCATGGCAAAAACAAAGCTCAAATCTGCCATATGCAAACAAGCCATATGTTTGTCCATTATGCTCAAGGAAAATCTCTGTGGCCTGTTGGCTCCATGAGGGAATCAACAGTTCTGAATTAGTCTTGCTGTAATGGTATATGGTCAAGTTGCTAGTACTCATTGGACAGCTCTGGACAAAATATTGAAGTCCAAACATGAAGCTTTGATTCTTAGGCCCATATGTATGTGTAAAATTAAAGAGGCTGTGGTTTCTATGAAGCATTATGGCAAGAAAATGTCCAGACTTTCCACTTGCATATTTGTTTTCTAGGGCAGGTGAGCTTCTGTCACTTAAATCTAAACTCTGCTGAAATGAGAGATAGTCATAATCTTGTTGTTGTTGTAATACAGGAAGATACACATACTTTTCAACCTTGCTTTCCCCTTCCTCTGATTTACTAGTTGAGTGTGGTTTATTACTAGTACCTTGTCGTATTTGGGGAAAAAAAATATTTCAGTTTCGTTTTTTCTCTGAGACTGTTATCGCACAAGGAACATAATCGGACAGTGGTGGTTCTTGGGGAAAAGCTCAGCCTCATTTTGCAGACTCGAGAAGCTCAAATAATTCTGACAGCATGCAAATGTCAGTGCTTAACCAGGGATTGTCTCTGAACCTTTATGTTCATTGCTGCTTCTTGATTGAGTATTCATGTTGTTGTATGGAAGAAGAAAAGGTTGTGAGATAATTCCTTACCACTCTGGCAAGCTGTGATCTGGGGTGCGAAGGGAATCATCTCTCTTATTTTGTCAGTACTACTCCTTTCAACTCCTGTCTAAAAAGCTATAATAAAGATCTGTGTCAAAAAGAAGGTCATCAGGCAAGTGCTGAGACTTCAGGAAGTCTTAAGCAAACCTACAGAGTCTTTTTGCCATTCAATTGCTCCATCTTGAGCCAGGCCCTTCCTTACCAGTGTGTACTGTAATGAAAATGCCAGTGCTGCTCTAACTCCTGCTGCTCTAATGTGCTTTTCCCTGGCCCTTGCGCTGAATGTTGATTATTCCCTCGGTGGTGGCGCCCTGTATGTGCGGTACATTGTGAAGAGTCCTGGAGAAGCAATGGGTAGTCACAAAGTCTGAAAGAAAACATGGCTGAGTCTAATTCTAGAGGTAATCAGATACTGGATGGTAAGTGGTATGTTGGGGAAGATGAAAATTAAGGGGGCAGGGGAAAGAGCAGCAAAGTTTAGCCACGTACTTCAAAAACAGATGTTTGACAGCTTTTGGTATGAACACTTCCTGCTTTTAAAATAGCATATTCTGATACTTCCAATTTATTTACCTAGCTGTTGCTGCCTGGGAGCCTGTTACGAGGGCAGTGGGGTACAAGGGTACTCGTACTGTACCCCACAGTATAGGATAGGTCACAATGGCTGGTGTAGAAAGAGGGAGAGCTGCACCGAAGTTTAAGTAAAAGTGTTCCTAGAAGTCCTTTTTCATGAATTGCCCCAAGGGCTCCAGCTGCTTAAAAGGCGTGTCCCAAGGGCAAACTTATTGTCTAAGAAGACAACAGAGACATCAGATCTTGGCAGACTAATGCCCAGGCTCTTTAATGTCTGCATTAACTCTTTAGCTGCTAAGCTATTTTTTTCTTTTTAAATGTTGTTAGTATCTTTGGAAGAAGTTGACCTAGAAATTGAAGATACTCGGGGAGTATGGTGGTGGAGCTCAGCTGTGCTCCAGGTGAAATCTTAGAACTGATTGCGTAAGGCTAAAGCAAATTCTTTCTGGGTGAGAGAGTTTTGGCTGTTATGTTCTCCAGTCAGTGCAAACACACAAACTATAAAAGCTTTTTGCAACTCCTTTTCTTTCATGTGTTGTGTTTGTAAGTTGCCCATTGGCTTAACAGTTTTCCAGGAAATCTTTCTGTTTTGCTGTTCTTTTAGTGAATTGTTGAACAGGGTCAGTGCTCGAGACTCAGCAGGAGTGTAAGCTTTATGTTAGGATATTCAAATTTGATTTCCACCCCCACCCCATCATTAAAGCCTTTAGGAGCTATCCAGCTTTTTTGGAGATGCTCAGCATTCACCGTCCTATGATCAGATTCTCAGAAGTCTGGTGTGTGTGTTTCATTTTGTTTGTTTTTTGTGTGTGTGATTTTTTTTTTTTTTTACAGAGGGTCTATTATGTAAATCAAACACCCACAATTATCACGGATGTCAATAGGAGCCTATAATCATTATAGGGGGTTATTAACTCTTGAGGAGTGATCCTCAAATGACCTAAAAAAAGTAATTTGGAATAATAACTGTTTCTATTTCACTGATAAAAAAGTTTTAGTCCGGCAAAAGAAAAAAACAGATGTCTGGTTTGGCATCAGTAGGTATAGTTCTGCCCATAGAGGAAGCCGTAATGTGGCCTCCACAAGAAAAGAAACGATGCAGTTTTAAGCAGATTAGATAATTGAGATTAGCCCTCTGTGATCTTGCTGTGTTTTCATTTATTTCAAAACAGTCTAACATAGAGCATGTTGAGCAATCAGTTGAAAATCACGTGCAAACAGCACCTAAGTACTGATAAGAATCGTGGAGGTAAACAATGAATTCCTACTAATGGCTAAGTCACCAAGGTAAGATCAAGTCTAAATACACGCCCTTAGTTAAATATAATTTCATTAACTCAGGTTACTTGGCTTTGGAAAAGGTTTTTTTTTTCTCTCCTTGCTCTCCGCTTTCTGATGCTTGTCAAATGAATTGCATAGAACTAATCCATCATTTTCAGCTTTGTTTGTCTGTACCAGAGATGTATTTTGAGCTAAGCAATAACCCAGCATAGCTCTGTAAATCTCACATCAGATCAACACTAGATGCATGTGATAACGTTGATTAGGAAAGCATGATTTCAGTGCACTTTGCATATGACACGTCTATAACTGAATTCTACTAAAAAAATTAACTATCCTAATAAAAATAAAGACCATGGCCTATTATAAATACCCGAATATCACTGTATTTCCCGTTTAGAAGACATGTGCAAATTTCGCTGGCACGTTTTTATTGCAGGGGCTAGAGGGTTTCTAATCCCCTGTTAACATTGTGCACTGTGTTCTTGATGTCAGTCACTCATCCCTTTCATACTCTCCCATTCCAGAATTCTACTTTTGATGTTTGTTGGGGTTTTTTGTTTGTTGGCTTGGTGTGTTCCCCCCTCCCCCCCTCCATGATCAACAATCAAGTTCAGGTATTTTAAGTGTAAACAGTTTGTCGCTGGTTTAACGTTTTTGTGGAAAATCCTGACTTAAGTATCTGATACTTACATCTCAGAATTTGCCTCTCTGTGTAGGAATTGTTCTTCCTTTTTGTGACATCTCATATCCTTTGGGTTTTTTCCTCCCATGCAGCCATTCATTTGGATCAGTTGCCTTTCCTTGTTTTTTCTGGTCAACCATGCCTTCTAAAATATCCACATTCCCTTTTCCTAAATATTCTGCAGTAAAACTTCTAATCAAGCTACGCAGCAGATGAAAACAATGGGCAAACAATGTAAGGACTCCCTTTTCCATAAGGAGTTCTTGCTCCCATGGAAAATGTTCCTACTTCAATATTCCTCTTGTCCTCCCTATTAAGTTCTACAGGACCAGTTTTCTTTTTTTTAATGCAACAGAAGACTTTTCACCCTGCTCAGTACTGCCAAATGGTTCAGTCCCAAGGAGACAGTTAACACATAACAGATGACGATAAATAATAGCGATAATTGAAGCATTCGTGGCAGTGGATTTAGGATTTATTGGCTCATTTATTAGCCTGCATAGAAAAACAGGTTTCCTTGCTGCCATAGTCAGTAGCCTGACAAGAGCCAGTAATAGATTATTCAAGAAGGAATACAATAAAATGCATAGTGGGAACATATGGGCTTTCCTGACTTAAAAAAGAAAAGAAAAAAGTCCTGTTTATATGATGATGTTCTATTTCCTTGAACTGTGGAAGTTCTTTATACCTATGGTATCTTGGATGATGGATTCTGTAGGTGTTTGCTATTTGTCTTTGTATTAAGCAAACACAGAGCAAAAAGTCAATTGCTGCCTCAAAGAGCTTACAACCTTGGAGAAGGACTAGAGATGGATAGGAAGAGGTGGGAGTGTGTTATGAGACTTTATTGGCCAACACGAAAAGCAGCGGCCACAGAATGTGAGTTGTCAAAGCATTACCTCTCATTTTGGGTGAGGTTGTTGGGAAAGGACATGAAGGAGCTTGCAGGTGCTTGCAAGGAACTCCCACTGAACACAAAGGTAGCGTGGTTGAAATCATGAAGGTGTTATTTTGTAAATGTAACAAATGCATTTCAGACTGATATATTGGGATGATGATGATGCAGAAGATGGGGTGAGGGACAAGCTGTGAAAGACCCTGCCAAGAAAGATAAACTTATGTTTAATGTAATAGAGAAGGTTCCATTTCTCAGCTGGTTCACATATAGCCAAAGAGAGGAGCTAAGAAATGATTTCTGCCCCATGATGGGACAGGAGCAAAACATTATGGTGTATAATTGTGGCCAGAGGATAGTTGCAGGAACTGATATAAGATGGTTTAGGTAAGAGTTGGCTCAAAAGACTGATGTTATACAGAACAACTGTGGAAATTGTCTATAACATGGCTTGTGGGACTTTAGACAAAGCTCTGAATCTAAGATGGCTCTTTGATTTTTGGTGAGATCTAAATACTTAGGATGAGAGAATGGACATGAGCAATGGGGAAGGCAGTGGTATGGTCAACAGTGAGATAGGGACAAAACTGAGAAGGGAGAGAATTTAATAAATCTGCTTTGGACGTGGTCTGATTTTATTTTTAAAAATCTCTATCCTTCATGGATATCATAGCAATAGAAAAAGATCTAATTTGAAACAACCGGGAGATCTGGAGTAGAGTTGCAGATTTTTAGACCCACTAAGATATGGTGAATTTGAGGGTAAGATCATCTGTGTAAAATGTGTACAGGGAGGCAAGACAGGATAAAATCTCTCCTACCTCCAATGTTGCCACTGTGAAAGACAAGGGGGAGTGAGGACAGATGTTTCCATAGGATGCAGTAAATCATGTATTTAAACATGTTCCATTAAGGTATGCTGCCTTTTAGCTTCACTGAACATCTCTCTGTTCTTGTATTGCAGAGTAAGTTGTATGAAGTACCCATTTTGATCCTTTACAGTTCATCATTATTTCTTAAATTTTTATTTTTTTTTCTCTAATCTGAAGAGCAATCACCTCAAGATGGCAAAGTAAGAAAAGTAATTGTGAACACTGTGACATGTAAGTAGTGCACAGGAAGGAACTTGAAGGCATCCATTATTACTGTCAGCCTGATTTGCCTCTTTAATCTTTCATCTTTATGCGCTCAATTCCCTTTCCCTGCTTGGGAAGCTGATAGTTTAGCTTTGTTCCTAGATTTATGCAATACAGATACAAATATCTACTGTGTGTTTTCTATGTTCAGAGTTCTAGCATGAAATATCAAGAAAATTTCTAGGTGTGTTGCTATTACTGTCCAGGGAATGATCTAAACTTCCAGCACTTCCTGTGTTTCTGCAAAGCGTGGCTGGCAAACACAGCTTATTTATTGCTGGTGTTTTTGCTTGCAAACTTTAGTCATTGAGTCTTATAGTTTGTGTTTGAATTTGACACTTTCTGTAGTGATTTGGGTTGTGTTTTTGTTGTTGTTTTTCTGTTTGTTTTTTGGTATGTTGTCGTCCCCCCCCCCCCATCCTCCTGGCTGGAATAGTGAAGTGTCCTTGCTACCGCTCCGCTGACAGTTCAAGGGTGTCTTTTTAAAGACCATTGGGGATGGATCTCCTTTGGGATCTGGCAGCGTGTCTCCAGTGCGTGCAGTCTCAGGTGTGTGCTGACCTGCTCTGCCAAATAACAGTGGTTGAAGAGATGCATGGAAAGGTAGCAGAGATCTGGCTCACTGTGGCAGAAATGATGTGACAGCAAGTCCCCTGTGTTTTGCCCTGAGTTGTATTGCTCTACCTGTGAGAACAGCAGAGCATCATAAACCACTCGCCTGTTTTAAAGCATCTCAGTTTACTTAGTTGCCTCTCTGCTGAGTTAGCCCTTACCTGGATTGTGACCTGTCTGCCGTTTCAGGTCTTACTGCCTCTTTGTGCTAAGCCTGCCTTCACTTTTGGGAAAGCAAAGAATAATGTTGAGTATGGGAACAGATCATGGGAAGTTTCTTAGGAAAACAAGAAACGCATTTAAAATATCTTTATTTTCTGTTGAAATTAAACTCTGTTCTGTTTGTATCTAAATAGGAGAAAAATATCTCTTATTAAATTATGTGCAGAGGTCCAGATCTGATCATGTGAATCCCCATTGTTGGCTCCACAGCTCATCGTTTAAGAGGTTCGAGAGGAGGCAGTGTGGAATAGGAAGATTCTGACTGACAGGACCAAAATGTCTAGGGAGGTAAGGAGCCACACATTGCCAAGTGCTGGCTCTGTATTCATGCAGGTGAATATCAGTCAACAGTGCGTGCAAAAAGCAATGTGAGGGCAATGTGACAATATATCCCAAATTGCACTTGATAAAAGTAAAGGGACAGGTTTGTTGTATGAACGAGCTTGTTGCAGGCCAGGCGGGTGGTAGCTATGGCTAGTTCGGTGGGTAGGTGAGGCTCCAGACTGATCACGAGGTTGAAGCTGGCTTGGGATTTGAGTCTGAGCTGGGAGGCAGAGTGGTGGTGCCTCGGGAAATTTGGCCTCCCATTTTTCTTCGGTTTAGAAAGTGTGGCTGATCTTACATTGGATTGCAAAGAAGGACTTTTTTTTTTAGTGGCTTTTTTAGTACCTCTGGCTGGATCTTTTTGTAACTAAATCCAACCCACCAGCACAACTGAAAGATCTGAGGTTGTATGTCAGTGGTATATCCCACCTCTGATGTCAGACTGCCTAATCTTCTTCATAAATTCCTTCTGCCCAACAGCACACAGTTGCATATTGCCCACACCTTAACGCTGAGGACACTGGGGAAGGGGGACAAGTTAAATAACCAAAAATTTTTGAGCCAGTTTTGGATCTGTCCAGAATGAGATGGTGAATGAGAGGGAAAATCAGGGTATTTTACGGGAGCTCAAAGCTTGTCAATTGAATAATCATAGCCAAGTCACTTACTGGATATGAAACCATTGGCCAAGTAAGATTATTATTGTATCCATGAGCAACTCCGCAGATACGCCTGCGCCTTGTGAACCTGAGGCTGTGGGAGCAGGAAGGGAAAGTTAAACACCAAACAGCAGCCAGGTGCTGTTGTTAGCAAATGTTTCCCCAATAATTAGATCACCCTGTGGTGGGCACAGTGGAGCCAGATGGTGCAGGGGAGAGTTCACATTTTTAAAAACTGAGAGGTGATGCACTTTTACAATAAATTTCACTTTCCATGTCTCTTAACTACAAGACTTTTTTCCTCCTTTTCTATCCTATCTTTTGGCAATGTTGACAGTTTTTTCCCATTCTTTTGGAAGTGTTTTCAACGTTGCATAGCTGTTTATTTAATATGTCTCTAGTGCTTCAGCAGATAATAGTAAGTTAGAGTGAATATTTACCTTATTTCTGAAGAACTATTCTGTTCAGCACTTCTAGCACTCTGGCAGTTTCAAGTGAGCAGCGTAGCATTTTAATTTTTCCTTACTCTGGGCATTCAGTCACTCTAGAACAAGACTATTGCTGATGTTTTCTCCCATTATCTTTTCTTATCAATTTGTGATTATTTATCTTGTCTCTTCTTACTGATAGACTTTCAGATTTTTATTTGGCAGGTTCAAGTGACCTCATGGAAAACAAAAGTTCCCCTCACCTCCCCAGAGGGCTCAGGAAAATACCTCTGACTGTTGTTACAACACTCCCAGTCCCTCTACCAGCAGTACCAATTAGCTGAAAAGCGGACAGCAAAGTCTATTAGCATAAAGAGAAAGGAATCCCAAATACTACTTTCCTGCTGTGAGAAAACTAAGCTGTGTTTATTCCACCACTCATCGTGATGTTGGTTTAGGGGTGGATTCCCAAAACTTCTTAGCACCGCTTCTGCCAAAGTCATAAATCTCTGATAAACTTCTAGTGACTGCTGAGGGTGCAAACCCTGAAAACCCTGTCCCCAACAGGCGTACGTGGAGGGAGTGAGGGTGGCTGTTCACTACTTATTTTGTACTTGTGCAAACTAAGTCCCTCTGAAGAGATTAAGAAATATTTTCCTTTCCAGAAATAAGTTCCCCACAGCTGAAGCTGGGGTGTTTGTTTAACATTATTCTTTTTAGCTGCAGTATACCACAACATAGTGCTTCATACTGAATGCATGATCATAGGAATCTATTCTGGTCTGAACAAGACAGTTTTGTATTGTATCTAAGCATCCCTTCATTTGAACCAGATCAGGAATTCACTGTCTCTGGGAGAATAGGTAGTAAGGGAAATATTCTTCAGATGACAAGGGTTATTTTTGTACTTAGCTTGATAGTGCACATTTTACATCAGCCAGAGCACTTCTGTAAAGGTCTGCCAAGTCCTAAATTTTCAATAATCCCACTTCCTTCTCTTAAAATTGAAAAGGTAGCGACTCCCCTGGGAATGCATGTCATTTCAGCATTCCCGTTGACTGTGTGTTCTGAAATGCTGCAGTTCTGTTTGCTTAGTAATCCCCTTGTCTGTGTAAGTTGTTAGGGGTAACCAAAGGCAGCTGATTACTTAATTGTATAAGGCAGGAAATGGGGTTCTTTCATTAGTTCCCATAATGTTCTTGAGAGCAACCAGTATTCTGCCTGACTGAGTTTTCGATCCTTTAATTCAAAAGATATACTTTCCCTTGGCATATTCAGTGACCCTTTATCCTGATAAGCTATTTACTGAATAAACTGAACATTTTAGATTAAAAAAAAAAGCTTAAACTTTCTAAATAAAATAAAACATTATCTCTTATTATAAGACAAAACATGTTGCAACCAGAGGAGAAATATGACATGTAAGGTCTTCATGTAATTTTGTACTTTGTTAAGATAATTGATTTTTGGGTGTGTTGCTTGAACTGATGGGCCCAAATAAGAAAAGAAATATTACTATCAACTTGTCACAGCCTTAGAGATCTGCTTTTGTTCAGTGTCTTATGCTTAAGAATTCCTTTTCCGTACCAATGATTAGCTTGCTTTTGCTAAAATTAATAGAGAACTTGGGGCCAAATTGTGCCGTTTCTGTGTCCATTGGCAAATAGTTGTCAGAGAAGGAGACAGTCACAAAGCCTGTGCTTTGCCGTGTGATTAGGGCTATGTACGAAATCCTGGGCAGCGCTGGTGAGGGCTGTGGCTTAGGTATGTTTCCTCCCTCCCACCCCAAACACACATGGTGAGGTGGAGCATGGAGCTGGCATGGGGTCTCTGTGCTCTTGCTACCTATCAATGCAGCCCTTGTGACTATGAGCCGCCAGGGGAGAAAGGTACAACTGCAACCTGATCTTTAGGAATAGCTATTAGTTATCTCATTAAGAAAGAAACAGGGTTTTTTTTCTTTTTTTTTTTTCTTCTCTCCCCACCCCTCTGTACAGTTAAGCTGATGCAAACTATGGCACTTGTCTTGCTTTTCAGAAGCTGCTTATAAATGTTCCTCTTGCTTCCTCTCTTTAAAACCCCAGAAGATCAGTTTGTGTCAGATTGTCCTTGTTTTCATGCCATGGCAACCAAAGGGAACTTTGCTGTAGAATTAAAAGTGCTTATGTTCAAGTCTGTCATGAATCTCAATTGAAACTTTTTTTGGAAGCACCTTCTGTGAATCTTCTTCAACTTCCCAAGCCTAGTACGCCTAAGGAGAGTTTGCTATGGAGAGAGATTAGCCTTATGATGTTAAATGGTGGCAGGTGGAGGCTAGGAGAGAATATCTGAATGTTTCTGATGCTTTTGGGTAGTCTCTAGTTCCATAAATTATGTTAAAACCCTCAGGTGTGAATGCTTCTTCCAGGATGTCCCAATCTTTCTGCTCCTGAAGAATTAACCATGTGTTTGCCATAGTGGCTTAAAGAGTGCACTGAACACTGTTCCTGTGTAATCAGAAAGATGAAGTAAGCACGCTCATGACAGCAAGAGTAAGGTGTGCTGCATTTCTCCTTGCCAGTGTGCTGGGGTCAACCCTTGTTTTGATTTAATTCCTATAATAACAGGTTTTCTCAGGTAAAAGTCTCTTCTACCCAGCAGTGATGTGTTACGCAGCTACTCTGCCCTATGCTTCCACGTTGCCCTATGTTTCCGTACGACGGAGGGTGTTGATGGTTGTGTTTGGTAATGCAAAAATAGCAGGGAAACAGGGAGACCCCCGTGTCTGTTATCACACCTGAAAGCAGCAGAGCTGGTCTTCCATCTGGTGTCCATGGAAGCTCACAGTCCACCCACCCAGAATCCCAGGGTCTTGTAGGCTGCATTATTTTCACCTATGTACAAACCATTTGAGATAATGGATGCTGTCCTCCTCACTCTTTTTGGAAAACCAGGTTATAGAAAGGCTTAGAAACTCATGAAAGGTCTAAAGAGCAAAGAGTTAAACCAAGCTCTTTCACTACTTAGGCACGTCTACCAGTAGACAGCTCTTGGCTAATTTGAATTACAACCTGTTGCAAAGTTGATTTTCATTGTCTGATAGACCCAGAGTAAGCAGGGAAGTTATTTTGATGAACTATTACAGGTCATTACTGTACTGCCGGTACTGAGGGGGATAAAATGGATATATGTACCAGACTGGGTAAAGCCACATTCTAAATAAATGAAAGGGTGATAAAAACAAATGAGTATATGTGGCCCTAAGCAAATTTAACCAGGAAATGAGAAGACAGTTTCTGTTCAGTAGTGAAGCGAGTTTGTAAGACAGCCTTCTCCTTGAAATAGTGGGGACAGAAACCTAGAGTGGCTAGAATGGTTTGGTGTCAAAACTCAAAGCTTTCTTAATTTTTATAAATCCCAGCTGAGGTTACAATGACCTCTGGGAATGTGTGACCTGCTCTTCAGGCTCGTAGGTGTTTTTTTTTTTTTTCTCTTTTCATTCCTTGCAGCTACTATGCCCGTTATGGAAGAGGGCAGACACTGGGAGGACATCATCTGCTCTGACTGATGGAGTCTAAACTTGAGAGTTGTCTGTGGTTGCACATATGTACTGGCAATTTTGTAGCCTTTAAATAAAAATGTGGTAATTGTGGAACGGAAGCTCTTACTGCTTTGGATGGGAAGAAAGGCACAGTCCTGTTTCCGTTACTAGCTTTCCCAAAATTTTCAATGATCTTTTTCCTGTGCCTTTTTGCAATGTCTTTCTTTGCAGTACAACTGTGTGTGATATCAGTGGAGAAGAAAAGCAGCAACTGTTCTTTGCTACCATTTTCCAGGTGTAACCTTATATGCCTTGCTGGTTCAAGTAGAAAAGCAAGGGGAAAAATTGTGTAGCTCTACACATGGCCGTGGATAATTTCAATACTAGGTGGTCTGTGGTTCATACTTCTCAGCAGTGAGTTGGTTCAAAAAAACCTCCAAACCTGTTCTGCCCCAGATGCTTCCTCTGCCTCTTCTCCATTCCCTGTAGCTAAAGCTGGGGCTTGTCCAAACTAGACTCAAGTACTCTGTGTACCTGCATTAATACTTGATGTAACCTAAGACTTTTTTCAGGTGCAGCTTCAAGAAGGAGCAATGTTTCCTTCTACCTGTCACATCACTCATGTTACCTGTTTCTGTCACTGAAGGAAAACTTTGCATTCATAAATTTGTAGACTTTTAAAGCATAAAACCCAAACAAACACAACTTATTAAAATTTCTATTGATCTATATAGGCAAAAATATCCCTTGTAAGATATTTTCTAACATTTTGGACAGTTGGACTACTACATCAAAGCCGTGCAGGCGAGTGAGTTTTACAGGGTTATATCAGATAAAGATGAATATAGTTTGCAAAAAGGAACCTTAATCACCAAGCGAAGGTGTTCATCTAGTTCGGACTGATCTGGGAACAATTGTGTCTATATGCTGTGTGTCTTAGTGGATGTGGAAAAGGTGAAATGAACTGTGAAAATGTTTGCGAAACATGCGTGATTTCAGTGGACTGTGGTGGTAATGCCCTTCTATTGAGTTTGTGTGTTACTTTCCCTGGATTTGTAAGAGGACACCTTCGCTGGTCACTGGCCCATGTTGACATAATGCAGAAGACAGATCTATAACGAGGTGTTTACTTTGGATCTGATTTAGCATTCATGGCAGATGATGAAAAATCATCAGGTGATTTAAATGCCCTTTATATAAATAGAACAGCCATTTTTTTCTTAAGGAAAATGTAGGGCTGCCTAAAGGAGTAGAGGCTGTAGAACCATGTGAACACATTTAATGTGAGTCTAATAGTTTCAAACAAATGTGTGACTCAACTTAATTGGAGGTTTCTGCTTCTAACTGTAACATTTCTTATCATGTAAAGCATTAAAGCAGCATAACATATACAAGACAAATATTAAACAAAGGTATTATGGATGGGAAATTCCTAATCTAGCTCACTATGTTGGTACAGTGGAAGTTTCTTAATCCAATATCTGATGAAGGAACAAGGAGAGAATTAATTTACTGCACACTAATTACTGAGGAGTATGCACTGTATATACAGTGAAAGGCGCTGAAATGAATACTTGATAAACAATATCTGGCAAATTAAAAATCTGAAATGTTAAATGAAATGCAAATTAAAAATCTGGACTGTTAAATTAATTGAATGCGAAAAAACCCTGACACTAACTATCATCAGGGGTCGAAGTTATATCAGCAAAAGCAAAGCTATTCAGAGTTAAATCCTGCTTCTCTCTCTGTGATTTACTTGTTGTGAATGGGTGCATACTAGAGGAGCTCCAAAGATATGGATGAATTTGCATACGTGAGGAGCCATCCTTTCTGTCTGCTGTACAAAATGCTGTCCTAGGAAATGATGGGGATGGTTTGCACCTAAGAGGTGGTCTACTGAAATGAATGGGCCCCTTGGGTACAGGTGAAATGCAAGACCTGTGTTGCAGTGTTCATACCAACTTCAGCTAAGGTAACAGTGTCTAAGTTTTAATCTAGAAGAGTTGATTCTTGTCTTTTGCAATATGTTTTAAGCCTAGTTTTCTCTGTGTGTCTTATCTTTTGGTGGAGACTAGGAAACACTACACTGTGAGGATGTAAGATGTTTCTAAGAATTAATTTACAGGAAGTTATTTATGGCTTCGTATATGCTCACACATGCATATTAAATAACATTTTTCAAAAAAACTTGCCCATTAAAGATCTAATACTACAAATATGTATATAATCTTCTCATCCAACCAAAGCAAATGGAAATATATTTCAAGGGTCACGCTGCTTATATCAACTTGGTCAGCGAGAGACTGAAAATATAGGGAAAATTTAGCATTTATCTCAAAATTGTGGGACATACCACAGCCTCTGTGTTAGCATGGGACTTTTATGTAACCAATTTAATTTTTCACTTGTTTTCGTCCATTGTCATGTTTATTCATGATTATTTGTGTAGAGTATAATGTTATATAAAAGACTGAGTGTGAGAATTGTTCCAGAGAACTGTTTCTGTGTGTCCACCAGGCTGGGGGAGGGCTGCTGGGAGAACCTGGAAACATTGAAAAAAAAGTACATTGTAGGCCAACCTTAAGCAAGTTAAACCCTTCCAAACACACACATAGAGACACAGGTATATGTGCCCACCAGCCCTTATAAAGTGCAAGGGAGATGATAACACTCCCAACTTTAAGCATGTGCATAGTCCTATAAAACTCAGGTGCTGAGTAGGGGGATCTGATGATTCAGGTTCTCTTCTGGGGACAAGAGCCATCTCTAACAGCTCTGAGCCAAATTGTTTAAGCCACAGTTAAAGTGTGAGGCTCTTTGTAGGTGCTTGCTTGTATCATCTGCTTGCAAAGTGAGATGTGTTATTGCTGGGTGTTAGTCTTGAGCTGACTTGAGTGTGTGTCTGGAGAAGTGGGCAGCGTGTGTTCTGCATCTTTACACCAGTTTCTTCAAGTGCTGGGTGTTCTTCCAGCTGAAGAGCCTGCTAGTGACAAAGGGGATTGATTTCACTGTTTGAAGATAAGGCCCTCAGAATGGCAGTTTTCACTGATTAAATGAGGGCACTTTTCAGAGGGAAAGTGATTGCAGTAAATTCCAGGTTAAACTAATATTAGTATTTGAATTATAGGCAAGTATTGGAAAGGCTAAGCATTAGGAATTTATATTAAGATCAAATTGATCTGGGAGAGAGTACTGCTAGTAAAAAAAGGTGATCTATGTATTACCCTTGCAATATAATGGCATGACACAATTCCAGTGTACTACTGCTTAAAGACTGGAAATAACGCAGTAAAATTAGTTTAACTTTTAAGAAATTTGAACTATAGCCTAGCACTATATTTCTGTTAATCTTGGTTTGTTCCAATGTGTTTTGATAGGTTTAGATATACAGTAGCAGATCTATGGAAATGAAAAAAAAAAAAAAAGTTCTTAGGTACTACTAGTGTTTCCCTGGAGGTCTAGTCAGTCTCCCACAGTAATGAAGATATAATTATACTGATGTAAATCACAGAACCATAACTAGAAGGGATTGGCCTTTCCCCTCCCTTAATTCATTGAAAGATTTTATCTTTGACAGGTACTGTCAAACAGGGTGATGGGATGGAAGGCAGGATGTTTTTTCTGGTAACTAATTTGCTTGGGGAGAAAATGTGGGGCTTTTTTTTCTGTGTGGTTTTTTGCTGTTGTTGTGTGGTTTGTTTTTTTTTTTTGAGATGATTCTCAAGTCCTGTTTCTCTCGTTCTGGGATAGCAGCAGTTTCTGTAGGCTTCCTAATGAAGTGTGGTCAAGAACAAACTTTCTGCTCTGACTATGCTATTCTCAGCCTGAGAATAGGAAAACATGTCTGAAGGTAGCTTGAGGTCACCTTTTGGGTTCCAGTGTAGTCAGCTGTGCAAAAAGCCTACCTGGTTCCTGCTGTAAATAAGAAAAAAATGGCCTTAGGGCTGATTTATGTTTTACTCAACTGTGATAGTCCCAGACATCCATTCTTTGCTGTGAGAATAGCAGAGCACGGCATGCTCAAACCATAACCTTTTCTCCCTTGGTAGGCTTCCAGGTATACTTCCTACCTGTCAGACAGAGCAAAAGGCTACTTTGCCAGCTTTAGTGCTGTCTGAAAAAAAACATTGACTTAAGATATTTTCTGCAGGTTTGCTTCTACTTTGCTGCTACCTGACTACTATAAATGAGCTGCCATAGAGGGAGATTTCTGCCAGCTTATTTATTTCTTCTTGGCCATCAAAGGTGACTGTCCCACCAAGCGCTCAGCTTCTTAAGAGAAGACTAAAATTTAAAAATAATTATCTTAGAGTTAAATAACAGATTTATTGCTGTCAGGTCATATGTTCTATGCTGGTGGTGTGTGTGTGTGTATATATATATATATAAGCAAAGAGAAATATATATTGACATCCCTCCCCCCCCCCAACCTAATCCAACATCAGCATCAGAAGGTGGCATTATGTTAGGAAACACTTCCCTTCAGGCAGTAGTTTAATTTATTAAGGTTTTTTTTCTGTGGCACTCCTGGACATTCAGTTTTCCCCTAGTCTGTTATCTAGCAGATACCTCTCATTTTCTTTTCCTCAGTAACCTTCTCTCCTTGAATCTGTGCATGTGTCCTGCCATATTTTGTGTATACTGTTAAAGCCCACAAATGAAATACTAAATTAAGCCCAACCAGAACATTCACTCCTTATTTTATTGCAGGGCTGGGACATCAAGTCTGAGATGGGAGCTGTCATCACTGCAATAAGAGGAAGGGCTTCCTGCAGAACAGTCTGAGTGGTTGCATGTTTCAAATGTTGTCTCAGTGATCTGATAGCAAGGCAGACAGAAATGTGTTAGTTGTAGCAAAAATCTGGAGGGCTACCAGAGGGGCTATTCAACATATGTTGTAATGATCCTCCTTCCAGCCAACTGATGATTATGATATGTTCCACATCAGATTGGTTACCAAAGATTTTGTAGGGACTCATCAAGGCTCCACTAACGTCTGACATTCTGGACAATGCAGGTGTCAAAGGAGAGGTTTGAGGCAAGCTGCCTGTAATGTCTCTGCTAGGAGAAATTGTCATAAGTTCGCACAAGATGGATTTCTTCCCCCATCGATGATGACAGTCAGGTTTACGAGTAAGGCAAAAGTGAAGGAAGGTTACCACTATATTACTGGGAAAATACTGCTACTTTTTTTCCTTTCCATGACTTTTCTTGGGCAAATACTTTGAGACTTTGCACATCTGTGTCATCTCTGGCAGTCAATAGTTGACACCTTTGGTAATGAAAATAGGCCTTAGGAACATGGCAGAAGCCACAGGCTGCCTGGGCCCGTGGGTGACTTGCAGCTGACCCGTGGGGACTCCTTTCAGGAGCAGACACAGCTGTGCTGGCTGTAGCACTGCTGTCCGAGCTGTGCATGCTCTGAGGAGAGACCTTCATTGCTGAGAGTCCAGTGCCTTTCCCAATTGCTGAAATTCACTAAGGAGAAGATACAAAAATAAAATAAATGTCTCAGTTTTATTTTCCATTGAACTGATGTTTCTTTAAAATTGGCTGTTCCACATACTACTCACCTTGCTGGCAAAAGCATTGGTGATCAATGAGGACAAAGTGATTCTGACTGTCAGCTTGCCACATACATCCAGAGCAAACGAATACATCAGAAGCTGATTTTGTGCAAGGCCTGCTTTTGATTTGTGCATTTTTCTGGCAGGCTTGGGCTATGCCCTATTACTTTGTCACAATAAAAGGGAACATTTCTTCTACTGGAGCTTGCAGCATGCAGCTGCAATAATCATAGTGGAGCCCCAGGTGGTCTGATTTATGGTGTTTAATGTGAACCCCTGAGGTTCTGTGGGGAGAGATTATATTTTTATATATACATATATATGAGGTGTAAAACATTTTGCAGAATTGTTTTGCCACACTTCAGTTCTAACTTGCAGTGGGCCTCCTTCATTTATCTCCCTGCCCCAAGATCGCTTATCTAAATGCATGTTTATTAAAGAGCTCTTAAACCATATTAAAGTTGCTTCTGAAAATATTCTGACTAATGGCGATGTTGATGAGGGTGAATCATCACAGAGAACATTGTGATTATCAGGACAGTTTCTCAGCTGATGGGATTTGGCAGGATGCCATGGAAGTTCATGGCATTTTTCTGCGGATTGATACTGGGCAAGGGTTGATGTGCTGGGCAGGTGTTGACTGACTGAAGGTCTGATGGTGCTCTGTGGATTTGTACTGCCCCAGACCCTGATGTTCATAAAAGGAAGCCCTGAACTTACATACTTTTATTGTACAATCCTTATACAGGGAATATTATTTACTAGATGTTAGTGTGTTTCTGTGAAGGTGTATCAGCAAGTTAGGCAAGGAGCAAGAAGGTATTTGTTTAACTTTACTACCATTATTAAGGTACTGGCTACAGGTTTCATTGCTGTCCTTCTCAAGAACAAGTCAGAGCAAGTTCTGTTAGTGCTACCCCAACATTGGAAGTCCACAGTGGGAGCGGTAGAGGAGGTGCACTGGCTGCACCCATCCATGCAACTGCACTGGCACTGCAGGCAGGGAGGGACTGGCTTAGCGAGCTAAAGGGATGTGCCTGGGGCTTTGGCTGAGTCTGTTCAAACAATAGTTTGTCCAGGCAAGGAGACAGTTTTCCACCCCGGTACAGCCTGTGACTCAGAGTCTGTGCTGGAACCCTTCTCCTCAGTGTGCTTTCAGTGAGCAGGGTTGCAAAATACCATGACAGATCCAGATCTCATCTTTCTTCACTAGCCAAGGAGCTTGGACTCAAGGTTTAAACCTAGGTTCCTCTGTAACTAGAAATAGTGTAGTTGCATAGTATTACAAGCGCAAGATAGTCCTGAAGGTGGAATTTGTGTCCTGAAGTGTTTAATGAAACAAAATAAAGGACAGTAGCTGAGAAAAGAAGGTACTTGCTATAAGTTGATGCTTGCTTGATGAGGAAGTGAAGGAATGAAACCAGAGTAAGCTCTGGATGGGTGCAATGATTAAACTTGTACTGGATCAACTGTAGGGGTTTGGTTTTGTTTATTAACCTGTCCATTCCTATGCTACCTACAACTGAAACTTCCTGATTATTTTTTTGGCAGAGAATAGATGATGTTTGTTGTTATAGCACTTAGTTTCAGCTAATGACAAGAAGGTGCAATCTGTAATCTTGTCTATTACCTGTCCTGTATTACACCCTTTCATTTACTACATTAAAGTAGCAGTAAAAAGCATTCCAAGAGACACAATGGAGCAGCATAGCAGCCCCAACACAGTTTAAGACTGTGTATTATATTACAAAATGACTTTTTTTTTTTTTTTTGGGAGGGGGTGTGTGGGGAAGGAGGAGATATTGTGCCAGTTTACAGGAAGGTTGGGCAAAAGGTCAGGGAAAGTGCGTAATTATTATCGGCTCTGTTGAGGCCACACCCATGTGAAATGTTTAATGCTGACACAAGAATGAACTTGAAGCATGTTTGGAACTTACAAGCAGCAAAGATAACTGGAGAACTTCAATTGGAATTTAAACTGCATTGAAAAAAAATAATAAAATTCCGCTATATGATAGAAAGACCAAAAGCAGCTCACAGAGATCTGAAAGTGTAATCAAGGCTGCTCTCATCTTTCTAAGGACGTGGAGTGCATGGAAGTTACCGAGCTTGGCATGAAAATGGTCCATCAGGAGTAGTCTTGGTAGAAGAGGGCTCAGTTTTAAATTGAAATGAACATACCCTGTCTTAAGTGGGAAAAACCATTACCATGGTGGGACTGCTGGATTTGAAGCCTGTAAACTATATGACTGACTTTTGGTTTTGCACATCTACTGTAACAGGAGGCGGGAGCTAGTTTCCGCATTGTTGCAAATCTGTTTAGCTTTGCTAGCATCAGTCAGTTTGTGACTGTCTATACCAGTTCAGACTTAATGCCAGTTGCAACTTGCTCACCACTGCTGACTGAAATAGAACATAAACCTGGCTCCTGTACTCATGCTTTATCATAACACCCTTCTTCATCTCCTCCTCTGAAAATCTTGTGCTATAGATCTTGAACCCTAAAGGAGAAGTGACTCTCAGCAGACATAATTTTGTATGAGTAATTCACTTTTAAAGCTTGGATATATTCCATCTTCCTTGTGACTAATGGTACCCGAACAGAACATAATTGTATAATCATTTTCGAATTGCTTAATAACTCATTTTCCTTGTTTGTAAGATGCTGTTTTTCAGTGTTTCAGAGAGATGCGAGGACCTGCATGCAGTCATAAGTGACAGACAATTGTTTATTTCTCAGCAATAACACCATTACAGAAAACCTCTTTACGCTGAACCCTGACAGCTGGCCAGATCCTGACATCCTTACTTATCTCTCAACCCAGTGAAAGGCCTGCCAGTGGGCAGTTAGTCCACAGTTTCACATTGTGTCGCTTTTGGTCGTAAAGCTCGCTTGCGGAGTTCCAACCCCACAACTTCTGCCTGCTTGCCAGCACATCGTAGCTGATCGGGCTGTGCTGTAGGTGCAAATGCTGCAGCCCCACAAATATTTCTGTTTATGTAGCTGGCAGAAAGGTCAGGAAGCAATAGGTGGGAGCTGAAACCTCTCAAGCTGGCTTTTTTGTTAGAGGGGGATGAATGTCTTCCTTGTATGTGGAAAGCTTGGACACTCATAGCATATAATGTTTCCAATTGCTGGACCAGATAAGTTGGAGAAAAGGGCAGGCAGAGCAGGAGCAAACAGGTGAGTGTGTATGCAAATGTGATGCATCTCTGGTTTGGCAGAAGAAATGTGAAGATCATAAAGACCGGAAATTGCCCAGGGCCTTTGATCTAGTTGCAGAAAATACTTTTGAAGAGAGGGGACTGGTGCAGGAAAATAGGTTGCATAGATGTCTTGTGCTATTTTAAAGAGAGCTGATATCTATGTGTGACTTCACTCTGTTGAATACGCTTTGTTCATCTGTTTAAGAATACCTTTTTCTAGAGGAGAATGGATGCCTGAGTCTTAGGAGGCAGTGCTGCTGTTTAGGCGTAGGAAGAGAAGCCTTTTGCAGGTGGGCAATAAACTTCCATGCTTTCAAAGAGGCAACAGGCAATCTGTGCCCAAGATAACTTGCCAGGAACAGCAAGAGCCACAACCTACTGAAATGAAAAGAAGTTGAAAGTGCACAGGGTCAGATGGAATGGGACTGAAGTACCAAAGCCCAGTGAACATGCAGTTCTAGCAGGGTTGTGTGATTTGAGCTAGGACCAAGAAATTAATTTTATAGTGCAGTTATAGACATAAATGCCAAAGCCTCTGTTACATTTGATGGTCAACTATCAAGTCTTGGTTTTGGTTATGTGAACTGATGTTTTGCTTTTGTAGGGTTTGCTCAGTAGAGTCTCACCCTAGACTTCTAGAAGATTAATGAAGGCAATTTGCTTTAGGGTTTTTAGAGATCTATTGAACCTGAAAACAGAGCTCAGCGCTGGGTGATGTTTGTGGGAATTGTGACTGATGAAAGTTATGCACATATCTGAATATTAAAAAAATTTTCTCAGCTCTTACTTGCAGAGAAATTCCATCAGCTTCTTCAGAGTCACACAAAGTGTACATTTAGAAATAGAAAAATGTGTTACGGAGAATAGGGGCTGGAATTTTCAGGGAATGAAATACAGCTTTAATTGAGAAACATGTTTAAAACAGTATTGCGTGTCAGTGGGTATCTGGAGGTTGCCTTTAGCTGATGTCATTGGTGGCACTACAAACAAAGTGAGAGGATAACAGGACCATTTGGAAAATCAGTATTCAATCTTGCCTACCAGGATGAGTTTTTTCTGTTCTGGCATTTAGACCTGCCTTCAGGGATGCCTGACTTGTCTACTTCCCATCCTCCAGATAGCTGCCAAGATGAGGAAGGAACCAGTTGGCCATCAGAATCTGTTTTCCCTCTCACAGAGTAGTTGTTCAAAGTGGGATTTCTTTAGAGGAAGAATCTGTTTGGCTTTTCTCCCCCCCCGCCACTCCCCCACCCCGCCCCCCCCCGATGTTAAAATATTTGGATGATCTCTGAGGAACCGTAGCTCCTTCATGCATAGAAGCTTCTGCGGATTGTCCTAGTACAGAGGCATTGCATTGTTTATTTTGTTTCCCCTTCGTATGAATTTTTTTGGTTTCTTTTTTCTGATATTGCCAAAACATGCTATAGCAGGCTGTGTTCTCTTACAACCCATTCCATGTTGAAATGTAAACCCATTGCAACACAGCCTGTCTGGCATATGTTGTCATAGCTTTTAAAAAGTTGCCCTGCTTTTCTGTTGGCGTTGAGAATTTTATTAAATAAGAGTATTTATTTTTCCAAATTCCCCATGGGCAAAAGCAGGTAGAAAACAGATACCTATGTCTAATTATAGCCTTATATTTCACATTAATCTCTCTTAATTTTCTTTCATTCCACCTCCAGCGTGCATTCTCTCGTTCATAATTGCCACTGGATAATTTGAAGTCATTTGCTTACTCAGGGCTTTATGCCATACACTCATGGATTGTGGATAGATGAATCCTTTGCAAAAAATAAAATGAAAAGCTCATTCTTGCTGTATAGGTAGCTCACTCCCTCCCTGTCCCAAAGTTACTGAGCAAATTGTTGTTATTAATTTTTAAATTAGGGTACTTGCTGCTCAGGGAAAAGCTAAGTGTTCAGAGGAATTTTGCAATAAACTCAAGACTGACTTAGACTCTTCAGGAGAGATGTTCCATTGCAATGTGTTGGTTGCCAAAATACCTGGTGTGTGGTTACTCCTTGGCTGCTGTTGTGGGAATTTCATTGTTCCCAAGGAACTTGGTTGTTAAGGGAGAAAAGATTGCTCAGCTAGCTCCATCTTGGTCCATGAGGGATTTTAGATTTGCGGCACTGTTGACTCCCATGTGGATGCTGTAGCTGATCTTAGGGACAAGTACAAGTTACATCTCCCTGCCGCCACACCACACACCCCCACACCCCGCCCCTCCCCCCAATCAGTGTTGCTTTGCTCTGCTTTGTTCTGTAATAATGAAATATTTTCAGGATTTTGAACTAATTTGCGGTATTTGGAAATATTACTGCCTCTTGATCCACAAAAAAAAATTCATCCTAAAACAGAAAACCTAGGAGCATTCAGAGTGAATGGAAAAAATACTTTCAGAGCTCCCTGGTATGGTAAATACGCTCCAAATTCTGTTACATGAATGTATGGCTTGATCATGGTGAGATTATTAGTGGCAGTTATTTTAAAAGGAGATATATAATTCCTTTTCTAGCTAACTGTCCTATTTCCAGCTCCCTTGAAGCTCGCTCTCTCTTTTTACAGAGTTAAGTCACAGAAATCCTTTAGTTCATTAGATATTTCCCCTTTTGTTTGTCCATACACTTTCAGTGCCTAAACTAGCCATGTCTTGGGAAAGGCCTGCCCCAGTTTCCAAACAGACTGAACTCCTTGTGTAGTTTCCTTTCCTTTGGTTTTCTTTGGCCCCACAGCACACTGAGTTGGGCAGAGAATTGCTCTTACTGTCAAAGAAATGTGTTCAAACAAAAGCAAGTCCTAGCAAGGCCTCTTGTGCTTCAGAGGGAATATTCCCATTGCCTTCTCTCTTGCCGTTTGGTCACCAGTGGCTCAACCTCAGCTTCCCTTTCTTTGCATTAGGGAACAACATGCACGGGGTTTTACTTATCCCCAACACTTAAGTCCCCATTACGAAACATGTTTCGGTGACCCACTCTTCTTTTGCTTTCAGTGAGAATTAAGACCCTTACTACCACAGAGGAAACAGTCCTACACAGCACCATCGTCTGACTCGGATGTTGTATCATGTATTTTCTGTGAGGCAAATGTCATCCCACGGGGTTAACCTGTCGGACACACATTGATGTCTTGCTTTGTATTCACTTTCTTTGGTCAAGGAGTATGAAAAACCTTGGTCTCCTACATTGGTTAATGTTTCCTGCTATTCACACTTCTTTCAATCCATTTTATGCAGCCCTACTTTTTTGGTCGAAGTCTTTCATACACCAAGTCATTTATCTTATAAAACAGCTACTTAGTTGCAACTTCAGTGTTAAGAATTTACAGTGTGATAGAGCTGGGGAGGGGGTGGCTGCAAATCAAACATTATCAAGCAAAAGCACATGCCACTTCTTGTGTATCTTATTCTGCAATTCTTTGAAGTTTAATCTTTTCAAAAGAAAAGCCTTTCAGCTACTTTGTGGCAACAACTCGGGCTTGTAACTTTTGACTGCATAGTGCTCCTAGTTCATAAACTGATCTCATCCTTTTCTGACAATTAATACTAAAGCGAATTTAAATTGGATCTCCTACTGCCACTGTGTCAGCTGTCTGGAACAGTTTGCCTACCTTGGTCTCCCACACTAATTCTCTCTGTACCTTTTCAAAATGCTGCTAAAAATCCTGACCTCCTTTAGGGCTCTACCAGCCAGCAAGCTATCAACCAGTTTCCTTTCACATGTGGATTTGGTTGCACATCGGCTTTGCAGAGCTGTAGAGGACTACAGAAGAGACAGGGTAACGGAGCGCTGGGCCCCGCGCACTGAGATCAGGATATCAGCTTAGCAGTGCCATAAGCCTTTGAAGCCACCCTTCACCTTACGCTTCAGCTGCATTAAGCTGCAGCCCAGAGCAGGGGGCAGTGCAGCTCGCACATACCCCGGGTGAAGCCTGGCATGGCCTTTTTCTTCTGCTCTCCATCTAGCACTCTGCAGAGCTGTGACCCCATCGTTTCACCCCTCCCTTGTGCAGTTGTGTGGACTGTGCACATCCACAAACCAACATACAGAGATGCTCTTGTAGCTACAGTGAAGGCTATAAAAGGAAAAACTCCCCTTGCATCTTTCTCATTTCATGTGAGGAAGAAGCATTCACAGGCTGGCTCTCAAGGCTCCTGTTTATCCAAAAAGCATTATTTTGATTACTGGATTAAAAGTGGAAATATTTTTATACTGTGGTAAGAACTTTTGTGTCTAAATGTGGCAAACAGTGAGTATAACATCATATCGTCTTGTGGTTTGGTCTGTAGTCAAAGGAATAATTACATGAATGTCTTCATTTCCCTTTGTCTCCCTGCCTGCCCCCTGCCATCCTTCCCCCTGCCCCTTTAGCTCTTGTACAGTAGTTCTCCTAGCACTAGTTTATAAGAGAATTTTATTTGTATCGAGGCCTCTGAAACAGTTTGTGTACAGAAACTCAGAGTCATGACCAAGAGCTTATTATGTATGACAACATTTCCCATAACAGGTTATACATTTCAGAGCTTTCTGCATCCTATTTTCAAAGGCTCAGCACTCACAGCTGGGGCCAGATTTTCAAAAGGGAAACATTTTGATGTAGAGCTTGAAATAAGGGATGGTGATGAAAATGTGGTCATTACCTATCACTTTGGAAAACCTCTGAGCTTATTTTTGTTGCCTTAACAGTACCTTTGCTTAAACACCTATATTCATAAAGACATCTTGCCCTTTGTGAACTGACTGTAAATGTTTCCTGAGGACATTACTAAAATCATACATGTCACTAGCATAATTGTTTCCATGGAAACTAACATACTTTTAAAGGAAAATAATAAAAAATCCCAACAGAGGACATATGAGAACATAAAAACATCCATAGCAGGTTAGAGCAAAGGTCTATCGAGATGTGTGTCCTGTATCCAACAGTGGTCAACAGAAGGTGCTTGGGGAGGTGCATCAGAACAATGCAAGCATTGGGCAATGCTGCTCCAGAAATTCTTTCAGCTTTAGCAGTTTTGGACTCAAAGATTTCCCAAGCCAAAGGTGGCAGCCTTACAAGCAACATGAACACTTTTTTTTTTCTTTTTGCTACTGTGAAAAGCCTTATACAGCACAATGACATGTCTTTGCAATCACACTCTTGCCACAATACCATTCCACAGAGAACATAGAGGCAATTTGACCATCTTTAGTTGTTAATCCAGTAATTTCTCAAGCAAAACGCCTGCTAGCTTTGCTTCCTTAAATGTTTCAAGATTAACTTCCAGAATTCATCATGGAGATGCTTTAGGGAAAGAACAGGGGTCATAGGGTTTCACTCAGAATGACAGTTGGAAGACAGCAATCCTCTGTATATTATTACACTGTTTTATCCTAAAAGCTAATCATTTGTTCAATTTTTTTTTTAATATCACGTGTCTAACATAACCTTGTTCACTTCACCTGCCCTTTGTCCCTGTCCCTGTCCATCTCTACCAGGACACTCCTTTTAAAACAGGTGGTTAAAACAGTGTGCTTCCTTTTTTTTTAGAGGAGGATTTCATGCCTTCATGTAAGTCTGAAGCCAGACTTTCAAGAAATGTGGTTTCTCGTTGTGCAAGTGTGTAAATTTTTTTTCTATACGCATTTCTCAGTGCCGAAACTTGGAGTGCCATGTCTGTGCATGCTAAATTGCATCAGTGAAAAGTCTTCACTGTAGTTGGGGAGAATGCAAGAGATGTGCCCATGTGTTCACATGCAAGGTGCTTGACCCCAGGTGACATGCATAATCCTAATATTCCATAAATCTGATGAGTTGATCATGGTTTGACCATGCTCTCCTGCAGATCTTCAGATGTCCAGAGCACGTACTCTGTGTGTGCGCCTATGTGGGCTAGTGAAATATTATGCTGGGAAAAGTCCCTGATTTCTTAAGCTTTAAACAAAAAGTCCACCTTGGGTGTTAATTAGAATCTAAATTCAGGTGTTAACCTCTTTGATTGAAAATACATGCTGAGTAATTACAGGAAAGAGGCCAATTTCAGGCACAGCAGTAATTACTGAATTAGGAGAAAAGTTCAAGAAGAGCTTCAAATTTCATATCATTGCTAAGGTTTCTGAGGAACAGCTAATCCTGAAGCGATTGGGCTCCTCACACCTGTATATGTTTTAGAAAACTCCACTTAAATTTCAAAGAAATCCCTGCCTGAATAATTCCAGAACCAGATGTCAATATCTCTTAAAATGTTGCTTTGTTTTCAAATGCAGAAATTTGACCAGCAGCCCGAAATACCAGTGATGATGAAATCAGGGAGAAAAACTTTTCTTGTTAGGCAGTATTTCTTTTTCTTGTTTTTGAACTTGGTGCTCTTGTTTGATTCATTTAAGTGGAATTCTCTAGTATGACCCCCTGCCTGTAGCGGTGTGCCTCATGTTTACTGCTTTTCTAATTTTCCTTTCCCAAAGGAAGCCTTCACATTATTTACTTGATTGTATCAGTTGCTACTAAAACAATGTAAGGAAATCCATATCCTCACCTTCAGTGTCAGTGTCACAGTTAACTCACCAAAACAAATGTTCAGCACTACCACTTCAACGTCAGGTTTCAGGCTGTTAACATTCATGATAATATTTTGCTCTGGACAAAAGCTGTAGATTGAAAGCTGTGTCTGTTTTACAAGTTAACACATCTTTTTCTGAGAAAAACTATTCAGTTGTCATCAGATGTTGCAATGTAGCAAAAGAGATGTGAACTACCATAAGTATTTCAGTTACACTAATGACAGCCACAGAGAGTGGATATCTGGGATGAAACCTTGACATTGTTGAAGTACAGTGCGGGAGCCTTTTGGGTTTAATTGATGGTTTTATTATAGTTGCAAGATAAACGAGTAGATAAGTAGATGGCCAGAGGTGCCACTCTGAAAGTGCAGAATCTGTACCATGAGTGCTTGATAACGTGGCTGTGCACTCACAAGAAGAATCTGGCCAAATCCTTAAATATAGAAGCTTACTATTTAATTTGCAATAAGTGGTAGGCCATTATTGAATAAATCTTCCCATTAATATTTTGTTGACAACTTTCCTTTGAGAAAAATCCATTTACAGCCAAAAAATTCAGTTCCTTGAAACAAACTGACTGCATATTAATATCAGCTAACTACAGAGTAAGCTACTCCCGGGTTCAAAGAACTTCTTTGTTTGTTGAAAAGACAGATTATGATTGCTTCAGAGAGTATTTAAGGCCACCTTGATAAAGCAGATCCAACCAGTAACTCCGAGCACTGTTGACTGTTGCATCTAATTTATCATATATCTAGATGGTATGCTGTGCTGTTAGAAGGAAAAATATCTGATACACAATTCTTCAATTTTGTCTATCATGACAAACTCTTGGTCAGCTGATTCTTCTTTCCTGCTCTTTGCTGTATCCAGTATCTTTGACTAAGAATGGCAGTGCATATTACATATTCTGAGTGTGTGATGTCTATACTGATGCATGTGCAAGAAAAATATAGATGTGAAATTCACCAGGATTCTATTCTATAATAAAAATGCTGTATTATATACATTTTTTCTGATATTCTTTTCCATGTGCAATGATTCTCTGAGTGTGCTGCAATCAGGCAAAGTCACTGAGACTCATCAGAAAGCAATCCCAAATTGTGAAACCATTCTCACTCTGTCTCCAGGAATTTGAACAGTGGAACAATTCACACTTTTTTTTTTTTTAAATTGTATTCAATACGTAAATCCAAGTCCTTCAGGATATTTATTTTGCACATACCTGGCACACGTTAATCAACAATAAAGTTGTACAGCAATTACAGGCTCTGCTTGGAGTCCAAACATTACGTTGAATTATTTTGAATGGATTTATTAAGGTTTCAGGTGCAGTTATCCAACTTCTTTGTGCAGCCAGCATTTGCAGCAGTGGCCATAGGAGACAATAGCTTTCTGAGGTTTATTTAACAATTAACATATACAGTATTTTTTAACTGCCATTATATTCTCCTTATTCTATATACTATATTAAGCATTGAAATGAAATAATGGAATGGAACTGAGGAGGAGAAAGAGTGGGGAGGTGACAAGATAGTGCTTGTGTACAACATCCACAGGTGTCTTCCTGAGAAGTCCAGAAAGAAAGAGGGTTTTGGTACTTACTGTGAAGAATGGTGAAGCTTGAAATTAAGTGTTCCCATTGTCTAGGAGAAGGAATACCCTTGATCATTTTTGTCTCTGTGTTAGGAGACCTAGCTGATACTCTCAGAATCATTGTGGGTAGTATTCAGGCTCCACAGGGACTGTTGCGGAGCTAGTACTGTAGCCTGTGCCATTCAAGGATGACTGGACCATGGCTCTATAAATGACTAACGTAGGGAGATGATAGTAATGTCTGTATAAGGTAGTCTGCCTAAGTTAGGCTCTGAAACAATTTCTTTTCATGGGCTCTCCAGGGAGCCAGGGACTGGTCTAGTTTGCACTGGTGAGGTCTACAGACATTTGTGGTGGGTGGTCTCAGGGCAAGCCCCAGTTGGCTCTGATGTGAGGCTTCCTGTGATGATTTTGTCCAACTGCACTGACTCTCCCCATGATCCTAGACTTACTGATAGTTCATGTTTTTCTGGTTCTGTGTTTTAAAAAAGAAAAAAAGCCACAGGGGATGGAAAAGGGGAAAATCCATAGGATAATTAAGGATAATAACTCTATACCTGTTTATTTTATCCCATCTTAAACCTTTCTGACATGTACTGATGCCTGTAATGCAAGTGCCCTGAAGGTGTGTGGGCTGTCATATTCTTTGGTGGTGTTTGCTTTAGGAACTTAGCTGTCTGAAAGTTTTGATATCTAAGAGGAGCTCCACGTTCTGGCATGATGCAGCTTGCAGGCTTCAGGGAGAAAAACAAGCCCAGCAATGCAGGCACTAGTCCCCTTTTAAGCTGCTGGAGGTAAAAGCATAGAAGTTCAGGCACTTAGATGTCCAGACTGAATGTAAAGAGATAAGTGATTGTATTTGTAATACCTCGGTGTGCTGGCTGATTCGTTCAACCAATTAATAAACCCCTGCCCTGAGCATAAAGCAAAGCCTGTTTGGAAAGGTTAATGTCAGGCTCTCAGACAGCTCAGTTAAAGTTACCTTTTTGCACTCTGCAGGAGCTCCCTGAGAATCTTGTCATAAAGTCTGCTTAGTGAAGCAGAGCAAAATAATGCAGTAATAACACTTGGTATCTTGTAAAAAGCCATCGGAGGATCTCCAAGCACTTTGGACAAATTAGTGAAGCCAGCTTAGCTTTCTTCTTCACCAGGTAGAGCAGGGCTATATTCTTTAGCAAGAGGAAGGAATTTTTTTTTCCTTTCCCCTCCCTGTTTTACAAAGATTACCTTGCTTCTTTAAAAAAAAAAAAAAAAAATCTTTGAAGGTATTCATGTTCGTAATGGTCTCAAAGTGAAAGATTCTCAGGAGGCCATGACAGGGAAAACAGCAGTGAAAGCGTTTAAAGCAGGAACCTGTTCTGAGGTGCACAGGAATTGAAGGCAAAAGTACTATTGGCTGAGTAGGACCTAGACCGTACTTCTCATTTAGCTGAGGCTAAAGAAGTTTCCCAGGTTCGTGTCCCGCTCCAGTTGGTTGTGATTTGAATTTTCCCATTTATTTCAATGGAGGCAATATTGCCACCCCTAGAGGTTTCATTCAGAACAGAACTAGCTTTTGAGGGTGGGGAAGATATATGAAGGGGTTACTTCTGTCTGCCTGTTCTGTTTTTCATGAAACTTTTTCAATTTACTCCCTCCTGCCCCCTTCCTAAAGATGATTTTTGTTTTGATTTTTCCCTTCAATGGAACTCTAGTTTCAAAATCTCCCACAGCTCTAAGCAGAGGTTTGTGTCTTGCAAACAATAAATACTCTTGTTGTGAAAGTAATTAATTCTTTTTTTTGATCTGACATGATCAAGCTAAGGTTAAAAGAACACTAAGTAGTCATGGAAACTCACTCCCACATCTTTACCCTTATAATATTTGTTTTCAGAAGGCTTGAAACGGAATGAACCCTGTTCTTCCATACCTCATAATAACTTTAATTTGTTTAACAGTTGGATAAAAAGCGAATTAATCACACAAGTACCTTCAAAGGGAGAATTTGGATGTAGCAAATATTCAGTTGTGAAACAGCCATCTGCCATCGTAGTTTAAGCAGCTAAGTACCCATGAGCAGAGAGGTAGCTGTGTATGAGAGCATCCTTAATCCTTTTCAGTGCAAAATAAAATGGGCTTGTCTGTATCACTGCATTTCAGCTGAGTTAATGTTAGTAAATAGTGGCTGTGGTAGCTGTTTGACTAGTAAATGTGCACCTATGTGTTATATATAAGAAAGTGTCTGGCTTGGATCTTGCCCTGGCCAGCTACTAATTTCTGGAAGTAGTAGTCAGAGAACAACTAAGTCTCCCCAAATTCAGTAGTAAAGGTAATTTACCAAAGGGAACAGCTTACTGAAGAGCAAAGACAACTTTATTACATGCCTTGTCCAACTTGAAATCCATTTACAATCAAGGGAAACACTGTAATGGGTAGAGGCTGTTGAACTTGTGACTTTTTCTAAGAGATTTATTATCTGCCTGTGTTTTATCTCTTGTTTAAAGAGGGAAATTCTTCAAACCGTGTTTCTCTGAAACGGTTAACTATGGGTAGTAAAGCTAGAGAAGTGATCCAGCTCTTCAGCTGCTAGAACCAGAATGATTTACACCAGCAAAGGTGCAGCTGCCTGTCCTTACTGTGGGAATCCAGCGAGCAGAAAGCTTTCAACACGAGCCGTACTTTGCACTGAGGCCTGGGCCCATTTCACCTCTGCTGCGAATCCATGTGCCTAAGGACATACAAGGAAAGGTGAACAATAGAAGTGTCTCCAGATTGAGAACGAGAGGCCTATTTCGACCTTAACAAAAAATACATGGAAAAAGATCACAGAATTCTTTTTTCTGCCTATAAATCTGGCCCTGAGGCTCGAGGCTCATAGGTTTCACTCGTTCTTTATGGTCTGAAACAGATCCAATGTCAATCAGGGCTAGGAAGGGGGCGAAACCCTGCTCTGAGGGAAATCACTGAACAAGAGTCCTGTTCCTGAAGCTCTTGCTTAAATAGCGAGTCAAAGTAAATGCAGTTTGGTGGCAGTGCTGTGAGGGGGGAGGCGAGGGGCTGGGGAGGCGCCTGCGGGCCAGGCCTGGCGGGAAGGGCAGCCCTGGGCACTGCTGAGCGGTGGCCCTGAGGGGAAGCAGCCCCCAGGTCCCTGCTCCGGCCCAGAGCAGCCTCTCCCTCTGACAGGAAACTTCCACGTTTTGGTTCAATCCTGAACAGTTTTGCAGTAAGAGGTTTGCTGCGAGAAAACTTCCTCGGGACCAGGGCACAAATCCTCCCTGAAGGAAGGGAAAGGCTCCCCCTGAGCTGGGCCGCCCTGCTGTGCCTCCCTGCAGGCCATGGCTGGGGCCTGCGCTACCTCAGGTCTCGCTCAGAGGCCTCAGTCCCCACTTAATCCTCAGAATCATGAAATGAAATCCATAAACCTCAGTTTGCTGTGGATTTCTTTCTGGCTAGTCCAGGTAGTTGTTATTCCCATATGTTTCTGCCTCTGATACGGCTAACCTGCTGTGGCATGGCACTGATATGTATGGTCACTTGGAAGAAGTTTGTTTTCATCGTGCTTGTCCTTACAGGATTAATGTGAGGTATGAGTCTCATTAAATTAATAGCCTTCATCTTTTCAGCATAGGATATGTTTAAAAACATCTGGTCCTAAATGCTGGGTGTCATTATCCATAAATGAAATGACAGGGTTGGGAATCTCCTTTCAGCCCTGGAGCAAGCAACAAAATCGTCAAACCCCATGGTCCTCTCCATTCAAAAGTGCTGCTCCTTAGGGTGCCTGAAAAATTACCTTCTCCTGGGTATGCAGCTCTTTTCCAAAGCAGACCGTGGCAAGTGTGCCAGTGCAATCTGTTTCTGACCAAAGCTTGATTGCACCTTCTGAACCTGAGGCCTTGAAAAGCAGCTGGATGTAAGCACAGAGCTGCCCCTTCTTCGGCCTGTTAGCAACCTCAAACAGGTATAACTCAGGGCTAAAACATAAACAGCCTCAGCAACAAAACTACCCCATGGTCCTCCCCGGAGAGGTGTCTCTGTCAGTCCTAATTAAGAATCATTTGCTGTTGGCTTCGTGACTCATACCAAGCGGGAGAATTGCTTGCACATAGTTTTCTTTTAAAAAAAAATATCCTCATCTGAGGTATGAGGATATCCTGCTGAATAAGGTCCAAGAGTGAACTATCTAATACTGCTCCAAGAGCTAAGTTAGGAGACTGCTTGAAAAGAACATATTTAAGCACATGTTAACGAAGGCATTAAACGCTTAACAGGAGTCTGGCTAGATGAGAAGATGTTTGCCAAGGACCTTTTTTCTGATATATCAGTCAAGAAATAAAAAAATGAAAACGTTGTAGTGATCCCACATGAATGAAAGAAAATATATTTGAACTTCTTGCTGGTTTGAGTTTCTTCCCGCTCCACTTACTTGAATCCTTTGTTTTGTTTTGTTTTCATGTGATTGGATTTAATGTTTTAGGGTTTAAAAATTATACTGAGAAGCTTTATTGAGGTTTCCTAATACTTAAGGATTTCAGATTTCATGCAGACACTCATACTATTTGAATCCAAAGGAGTTTAAATTACAGGAGCTGATGGTTAATTTTACCTATGATATTGTTTATGCTGTGTGCAACACACTCTCTGTGTGTGTGTATGTTTGGGTGTGATCTTGTAACTTCTGAAAATTATAGCAAATGTTTCCCTACATAAAGATTTTAAATTGAGCCTGGACGTTTTAGCCAAGTTGTTGGGCTGTAGCTGTAGGACATGCATTCAGATGTAAGATACTGGGCTGGAATTGGAATATGAAGCATTACAGAGCTCATAACATAATCTTCTGTCTTTTAGACTACTGAGACTGCACTCAGTTTCCTTCTCGTAAAGACCCCTAAAAAGCATTTAGTCCAGAGTTCAGATGCAGAGATAATTTTCTGTGGGAGAACTAGTGGAAAGCACCCTGGAGATGGACTAAAACTGCTTAAACTTTCCCTTCACATTCTTTGCAGTGAGCTTGTTTTTTGCACAGAAGAGGGAGTGTGTGTAGATGTATCTGAAATCTGCTACAATTCACCTGTGGCTGGAGTGATCTCTGTGGAGAACACATCTCTATTAAAAGTCCTGCTTCAGCTCCTAAGTAATGCAGTTTGTATGTGGCTGTGTAATCTGTGGCTCTTGTCCTGCATGCTGCCCCAGAGCGCCAAAATTCATCTCCTGTGTAAACGTCAGCTTGTGAACAGAGTAGTGTAGAATGGCAGCCAGAGAGGGATTCTGCAACCTATTTCCTTTATGTGAATTACCTCTTTATGATTTTCTTTACTGTCTTGGTGACTTTAAAAAATAAATAAATCTCCTTCTGAATTTGCTCTTCATTTCCCTCCCCCCGCCCCCCGCCTTCATCTCCAGTCTGCGACAGTAAAATTTCAACAAAAAGTATCTGAGTGCACGTGTGGTCAAGCAGAATATGCAACCAAAATCACCCAGGCCTGGACACTGACACTATCCAAACTCTCTTATCTGTCTCTTATAGGGATTTACTTTTACCTACTTTTGTGATTGAAGTCTCTGAAGCAAATGGAGCCTCTGACTCAGATAACCACTACTGTATCAAGTTCATGTAATGTAGCCTATTAAAATAACATTAAATAGTTAGATGGGATGGTCCTTTTACAATCTTCTTAACAAGGAAGAAACTGATGCCTAAGGCACTAAGCACTGCCTGTGAGATAAAGCGAGCCCTAAATCATTGCTTGTGATGTGTATTTCGGGCACTGACTTCTGTGCAGCTCAATGTGTTGCAAAGATGGGCCCCTAACAGAGCTGTTAAATGGGCTCAGCTACAAGAGTTGTTGCAAGTGTGCACCTGTCTAGTGACAGCAAGTTAAAAGATAAGTGCTTGAATAAATCAGTCGACAGGTTTTATGAAAGACTTGGGAGGAGAGAGGACAGCAGAAAGTAGCTGTTTGTAACGCTAATCAAAAATGAAAGATGTTCCAAAAGCGTGTGAGAGCAGGCGAATATTAGCAGGTGTTGTAAATGTTCAAGCTTAGAGCAGAGTTTGAGCTGCTCTGGGTAAACTACTTTCTCATGGGTTAAACTGCACTGAAGATGCTAGCTGAGCCACAGTGTCTCAGTGAAGGAAATTGTAATTTAGGGATGGATGACACATTTTAGACTCTGAAGTCTCTCTTGATTTCTTTAATATAGCTTCTACTTTCCAGGTCTATCCTAGGGTCCCTGAACTACTTTACACTGCCTTACACACTTGAGCATTTGCTCTTCAGACAGTTAATTTTTGGGGCAAAATCCTGGTCTTTCACCACCTTTCCCAGCACCTCTACAAATCTTAAGTTTTCTCAGTGACTGTTTCCATTGTATTTCAGACCATCAGGAACAGTTTCCAAGGAGACTACCTCCTTGTGGGTTGAATCTTCAGCAGGTGCATGTTAGCTCATTTCCAGTGAAGTCTGCAGGGTGAGTTGTTCCAGTTTATTTATGGTATTAAGTTTACTAATCAAACTGTTAGCTGTATTACAAATGAAAAAGCCCAGGGTTTAATCTCCTTTGACTATTCTTGAGGGCAATATTGATGATCGGCCTGTGGTTTCAAAATAAGCAAGCTCATTCTGGCTACAAAATGTAAAGCCTGTTTGCAGAGCATCTATCATGTTCCACCATGGGCTTGAGAGAGATTTTTAAGAAAGCAGCAAGTTCTGGAAAACAGTATGTTCGCATGTGATTTGTGTAAGTCTTAATTTTCAGAGCATTAGGAGACCAGCCTGCAGCTCTTCTAGTTGCTTTGTGTAAAATCAGGAACATCAGGATTCTGATGAAATTTTGCAGCTTTTTTTTTTCCTCCTGTGGCACTTCTCTCTCTGATTGTGTTGCAGGTGGCAATTGTGAAGTCAAGTGTGCTTATTTTTTCCACTGAAAGCCCAAAATTAGTGTTTGCTACAGATCATTGCTGTGTCTCCCTCAGCAGGTCCCATCCTGGAACTAATTGACATCCTGTTTGGTGTGTGTGTTCTTGGGGGAGATGTATGCAGTTTTTACTTTAATTATCAGTACACCAGGCTAGACTTGCCTGTGTATAACATTAGAAATAGACGAAATGCTGTAGGCAGTTTATGTCACATTAATTTATAGCTTGGATAGGATTTGGATAACCATATGAATTACTTTACCAGTGGACTTGACCTTTACATGTGGTGGTAAATTGTGCGAAAGAGAGAACAGCAACAATGTATTTAAGGAAGGGTGGAATTTGAATCTGAATGGTCTTGATTTCATAATAAATCAGCCACAGAATAAACATGTCTCTTCTCTCATCCCCCCTACATATGGAATGATGATTAGAACCAGGACATCAAAAAGATTGCAGGGGTAAACAAATCTATTTATGACAGGTTTTTGTTTTTTTGTTTTTTTTTTTTAATTTTTGAGTATGTTTGAAACACTAACTTTGTAATCTTTTTTAATGCACATAAATCAAGTATATGTTTTAATGGTAAAAATATGGGCATATTCTAGCCTTACCCTTAATAAATATATTTTGGGCCATTTCTTAAGTAGTTGTGGCCCTTAATGAAAGGTGTACCACTGCATATGCCTCTTAGTTAGGGTGTTGCATTTCTAAGGATATTGTGCGTGTATTTCTATTCTGGTAGGTCTCCTAGACCACGCCCTCTCTTCTGACAGATGCATGCAGCAATATGCTAGTGTTAACAACAACAAGAACAATAATGATAATAATATTCTATAATTATTATTATTATTGCAAGAATTTAGTAGCTCTACCCTTTCTATGATCCTCAATCTTGTCTTACAGCTTCTTGACTCAGGAGGAAGCTTCTTGACTCAAGAAGACTTTAGCATAACACGTGCAGCTTCATTGACTTAGCTGCAAAGCTGTTTTTCAAGCCCAAGTCAGACATGTCACTGCCATAATTTTCATATGCAGCTTATTGTAGCATCAAATTTGCCAAGAAAGCTATAAAAGGAAAGCTCATTAAAAAAAAAAAAGAGAAAGTGAAAACCTAGATTTAGAATTAAGGAATTGTTTCTTGTAGGTTAACAGCTGAAATCTCACTTATGAATTTTGGGCTGAATTTATACAAAGATATTTGTGGTATGGTGAGTTACTTGTGTAAATTTCTACTTCAGACTAAATTCATGGGAGCAAATCTAATAACATTCAGAATACATTGCTGGATGGGATAAGTGAGCTAAGAGACAACGTGAATCATCTTCTAATTACTATTTTAAATGTGGACTAACATCTCAAAAGGATGACTGTTTCTCATTAAAAGTCTGACCCTACCGTGCTGGAGATAAACTTCCTGATTTTTGTTCAAACCAGCACCAAAATCATAAAGGTTGGACTGGATCCTCTGAAATTTTTAAAGCAAATTTGGCTTTAACTCATGTGTAATTAAAATCTTTCAAGCATCTAACCCACTCAGTACTCTGATTCAGTTGGACTTGGTATGGAACTGTATGCATATCTGGATTCTTGCATATTAGCATGGCTTTCCCCCACCCCCATGCTATTAACTAACTGTTGAACATCACTGCAAATACATATTATGGTGTGATAATTTCCTACTGTATTTGGGTAAATGTTGTAGAAAACATAATGCTGTAACTCTGTTTAGTCAGGCTCTGTACAGATGTAAGGTTAGTCATGGATCAGACTTCGTTTTCATCTCTCCTTCTGCTTCATTGCCCGCATATGGGGTTTTGAGCATGAATTATTAATAATTGAATCATTTCAAATGCTGGAGATGCACCAATTGTTGTCAGATTTTAAATTTGTTCCTTTTAATTGCATAGTTACCATTTAATGCACAACATGGATCTAAGGAGTTCTAATTGTTAAAGAACGTTTTTCACCTTTCCTGATTGGTATGAGGTAGATTAAAGGTATAGAAAAAGCTCTTCATCAAACCCACTGAATTTTCTTGTCAGTGCTAAAGTAACACAATATGAATGCAAGAAATGGCCATGAATAAACATTTTAAAGGATGCATACTTTTTAATCTGTGCATTCTGGTACTGTTAATAATACTGGGGGGTTAAAGCTTCCAATTGTTTTACCTGGTAACTGTAGACAGCATAGGAAAGATAATAAAATAGAACACGCACACAAAGTGAGGATTAATTACTTCATATGGGCAAAAATCTGAAAACACCCTAGAGATGCTATTGCATCTGTTATTGCATTGCTTTCAGCGATTGGTGCTGATGGGAATGTTCCATCAAGGGCCCTGGAAAAATGTACATGCTAAGTGTTTGAGGTTTGGTTTAATAAAAAGGATTTTGGAATATGCTAATCATGTTTATTTTGATCTTGCTGTACCTGGCAGTTAATTTGGCCCACTTGGATCAAGGAGTTTCAGTTTGGAGATCATTCTCCAGAGATTTTCCACTAGAGCTTAATAGGAAATTGATCAAGGATTTAAGGTCATCTGTAGAAAAAGGTGGTTACAAAGTGAAGTTCAAATTTCAGCAGAAACAAGTACCCCCAAAAAATCTGGAAATGTAGAGAAGGCTTCTTCTGCTGTTTTTCCTCAACATTTGGACACTCTTATTTTTCTGATCAGTCTGTGGGGTACTTTCATGGAATAACTTGAAGAGAGATGAAAATGAGTGGGCTTTGTAAGACTTTTTAAAAAGCCAAATCTAGATCTGTAATGAGCAGTGCTGTAAATACCTAGGGAGTTTTCTTTTTCCCCAGTTTCACCCACAGTAGGAAATGTCATCTCTGTCCCTCTCTATGCTCCTTAACCAGCTTCTATTTGAGGTTACAAATAAATAAATGAAGGAAACTCAGAACCTGGTAAATCCAATAAGTTTAGCTTTAAGGGACAGCTTTCTGTTGAGAAGTAGGCATTTGAAAAAGTGATGGACTTGGTTTGGATTCACCCAAGGGTAAATATGCATTTCTGGGTGGGGAATGAAAGTTTAGAAATTGTATTTTGTGATCACAGCCTTTTAAAGTCAGTTCCACTTAATTTTCTCCAAGAGGAATCTGCTTATATATCTATAGTCATAAGAAAGTTTTCGTTCAGGTAACTGAAGTGTTGCAGAAATACCTGTGTTATGGCAGAGAGAAAATTATATGTTTCCTATTAGGACAGTAAAAACATGCTTGATCCTAGAAGTGCAAATTTGGTCTTTAGAGCCAGGAATTGTTAGAACCACCACCATCTTCCAAATGGGTGAACTGTTCTAGAACACCAATAATTTGTGCTTTCTTACCTAGCTGGTGTCTCTGATAGCTCTTAAAATCCATTTCAGGAAGGAGATACAGTCTGAATAGGGCAAGTGTTCATAAGTCAAGGCAAAAAAAAAAAAAAAGAAAATCCAAATCTCGATGTCATGTTCCTCTAAAACTCTTCTAGCTACCAAATCATTAATAAAACCACTAACAACTGCTGGTAGAACATAGTACTTGGTACAACTGGCTAGTTTTTAAGCATCGATGTGAAATCTGTTTTCATTGAGTTGAAATGAAAGTGCTGCGCGGGGAAATGGCCTCTTCTACTTCTGTCATTGTCATGTAATTTTGGGCCTTGGAAAATAACACATGGTGGTAGTGAGTTTAAATGACCGGACTGGCTTATCTGCAATTAAACTCAGTACTCTTCTTTCCCAGAAAGTTATAACACTACAGATACTATAAAAATAGAATAAAAATGTTTTAGGCCTCTGTGGTAAAGAGGGTGTGATAAGAGGACACTACTGCTTGACTGTTGTTAAAAGGGAATTCTGTTTCTAAAAAAAGGATGCAGACCATTGGATTTATCTTAGACTTGTGACTAGAGGGATGTCCTAACAGAATCGGTTTGGAAGAAAAATTCTTGCTAAGGTGAGAAATCCATGTGCTTGTACAGGAGCATTTAGAGCAATATCCAACAGCTCTGCTCCGGTGCACTGTGGTAGGCTTCACAGAATGACATCAGGTTTTGCTCTCAAAACCAAGCTGATGATACCCTGTAGAAATTTTTATCTCTTTCTCCTCCTTTTTTCTATTTTTTCCAGTGATTTGTTGAAACTGGAGGAGTCGTTTTAGCTTTACGTAGTATGAATTCCAAATCTGTTCTACTGGGACTTCTCGTGGGTATAAGATAATAATTAAACTATTTCAATACTGTAAATGATTTCACTTTTCTTTCACCTTGCCCCAGTATAATATTAACTACTCTTCATTTACATAGCTAAAATAAGAAGTTTCTGAATGCCAAAGAAGTCAGAGAGTGTATTACGAAATCTTAAGTTTCTCTCATGTTTTCTTCTGGAGATGGTTCTCAAAAGTTGTACATAATCATCTATTACTTTCATTTTACGATGCCATTTAAATATCAAAGTAATAATATCTAAATTCATGCTAGTGTAAGATAAGTATCTAGCCCTATTATTTCAGCTGTAAGCTTAGCACCATTGGAGTTAATAAGATTGTCCAGAGCTACAGAATGTGGTTGGGATCAGGCCCTTTGGAATTAGTGTGACTGGCCACACATGAGAGGACTTGCAGGCCTGGCTGTATAATCTGTTGAGTCTTCCTGTCATAACCTATCTGGAATTTCAGTAAGAAAACAATTTTTCACGACTTTTGATGCTTAACCAATTTAAACTTTGTTTGAAACCTGATAAACTTTGCAACCTGTTGCAGCTTTCAGATTTTATTGCTTCTTGCTACTTTCATTCACCATATGGTCTGCTATTCACAAACTCTGCCCTAATGAGAATTACTCTTGCAGGTAATTTTCTAATGATTGTCTTGGGATAAACAAATTTTTCATACTTGTTTTGCTAATGTATTCAAGTAGGTTCACAGGGGAAAAGATTAATCATCTAAAAAGCAAGCCGGTGTTTTTCATTATGCTAAAGGATCCAAAGATGATCAGAGCAAAGCCACTCGTTGCTATGACAGCAGGTACCTTTTTCTCCCTTTGTGAGGTAAATGGCAGCTCCCAAGCTGATTGGCTAAAATGAGCTTATCCTGGTGACCAACCATAGGGAGTTAATTTCATCAGAAAGAGAAAATGGTGGGAAATCCTGCCGTGATTGTACAAAGGAATTTTCATTAGAAGCCAGCAGAGTCAGGGGTTCTCTTTCATTATAATTAATATGTTCCATCTAATAAAATAATTTAGGAGAGGCAGACAATAGAATTAGCCTATCTATTATTTTGTATATCCACATAAGCTTTAATCTGTTTTCTACTAAGACCTACACTCAAAGTAAAGCAACCCTTATTTTCCCCATAATACCTCTATTACAGAAGACTGTCATCATGTACCTGTTTATATAATTGGAGATAAGCTAATTGCAGGCAATACAAAAGGGCTGGCATTCTTACAGGTATTTGCTGGAAACACTCACACTCGAAAGTTTATTGCGTCCATTATTTCCATAAATAGGGGAACACTTACCTTTGGTTTATGGTGGTAATTCACATGATATTTCTCACTTTCTCAGTGGAGATTTTTATTTGGGTCAGACTCAAGGGCAGAGGTTCCACATCAGTTCACAAGTGAAAGGAAGGGATTGTAATAAGGATTCAGATTTACAGTTCGGTAACAAGGAAAGGACCTATGCTATGTTGCATGAGGTCTCACCTCCTGTGAACTGGCAGCTGTGGCCATCTCATCCAGTCTTTCAGGTAGAACTTACCTTGAAGAGGTTTGACTCCGTCACTTCTGTGCGGTTTGCAGCACATAGTACATCACAGGTCAAAAAAGAAGCAGTAAGAGTTGTATTAAGAGCTGTGAGTTATATACTAATTGTTGTGTCGAGCTCTTTGCTGTAGAAGGTCTGTTTTTCCTTCCTACACTGATTGGTTTTAACTGATATTGGTCAGAAGGGGTTAAGTTTGACTCTGGGACTTTCTTTTTCAAGGGTCAAAGAAAGCACATCCTATCTCAGAGAAGACTTGCACTTTCTGAACCTCGGCTTCTGTTCTGTTGTTCTATTCTGTTGGGCTGCTTTACAGCTTATTTTTAAGGTTATTATGGGGCTTTAATCATAAAAGCGTTTATAGGTGTTGCTTTCTTTGATTCATATGTTCATGTTTTAGGAAGAATGATGTAAAATGATGAAGTGATTCAGCTCACTGGGTATGTAGTAGAATCCAACCCCTTTTTTGGTTGTTACTAGATAAGGCATAAAATACGTACTGCCATAGAAGACAGCAAAATCTCTATCATGTCAAACTAATGTAACAGGAAAACTGTACCCTGAGACACTAATTTTTAGTATGAAGCATGATCTTAAAGTCACTGAAATCACTGATTTCAGTTGGTTTTGTACAGTGCCTATACTGAAGGTTTCATAAATCTGTAGTATCCTCTGCAATTGTCATTGTATATCTGTGAGATGAAAGAAGAAATCTAGAATCGAGTAATGTAATAAAATTACTGTTCTTGGTGGTTTAAAATGCAAAGGTCAGGCAGTCAAGTATTAGCTCTTATACATCTGCTTTATTTACCCTTCTTATACATAAAGGGGAAAATACTGGGCTGTATCTAACATGAAGAGAAAACCAAGACAGTGGAAAGTTTAATTACTTGCCTAAAACCACGGTGATTCTGTTGCACAGATGAGATTACAACTCAGGAGCTTCTGGCCCTTTGCCCAGGCTCTCTCAGTATCATGCAGCTCTTAGTTTACGTGTTACTCTACCACGACACTTCCAAGACCTGATTTTCTGCACTGTGTATGCGTACACATGCAAGAACATTTATGGGTAAAACTTACATGCATCTTTCTATTTAACCCTGCTAATTACATATGCAAATCCACATCTGACAGACTGTTTGTCTTCATCATGTGCAGTTGTGGTAACTTGGCATGCAAATTGGCCATGCAACTGTAACCTACCTTTTTGCATCTGCAAACTCCTGGGAATCTTATTCTTTGGTTTGCTTCTCAGGTTAGTGTAGTAGAGCTAGTTCACCCAATTTGTAAGCAGTGATGTGGTACCTGGAGATCAGCTCTTCTAGCAGTTGAACACTGTCCTGCCCTGTATATGTTTAGCTGTTAAAAGGAGAACAGGCTTCAGGCTCATCATTTGATGTTGTCATCTGAGATATCAAAGCTTAAGCACAAGTTCATGTGAGGCATGTAAGCAACTGCTTGGGTGCCCTGACGTGGCCGCAATTAACAGCCAAAAAAAAGGAATTATTAAAGGCATGTGCAGCCTCTCCTAGATTAAGCCTTCATCCTTTGGGATGTAAGGGTTTATGCCTGTTTGTAATCCCAGTATTGGTCTGTCTTGAATTTAGGGTGAATACGGTAATGTAAAGGTATCAAAGATGTTTCTCAAGGAGTTAATGCAGCTGTATATTTCCAAGGACCATTTTTAAAGCTAATGTGTGGATATCTGCTCAATGGTATCCTGGAACATAAACATGCATTTTTATATACCTGTGCTGTAAGCTACTAGGATGAATTTTGCAGGGAGTGTCCTAACATAAAAGCTGTGTGAGCAAGGTCCCTTGCAAGCAGTTTTGTGAATCCAGCCCTGTCTCTTCACAGGCTTCAATGCAGTTAACCTTGCAAAGAGGGCTGTTACATCAAAGTCAACTGCTTCTTTAAAATTGGCATGTTTTCTTGTTTTCTTCTGTAAAAGGTGGTGTTCTCAGGTGTGTTAAAACTTGCTGAATATGGCAAGTTTAACCACTGCCCTTAACTTCCATTAGCAGTAAGAGAGTTAATCGCTTGTTTTACTCTAAACAAAGGCAAATGCTCAGGAATTCCAGTCCTATCCCAAAGAGGCCCCAGTAGGGAAGGCTTTGGGAAGGATTGGTGTGTAGAGTGGGAGAGAGGCTGAAACAGCTCCCAGGCACATGATATAGGTTTTGGTGGGAAGCCAGATTAAATTTCCACACACTGTGCTGCTGTGTAGCCCTGCAAACAAGGTGGCAAACTGTGGCACAGAGGCAGGAGTGAGAATGGGTGGGGAAACAGAGGGAAGGGGGTTTCCTTGCTTAAGCTTTCTGGGTCTGTGGCCACACATTTATGCACTACTCCCCCTTCCAGCAGGAAGCTGACTTGGAGCTACCTGCTTAGAAAACTTTGGAGTTTAGGTATCTGTTCAAGTTTAAAAGACTAAAAACTAGTTTCTCATAAAAATGGGAGTGAAAGGAAAGCAAATAAGTTGGTTGTCTCTATGGCAGTTCGCACCCGAATTTTGTTGTAAATGGTTTCTGAATTTTACGATTCCTTGGGACTGAGGTTTTGGTTCAGTCCATGTGATAAGTACCTAACCACGAAGTGTGGATCAGAAACTTGGATTAAATTTTTACAAAGGTAATATGTATTTTTTTCTGTATTTGGTTTAGGGTCTGCCTTGATCTTGTGCAGGTAGAAATTTGTTTACTAAAGAAAAGCCATATAACTTCTTAGATACCTTTGATTAGTATCTTCAGAAGCTTCAGTTAAAAAATGCACCTCAAAGCTAGGCCATTTTTAAACTGTACTTTTCCAAGATGATATTGTATTTTAATTCTATTTTCTTTGACAAAGGAAATGGGACAAATTTTTTTTAAAAGAACAAAAACAGAGCAGAAATTTGTGGTGGTTTTTTTTTTTTATTATTTAAAGGAATTTTTCCACTAGCCTGTTCTTTACTTTTCTGCTGGAATTTAAAGTAATCTTGCCTTAAAAAGCAGATGAACAGAATTATCTAACAATGGTAGAGGAATTATTTCAGAATGAGCCTTTTTCCACCTGAAAATTTAAACCCATAGTTTCTGAGGTAAGCAGTAACTTGATAGTATGCTCATTGATTACATAATTTTGTATGTTTGAACTCTCCAGGAAATATGAACTTCTGTGTAAATTTCAGGTGGAAAAAGCATTTAAACATACACCTCTAAATGAGCTGGCTTTGAATGTTTTCTCATAAAATGAATTAATGTGATGCAAAGGCGGCAATGGAGCTGATACTGTTCTGCTGTTTGTAATGGTCCTATTAAACTACTGCATGATTAAAATGATAGGACTTGGCTTAAAAATTCCAGCACCAGTCTCAACGCTCTGCTTTTCAATGCTTTTGAATTAGGTCAGAATATAAAGATGAAATGTACTATTGTGGAAATGGAATCCATTTACAGCCTGTGCTGTCAAAACCTGAGTGATGACTCCCCTCCTAAAGGTGGTGTTGATGATGTATTTTCTGACACCAAACAATTTCTATTTTTGACTCTTTAATTCTGTTGTTGCATTTCTGTTCAGTGCCCTTTGATTTGTATTCAATCTCACTGTACTTTGGCAGCTGTAATTCTGTCACAAGGTACAAGGCTGGAGCTTTCTTGCAACTGTTCTGACATACTCATAAGGTACAGGGTTTTTTTTGACAGTGCAGTATCTGTTTTTATCAGCATGTGGGCTGCTACTGGTGATTTACAATCAAATGTTAATAAAATTTGTCTGTTCCCTGTACTGTGTTTAAGCAGCTACTCTGAGTCTTTTCATGAGTTGCTCCAAATAAGATCAAAGGATTGAGAAAAATGTCAATCTGAGAAGTTACAGTGATGGTGCTCTTGTAAACTCAGAATCCTAAAAATTCATAGCTAGTAAAGTGCTGTGCACACATGATTAATGACTTAATGGTAGATGACAAGATAGAATACTTTTTGGTAAAGTTTCACTTTAAAAACAAAGAGTAATCTGTTTCAAACCTAGAGAGAAGGGCAGGGAAAAAAAAAAAAAAGACAGTGTCAGGCTAGATTTCCCCTGTAGATACCACTAAAGCTTCTGTCCCTGCCGTTGCACACAACAGCTGGTAAGCAGCGAGCAACTGGAGAAAAAGACCTGCCTTTAATCCAGTACATGTTTTCTTGTGCCCATTTTACTGTAGGTCTCAGTGGCAATGGGACAAAGGCTGTTGACTGATCTATGCAATTACCTCCTCTAATATTGCTTTCAACTGTCTGCCCAGAGTGACAAGAGTGGATGAGGTTTAGTTAAAGTCTGGGAAAAATGCCCTTTTAATAAATAAATAGAGAAATGCCCCTCTCTATGTTATCAAGCTGCTCTTTTAGACCTTTGAATCTGTTTTGGAAAAGTGCAGGTGATGTGATTGAAAATTAGACTGAGTCTGAACTCAAATAGCAGCAATGCAATCAATGTCTTTTACTGAAATACTTTAGCGCTGTGTGGTTTGCACTGGGAAAGAAAAGGTGTCTTCACACACATACACACACACCCCCTTCTCGTGTGTATATGTGTGGGGTGGTATCACTCTTTTACGCAGTGTAGACTCAGAGGCAAATTTATTTTAAAATAATTGTCCAGGGTGCTCTTCATTTGGAGCCTTTATCTGTCCTTGATGACAAAAATGTGATCCTTTAAAAATAAACAAAGATAATCCAAGCTGCTATTTATTTCTAATGTGGAAAGATAAAGTTGTGTTTAATGAACTGTAGATGGAAGCCTTTTCCTTTTATCTGAGGAAACAGCGTGAGGTGGCACTGCACACACCTTTATACTCTGAATCGGTGCAATGAAGTTAAAGCCTACTAATGAGGTCCTTTCTGTGGTACAGGTGACTGTAACCACTGGTATCTTGGTCCCTATTAGAGTTGTTTGTGCAAAAGGAGACAAGTGAACAGGAGTATGTGCTGTATACAAGGGCTCGATGTGTGCTATGGTTATTCAGTCATAGTGATGAATGCACACTTGATTGATGAATAGGCAGCATTTCAATAAGTACAGATGTTCAGATATCATGATGATGAACATGGTATAGGCACATAGAGATGAGTGTTGTAAAGCCTGTGGTGGTAAGTGGCAGAGGATATCCTTATTTGTTGCGTATGTTTTTTGGCCAGATGCCTTCATAAGATGTATGGCAGTTTGAGCTGAGGAGAACTGGAATCTAAGGCTTTAACCAAAATTATAAGAGGTGATCGTGTCAGGCAGCTTTCTGCTCTTTTTGTACCTCTAGCCAGGAATAGGCTGGATAGGAACGCTACCTGTCTCTTTCCTTCTTATGAATCCAGGAACTTCAGGGGGGAAAAAAAATTCCACATCGGAATAGCTGCAGAATTGAGGTGGATGGGGCTCCTTTTGCTCTGAATGTGAAGATGCAGCATTTGGAAGGCCCTGCAGAATGTTGATTACCTGCTTGCAAATTTCATACCTAATGGTACCTCAAATTCTTCTTGTTTTATTAACAATTATTTTTATCAGCAGACTCAAGGCAATCAGGTTTCTTAACGCTTAATTGTCTCCTAAAATGCCTGAGTGGAAAGGCCAGTGAGAAGTTAATTTAGATTTCATTGTACAGCACTTCTGATTATAGAAGCAGAGTAGCAATTGGGAGTGAGACCACTAAATCCTTTCACATATGGTATCAAATATCCTCACTGTTCAGTCCATACCAACATCTGTTGAATAATGCTCATATATTATGTGATGAACCTATTAATTCACTAATATTTAAGCTCCTGTTCAGTATGTTCCAACCATGGCTGACCCACTTACATTCACTTTGATGTATAAGCTTGTATATACATTATTTGTCTATTAACAAGAAAAGGTGTATTCCAATGGATTTAATGGTAGTGGCTGTCAAGAGAGGTAATTCCACTCCCAGACTCCATTTTTTTCTTCTTAAATATTATCCCCCTAAAAGAATAAGGTATGTTTTCTTTAAGTGGAAATTGCTTAATTAAAGCCTACATTTTTTATGATGGTTTATTCGGTAACTAAAAATCAGCAGTGACTATTTATGTGAGCATGATTTGGAAAGATGGCCTTGACATAAGAGTTTTGCTATGTTGTCACCTCTGATCCTGGATGGGAAATATACCTTATTTGTACCACTTAGTGGGTGTTGCCCAGTTAATAACAAAGGTTTGCAGAAGGTACTGCTTTGCACAAGAGTACTACTCTTGTGTCTTGCACTGCACAGAAAGCCGTGCTTAAAGTCCATTCCTATTTCAAAATCTCTGAACCCAATTTATTAATCACTGTTGCTTTGGTACCTTTCTTATTCTGTCAGGTGCACTGCTAACTATTGTGGTGTCTGGGAGCCTCAAGGACATAGCTTGCCTGGCTCAACTCACACTCTGGTACTTGTACCAGTTGAAATGACTGCAGAATGCTGATATTATAACTCTGGACTGTAAGACACTTGTGTAGAGCAGTAGGAACAAAAAGAACCTGCTTGTGATGACTTCATATTACTTTATCTCTCCAGTCTATTGTTCTGTAAAATCACAATCAGAGACGTAAAAGCCAGTACTACTCCTTCCTACCTTTTTTTAAAATTTGTATGTAACTGTATCTTAATGCTAATTGTAAAACTTGACTAAAAAAACGCCTTAAATATTTCTGCTTAAAAAGAGGAAAGGAAGCAACATCTATGTATTTGTTCTCCTTTTGTTATTCCTTAACAGTGATTCAAGAGAATTTTTCAGCATGGAAGTAAAATAAGAAAAAGTTAATTCAGGAAACTACCTGAGATACTTCCTGCCTTCCTTATTTTGGCCTAGACTGTTAATTCAAGAGAGATTTGAAATTGATTTGCCCCTGACCTTTACCTGAGTTTCATTTGCATGGACAAAACATGGTAATGGCTTCCTTTACGCCCTCAGTGTGAAAAGGCTCAAGTGTTACAAGCAGCAGTGTTCACTGCACTGGATCAGCAAGTCTGTTGTTGCTGTCTCAGGCAGTGTTTGGAAATAAACCTCATTTGTAAGTCTATCTGATTCCACCTTTCAGTCAGTTTGGGTTTTGGCTTCTGCTGTTCCTATTGGAAGACCGTCCCAATACTTCTCTAATACTGACTTTTTGGAGCCCGACCTCCCTCCTTGCCTTGTGCTACACAGCTATGTTCTTGTCTGTTTACTTGCATGTTTCTTCACCCCAGTGCTCTATCTTGCTGAGCTAGAAAGGAGTCACCAGACCTCTATGTGGTTTCTCTCTCTGGATTGTGGGAAAATCTATTTTGTGTGAATTTTTGTGATTTATGAAGTAGGAGAAAGTACAATTACCAAAACACACATTTCTCTTCCTCCTTTGGTGAATCACATTCCAGTTGCGGTGCTTCTGGAAATGTTTCCTCTAAAAATAAGATGCTTGAATTGCAAGTCTAAATAGTGTATTCCAAGGGGGAAATTCCTAGGGTGTGGTGAATTTTTACAAGACACAGACTTTTAATAGAATAAGAGGCATTCCTTTGAAATACTGGATGAAGAAGAGGAGCCAGAAATCTCAGAAGGCCCAACTCAACCAATGCATTCAATTTGTCTTAAAACATTGGTTATTTGTAGAATGTTAATGAATTTTTATACTAGAAAGATACCAGAGGGTGGCTAGTGTTATTCGTTATATTCTCAACATTCACTGCTCTGTGCAAAATAAATAAATAATAGAAAAGCAAACTTACATTAGGGTGGTGTAAAACTAACACACAGGTGGGCTCTGCTAACGTTTCAGTACTTTCTCATATCTGATCCTTTCTGAGAAAAGGAATCTCTCTGCTGTCACTGCTTAAGCACTTCAGGTTGCATAGGTGTGGTGTAATTAAGCCTCATTTTTTTCTTCTCTGTTCTTTTTTTATAAATATGTGGTGGTTATTTCTATTAAAATTGGACAAAGTATCCTACAAAACGTGTTCTCCTCAGCTTGAGAGATGATGGCAAACAGCTGCACTAAAAAGGAGGATATACATTAAAAAAAAATATAAGCTCGCAGCATGGTGCAGGTTTGGGTTTTTTTTCCAGGGATACAGATACAGTTGTAATAACAGTTTCATAAGCAACATACTCAGTCTTGAATTTCCTTCCCAATTCAAGATTTCCTTCTTATTGGATTAAAAGTAAGTTAGCTACTTTGCTTTTCATTATTACTACTCACGACATCTTGACTGAAGGTGATGTTGATCTTGTTTGTAATAGCTTTGGGTCACTTCAAAGACTGGGAATCATGAAAGAAGACTCACTCATGATGTTTTGTATTCCACTGATTTGGAAAACGTGCCAATAGATCAGAAAAGAACATCTTCAAAAATTGGCAGCACTAAATAAACTAAAATGCAGTCTGGGGCTGTTTACAGCTATTTGGCTATTCACAAAGGATAATTCAGTCAAACAGATCTTAAGTGAAAAACAAGCAAAGTTCCTGAGTCTCCAGGGAGAGATCGCCATGAAGCTGTATGGACAGGTGCTTCTGCAGAAGTTTTGGATGAAACGTCTTACAGTTATTGCAGTTGCCATGATCTTGGCCTCAATGCCCTTGCCTGTCCTTCCAGTCACCTAACAACATTTTATGTTAGTTTTCCACTTAAGAAAACGGACTTAATACTTGTAAGGCAGAAGAGCATGGAAACCTATTGCTTTTGGTCCTTTTCTTTCTTTAAAATACTATGTTCCCAAATTAAAAGTCAGTGCTTACCAACAGAGGCTGTATGCCCAGTAGAAATGATCTTTCAAAGGCCCAAGCAGCTGATCTAATCTTCTTTGGGCCTCTAACGAAAGCTTTCCTGAAGTTTGCTACTTACTCCTGGTTCTCTAACTAGAGAAATAACAGGAAATTTCCATCCTGTATTAATTGTTTGTAAAGTGAATGTTGTATTGGAGTGACTTGCTTTAAGTATAAATAAGGAGGTTTTGTCGGTGTTTTCCTTTTCATAAAAAAGGACCTGTCAGGCCTGTTTGACCTTAACGTATCAGCTCCATTCATTATTCTTCTGCAAGGTGTTGGTTCATTTCCTACATCACGGGGATAAGTAGAAAGCGACTAGATAGCAGAAGGCTACTGCTCGCTTCCTGTTAGCTGAAGTCAGATGTCAGGCTAGGCTTTCTGTTCTCTGATTTGATTGATAAGCTTGAAGGAGTCCATGGCAGGTATGCAGGTCAGGGGGATAACAGCTGGAAAATATGCACCCAGCAGAGAGACCACACAAAGAGAGACCAAATTCTTTCTCACTTATTGCTGAACAATTTCAGGATAACTTGATGGTTAATACAACATTATTTGACATTTAACGCAGTGTGTAATCTCTGGATATAGCCATATAATTATGCTCTGCATTCTGCTTGACTGATAAAATACTCTATTACAAAGTGGGATGATGCTAATTGTTTCTTACTTTAATTTTAGTTGCAAAATAATATCCAAGACTCAGCAACAACTGTCAATATACTGTTGGGTATTCAGAGATTTTATGTGTAATTGTGAACCAGCTACATCCAATGGGTTTGAATATTCCTGCTTCTCACTGGTCATAGAAAGAAAAGTTGCTAAGCACAGGAAAGTTTGGGAGGAACTTTCTCCCTGCTCAGAAGCAGGGAAGTGTCAACAAGTTTGTACTTGGATGGTAGTCATGCCAATCCCACATCACTGGTAATGCGATGCTCCTGGTAAGAGGAGAAGGAGCCTTTGTCACATTAGTGAGGGTTATGCAATGCAGTCTGTCCAAAGGAACCATGGTGTTCAGTTATTTTTGATCTCCTCAGTTATTGCTGTTGTACCTCACATGGGTACCCTACCCAAACTGTGGGAGGTCTTGGGTGGGTACTGAATACACATAGACATGGTCTATTGCCTCTTCATTCCCACTGTAAGCATCCTCACTTCTACATATCCTGTCTGCCCCTCTGGTAGATAAATGTTGTGGTGGTTCTAGCAAAGGTTTTGGGTGCTCTGGCCGTGTTGATATTGCTACAAGGGTAAATGCTGTGCCTCGCACAAAATAAGACTCTTTGTCATAAAGTACAGAGTCCTGTAAAGGAGTGTGCCCTACAGTAGCTGAAGGTCATTGTTCTTTGCGGCCTGCCCCTTTACAAAGCAAGGAGATGAAGTCTTCTCTTCCCTGTATCAATGTTGGGTTTCTATACTCTCTGTAGTAGTTAGAAATGAAGAGCGACATTAGAGAAGGATTGATCTCTGGGCTCAGTGCTGCCTGAAGAGGCACAGGTTACTGCCATCCCCTGTGTAACTTAGAGCTAAAACTGGTTTGAGGTCACATCCTTAGCTTTGATGAATGGATGGCCTAGAACTAAATAACATCAGCTGAGGCCTGGGCTTTATCGGTATCCTGAATAAGATTTAAAATAATATTAGTAATGAGATCAGACCCCTTTCCTACAGTGAATTAATCTGAAATTAATTTTAAGAAAGGAAATAAGCAGGGGCAAACAGCTGCTTCTAACAAAGACATTCTCTTTCACGTGTGTTTTATACAGTTTTGTTCTTTCTTCTCAAATGATGAATGTGTGATGGGCCCTGTGCAGTAACGCTTGTGTAAGAGTTGTGACTACTCTCTCAGGAACACTGCTGTTAGACACATATATAGCTAGAGACAGCAATAGTCATGCACAACTTGGGTTTTTTGTGCTCTTTTGTTAACTGCAGTCGCTGAAGCATAAATACACCCTACCGATCATATTTAGCTATGGATATATTGGGATGTTCTCCATGTTCAGTAATAGGCATTTGTCTGGCAGAGGCATGATCCAGCTGTAGTAGAACAACATTGTTTCATGTTCTCATTTCACAGATATAATTGGAAGAAAGGAAAATCAATTGGCTTAATTTATTCAGGGTGCATCTGTGAACAAGTAGTAGTGTGGTATTTCACCAATCTTTCTATGCATTTTGGTAATGGAGATTTGTTGGCAAATTAAATTTAGATTCCCTAAGCAGTAGCTATTGGGAGCTCTGACCTGTTGTTTTGAAACCAGTGGACTGATTTCTGCTAATGTGACCCACTCCACTGGGTATTAAACAGGCAAACAACTTCAGTGGGAGTTTTATAGGAGTGCTGGTTTCACAATCAGGTGTTTGTAATGTACCTATGGGTAGCAGGTAATACTCCTCCCCTTCAAAACATCAACCCTGTCTTTTAATTGTGTAGTTCCACCTCCTCCCTCTCCTTCCCACTCCAGCCCCTTTGCAGGTGTCTGGTCTGACCCATCAGGTGGGTCTCTGCCTGTCAGCTTGGGAGCTGATGGCCTTACAGAGGTACGGCTGATTGCACAAAGCAGAACGGGGTTTGTCTGAATTGCAGGTGTGAGCAATCAGCAGAGATCTCTGTTAATCCTGGGGATAGTGAAGTACCCTGGGCTGGAGCAGTCAGTCAGAAAGGGCTAAATGAGGTGCAAAAGGGAAAGAAAGAAAAAGTTAAATGCCATGGTTTCCTTCTCCCAGGTGGCTTGAGTTATTTAGGGCTTGTAAAGTGAGTTGTTCTTGTTTTTTGGCAGCCCATGAGGGTGGAGTTTTGGAGCATGGCTGGGAATTTGTTTATACACATATATATCTGTATGTGTTTACATAAATAGCTTTATTGGAAAGTAATTTTCTAAAGACTTCATAAGTCAATGGACAATCCTGCCAAATCTAAGAATTTTGGGCTTGAAACAAAAATGAAGTTCATTTATGTTTTGTTTTCTTCAGCATCTGTGAAGACCAGGTAGCTGACAGCATGATTGAGTTTTGGGCTTTATCATACATAGTGCACAGGAGCTCTGCTGCGTGCTAGATGCATTTGACGGTTTTGTGAGCAAAGGGGAACAGATCCATTGAGACTCTGTCTGCTTTGGGCATCTAAAGCATTGTGCATGCCAAACACAGAAGGAAGTGCTGGAGGACAGTTGGGTGTACAGAAGAGAGCACTACAATAGGCAAGGGACATGAGACATTCAGAAAACTGTAATAGGGTGAAAAGGGAGGTGTTGCTGAAGAGGAAAAAATGGGGTTGCTGGAGCAGGGAGAGAGAGAGGGCGGTAGAAAAACGTAGAGGTGATACATCCCATGTGAAATGGATGCCTTTGATCTGCTGAGTAAATATTGCTTTGCTTTATGAGTTTTCGAGTTCCACACAGGCTTTATCTTCAGGGCTCTCCTGAAATCTTGTGGGTTACAAGCTCATATTTTTTAATTTGTATATTAAGCCTTCTGTATAATCACAAGACTCCAGATACTAAGATTCAGAAAAAAATACTAATGTCTAGACTCTAATATTATAATAGCATCTAATATATCCACAAAATTTATTTGCTGACCTTTAATATTAACAACCAATAAATCTAACATTTTGCTAAAATCACTGAAAGCTAAGTTTGCTTATAGCAGGGGCAAATTTAGTGTAGAAATGATATATTCCAGCTTAAGGTCCATATTCTGTCATTCAGGGAAAGGACTGCAGGATATAGCCCTTTATTTGCAAACAGGGAAGGGCACTTACACTAAGCAATACGTGCCTTAAAAAACCAACAAGAAATTGGAGAGGTACGGAGAAGATTAAAGTATTCCTCAGGAAAGGAGGTTAATCCAATTTCTCGGCACCAATTTTTCTGCACTTAAGAGGAGATTGTATTTTGCATTCCTGATCCATCAGGTGTGAGGTAATTTAATGTAACAATCACCTGTGTTGGCTTGATATTTATTTACCCCTAAGCATGTATTTTACAGAGGGTAGTGTGGTATAGTGGTAGGAAGTCTGTTCTTCTCCTTTTTCACACACAAAGACAAACTGACTCTATAGTTTGTGTTCTCTGAGACCCAAGGGACCCTGCTTCAACTTTTATTTCCCTCCTTGTTGGCTTGGTATAATGTCACTTTGTCACACTTAGTCTGCTTGTAGTATAACCTCTCCTTTGCATTGTGGAAACACTCCAAAAACACAGGAGATGCATACACAGGTCCCTACCTCTATGAGTGTAAACTGAGAGGGCAAACCTAAACACAGAATAAAATAGGCTTGTAACACGTGAGTAAAGTGACCAGAACAATGACTGGATTGTAGCTTTTTGTTTGGTTTTCAAGTTAAAATCCCCAAGAAAATCCCTCCTGTCAATTAAACTGGAAGGGGTGTGGGGCGGGGGCGCTCTCGCTTCCTTCCTACTTGCAGTTTCCTTCAGTCTATCAGCACAGCCTGCATAGGAGATGGTGTTCAGGTCAACAGAAACTTGTGTATTGACCCCAGGTTACCTGGGTTGGACCTGTCTGTGCTGTATTTTAGAGAGGTCTGCTTGAAGTAGGTCTTTGGGAGATGTGAAGTGCTTGAGGATGGAACCAGCCAAGGAGCAGCATTAATGCTCAGTTATCTTTAAAAAATATTTTTATTTTTTTTCCTCTTCCTGTTTATCTACTTCCTCAGTACGAAATGGATGCAGATGTGTGGAATGAATTAATCCAAGATTTAGAAACACTGTTTTGTATGTGTACCCACCCACATAATTGCATTCCTTTCACATATTGCACTCCTATGCACACCTGTGGGATATTGGCAAGACCTGGATATTAGATCTACTGAATATATGACCCATATAGCTTCACAGTATGGTAAAGTTAAGGAATTACATCTGAATAGCCTTGATGGGCAGTGTGTTGCATTCCTGGTTTCATCTTCTGTATCCTTTTGCTTGCGTTAGAGCAGTGTGATGGGAATCAGGCCTAGTTGTGTCCCTTGTGATTTACAGTTTTGTATTTTTGTGTATTCTTACTTTAAGCTTCATGAATAATCAGTGTATTCCAGTTGCTGGGATTCACTTATTTCTATAGGGAGGTCTAGGATGTTATTTGTTCTCTCTCTGACTAAGTGTACCTATGAATAAAGTATGGACAATGCTTATCTACTTGCTGATTTTCCTATGAAGAACACGTACTGTAGAGAGGCTCTAGGACAGGGTCAGCAGGTCTCATGCAGGACATTGCGGAGACTTCCATCTTTCTGGAGCAGGTGGAGGCCAGGCAGGAGATAGTACAAGGCATCTCAGACTACATGCTGTGGCCTGGCTTTAGGCAAGGGAACCACGCTTTAAATAAAGGGAGATTATAGCTGTCTTCTATGTTTTCAGTTTTCTAGACTGTATTTTCCTACTTTCATGCTTTTGACTGCTTCTTAGATATACTCCTAAATAGCTGTGTTCCTTCCAGATAGCGTATCTTTTGGTTGTACTGCAGTCCTTATATGATTAGCAGTTGCAGCGCTTTTGTGGTCTCTTGCCTACTCTGTTTCTGTTCAAAGACAGAAACTCTGGCAAACTTGGGGCAACATGGATCACATGAAAAATGCTAAATATGACGCAATTTGGAGACATCCCATAGAAAAATACGAGTTAGGGGTTAGATGGCAAACTTCAGCCCTGTAGTACTCAGTCTTTGTGTACTCTGATATTGATCTTGTGGCTGTGTGAGAAGCAGGAATTGTCTTTAAGGATGCGTAGCTACCAAAAGGTGTGGCTGAGTGTTGCAGGGGATTTGCAGAACTCCTGAAAGTTGGGGGGCAACTAAACTGAGTGACTCAGCCTGCATGCAGGTGTCCTAAAACTTTCATCTGCTATTACTGCTCTTCATATCTGGACTCTTAATGGGTTAACCTTAGTTCAGCTATTGCGTTTAATGTTCTACAAAGACTCATGGCACTGTGGGATGGTAGAGGGGCTGTCAGGGTGGTGCAGGTGAGCAAAATGACCTAATGTTGCTGAGGAGTAAAAACCAAAACTCTGTGGACTGTAGCTTCAAATCTTTTTGTGCATGTTCATGAAATGTATTCTAGAATAGCACTATGCATATAAGATGTCCTAGGTAATAAGTCATCCAGGAAGAACAATATATCTTAATTACTCTCCTTGTTTCAGTCAGTTTTCCTTACTTATCTGATTGTTTCATCATAAACTAATGTACAAGTCTTTAGTTTTCAACATTAGTTTCTGAAAGGAATTGTCCCTGTTTCTCTAACAAGTAACACAAGTACTGAAGTAGACGTTATACTAGAGGACATATTTTTGCTCTTCCACACTGTTTTGGAAAAGTTAGTGGCATCAGTGATAAGACTAGGAGTAACAATCACTCAAAAGCAAAAAATGGAGAGGAGTGAGTTCCTGCACTATTATGCCTTGACAAAAATTTAGGACAGAAAGGAAACAGGAGTGATGTATATAGCTGAAATTACAGATGAATTAAAATACCCAGGGTGAAACTTACATTGGATGCAGGGGATGACAATGCTGTCTTGAAGAAAAAAGCTGCGTTGAAAAGTGCTGCATCACCTCCAACTAACAACTCTTCCTATTCCTGCATATTACCTTATATGTTATAAGAGTGTTGCTCACTTTGATGTTTGCTTCTGATTCTCAAAGGAAGAACTCTAGTCCAGAAAAAAGGGTACTATAGGATCTTTTAGAGGTTACCAAGTGTGTAGGACCTGTATTTTCTTATTTATTTATAAGAACAGCACTGCGATACTCTGGGGAAGAGGTTGCCCTGTTCCTGACTTACAGGAAGAAGGTCACTTACTGATTTACTAGCACCATTCCTTAAAGTAGTTAAGATTTTCCTTGGAAAGTCCTTCATCCAACTCCGATAACTTCTAACCTTGCTCAGCTTTCATGGGAGCTGGGAGCACCACAGGTCAGAGTATGTTTTGGCTCCATATTATCAAAATGCTATACAGTTCTGTTGCATAAAAAATAATTTACCCATTTGTGTGGTGGGTTTTTTTGTTGTTTTATTTTTGGGTTTTAATATTTTTTCCCCCACCTTCAGGTTGTTTTTCTTTATTTTAACTTCCCCATATATTCCTTTCAAGGAAGGAAACAGTCTAACATGTGTGCTTTTTAGAGATTTGGGATATTGGAAAGATCAATCAAAACAGATAGCTAATTTCCCACTACTTTGCAATTTACAGTCTGTAAAGCACTTTCACAACAGTCTGCAAGGCTAGAAAGTGTTAGTAATCCCACAGCATGGGGTTCCTGAGACATGGGCTACAATGCTAACTATTTGTCTTCTGGTTCTCTCTTCGTTTGGGAGCATAGAGCTTGATTCTTCTTCCCGAAGTCAATGACCATGTATTAAAAAAAAAAAAAAGACGACTTCCCCAGGGAGCATATGGAAGGAAATAAAACAATTTGCCTGCAAATGGGAGGTAATTGGTATGTTAATTAAAGTCGACTTTACCTCTCTTCATGTTAACCTCCTGATTTTCTCCAGTGTTTCAGGTAGGGGAAAAGAATTCATTCTTTAGTATTCTCAAGAATGAGACTGGATAATAGGCACAAATGAAGTCCAAACCTAATACAAAAAACCATGAGAAGATATGTCTCCCGGCTGCTTTCCTAATACAGCATAAGGAGGACGAGATAGTTATCTAAGCAGTCACTCCACAGCTCAGACTTCAAATTATAGTAATTATGACAATTTGTGCCAATAGCCATGAGGTGGGGTTTTTTGATGTGGTTAAAAATAACATCTGTAAAAATCCAATAAAAAAAATTACATTTTGCTAATTTTCTGATAAGATAATGGTTAACTGTACTGTGTGCCTTCTACTGCCGTTTTCAATTAGAGTATTTCCTTCTGGGCTTTTACCGTCTCGTCTCATGGATCCGATTCCATCCTGAGCAGTTCATTTGTTTTAACTTTCTTAATTAATTGTTTTGTGTAGGTTTTGCCTTTCAAACTGATATGAATCTTCCAGACTTATTAACGGGCTGATTGCTAACGTGTGATACCAAGCACAACTCAGTGAAATTGTTCTTTCTGTCATATTAAACAGAGTTGCCATATTAGCCTGCTAAACAAAATAAATGTAGATAATTTAGAGGGTAACAAATGACAAGAGTCCTGTACCTGGGAGAGCAGAAAAAAGTTCTGTTTGTAGCTTCTCTGTGCTGGCTTTGGGTAGAATTCTGGGCCCACATGTGCAGGCAGAGTAAGACAAAATAATTAGCTGCCAAGAATTGTAGGAGAGCTGGTGGGAAAAATTGTTTTTTCCATGCAGTAAAGTTTCTTATCTTATTTGAGGAATAAGGAGGGCAGGGAAAAATAGGGTATCAGACACAGCTGATAACTTCCCTCCTGTATGTTTAGGGAATTTTCTCTTTTGTGTGAATTAGTTCAATTTTATATTCCTGAGTTAAACAAGGCAGATGCAATTTGGGGGAAGTGTAGCATTACGTCCTTTACAACATCCTCACATATATCTAATCCCTGTAGCTTGACTGAAAGGACACACCATTTGGAGTCATGACTGCAAATTCTGATGTAGTTTAATTGGTGTATGACAAGGAACACTCTTCTCTGGGATAAGGGCTATCCTTGAAACTGTCACGTAGATGACCTACTACAAGTTCAGTGTGTGGCAATGCAGAAGAATTGTTTCTCAAAAAAGGCACTGATCCCTAGAGCACTTAAAGTCACTTGAGATTATGACCACAGCCCACATAGCTGGGAATTTATTGTTCGCACTATAGTATCACTACTCTGCCTGACCAAGCTGAGGTCTCATTGTGCTACATATTGCACAAATTACTTCTGAACATATTCAGTGATCGCATAACTGCTCCTGGAGATTTTACCTCTGGCGCTGATGAGAGCAGACAGATGCTTGAGTTCTGTTGACAATCTCCTTTTCATAAACATCACAGTAAATGCTAGTATAAAGAATGAAAGAGACACATAGCTTCAGGTATGTTCTTTTAAGGCTTTAAAAGGCAGGTATGGGCTGTCTTTTAAAGGAGGACTCTTTTGGCAATCATAGTCTTCAAGGTGTGCTTTAGATAGGAGACTCTGAAGTGCATATTTCAGAATTAATTGAGCAATACTTGTCTCAGTTCATGGGGGAAATAAGACAGTTGACATCATAAGTTCAGCACATTCAAAATTTAGCTTTACCTGGGATTTGGAGATGTGTTTTGATTTTTAAATTTCTGAGGTACCAATCTCAATGCAAGATAAAAATGGGGTGTTGTGAAATTGTAAATTCTGAAATCAATGACAAGGCTTTTGCTGAATTTTGCTTGCTAGAGTGCTGCAGAAGTGATTTGCCACTCTGCAATGTATTCTGTATTCACTGGTGTTTCCTAATGTTTCTGAAATGTTTTCCTGATTTGTCCTTCAGGCCCTGCAGAACTTTGCACCTGGTCTGCTTTTTTTTCAACTAGGGAAACTGAACCTGCTCTATTATTTGTACCTTCCTCTTCCCACATATATGCTGTTTTTTCTCTAGACACATCTAGGTATATGCTTATATGCATGCCACTGTTCTTGAAGTGAGACACCAATATGTCAGTATTGCTTTAAAAGAATCACCTTTTAACTTGTAATTCTAGCATGTGTATTGCAAGGTATTTGACAATCCCAAGACAAAATGTATTTTCTGTCTGCTACAGCTGGTACAAACTCTGCCAGCCACTTCAATGCAGCACTTGTATTGAGCACTGTTGTATATGGTGGCTGTGGAGGTGGTTGCTTTCTTCTTACTTGATGCAAACCTGGCCAACTCCAGTGCACACAGCCTCCAAGCTGCACCAGGCCTTGGTGCTTAGACTGCTGAAGGGAGCTCACAAGATGGTACGTTATGCCAGTTTGACTACAGACTGATTCAGAGCAGCTGCAAAACCTGCAGTGGCTGTGACTTGGGTAGCAAAGATTTTCCTGCCTTAAAGCAGTTCCCTCTCATTCCTTGCAGTGAGGGTTTCCTCTGTGTTTGAAGCTGTGCAAAAGCTGTGGACTGGCCTCACTAAAAACTATATGGAGTAATTTCCTCTTTTCTCCTTGCAACAGAAGTCCCTGTGCAGTTTCCTCAGCACTGTAGGCCTCTCCTGTTTGAGAGGGGTCAAATTTGCGAAGCAGGCAGAAGCATCTTGGAGCTGAATCTACTTTATGCGCAAAGGTTGGCCATTGTCAGCCTAGAGCTTCTCTGAGCTTTCTGGCTTCTTATACACAAGCCCATATGTGCTGACACAGATTTCTTAGCTCCAGTACTAAGTTGCTCACAGAATAATAGAAAAATGCTAAGCATTTTGCTTGATTTAAATTTTGCAGAAAACCAAAGCAGAATGAACTTTGGCTCCTGTTCAGCTGCAATCTAGACATGAATTAACAGGCGCTTCAAACTTAAATTAGACGAGTCAACTATTGAATGTAGTTCAGCAGCACACCAAAATAAATCCGGATGACATTTATGACATATTTCATTGTTTCTATAATCTAAGTAACACAAAAGGCGTAAGTCACAGCACAATACTTTATTGCATTTCTTTTTTAAACACTGTCCATGAATAAACTTAGACTGGAAGTTGGAAGATTTGTTACTATCAAAGTGAGAAATATGTGATGTTGTTGCTGTTGATGGCACTGGACTGCAGCTGCCCATACTAAACTGGAGCTCATGATCCAGTTCCACTCCAGGCCAATGTTCCTTGGTATGCAAGGCTAGGTTATTTAAAATGAATGTCGACACCAAATGTTTTTATCTTCTTCATATACCAGTTTTATTCTGGAATCATCAGAGTGCATAAAAAAGGTAGAAAGAGTCTTTCTCCTTTTCTTTTTAATGAAGTATTTAAAATCTAGTTTAAGAAATTTGATTTGTGGTCTAAGAAAATGTGAGTGCTGGTGGTAAACTCCTTTATTCACATATCAAGTATATTTAAACCTTCAGATGCACCTTCCTCAAAAGGAGTTGGGGGGGGGGGTGCGGAGTAAAAAAAAGAGAGAGAGAGATATGGAGAAGGAATGGAGTAATTGGGATATTCCCCAGTGCAGCCATCCAGCTGAAAGACATATGAGATATGTGACGCATTTACTAATTAAACCACAAATTTTCTCTGCCCTCTCAACTGAAAGAATACATAATGTGTTAATTCATGCAGTGCCCATGGCAGTTGTAGCAAAGTATCTGTGGCATGCTGTCATTGGGCAAACTGCTTTCTAATGCTGCTGCCCTCTTCAGTTCAGTGGTGTTTGAGAATTGAGATGTTAAGTGGATAGGATACTTACTGACAGCAAGGTTAGGCCATAAACTGCCCTTACAGGCAGACTGCCTCTGTTCCTCATGGAAGTGTCTCTTACATAGTTGGTAGTCTCAAGATAAAAGTAGAGCTAGATACATACAATATCACTGGTCCAGCAGTGTCAGTAAAGGGAGGAAAATTTCAGTGAGTCATCCAGATGAAAAGCATGAAAGTCAAGCTAAAAACACAAGCAAAATAAGTGTATTTAAGTATGGTGGACTACAAGAAATGTATATGCAACAGATAACCTAAGATCTCAATGACTGATGGTTTTACAGAGTAATTTTAAGGATGAACTGTTCCTAAACAATTTTTCCAGTGTATTAAGCACTAACAGCATCAGGCATGCATGTCTTGTACCACTCTTTCTTTTTTTTTTTTCTTGAACAAACAAGTTGAATGTGGCCAATACAAGAAAAGAGCCCACTTTCCACTTATGTGTGCACGTTCCTTTGTCTTCTTTCCAATATCCCCCAGTAATGACGGAGTGCAGGATCGTGTTCTGCTCTAATGTCTTTCTTGTCAGATTCGGAGGGTAGTGCCGTCGTGACCTTCGGGAGGAGTTTTTTCCATTTGGAAGGAGGCGGGGGAGAAAGCATTGAATTTGAGATTGATTTTCCTCCTTTTAGCATGTGGAAATTCAAAGCAAGCTCCTTGATTCATCAACAATGACTGCATCTCCAGCCTTAGAGAATGCAAAGGCATCAGCAGGAGCAGACTGATGAAGTTAATACCCTCAGACTGCATTGTGAATGTGACCAGAGTCCAGTATGTTGTATGCTATTGAAAAATGCTGATGTTGTTCCTTGCAGTGACTGGTCACAATTTTAATCAAAATTTTTTTATCTCAGGATTAAAGAAATGGGGAGTTCAAGCAGTTTTAGACATAACAGTATGTTAACAGTATGTCCACAGTTTCTTATTGGGGCACTTATGGGCTCTGCATATGTGGTATATGGTTTGGAGGCTTCCAAGGAACACATCTAGCTAAAGGCCAAAATGCAGATTCAAAATATCTATGGAGATTTTAAAGATGATGGTTTCCCCTGTTTTCCTTCCCTGTAAAGGGCTGATCTATTCAATTGAAGTTCTGGAAGGAGTTGGAGGTGAACAGCTATTCAACATAAGCTTTATTTTCAGTAGAGAGCAGATTGAGTATTTCAGTAGAAAGTCCTTTGGAAAGCTTCAGTTCTTCAGCACGAAGCCCTGGGAAATGACACTGGATCCAGGCCATGGAAGCCCTTGAATCCTTGCGTGTTTCTTACTTGCCATCTCTGAATTTGAGCTGGCCAGTCTCTTCTGTCAGAGGTTCAAATTTAGCTCGGCTGATCCAGGGGAAAAGGATTGTACAACTAAAATTTCAACAAGAATTAACAATACCTGGCTTTCTTCAGGTTTTGGAGAAACAACGGTTTCAGTGCACCACTCATTTCTCAGAGGCAGCATCCCTGCATCAAGGTGGAGTTGCATGGGCACCATCAAGGGAGCAAGAAGTGATGTTCCTGCACGTGTTTCCTCTTGATGAAACTGTGCTTTCACCATTTAATTTTTGTGAAGGGAAAGGTTTCTTCATGGCACACCTGCTACAAACTGAACTGTTGGCTCTGCAGGAGCATGTAAATTGTGTGGTAAACCACTAGCAGGAGATTAACTCTGATGAAGGTATATGTTGTGAAACAAGCATCCACAACTGAAGAGGTGCTCTATTGTATTGTGAAATGTTTTGGCCACTGAGAACGTTAAATACTGAAGTTTGTACTTGGGTATAAATATACAGTCAGATTGCCATGCACGTGTGCTGTTGTGAGCCTGCTGTACTGTATATATAAAATATTGATAAATTCCAGTTGTTCTTCCCATTACTTTTGTGCTGTTTTTAGCTGGGTGGAGCTATTTTTTTATACTGTAGGAACAAACCTACATACATTAGTGAGGACACAAGTAGATAGTACTCTGAGCCAGTGGACACTTGAAGGTATTAATTTGCTTCCTCTGATAGTGTTTATGAACTTTAAGAAAGGAAACGTGCTAGGGGACACAATGTAGGGAAATGTCAGATTTAAGTGTGGGTTTATAGAATCATTGAAGATCATCTAGTTCCAACCCCTTGCCATGGGCAGGAACACCTTCCGCTACAGCAGGTTGCTCAAAGCCCCATCCAACCTGGCCTTGAACACTGCCAGGGATGGGGCATCCACAGCTTCTCTGGCAACCTCTTCCAGTGTCTCACCACCCTCACAGTAAAGAATTTTGTCCTAATATCTGATGTAAATCTATTCTCTCTCAGCTTAATGCCATCACCCCTTGTCCTATTGCTACATGCCCTTGTGAAAAGTCCCCTTCCAGCTTTCTTGCAGTACCCCTTTAGGTACTGGAAGGTTCCTATAAGATCTTCCTGGAGCCTTCTCTTCTCCAGGCTGAACAACCCCAACCGTCTCTCAGCCTGTCTTCATAAGAGAGGTGCTCCAGCCTCCTGATCATCTTTGTGGCCCTCCTCAGGACTTGCTCCAACAAAATGTTTGTTTGTTTTTTAGTTGACCATGTCTCTACCTGCCTAGTTTTGATGTCACATTTTTGCACAATGTAGTGAAAGTTCATCTTTCAGTGTCTGTTAAAGTTTCACAGTAACAAAAACATACATTTGGTCATCACATGTAGATTTGTTTGTGTGTGTTTTAGCTCTGAAAAGGTACAAAATTGACAGAGGAAAATATATGGGGTCCTGTTACAATTTGTATTAGAAAAGTTTTAATTTAGGTGTATTTGAGAATCAATAAATGAAGTTGGCCCTATTCTGATCACCAGTTTGAGTACAGTCATAAGAATATGTTGATGTTTTTGTGTATTAGAATAGCACGTATCCAGAAAACATCAACTGGGTGAGTGAGTATAAGTTACCGGTGTGGTGGAACTCAGGTTGATGGTAAAATAATTTATTTTACCAATAAGATCAAGCTTTGTTATAGTTGCCACTAAAGAAACTCCAAATGCAATTTAGCACCCTGTGTTGCTGTACTCATTCTGCTACAAAATTACTTTCCCTCGCTGTCAGCGAATTACCACTATTTCAGTTTAGCCCCAGAGACTCCTTTATTGTGCCTCTTATTGTTTATGAAATCTCTTCAAATGGTGGTGTTTAGTTGTTGGACAGAGGATCCCTATCTATCTTCAGTTATTTTAACTTAACAAACAGATTAGTTACTTGCATACCTCCCTTATAACCATCTGTCTGCAATAAGAAAGGAATGCATTTTGCTTTGTGTCTGCATATAAATATATGAAAAATTCTATTCAAGAAATGCTAATCCAATTCATACCTCTTCATGGCTCATCTTTGATTCCTAGAGTGAAGTTCTAAGCTGGAAATGGAGCATGTTCCAGTACTTCCAAGTACGGTTTTGCAGTCATCTCCTATTGTCTGGTTAATACTGTATGTAAGAGATTGAAATAAAAGGTTTGCAAAAGACTCTCCAGAGGCTTTGGGCTGTCATCATAAAAAGTAGATCTTGAGCTTCTTGATGAGTTCAAGTTGTTTGTGACTTAAATTGAAATAACTGCTTTGCTTAACAACTAGTAATAGGAGAATCTTTAATAGGACTTAGGTGATATTACTTAGATATATCATCAGCACAAAGCTTCTGAGTTATCTAGTTTTATTTCCATTGAATTTTAGGTCATGTAAATGTTAATTTTTTCATTCAAGAACATCATGTGTTACACATGAAACTACTGGGATTCAGAATTATCCTTCATGTGGATAATCTTCCAAAATGATGATAATTTAATAAGTAGTTTGTATATAAAATAACTGGCCTTACTTCAAAGCACCACGTAAGGCCAGTTAAACTAGAAAGAATTCAAACAATGTAGTGGTGCAGTGTTTTTCACATTTGTGAATCTGCATTTGAGAATATGTAGACTTGTGCACCTAGAAATAAATGACAGTGCGAGTACCTTAAAAGGTTTTGTATTAGTTAAGAGCCGCTAACTGGCTTTGTGATCTTCACCTTTAATCTGTGTTGAAAAACCTGTAGCAGCCTGTATTGCTCTCTGCATGTTGAAAGAGAATGTGTTTTTAGAATGTTTGAAAACTTTGAAAAGCATACTAATATTATTTCAAATTCCTCTACCTGCAGAGTCATGTGCCTTGCTTGCTGTAGCCTATGTGAGGAAGTCTCAGGGTTTGTTTGTTTAAACTGTCTGTAAGCAGCTGAGAATAGCTATTGTAGAGGTGAAAATATCATAGCTTTAAATCTTCGCATCCCACAGTCTGCCAGGTCTAGAAACCAAGTCTGTGATCCTACTGAAAGAGGGAATCTCCCATTCCTAGTAGCATATTGTTCCAATTTCTTGCCCTTTAGTAATATTTCTCTAAATGAAGAACTTTTTTTCTGAAATGGGGACTAAGGATTGTCAGAAAAGATGCTATAAGCAAATTTAATTCTTGTAGAAAATATGATGCTTGGAAGGAACCCCCCTCATCACCATTTCTGAAGCAATTTTCTTTGCTTTTTAACATAGCTCTGTTGAGGAAAGATGTTTGGGAACTTGATATACTAATAGTAGTCTTAAGGGACATAAATGAGTGAACAGAAGGCAGATGAGGTAGTCAAAGATTTACCATAAAGGTTCCACAAAGTGTCATATATATTTGCAGCTTAACCGAGATGTATTATCTCATTTGCACCAGGTATTTACAGTATCTAATATACTAATTCTGTGCTGGTATGTAGTTGATTCCTGCTTTTAAGGTTGTTGCTTGTTCTTATTATGCTTAATGCACTTAATGCCACATGTCAAACAACGCACATCTTATTTCAAATCAAATCAAATAGCAAGTCCTTGCATACAAATCACCTAGGAAGGTGTCTCTATTTCGGGCAATACAAGCATGAAGTCTCCATGAGCTCAGACTCTTGTCCACAAACACATATGATCCATGTTCTCTCTTTAGCACACTGAGATTTGACTAACTGCTTCTACGTAAATTTTTTCTTTGAAAGTTCAAAATTTTGGAAAATAGATACTTTTTTTTTGGCTTTTTCGGTCCAGTTGTCCAAACTCAAGCTCAAAGACTAAAGGGTCATGAATTTTTTGACTCATATGAATATCTAGATCTTAACTCTAGTGATGATATTTTATTTTTATTTAGAAATCTATTTATTTACTGTGTGAAGATTTAGTGTGAATTTTTTAAAACACTAGATAAGGCTAAGCTACTCATTTTGTTTTCAAATGTGAGCTTTACTAAAATTGATATGATTGTTATAAAAAAAAAATTTATTTGGTCTTTTTGTCATCCATGTCCAAACTGTGATGTGCCAGTGTGGTCAGCATTATCCAAATTCTGCTATAATTGAAGTCAGTGATGACTTTCTTTGGGTGAAATATTAGACCAATATTAGGTTTTTTAAAAATACCCTTTAATCTTGTTCTTTCCTTAGCTTTTAATATATGTTTTTGGCTCTCATAAAGGCTTGTTTCTGAGGGCAAATGTCAGGCAGCATGAGGATTACCTTGTTTTACTTTGCTGGAATGTACTCAGAAAGGCAGAGTTATCAGATTAGTGACTGTTGCTGCAATTAATATTGTGCAGTGCATCTATCATCAGCCTGTAGAAAGCCTGATGCTGTGGACAGAGATAATTTTCCAGGTCTGGCTCTGTCAGAAAAAGAGCTTTTCATCTGCAACTGCTCCTCCCTCTGGCAGAAGTTGTGGCGTGATTCTGTACATCATCCTTAAGACGTTTCCTCCAGACTGAGCTGGGTTGGTGGCGACAGGTCCAGCAGATCTCTGCTTGCCTGAAGATTGCCCTGAGTGGAAGTACTCCAGTGTACTGTAGCACCCTGGTCTGCAGGGATGGCAGCCCTAGCAAGGGTGATGACAAAAGACCTGGAGGCAAACTGGTCACTGAAAATCTCCATAGTTTGTAGAACCCTCAGCTGCTTATACCCAAAGATGTTTTCTTTCCATGAAGTCTGATGAAAAATTGATGTCAGCATTTCTGAAGTATGCTGAAAACGTTTACTGGAGAGCTAGGAATATGTCTATTTATCACCAGAACTGAATCACTTTCTTAGCGCTAGCTGTAATCAAGTGGGCATCTTTCACCTTTAAGAAAAACAAAATGTTCCTCTATGGAACTATTTCCTCCTGCTCTTTCATCCCCAGTCTTCCATGTAGCACAAAAAGCAAGTCATCAAGCTCCCACAGCAGTAGTTATGCATAACTGGTGTGGCTGTGTCACGCAAAGACTGAAGAGGTATGGAACTAAATCAACAAATTCTGATTTGTTGGTTCAACTGAGTACAAACTAGCTAAGGAAAAACCAAGTTGGAAATGGAGAGCAAATATATGTGAGAGGCAAGCCACAGCTTGCAGTAGAGAAAATGTTTGCAGAATACGCCAGCATTACAGGTTTATCTAAGGTGTGGTCTAGCTTAAGCTGCAGTAATTACCCAAGGTACCCTAGCTGTGGCTGGAAAATGAAGTGCTTTATAAAATTAACCCATTCGTCTCTCCTGAGACCAGCCACAGTGTTATATCTAGGCCAAACCATGGCTTTTTCAGTGCAATTGAAAATTCCAAAATAAGATTGCATCCTCCTTCATTACCTGCTAAGAAAGCTTTGAGGGTCTGCAGTCTCACATCACAGTGAGCAAACTAGCAAACAGAATGAACAGATCTTTTCTTTTACTATTCATAACTGTTAGTAATTCTGTCAACTGTAGGCAAAGCTGTAAAATGAGAGAAAACCTTTGAAAATATGATGACCTGTGGGGAAAAATATTTGCTAGATACTTATATATGGGGTTGGAAATACCTGTGAAGAAATAATACTGGGTGAGTAAGGGAGACAAATTTAAACTTGCTGAATGTTGGGTGGAAAAGTGTCTGTTGAATTATTAGTAGGTAGAAATACTACTGTCTTCAAGAGAGCTGCAGAGAGCTTGCCTGGATTATTCTGTTCCAAAGAAACAGAAGACTATCCAGGAGGATGGCAAAATACTTAAGCAAATTTGGAGCAGTGCCTCAAAAGATGGCCAGGATCTGAAGGGGCTTGTTTATGAGGAAAGAACTAAAAAACCCCAAGTAGGTGAAGTTTGGCTAAAAAGGACTTTTAAACATTTGAAGATCTAAACTGTGAGTAGTATAACAGATTGTCTGTTATGAATGAATTCCCAGCAACTGGCTGAAAAGGAGGACACTAAAATTTATGTTCCAAAGTCTTTCACTCTTGAATGTACAGAGAAATGGCTTTCAGAGAAGAGATCAAGAGTTCACCTAATTTAATATTTTTTTCAAATGCTTGCAAAGGATCTGATTTGGGACCAATAACTTCTGTTTTAATTAAAACATGTGCATGATGTTTTGACCTGTAAAGTCAGAGATGAGTCCACCACTTCCCATGCTGATACACTCTAATGTTTAATCTTCTTGAATAGCTCTTGTGGTTGGCTACTCTGACCATGGTTAATAATCTTCCCTTGCTGGAACTGGTATTTTTAGTCTAATTCAGATTTGTTTGGTTTCGACTTCCAGGGAATTAATCAGAAGCTATTAGTTGGGGGTGGGTGAATGTTTTTTTCTTGGCTTGCCAAACACTGTAATTTTTAGTAAGTTTTCTGGTTTGCCAGAATGAAGCTCAACTACCCACCAGCCCTTGCACCTTCTGTTCTTGGAGAATCTTTGTTGAGAAGGAGGCTGCTCTGGCATGTTTTCGTGTGTGCTACATTTATTTTTAAAATGTTTTCTAAAGAGGCTTGGCAACAAGAGCTGAGACTATCATTGCTGTGAAGAACTGGAAAATAAAAGAACAGCTGGTGTGTTTGGTGTCCTGGGAGCTGTCACTCTTAGGATTCCCCCACCAAAAGTAAAATCAAACTATGTATTTGTTTGTCTTTCATCATGTATAATAAATTACAAGAAGCTGAGAAAAAAGCCAAGCCAAATCCTGCAGAAGATCAGTTGAAAGTTGACAAATGCCTACTGGCTAAGCACATTCCTGGCAATATGGGAAAGGCAAGAAAGTGGTAGGACAATCTTCATTAAGTTTATTACCCTAAAATACTTAGGGCCTTGACCTTAGTTTGCATAGGCAGTTCTTAGTGCCCTCACTGAAATGTGCACAATAACCAATCAGGAGCACTGTATCAGCCTCAGGGCAAGCTGTATGACATGCAACAATATAAAAAATATTAAAGCTGTAGGCACCGGAAGCTGGCCTGGCACTCCAGTGGTGCTAACTGGTCCTGAGGAGAAGAGTATAAGTATCTGGACTAAAATTCATGAGTTGCCTTGTGTAACATGGACTTACCTTCCCTCCCCTGCCAGTGGGAGGGCACTGCTTCTTATCTGGCTTTTCTGGTTCACTCCCCCAGGTTGTGTCACTTGTTCCTCGTAGGCTTTTCTCTGAATGCTATTCGTTTATCTATTTATTTACTTTAAGAATCTGCTCTGTATTTGCTCATTTCATTTTTTATCTTGATTAAATATCTTTCTAGGTTTGGTTTTCAGAGTCGCATGTTTTTCTATGCAGAAAGCTATGGAGGGAGAGGTTTGCGTAAGAAAGGACTGCAGAACCACAGTGTTCACATTAAGTCTGGTCAGTGTAAACCTCTCCCTGACACCTGGATGCTTGAGATCAGACTCTTAAGTCTTATTTTTCCAGTATTCCCTGTACAGAACTCTGACTTCTGCTTCGAGTCCTCTTTCTATCTGATAACATCTCTGTCATCGCTAGTGGTGTTTCATAGAGAAAACTTTTGTTGTGGTGTTTGTAAAAGTTACTTGCAAGTATTTCCTTGTGCTAATTTATTTGTTCTGAGTTATTAAAAAGAATATGTGAGGACAATTTGGAAATCCTGGATTTAAGAGAAATACATTACAAACTAGTATTTTGGAGGAATGACCAGTTTTCACTTGCTGACTAAAATGTTGGTGTGGCTTTTCTTGGTAGAGTTGTCCATGTAGAAAAAAAAAATCCACTTGCACTCATTTCTTTTGTGTCTCTGTGCCTCTTGTTGCCTCTGTCTGTCTTGAACTTTCTTTTCTTAAACATTTTTATTTGTTGTTCAAATATTTGCAGTCCTTAGAAGAGCAGAAAATCTTCAAGCATTTTGAAAACATAGAAGGGCTCCTTAAACTCAATGAAAATTACTGAGATATTGCTTTAAAGTGGCCTGCTTAAATAAATTAGAGAGTTCTACAACTCTTAAATGCCCAATAGAGATGCAAGAGGCACCTAGAATAATAGACTAGGTCACACTTAAATGAATATCTCTTGAAGAACATAACAGTAATAAGATAAACTGACTCTGCACTAAACCGCAAAAGCACAGATAATAATACAGTACAGCTCCTCTAAATGAATCTCTTGGAGGAAGTGACCAAGTGGCAGACTGGAGCATGACAAGGGAAAAAAATTAAAATTATTTAACCTGTTGAAAGAATCAATTTTTCTGAGTATCAGAGGAAAACATTACCGGCCTTACAGATAGCTCTTCAGAAGCAGAAAGGCTTTTTAAAGCATTTCCTTTCATATAGAAGCAATTTGTTGGCTACATATACACAGTAATATGAATTTAGTTGCTGCAGGTAGGAACTAATAAAGTGCTGGTTTAGAGTGCTGGGCTTTTCTTTTCCTTTAACCTCTAAATCCAGGATTTAGCCCCAGAGAGTGTCAGAATATTGTTGCAATCTGATTTTTGTCAACAGGCTCTGTACAAATTGAGTTTGGTGGGTTTGTCAAGGTTATGTAACAGCAAACATTTGGAAAAATTGGGCACAATTGTCAGCCTTTCCTCTGAAAGGGCGCAGGATTAAATGAGCATAAAAATTTAATTGTCCTCTCACCCTGAATAAGGTTGGGGCTTTCCATATTAGGGTCGGGCTGGCTAGTTGAGCAGCAATTTTTATCTGGCCCCTGGATAAATAGATGCATTCAGCCTTCTCAGGCCTTCAACCTTCATTAACACAGAAATTAATCACATAAATGAAACATATATATTTTGCTGGAAAAAGTCTTAACAAGCTGCATCCTCTACTGGACAAGAGAAAAGAATCAGGCATGTGTACATATTTAGCCTGACAATGCCAAGATTTCCAGAATATGTTTAGGTTTCTGTCCTTAATTTTCAAGGAGCAGATTGGCAGCTGGTGTAAATTGTCTACACTAATCACAGTGGAGGTAGGCCAATATATACCATGTGGGAGTTGATTTGCACTTTGCCTGAGGCTCTCAAATTCCCATTCTCAACATGTTCTCTTTTTTAAACTTCATTGGTACTTTGCTGTAATTCAGTTGCCTTCAGTGGAGGTATATGGGTGTGTAATTGGAATAACCAAGCAAAGAATGGTCCTTTAGATCTTATGAGGACAAGTGTATTCCTGTGCTTCGCTAGTGAAATGTAATGCATGTAAGATACCAAATTTGTGATACATAATGACATTTTACATTTATATGGTCTCTTTCATTCCACGTAATCCCACGGAGATTTACAAGTAGCTTAATGGCAGCAAACTGTGTCTGATTTTTGAAACTAATTATTTCTGCCGTTGAAGCAGTTGGTTAGTAACATAAATGATGTTAAATAGCAGAATAATCACCAATAACCTGGGCGCTTACCGGAGCTGCAGAAGGAGCTGCTGTTCTCAGCCTCCCACTGTAAGTGGCAGCGTGTTATGTGATAATGTTGACTGTAAGCCATTAAAATAAGGCAGAATTTGCTTAAAAGCAAATGCTTTGTATTTAAGGTTTATTTTTCTCATGTTTAAAATATGAAATTACAGAGTAAAAGGAAGTGGTAAAACCTCCATCACTCAAAGCCATGGGAAGGTATCCGCTTGTTCACACATGCTCCATAGTTATTGAAAGTGTGATTCTCATTTTACCAACTAATCCAATACTTGGATGTGTTTAGAAGACAGCTTAGTCCTAACCCAACGTTTTGATTTCCAAATAATTATAAAGAAGAATGTGCTGCATCATACCTAGCTTTTATTTGCGTGTCAGTGACAAATAAAATATTCAAGTTCAATTACAGATAGGCCAAGTTGTGTGCAAGACAGAGAGCTTCTTGAGATAACTTGTGCCTCTCATGAAAGATGTGTATGGAATTCAGTGGGTCTGTATTTTACATCTAGGTGCTCTGGGACACACTGATGCACAAGCTAACTTTAGTCAGTGCAAGTTAGTTGTTTCATGGCTACCAGATCCTACCAACTCTTGCTTGGCCAGCTTCTCACCCCTATCCTGCTTGATTGTTCTGTGATGCACAGGCTGATGCCAGGTGCTGATGAGCTGGGGAGCAAAGGGGATTCAGGGAGCTCTGGTGCTGTAGGTGTCCCACTGTTTTACAGAGCAGGGGATGCTGAATAGTCCTCTGAAATGCCTCCAGCACTGGGGTGAATTTCACACGCTGTCTGCATTTCCTAAATCTGGCATTCAACTTCAGAAGAGCTGGCAGCTTTCTACCTTAAACTGGCTGGGAATTAGACATCTTTTCCTATGGAAAAATAGTCAAGGTTTTAAAATAGCTTACATGATGAATCAAAATGAAATGTTAGGAAAAAGCCTTACTTTTACATGTGTACTTGTGTATGTGAGTGGGTGGTTGGGAGTTTGTTGGAGAATCCGTTTTTTAGGAGAGCAAACAAAAGAGCATGTTTTTGGCATCTTAGCTGGCTTTCTGGAAGCCCCTGTCCCATTTTGAATTTTGCAAAGCTGGAGAGGGGTGAGAGGCAAGGAAGCAGAAAGATAAGGGGCACTGGAAACCCAGGGAACATTTTTCTGGCACACTGCTCTTCCCCTTGCTTCTTCCTGTTTCTCCTCTACTCTGAAAGACTTCTGTCTTTTTAATAAGGAGGGAGATTAAGAGAAGCATTTTATCTAGGGAAATAATTTTGGGGTTTTTTTTTTGTTAAATTTAAATGTTTCCCACAGAATTTTTCAATTGTGCAAACACAGCACTTCTAATTGGAAAATTATCATGGGAGACAATTTCTCCACTCTGTTTTGATTATCCACGAGTGCATTCAATGTAGTTTACTTTGACATATGTAGCCATTATGGTCACTTTTAATAAGATTAAGTGTTTTTTTCTGAGGTGTTTTGGCTAAAAGGTAAGGGTTTTGAGCAGTAGAAAAGTAAGTTCAGGTGGCTGGAGTTGTTGCAACAAATAGGCCTTCATTTCCACTGGAAAGCCTGATTCTCCATGACTAGTCCTCTGAAATACGTGTCCCAGTTCTCAAAAGCATTCCCATTTCTCTTGTTTCCTGAGCTTCATTATTGTATAGACAGTCTCTGCCATTCCAGGTCTCGTCTTTAATGACATGCTGTATCTGCAGTGCAGTGTGATTTGACTGAATTAAAGCATCTAAAAAAAAAGGACCACAGACTAGACGCACCTCCTGAAAGAAAGAAAAAAAAAAATAGAGCTTCTGAACATTAAAAAATACTCTAAGATATAAATATGCACTCTAAGAAATACTAGTACTAATTTACAAGTTAGAATACACAGTCCTTTCATTGCTCCTGTGTTAGACATGGGGAAAAAAATTCAGACCTCTGAGACACTTTGAGGAAGTAATTTTGGAATTCATATGCTGGTGTTTGATATTATTATTGTCAGGCTGATTTATCGTATCTAAGGGATTATTGGGTATTATCACAGTAGATTATATTTCATTACCTCAGAATACTAATCATAGCATTAGTATTTTCTTCTTGATAATATGAGTTTTGTTACTGGAATACTAAATATGAGCAGAGAATATAATCTATGAAAGTTGGTATTAGAAAATGTTTGATAAAAGATTTAATTAGAATAAGACTTTTTAAAGAAAATATTTCGTATTTATGTGTTACTACTGTACTGTATCTCCATTTACCTTTTCTGTTTAAGCTTAATAGTGGCAGTACACATTGTTTGTATTTAACTGCAAGAATCTTGAACAGTAACTAATCTGATTAAAACTAATTAAAATAAGTTTGTTATCAAGTGTTAATTTTGCTTCTTGGTACATTGTGCTTGCCAAAATCTAGTTGCCAAGTGAGTTTAGAAGGCTTTTTCTCTGCCTTGAGCATGACAGGATAAAGAGAGTGTTACCAGTGCAGCAATATATTGTGGCTCAGAAGAGTGAGTTGGGGAAGTGAAGAAGGTTGCCATCTCGCAGACCTAAAGGATTTCAAAGGCTGCAAGCTTAACAGAAACTCTTTTAATTTCATGCCACCCATCTTGTTTTCATGGTGACCCATGAAAATTGACACAAGACAGTGGTATGCCAGCACTCCTTAAAGGAAAATCAGTTTATTACTAGAGCTTTGAGAACTTTGAAAAAAGCCATGGGAGCAAGCTTTATTTCTCCCTTTCAGCCAACAGAAAGTTTCCCAGGTTTGTGATCTAGTTTAAAGGGGAGAAAGAACTGTGCAGTGCAGAATGCACTGAAAGTTGGCTGGACCCAAGGCATTCACTGCTCTGTTTTGGGCCAGTTCACGCTATGGCCGGGCTCAGAACCAGTAGAAATATGTTGCATTTGTATCATCTGTTCTTTTTCCCCTGTCTGCTGTAGTCCGTCCCTCAGGTTTACCTACTCAGTGAAACAAGCAGTATGCGATTACAAGTAAGACAGTATTGTGGAGCTGGGCTGTTTTCTGGTAGCTTACTAATGTTTAAGTACACAGGTGAGAGCATGCAAACCAGCCCAGGACCAGAGTTGTTCGAAACCAGCCAGCCTCACCTCCCTTCCTTCCCATGCCAGCTCTGGGTCATTGCCTTGTGTTGTGCCCTCCCCATACCAGGCTTTCTTTACTTCGCTTTAGTCTTCTGTTGGGAAAAGAAAGTCTCTAGCCTTCTGGCTGATGGGAAATAGGGATAGATAGAAGAAAATTGTAACAGCTTTCACCACACCCATATGTCACCCCTCCCTTTTCTGGGCTCTCGCCTTGTCTACCCAAGTTGTTCCTTGTATATGTTACTGTAAGGATGTGAGCACAGGCCCTCAAACTAGATGTGTTGTTGAGACTTAATGCTGGCTAGGGTGCAGGTCACCAACATGGGCTGTGCTTTTGTCAGCACACTGTCGTGCAAATCCATACTAAAGGTTTGCTAGGCTGGTGTTGCTAGCCAAACACAGAAATCTCGAGTGGAAAGTTCACGGGTCTCTATCTTGGAGGCAGTGGGCACTCTGAACAGGGATGCATTTTGCTATGTGTGGAATGCAAGACTTTTCTAGCAGCTTACAACATTCCAAGGTGATGAGCAGTCATAGTGCTGAACGCCCCCGCTTTCTCCATCCCATCCGCAGTAATAGAGGGTGCTCAGGAGCACTCTGCACTGCAAAGGATCAAGTCTGTCATCTCTTCTGGTGTTTTCAGAAAGAAAAAATCACCATTGAGAGTCTCCAAAAGCCTCTAGTTTTTAATGATCTATCTGTACCTTTCCATTGTGTTCTGTTGGAAAATACATTTAATTTATTTTAAAAGATCTCGGGTGTTCAGTGAGCCCAGTTTGCACATTTCTTGTGACATATCCAGCATTCCCAGCGAGGGCAACTTCTTAGCATGGCAGGCTACAGAACAATGCAGCTTTTTTTCTTTGCCCCTCTTTCTCCCAAGGAATATAAGTCTTCCAGAGAAGAAGCTATCTCTCATTATATAAAAAATGTGTGTGTCTGGCAATGTGTATCATATAGGTGGGAAATATGAACTTTAATAAAAATGAACCATTCTAGACCTAGGTGCTGTAAGTTTGATGACAAAATTGATTGTCCTCGTAGCTGAAAATGCATGAAGGAAACAAGTGTTTTAAGGTGAAAATGACAGTGTTCAATTTAATCTGTAGAGAAATTGCAGATTTAACTCTTTAGGGGCAGGAGATGATTTGTTGTGAGGTGTGTGAACCATGGTGTTACGCAGTGAAGCCTTACTCCCTGGTACAAGCTTGTTGCTGCTGCTGTGGTAGAAGTAATAACAAAATCCTCTTTGTCTCAAGTTGGTATCTACAAATTCTCACAGAGGAAACAAAACAAAACAACACAAAAACCCCAACATCCAACATGTCAAATCCTTGCTATTTTCACATGTGAAAATCCCCTGAGAGAAATATTTTGTATCGCTACTGTAGATAGAGTACATGTACTCAAGAACAAAGAGGGCTTAAGAAGAAGACATGGTGAATATATAATAACTCTGAATAAATACGTAAGTCCTCTCTTGTTTCTTTGCAAGTGCTTTTCAAGAAGCGAATAATAGTAAAGCTCTCCAAGTCACTTAGGGTCTGAGCCTGCAAATATCTACTCATATGAGTACTTCTTACTCATGTAAGTAGTCCCATTGAAGTCTGTAAACCTGCTCATGTGAGTAAGGCTAAACAAGTTCAGGGTCTAAAACACTACGGGGGAGACAAAAGCATATACAAGTACAGCCCTAAGACTCTTCAGACATGGAGCAGCAAAAGATTTATCTGAGGCTTCCAATGTAAAGCCTTGTAAATTAGTAGGAAGATCTAAAAAATCAGGCCGCCACTGCATTGGGAAGCAATGGAGCTCTCTTAATATGGGGATATAGGGGTAATGTGATGGAAAGACTTAGATGCAGCGTGTAGTCTAGCAGTTGTATTCTGTACTCCTTACAATCAGAGCAGTAGCTGGAAGTCTAGCAAGCAAATAATTATAGTAATCAAGTCACGATGAAACAAAGGACAGGCTATTATTCCAGCAACTGGCCAAGGGAACAAAAGTTTGGCTGGCTAGATTCCTGAAGGAGAGCAGGATTTACTGCATAACGTGGGATATAAACTTTGATGCATTTAAATTGTTTTACAGACTTGCTTGCTTTTACTTGTTAAATAACCTTTGACCAAAAAATACCTAATAGTTGACCATCAATTTAGTTGATTAAATTCTGGACAACAATAAATGGAAATCAGCTAAAAGTCAGGGCTTGCTTGTCTTCTATACTTGCCAATATAAAAATTACCTACGATGAAATTCTTTTGCCCTGTGTTCAGTCCAATGAAGTAAGGAATACACTTCTTCCCATTCTAAAGCTAGAGCTGTAGAAGCAGCAGTATCTCCTCTCGTGGGTTTTTTAGGGAGGCAGAACTCTGGTTTTGTCTTTGTGGTCTGGAGCTGAGCTCAAGGTGAAGTGTGACTGTGTTCACATTGCAGCTATGTGGACTGCAGTCTGTCTGTGTGTCTGTCTCTCTTGCAGTCCGTTGCAGTAAGTGAGGCTTTACACTTCAACAAAGAAGCTTGGCCAGTCTTGTCTGATTTATGCTGAATATGTGATGCAGTCTCAAGATATTTTGGGATAAGTAATACAGAAATCTGTCTGGCTGGCTACCTTGCCTTCTTTGCATCTGGGGTGGGTTTGGACATGTGAATGTAAGGAGGGTATGGGCTTGGAGGGCGGTCCAAGGGTCAGTTTTCTTCCAGATGGTAAACCTGTGTCCTAATCTCTATTTTGCAGGAAGAGAAAGTGAAGCTTAGAGCAATTAAATTCTAATGTCATGAAAATCAATGGGAAATAAATGGAAAATGGTATTTTGGGGGATCTGCCCCCAGTGATTTCCTCAGGGTGAAACATGAAGTTTCTCTGAAAGGAGAAAACACATGACATCTGATGGAGATCCAGATCTTGCCTTGTGCATAACTTAGGGTATTACTTATCTTCTAGGTGAACTTGCCTCCTGTGTACTAGACTGCTCTTGAACAAAGGTCTCTTAATGTTTGAACACCAGTGGAAATGTTGTCAGCTGTACTATGTTCTTTTGTAACTTGTATAATTTTTAGAAATTTTTAAGCAAGGCTGAGGGAGTCTGACACTTTCATTGAAAGTGCCAAACTACTGTCTTGTTTCTTCCATCATTGTTGCATTGGCTGTGTTCGATGTCACTTTTTCCTGGCCAATCAAATTGTCCTGGATTTTCCCTTCCCAAAGGCAGATTTTTATTCAATACTGTGGATGTTTCTGTGAATTGTGACTGGACTTGAAATTCCTTGATTTGCTGGGATCAGATTCTGTACCTCAAATACAGAAGAAGCCAGCTAGCGGAGACACTTCTTGCAAAAATTGGGAGTGATAAAAATGACTGTATCCATGCTGTTCCCAGTAACCCAAAGAAGTTTACCTGCCTGATTTGTAATGCTGTAGATTGGACCATTTGGGATTTGATTTTGCCATTTTAAAGCCAGTGGTATTCATATGAAGCTAATGGAGTTTCTACCAGTGCAAAATCTGTCTTCTACATTTTTAACTTTTCAGGGAGATTTCATCTTTGTGCCTTTTTTTCTCCAACCGCCCACCCCCCCAAAGAAAAAAATGAAACCTTTAAGGGGGAAAATAGAGACAAGAAAGCCCATGAAGAAATACTATTTCTAAGTAATGTACTTTTTTCAATGACAGCTTAGTATTTTTGTTAAACGGCACCACTTTCAGCTTTCAAAAAGGTTTAGCCAACAGTGCTCGCACTGCTTTCGACAAGGTAAACCTTGCCCACCCGTTATAACCTTTAGGTCATTCCAATCATGTTATTTCTCCCATAATGCCAGAAGTAATGGAGTAGGCAGGAAGTGAAAGTAGAAGTTATACAGCACTGCTCTCCTGCCTTTTGTTTGCTTGTCTATAACTACCTTAAACTACTTCCTTCTCATCATTATAACAATGGGATAAAATGGTTCTTTATAAATGGCCGTGAAGTAAAGGCAGGCTGCAAAGGCTTCTGTAACCTATTATTATGACCTTTCTCTCATCAGTAATTGTTTAGCAATTTGTACCTGAAAAATCCAAGCTGTCTGTAATGTGCCACACTAGGTGTGGTGAAAGGGCCTTGAAGACAGCTAAAATAATTATTAAATACCAATGTGGTATAAGGCAGCAAGTCTAAGCATCATGAAAAGGCATCAGAAGACTGAATAACGAACTCATCTTCAAACACATTAGGCCCTAGTTTGTTTTGGTAAAATAAATGCATGTGATTTAACACACAGAGACTGCTGATGCTGTGTCCTAGATTCACTTCATGTGAGAAAAAACCAAAACAGACCTGGTGTAATTCTGCTATAGGTATCTGTGGGCAGAAACCAGACTCCATAAAAATCTTGGTGTTTCACAGAGGTAGCAGGAGGAGAGTCCTGAAATACCCTCATGCTTTATGTCTAAGATACAGGGTCTGTTGTAAGCACCATTTCAGTGTGAGAGCCCACCTATTTGTTTAGATTAAAGGTGTAAGCAGCCTGACCTTTTTCAGACTCTTTCAATTGTTCTCTGGGGACAGAAGCTTTATAGGTATTTTTTTCACTAACTTTTGAACATGGCAACTAATAGAGTTGTCCTTGTGACTAGTGATGACTCAGAGCCAGACACAGTAGGCATGGATAAGTGTACTGCAAGATGAATATCAGTGTCTGTGGGCTGTGAACACCGTTGTGTCTCCAGCAGCATAGTGATCGCAGGTCTTTTGCTCATGTTTTGGGATTGAAAAGTAAAACTTCTGAAGTGTTCAGTGTTTGCCTTGAGCTGGATCATTTGAGGTATTTTGTCCAACTATTCCTTGTCCTAAGTCTGGCCACCCACTATTTTGTGTGGTTTGTCTTTTGCTGGCCCTTTTCCCGAACCCGTTAGTGTTTGCCTGGTGAGTGCCAAAGCTTTCATTCTTCCTTCCCTGAATGGCTCCAAATTTGCATCTCATGCAAACAGCCCAGCTGCTAGAGTCACACTCACAGTAAATGGCTGACACACTATTTATACACACTTCTTCTTGGGTAGTGACTTGCTCCTTGGTTAAGTGGAGAAAATGATATTCCTTGGCTTTATTTTTCACACTTGGGATTTTTAAAATTCTTCGTCTTAAAATATTTTGACAGATTTTTCTAGTTTTGTGGCTTTAGTGACAGCTGATATTGGCTTATCTCTTTAGTTAGGCTTTTTTCATTAGGATTTTGAACGTAGTCAGACTGGATGATTAACAAGGGACACCAGTGCAAAGAAAGTGTCATGAAGATGGGAAGAGTAAGTGGCTGCAAAGCAGACGGTCTTGCAGTGAACTGACTTGTGTGCCCTCTCCTGGCTGGAAGCAGCCAGCTCAGGTCGGCATGCCATGCTCCCTGTGCCGCTGGCTGCTCTAGCAGGTCAAGTAGCAGGAGATAATATAGGGATTTATGCAGCAAACACGACCAGGCTCTTCCTCCTTAACCTCAATTATTGTCACTGCATGTTCCTTAGCAATGCTCCAGACTTCCTGCCCTTCGGGCGTGTCTTTTCCAACCTACTTCCTTCAGCTCCAACCCCCTAAGTTTGCCAGGTAGCTGCTAGGGCAGCTAACGGTATGGACTCCTCAGTATTAGGCCGTTGGTTAATGAGATCATGTCTCCATGTCGGTGCTGATACCCTCCCTTCAGAGCAGAACTGCACCATTGCAGTTGACTCTGAAGATCTGGGAAAGGAGGTTCTGGGATCTGGCTTGTCCCTCAAATTTGGATCACTGCAGTTTGCTAAGTTGTAGACTTGTCACCTGCCCCACAAGTCTCATTCCCAGGAGCTTTGCAGAAAAACTTCATCCAAGTCCTCATGTAGCTTTTCCAGCTTGCTTCCTCTTCTAAATTCTCTGGGATGAAAAGTCTTTCAGGCCTTGTTCAAATTCTGGCTACACTGTGGTCACCCACCTCAGTGAAAGGGCTGTCACTGTGTTTTGTTATTTGTATTATGGTGACTGTCAGGTCTTGGAGTTCTGGATATAGAAGAAACACAGAACAAGAAGGTTGGTCCTTGCCTCAAAGCTCAATGCTGTCATACCTGGCTGGGCAGGTTTGACACTTGCCCTGCAGTTAGTTTACCTTAATACACGACTGCAGAGCATCAAGGAATCAGCCCGTGTGTTTTGCTGTGTCCAATGGAAGGAAGGGTGGCTTCGTGATTGCACTTGTTTGGTATTATCAGATTTCAAGGACAGTATTCAAATCTAGTAGTGTGCCAGCTTGGTCCTTCTGCCAGGCAGAGCTGATGTGAATTGTGCACTGGAGTTTGCTGTGCTTTGAGCCTTGAGATGGGATGCCAGACCTACAACCTGCTGTTGCATGTTCCAGTGGAAGGACTTGGTGGCCTTAATGGTCTAGAGCTGGCTGAATTTTACTAGCATAGTTGCTGTGATGTTTATGTAGCATTTCTTTAATTCTTTGGAGAGAAAAAAATGCTGTATCTTTGTAAATCATCATATTATGTAGTATTATTTAACCTAGTCTGCCCAATGTTGCATTACGTTTAGCAAGTGAGGAGCTAGATAAATGTGTAAGCTGAGCAGATAATGCGTGAGTAGAGCAAAGCAAACATCAAATTTTCTCTTTTCCCTCAGTACTTTATTTATCAACCTTTTACACTAATTTCTTTCTGCTTTCACATCCAAAAGGGAGTGATGACTGAGAAGGATTTTCTTATCTGCTGCTAAAGAGAAACTGAGGCTTTAATCCTGCAAATATTTATTCCTGGGCTTAACTTTAAAATTAAGAATTTTCATTAATCTTGGCAAGATCAGAGGACAATTTATCTTGTAGATGAGTCCACCAAACCACCTTTCAATGAGGTAGCACTCTTCTTTCTGGCACAGATGCAGTAAGAACTGTCCATCTAACATAGCTGCTGTTTGACCTGTTTTAGCTTGTTTCATAAGAAAGTGGTGGAAAACGTCCCTCAATTAAGGTTTAAATTTGTGCAGGAATTTTGGTAAATTCCTTGAAATTCAGTGGAAAGCTTAGTTTTTAAGTTGGGTGTTATGAGTATCAAATTAAGCTGTCAGCATGTGAAGTGATACAGAGGAAGATGTGTACAAGTACAGGCACACTCACATGAACAAACACACACGCATCTCTTTCCTCTCTGTGCTGACTGGTAAGTCTTAACAGCAGAACTAGAGGCTGGGAATTACATTTTAGTAATTCTTTTCTAGTTATGTCAGATTTCTAGCATGCTATTAGAGACATATGTGTCATCCTCACCATCACCCAACATATCATTGCTTTTTCAAACTGTTACCAGAGCTGTTGACACAGAATATTGTGTCTGTCGACAGCTCCAATTAGTTGGCGTGTCTGACTACTGACAGCACAGTCTACTTTTGTTTATGAAGACGGTGTGAGCTGTATCTCACTCTCACAACCTCCAGTGGCAGACAGATGGATAGAACTATATAATCATCAACGGAAGCGGGTGATATTCTGTCTTCACAAATCATCATGTGGAGCAGAACCAACGGCCTTTTGTCTGCTTTCAGAAATGACTGCAAGATTCCTCCCATCTGTCAAGTTATGAGGATGAATATGTATAAAATACATCAGATATATATGCGGGGTTTTGTATTGTGGTGGTGTTTTTTGTTTTTTTTTTTTGTTCGATTGTGGGGTGAGAGGGAAGGGGGGAAACTGCTTCTTAATTTTTACCAGATGTTAGCTATGAGACACGGAACAGTAGAGGGAGAAGCACAATCATTTTCTCTTAAATGGAACTTTTTTGAGGTTTTTTTTTTTTTTTTTTTTTTAAAGGAATGGACCAGCCTCATATCATTTGCAAACGTGGAACCCCATTGATTTCCTAAGGTCATACAATTGCAACTGAGCACAGAATTTAGTCTAATGCACTCTTTACATGTATTTAATCCTCTCTATTGTGTGATTATAAAATCTTAGCAGCTGCCCAACCAGTGATGTTCTGTTTTTCATTTAATAGCAGTTACAGATACAAACTATTTTCAAATATACGCTTCCAAGTGGCTGAGTGGTTCCTCAAGCACAGTGTGCACTGAATTCAGGGAGTGTTTGTTCTGAGAACAGACAGCACCCCCTCCAAAGCAGGTAAGTAGTATAGATTTGGCTCATTCATCCAAGCAGCATACTAGGTCATATTCCTTAAAAGACTGAAAATTTACGTGTGACATTTGTTTTCTTAGGAACAGTAAGACTAACTAATAAACACAGATTTAAAAAAAATTTTTTTTTTAAAGAAATAAGGCTTTCTTTTCCTTAACTTATCAGAATACCAAGATTGTCAATAGAACTTTTGTTATAGCCAGCAAATTCTTATAAAACAGACAAATGTTCGCTTGAAAGTGAAGGGGAAATCAGAATATGAGTTGTATTTGTGCTATTTCTCCACCTAGTTTTCCTGCTCTGTACTGTATAATATTTTTCAGCTTTTCCTTGCTGTAACATGTGCTATAACATTTAAGTGCTGATCCTGATTCCCAAAAGTTAATTAGTGTTTATTACTGACTGAAGTGGAAGCAGGATTTGAGTTTTATCCAGGAATTAAGGAATACAGATTAACTTCTTATTTGCTGTATTTTATATAGCAAATGAATTAGTGCCATTTCTTTACCCTTGTGAGAAATGAACTCTAATCTTGGAAAAATGTCCTAACTTTCCCTGCAAAGTCAGCAGGATCTAGTGTATAAAATGTATGCATGTACTTAAAACATCGGAGAAGAGCACTGGTTGATAGTATTTTTGGTTTTGTATTTTACTTCAGGATCAGATTCCTATTATTACAATTGGAACAAAGCCAGTGATATCCAGGGTAGGTTTGATGAACCAACCCCACACTTTTTTTTTTTTTTTTTTTTTTTTTTACCCCTCTATTTTCTGTAAAACTAGTAATCCTATGAGTAAAATTTTGTGGGAAGGATGCAATTGCCTATTAGATTCTGTGGATCTTCAGAGTAATCTTTGCTGGAGTTCAAAGGAAAACCTAAAAGTTTCATCCTGACTGGTCTCACGTCCATACTAATTCCATAGGCCTTTTCTCCATTAGTGAAAAGAACCTAAAACTGGGGAGGAATGTTACTGCTCTGAATACAGGCCAGTTCCCGGTGTGTTCAATGCAATAATTATAACAAATAAATCATTAATAGAAAAGCACTGTATTTTATTCAGAATGTAGTAATTTTCTAATGGAGTGTTTTATATTTTTTGCAAATCCTCAAGCAATTGGACTGTATGGAGTAGAATACTTTTGATTTGGAATCTTTTGGCAATTGATTTTAAAATTTACATGAATTCGTAGTTGCACCCTAGTGTTTTTCAGTTGTAGATGAGCAATGATATCTCAAGATTGTGCTGCAGACTCTGAAACTCAGCTGAAATTTTGAAAATTCCTGAGCAGGCCACAGAATAAACATATTAAAAGACATTTGCTGAACATGCATGAAGTCCAATGAAATTCATCGTGAGCTGCTGGCTAATCTAAGAACAAAGGAGCAGCTAAGTTAGGTAAATAATTAATTTTTGATTATTCACTCAACTGTGCTAATTACTGTGACCCAGTTCTTAATCAGTCAGAGATCCCAGTGAAATACTTTGTGGTAGTCAGGCATTTTGTTCAAATGAAAACTCCAATATTTAGATCATAGAGAGCATGTGGGTTGGAGTGAGAGAAACAGACGCTGTTTGGTCTCTTGGGAGTTGCTGAGCATGTGTGATTATGAGAGCAATTACTGCGTAACCCAGGTTGTGAAGTGTGGGAGTAAGCAGGGGACTTGCACTAGCTTTTCTTCTGTCATGGGTCATAGGGCCTTTTTGTTTCAAGGCCATGAGAGGGACAGAATTACGAGGAGCAGTGATGGGCTGGAGTAGCATCAAGTGTGTAGCCATTGGCTCTGTGACTTCAAGGACACTGAGAGCTGCTGCAGAGCAGAAGTGGTTTAATGGGAACGTTCTTTACTACTCCCAGTACCTGCAAGCTCTCCCCTCCTTCCCTGGCTTGCATAACAGCAGTAAGGCACATCTTGCTGCAGAGTGAGCCGCTTCTTGGGATTCAGATTTTGGAGAGGTTAATGTATGGCCTTAGCCATGTCCCAAAGGTGACTTTTCTCTCAAATGCCATATTTACATGAACATCTGTAGGGGAGCTGGTCAGTCTTCTGGGACGCTGTTATCATCTCAAACACAACTCCTTTTCCCATCATTTTTCTACCTTCTTGTCCCTCATGCCATATTTTGCAGCCTGTGGCTCTGCCAGCACCAATGCTAGTGTTATATTAATTTTAGTATGTTATTTTTTATTTATTTTAAGATATTTTTTTTTTAATACTAACGTGTTAGGCTCTGAGAAACCAGTGATGCCTCTCTACTGAAATAGGAATAGTATTGCTTAAATAGTAATTATTATTTGTGCCCTTGAATTGAGCTGGGGTTTGACTGCTAGCTGAGAATCCCTTTCCATCTGGGCAGCCATTGCACAGAGAAGAGATACGGTCAGATACAGCCCCTGTTACCAAAGAGAATAGGCAAATCAGACAAAAGAAGTGCTTGTATCCTTGTTTTACATACAGGAATTGAGGCATTCAGAGATTGGGTTACTTATGCAAGTCTACAGTATGAAATAAGTTCATATCTCTTGTGTTCCTGTATGTGCCCTAACCACAAATCATCCTTCAGGCAAATTTACCTGTCACTCTGGTAGTTAAATGAGGTTTTTTCCTGTGGTAACTTCTGCAAGTTTAAACTTGTTCTGAGCACATTTCAGAAAGGACAAGTTATTGCAGATCCATACTTAAAAGTAAGGGGTACCACAGGACCACCAGCTTCTGGAGTATTTTTCATCAAGAAAGCATGAGTGTTTCCCTTATTTAGACCAATGTGATTGCACTATAAATATTTATTATAGAAGCAAATTCTGTATCCCATGAATGGTTTATCTTAAAAAAAATGCTTTGGATAGAGTTTAAATTCAAAATAGAATTTTACTTCAACATTTTTAAAATGTGGACCGAAATCCTGGCAACTGTAGTTGGCTTGCAGACAGTGGAATTTCACCAAGGAAGAGTTATTGCTCATCTCTAATGCAAAACACCCCTTGTATTTAGGTAAATGGAAAGGAATATCCCCATTTTTGTAGGAGGAAACAGAGATATGTTCAGAGGGGTTCATAGGGCTAAGCTCAGTTTCAAGTGAGTTAAAATTCAGTTCTGGGCTGAGACCACTGGACTGTGCCTCTGTTTATTGGTAGTGGTCTATCAGCAAGTGGGTTTTTTGTGTTACTTTGCCTGGCTTCTTGTGTTGCCAGGTGCTAATCCTGCAACCTACCTTAATTCTCAGAGTTCTTTTCCTATTTTTCATTGCAGGATAACAAGTATCTTGACTGTAATCTATTAATTGAATTGAATAAACTTGTTTCCCTAGCAGTGAGAGCATATTGTTTGCACACAGTGTCATCCCAGGCCCTCCAGCTATCGAAAGATTGCCAGATATGTTTATTAAACCCCCTGAGCTTGGAAAGAACACAGAAAACTGTCATCTAGAGCAATACGAAAGTGCCTATCTCAGCTGGGGATCTGGCTGTTATGAATAAAGGAAGAGTTTGTGGTAGAGTTTTGAGATGTAAAGAGAAAAGGCTTCCCTATGGTGCAAATGTGTTGGAACCCTCAGGCGAGAAAAAAAATAAATTGAATTGTTGCTGGCAGTACAATGTAATTATTGAGTTAGCTACAGCAAGGTCTGTGAGCTTCTGAGGTAAGGACCTGGTGACTTTGTTATTTCTTATCTTCCCCCACTCCCCCAGGACAAATAAAATTTTGAATTGTAACATTTCCCCCCCCTTCTTCTTACTAGTAACTGAACTACAAATACCTTCCAAATTTCCAATGATTTTGTGGAATGATAGGTTTCAAAGTTCCCATTTTGCATCTGTTTTCTTTCCTTGTTCTCTTGTAAGTGAAATGAAAACTAGCCAATAATGAAAGAAAAGATGGAAGGAATAGTAAAACCTCATTCCAGATCTAAACTATTCTTTACTGCAGCTGGAACTGCACACCTGCAGATTCTGATTTGTTGTACTACATCCTGGCTTTATTAAGCTTTTCCTGGTTGATGTCAGGATTTCACCTACATGCAACAGAACCAGAGTTGAAGGATCTAGATTAGAACTGTCTTGGCAAAAGATGTTTGTTTCTATTGACCTGATATCTCATATACCTGAAAGGTGTAAGATTAAAATCACCACCGACATCAGCAATTACTAAACTTTTTTTTGATTCTCGTCCCACTTAGAGGCTGGTAATTTCCTGCAAACTAGCAATACAAGCTCAAATCATATTATTTAAAGGGAAAGAATTAATTTCTGTTGGTTTGATGACTCCACTTGGAAGTTGTGATGTTTCTTTGGCTGCTGCTGGTCTAGATGCCACAAGGTACCAGAGTGTTCCTTACACTGCTTTCCCCAAGTCGCCTCCATTAATCACTAGAAAGTTTGTGCTGGCCATCTTGGAAAAGAGACTTCTGCTTCATATTAATTAAATTTATACCTTTTGTTGTTCATATTTGCTATGGTCTTACATATATTTTTATTGAATATTATCTTTGTTTAATTTTAAAAAAATCAATAAAAATCTTGTAGGTGCTGATTTTGGAAGCCTGTGTTGCACAGAGTATACTGGAGTATACATTCTTAATATTTAATGGTGAGAAGACACACTAAATGTGTAGTAAAGGGCAAGTGGTGAGGTAGAGCTCAAACAAGGGCTGATACTTATCTCTGGTTCCCATAAATTGCCCAAGACAATGGGGATCTTTCCATTGACTTTGGTGTTCTGAGACCTGAGTCCCATGTGTCTGTATCCAAAATATATTGTTGTCATTGATTATTTATGTTGTCATCATGCCTCAAGGCTCCAGTCCAGATCTCTCAATCCTTTTGTGCTGGATCATTATTGAAGCATGCAGCTAGGGCTTCTCTTAAATAGAATAGCTATTTCATAAAACAGTCCTTTTCTTGAAACAGTAATTTAATTTACATGATGACATAGGAGAGTGGCCTGCTTGTGTTTTTGGCTGCCATGTGTTACAATCCCTGCTGCTGTTGCCAGTAAGCCAAAACTGGAGATAGTTGGACTTTTTTATTCCTTAAGCTTAAGGAAGTACTTTAAGTTTACAGGCACATACTCCTTCTACTTTCTGTTGCAGTGTAGTCAGGCTTTCCTTGCTTTTCCAAGGAGAATGCAATTTGTGTGACATTGCAGTTGTATTTTCCCTAATCTGTGAGGTTTCCGTAAAATATTTTTGGTTTTACTTGACTGTTTTCCATGAAGGTGTGTTAAAATATTCCTGTACTGTGTTCTCTTCCTTGCATCATTTAGAAGAGATGAGCTTATAGCTTCAGATCACAAATTGATAGCTTGAAGAGTCATGAGCTTTTAAGAATCAGTTTTTCACTGCTAACCCTGTAGATGGAAGGAGAGGAAAAGAGATCCTGAAGTGTTTGGTTTGACTATGGATTGAGGACCATGACTTTAGTCACGTTTGGTCATGCAGAACTCTGAGAGCTTGCACTGACTTTAGCAAGGCAAGAAGTTCAGTTTGCAAGGTCATGCATACTGAAGGGAATATATCTGTCACTCACTAATAACTGATGAAAAATCCTTGTGCAGGAGGAAAACTACCTAAAACTTTTGTACGCACAGTGTTCTTCACCGTTGCTCTATTTGTGGTGTTTCCTGAACGTGGGTTCTGGGGCAGTCACACTGCTGGCTTTGAGGAGATGTAAATGGGAACAAATCTCCATTCCAGTGGGAAACTTAGGCTAATTAACTGTTTGATGGTATTGTTTGCTAGAGAGGAGCTGTGGAGAGGTGTTATCATTCTGAAGTGATGAAGTTCACCTATTTGCAACCTAACCTGTGCCTCTTGTTCATTGTTCCCAAATTTACCTTTTTATCCATGATGTCTCGTGAGATTCTTTGCTGATATTGAAGCCTCATGGAAATAATTAAGTGGATGGCTTCAGGATTGGCTCACAAGGGAGGTGCTAGTAATTTGGTTTCAGTCCAGCCTCAGAACAGTACCCTTTTGTCCACTGGTCAGTGTTTAACCTCATCTCATTCAAAGGCTTTGCAGTGCGTTTTGTAAAATGGTGCTGGATTTTGTGGGTTTTCTGTAAACTGCATAGATGTTGTCTTGAGCCCACTAACAGAGGGAAGCATGCAGGGCCTCATGTTTTTCAACCGATGCCACAATGAATGTGTTTTCTTGGAGCTAAAGCTGGTTAGTTCCATTTACAATCTGTTTGCTGGAGTTTCCCCAGTTTGGAAAATCCCATCAGTCTGCTGCTTTTCTGCTAGTAAGTAAATCTGCATTGCCATAATTAAGATGACACGTTCTGCAACTATTTGTCCACAGTCTCCACCAAGAAAGTGGATACTCAGCTAGGAGATCCAGATTTTGCTAAACAAATGCCTACAGCTTTGTGCATCGTTGGGTTTTTTTTCTCCCCGTGTCTTCTGTGACCTGTACTTAGACTTACGTAGTTTGCAGGAGGAACTCTCTTATTAAACATCAACTTTACAGTAAAAATGCATTTTCTCTAAGCCCTTACTCACCTGCCTCCTTTCATAGTTTACTTCAGATATGTGATTCAGCTTTTGTTATTTAACAAGCACTGTGTTCTAAAATAACTGGTGGCTAAAATTAAGCAGTAGATTACTGAAGATGCTTTAATGACGTTTACACAGTAGTGTGAGCTGTGAAAATGTCACTAGACAGCTTTCACTAGGAAAGATAGTCTTGGTAGTCCTTGTAGTTCTTGATGAATATCTGGGAAGAATGTATTTTTTTTCTACCAGGAAACTGGGGAGAAATTCTGCAGCACCATCTGTAGCTCTGGGTTTTGCCTACAAATTCAGATGTGTAATACACTTTTCAGTTTAAATAGGTGTTGTCCTGAATGTTTTAAATGATCTTTAATCTTTTTATATATATGTATTTATATAAAGTTTGTGTATGTATAACCTTTAGTCAGCTGAAGCTGGTGGCAAAACTCCCACAGGTTTAAGTGGAGCAGAGCCTTTCCTGGTGTCCTTTCACATGGGATTTTGAGATTTCATACCTTGACTTTTGAGGCATACTTGGGCTGAACTGCCCAGTTTAAAACTCTTGATGAAGGAAGCTTGTAGGAAAAACATTTTTCAACATCACCTTTTTTGTTTAATGTTTGAAAGTAAACAAAACAGATCTAAGAAAAATTAAAAAATATTTTGTTTTGAAAATACGAAAATAGGAATTTTTCATGCTGTTGAAAAAAAGAAGTATCTGTAATAATAATGAAGTTGCTGTGAAATTGTCCTATTTTTTTGAGGTATTCTTGTAGAATGAAGATGTAGCTCTGTCAAAATGTTTGTTACTGGCTCTAGATTTCATTCCAGAAATTACATTAGTTTTGCTTGACAAGGTTTTTCAGATCTTGGAAAGTGAAAAATACCACAATATGTCTTTGTTAATGTAAAGATACCTTCATAATACCTGCAAAATATTCAAATATTTCGGTTACAGAAAGCAAAATGATTGCATGTTTTTCTTTCAAATACTGTTTTCCTTCCAAAAATCCCTATGTTTTTTTTTTTTTTTTTTAATATATGATGACATGCTTATTTTGCGGGTCAGAGAAGGGGGAGCAACCCCAGATTTTATTTGCGTCGGAGAGGTAAGTATAAAACAAATGAGCTTGGATAACTTTACTATAAAGTAATTTTTTCACAGGTCTTTTACCCAGAATGACAGACTGTGTTCCCTATTACCCCTTTACACAATATTCAGTTGTTATGATATTGTATATATGCATTACCAAATAAAGGAATGCATCCACAACAATTATGTTCCTCTTCTGCTTGATTTAGTTGTCAGCATGCATTCATGACTCTGTAAAGTATCTCCTTCACAGCCTTGTCAGGCATACCTTTTTCTCCCCATAATGTCAACTTAGTACAGCAGGCAGGCCAGGTGAGCTTGGCTCACTTTCAGGTTTTGTCTGTCTCTCTATCTGAAATTTTTAAAGGGGGATGTCAGAAGAGGTAATTGCCATAAATTACACACTGTCTGTTGTAAATTGTGATGAGAACATAATTGAAAATTGAGCTGAGAGGCACTTCCTGGATTCAAGCCGTACGAGCGCCAGAGGACAGCCTTAGCAATTTGCAGTGGGCCTGCAAAGTCATTTTTTCCCACCCCTCTCTCCAAAAGTGTAATTGATTCCGGTGCTGTATGATTACGCTCCTGTGTCAAGGGTTGGCCTGAGGGTCCTGGAGAGGGTTACGGAGATGATTCTGTGGGGCTCGCACGAATAATTGGCTTGTTTCATGTAAGTACTGTGTGAGGGGAATATCAGCTTTTTCCAACAGGCGAAGTGGAGCTTGACTGCTTGTGCAGAGACGTCACTGTTCAGAAAGGGACATTGTTCAAGGTTCCCAGGCATTGTGTGTGTTCGTGTGAGCCTTGGTATATTTGTGCCTCTCTCAGGCATTGCTGGGGTGGAGATAAGTATTAAGGTTGGGGAAGGGGGAAGAGTTAATTTTACTCTCTCTTCCACCCACTTTTCCCTCCTCTTTGCCTCTCAGCTAAATAAAAATGTGAAATGCTAATGAACCAATCAACTTAAGTAGGTATTATTATTCATAGTAGAGACTCATGCCTAGAAGAGTTAAGTGACTGGAATGATAGGTACAGGAATCCCTACCAGGAGAGGACTAAGTTGACATTTTCTTTGGCCACTAAACCCTGCTGGTACTGACCCTGTTCAGCATCCATTCCATGTGGTCCAGGGTCACACCAGCTGGTAAGAGAAGAGCTTGTGGATCTGCAGGCTGTTTAGAAGGATTCAGTGTACCAACATTGGCAGAGCACTGGCCCACACAGAAAACACAACTGCTTTGTTCATGATTTTCTGAACAACTCCTAGCCCACGTTCAAGCAATGAATTTGAAAGTTTGATCCCATTTCATGGCAACACTTCAGTTTCACATACATTTAGATTTTTAAGTCCATTTGCATTCCTTTAGATCTGTGCATATATACAGTATCACCTCAGAACAACTAAATCTGTGAAAAACAAAACACCCTCCTATGAGGGAACATTTATTGTCGTATTGCATAAAAGACCTGTGATAAAATGGATTTACTACAGTCTCTCAACAGCTGGAATTACAAAAAGCTGAGAGTACTTCTTTCATACTCATGGCTCTTGTGAAAATAAATGTGTGTGTATGTGTGTGCACATGCACATGCATATTTGCTTATAGTCAGTAGCTTTCAGCCTCTAGCTCTAAGGAGATTTAAATAAACATTTTCATTGCCATGGGAAATATCCTCTAAGCCTCTGAATCCAATTCATGTTTTGAGTACTTCTCACCTCATTGTAACATTTATACTGCTACACCAGCCTTTTGTAGGTAACTCCTGGATAGAGAATAAGCAGTCGCAAAGTGGGCAGCCATCTGTGGCTGGCATCCTTGGCCCCACACCCCTGGGGTGGTCTTTACCTTACAGACTCTTATAGAATTCCCCCGGAGGCTGACTTGGGAGAAGTTTGAAGTGTGGAGGCGAGGCTCAGCATGAGAACATACAGTTTTGGACCTGTAAATTTCTATTGCTTTCTTCCTTTTTCTGCAGAACTAGAATTTGAGGGACATAATGTCTCACAGGCAATCAGGAGCACCAGGAAATTTGTGTACTAGGCCTTTAGGTAAATCATGTAATGAGCTACTTTGCATATTTAGAAACAGATAGTTTATTTAAAACATTCAATTCAAAGGCAAAGTTCAGTTTATGGTGGAAAAGGGCCAGCCCTACTCAGGCTCCTTCCTCAAGCTAAGACTCTGCTAGGCTAAGCTCAGAGTGGGTAGGGTACTGTGAATTAGTGAAGATGAAGGGATTTTGAGTAGCTGTAGTTCCTGGTGGTTTGCAAGCTCTTTGTTGGCTACTGCAGGGATGTAAGAAGTGGTGCTGGTGGGTTACATTACAGACCTGACAAAATGACTGTTTTGGCTGAAAAGTGCTAGGGGGTGTATTTGTGAGAGAGCTGAGGAACTGAAAGGATAAATAAAAGAAGACATTTTCATGAAAAATCTCTTTATTTTTTTTAAAATCTGGATATTTTTTTTCAATTCTGACTTTTACATCCATCTCTAAAATTAATAACAAGTACCTGGCACATACTTTGGTGTCTTTATGTGGGGTGTTGCAAAAAGGGCATGGCCTTAGCCAGCAATGGTATGCGTGGAGTTCCATGCTTGTCAGACCTGATGATACCAGGATTTGTTCATCCTGTGTATTTGATGTTTTGCTGCAGTTTTTGGATTTTGTCATGAATTAAAATATAACCCTCCAGGACAAGTATTGATGTGTTTGCACAGTGCTGAGTCTTTGGAGAATTGTTGAGGTGCCAGTGAGGCGAGTCTTTGGGTCTCTGTGTGTCATTGGGTTGCTTGTTTCTTTTCTTCAGGCACTTTGATGAAGGACACAATTTTTTTTTTTGTTGTGATATTCAGACATGGGCCATAGTAGCAGTGTTTCAAGTTTTGTAGAAACAACTAATGCAAATATGGCACATACCCGATTCTGGATTGGAGACTGGAAATAGCAGGTGAATAATTATGATACTGAGGTACTAACAGGGAAGCAGCACTGTGTTATCCTCAGAACATGAAATTCTTGGGGTAAGAGTTGCACTGATGGGTAAGTGATGACCTGATTTTGAAGTAAGGCCTTAACAAAGGGGATGTTATGGTTAAAATACTGGTCACCACAGTATCTTTTCTGCTAAGGGTCTCTGGGGTTGAACACTGCTGACATAAATGATTTGTTCTATATTTTATGTCACAGCAAGTCTGACTAGTTGTTTCATTTAATTTGATTGGGCTCATATAGTTTAACAGACAAAGGAGGAGTTAAACTGCTCTACTGGAAAATGTGGAAATTACAGTCTTTTGTTTCAGTAAACCAATTGGTTTTCTGAGCAGACAATCCCAGTCATCATGTCTTGAAAGCAATACAAAGCAAATTGGATTGTGAAGAAACCTTCATGTCAAATAACCTGCAAAGGAAAAAATAATCTTCCAAGGGCAACTAGAAAATACTCTAGAGGTTTCTTTTACTTTAATTGAGAGTCAACAAAAAGGTGTAGACAAAAAAAAAGTTATTTAAATATGGTTTTTTGAATGCACTTTCCTGGATTTCAGTCATATTTGGACAAAAATCTTCTAAGAAGCTGAGGTTAATGGTGAGGGATAGAGGTATCTCTTTATTCACAAATGAAAAGAACTTTTGCTCATGTTACAATATGTGGTGTTGCAGATACGACCACTGGTTTTACTGTCTGAGTTCTTGAAAAGTGAGTAGAAAGCAAACCAAAAGTTACAAAAATGTCAGGATACATCCAGCAAGGAAAGTTGTTACAAGAATCAACAGAGGAAGTGATAGTGGGACAAATACACATGCCAGAAACAAGATTTGTGTTTTTAGTAGCGTGGACAGTTAATCATAGGCATAAGCTCCTAAGAGAAAGTCTGGATTTTCTATCTGGGGAAGATGTGTGATCCAGATAATATTTGTTGGCCTCAATATAGGATTACCTGAATAAAATTCTATAGTCTATATTATACAGACTTTATCCCACAAAATGGTATCTTTTGACCTTTGGAGACTTGATTCTTTTCAAAACTGGACTAAAAAACTAAGGTAGCATAATACATATTCTGTATTGCTATCAGTTATCCTAGCTGTAATGACAAAATCCAGTTATAAAACCAGCTGTAGGAAGAACTGGTCTGTCTGGCCCTTTTCTCAACAGGCTAGTTTTACTGATAGGTAGCATTTTGCCTTTCAGATCACATACATAACTTGGATCAATAGTCCTAACTGTAACAAAAGTATCACTAGATCATATAGTATATCAGTCTCTTTTTTTGGCAGTTTTTCAGAGCAATTTTTAGATCCTTTTGCTCCAAAAGCAAGAGGCTTTACTTGACTTCTTGAGCTAGAACAGAAACACTGTTAACTATTAATATCCCTGAGTTACGCAGTCTTGATTTTTGACAGAGAACAGTGGTTACATGTCACTTGGATCTGTCTGTGTTGCCATTCTCTATGAACACTACTTCATGGTGCATTTTCCCATAACACTTTTAAGCCTTTTTAGTATCTGGCTACGCTTGTGGCATTTAGTGTTTACCTTATTGTCTTTTCCAATGCAGGGCATGGCAATGGTTCTCATTTATTCAGGGACTTTTCCTCTTTAATGATGGGAAAAATAGTAAAGGGTTACAGGTGAAAATATGCACGCTGTTAATGCAGTCAGACCCCTGGGGTTTGTTGGTGCCTACTACTCCTTAATCAGTTGCAATTAACACTAGATGAGTGTTTACTCCTGATTCTCTTCATACTCATGTAATTGACCACAATAACAAATTTACATCTATGTATCTGCTGAGGTTTTTTTGCTATCCAGAAGTGCACTGAGGCTTAGAAAACATTTTGTGTGTTGTGCAGATATTTCAAATAAGGAAGCAGGAAATAAAATGCAGTAACTTCAGTATAGGAAGAAAATAGGCATTAAAAAAGTCAATGCATTTGGTGTGTAAACAGCTTGAGAGTTAAATATCTAAGGACTGTGACAGAAATTAAGCCTGAAAACTACAAATTACATGAAATAGAATGGTTGTTAATTGCAGATATTTGGACTGAATTCCTGCTTTGTCACCAAATGTTGTTATGAACTTTAGTTGGGTGAATTCATCTTTGTGTATGGTTTCTTTCTGAAGAAAAAAAAAAGTGGAGGGGAATAATGTACCATCCTGTTTCACGTGAAAAGAGATGTACACTAAATACAGATGAAAGTTGAGACTCTGTAGTGATGGGGCTACGGTAGTACTGAAGATAGGTAGTACAAGATGAAAAGATGGATTAAAGATACAGATGTGGCATTCAAACTACCCCCTACCCCAGTTTAAACGTGTTGGTTTTCTTGCACTGTTTTTATTTGAATTAATTGCTTAAAAAATGCTTATGTTTTGTAGGTATGATCAGTAAAGGGAGAATTTGGAAAGAAGATTAAAAAGAAGTTAAAATTCATGGTTTCCTTCATAGCCATGAGCAAGCCTTCAGCATGTTTGACTTCTTTCTGCTTTATATGTTAAGAGGCATTAGCAGCTCTTTATTTTGAAGGGGATTCACTAGTGCTTGGGAAGCACTTTTGGGACTGTGAAATCTGGATGCTGTAGGTTATGTCTACCATAGCAATATGACAGTCGTTGTTGCTGGGGACCTGACATCCACGCTGTGTATTTTGGGTAGTCTTAGTTCAAAACTGCCTCTAGCTTGGCCCCATGGCACTAAATGCCCATGAGCAGTGTGATAAATCAAGGTAACAAATTAGAAGTGGAATTAGATGTAACCATGGACCGTCTTCCAGTTCAGTTTCATGTGAAAGAAATCCAGTTTGTGTGCTCTAAGATCAATGTGTTGAGAACTAAAGCACAGTAAATGAGGACATCAGGAGTTTTGCTTTAAAAGCACACTTGACCTTAAATGCTAATGTAGACACTACTACAGAAGTATTTAAGCTGGAAAGAGGTGATAATACGCTCACAGTCAAGGTACTTCTGCCAAGCTTTTTTTCAATATAAACACTGAAAACAATATATTTAATTATGTGACAATAGCACCAAGAAGTGCCTAAGAAATATCAGACCACTTTGTGCCTGACACTAAAAAAATAGCTAGAGGGTGCCTGCCCCAAAGACTTTCCAGTTTGAGAGGCTGAAGAGGCTGATTTAATGGAACAATGTAAGGATTTACAATTCCTAGCCTTGAAGATTACCTTCCCTGCAGCTTTGGTACTTTTAGTTCAGGTCAGTACTGGTGGGTTTAAATGAAACATGAACAAAAGTTCAGCAGCAGAGCTCTACCCTCAAGTCTCTTAGCTTCTAGTCTTGTGAACTAGCTACAACACTGCAGTGAACAAATTTACTTGTGTTTCTGTCTTATTTCTGTACTTACTTTCTTAGTCCCTGGCTTTTTTTTTTATACCTATAAATATATGGATAAAAATTGTGTGCATCAATGCTTTTAATACTTGGCAAGAGCATTAGCAAGTAATGTATATATTTTGAATCTTGTCACTGTGTGTATGCGTGTGTTTGTAAATGCCCACATCACCATCTGCATGCACTACAATAGTGTTAAAAAAAGGTTTCAGCAAAGCAAACAGCAGCAATTCAGAGGGGAAGTAGCAAACAAACGCTACCACTAAGAATTGCCAAGTGTAATGCTGTTAGTTTAAGTGCTGCATGGGAGGCCCAGGGGTCAGAAGCCAACTCCTTTTTGTGCATAGTGTTCACAGAGGTGAGCAGCAACTGCTGAGGTTCAGGTGGAAGTTGCAAATTTTGTTATCTGAAGAGGAAGCTTCAAGCTTTTCTTGATCCTCCCGTGCAAAAATTCTGCTTGATAATTTAAAAAGGGACCTTTTCACAATTCTGCAAAGATGGCCTGTGTCCTTAAAACAAGGTGAGAGCCTGGAAGTTCACTTCAGCAGAAAATCAGACCCTGTGTCCTCCAGAAACAGCTGGTTTAAAAGGATTGGAGTGTCTATGCAGAGAAACGGAATGGTCACAGTGTACCTGGGGGGGGAAAAATGGTTCTTTAAAGGGTGATGATTAGACTGCAGTTTTTTACATCAGTTTTTCTTCTCTGTGCACACAGAAGAACTCTAACCCAAATAAACCTGCTGTCATTGTTCAGAAACTGCTGCTATCGTAGTTGGGTTATTGGGTATTTTGGCTATTCGCTACCACCAACAGTATTGCTGGTGGGTAAGGACTGACAGGCATAGTCCTCCAGAACAGCTGTAGTACTGGGCTGTTGTTCTGGCTCTACATAAGGTAGCAGATTTTTCCATTTACTTTTAAAATTATTTTTAATTTATTTGTAACCAAATGCACAAGCAGATTCACAACATTCCCTACTTACCCCTGTCTTTAAAGTCAACAGTGCAATGAAAACAGCAGAAGCTGTTTTACCTTCCATACCAAAACGTAAACCAAATATAGATCTATTTTTCAAATTAGTTAAATGTTCAGTTTTAATAGGCCCTTTGGTATCTCTTCATGAAAGGTGCTTGTTCCGTGCAGCTTGGAGTGTATTCTGTGGTGCTGTATAATTTGTGAAAGTATACATTAGTGGAAAATAATAGCAAAAAGCTGCCAGAAGACCTTTTGTCTGTATGTGTTGCCTTGTTTCTCATAGGAAGGGTTCCCCCCATACTTACTTTTTTGAATGGACCCTTTGTATTTATAATGGGAATGAATTCTTGTTTTGCTTGGTTTAAGAAATTTAGTAGTATACATTGTTTCTAGTTACATGTGTTTGCTTGACTTAGAAAGCACTTCAGGACCTAATACAAACTGTCAGGGAAACACTGAAGTTAAAATGAGTGGGGAAACGAGGGGGTTTGGGCTTCCAGGTAACTTGCATGATTGATTCTACGATTTCACATGCTCTTTGTTATCCCTTTAAACATTCAGTCCTGATGCTTCCAGTATGTGCACCCAGCTTTGCACATGCATAAGTCTGTTGGAGCTCCGGGACTGTAGGAAATCAGTGGAGATTTCTTTCAGTACATGGCTTAGGGACAATAGTTGGCTGCTGTGTGCCTGCCCCACAACCAGAAATCACCCCAGTCATGCTTCCTGGCTGTGAAATCACCCCAGTCATGCTTCCTGGCTGTAAGTCATATCTGTCTTCAGGACTGCCAAATCCAAGTGCTAAAACATCCTTCAGTAGGACTTGCATCTCTATGATGGCTTAAAATAATGTATAGTTTAAGTTTAGGGCCGTTTTCTTTCTACTCTGATTATAGTTTGTGGGATCGTCTGGTTTTTCAAGCTTCTCCTGGAAAACTGGATAGCTAGACCTCTTTTAAAATGAATGTTGAAATTGTTGTTTTCAGTAGTTGTGGCTGTAGAAGAGTGTCAACCATTCAGAAACTGCGGTAAAATTGGATGGCTTACTGAAACTCAGCAGCTTAGATCATGGTTTCTTGTAAACAAATGTTTATTTGGGGTTCAGCTGTTAAGGGAAAATATAATAATAAATGAGATAAAATGTCCCATGGTATAACTGCATGAGTTTCTTCTCTCCTGTACTGAGCAGTTCTAGCTCACCAACAGCAGTGGTGTTCTTCAGGATAAAAAGTATCCTAAGATACAGTCTGTGAACAGCAAAGTCAGCTCATGGGTGCATCAGAATGCCCATGCTGTATCAAACCAAAGATCCAAGTTGGTACATCTTATTTGTCATCTCGTAATGCTAAGAGCCTAGATATAATAATTGGATCATACAGAGGATCCTTCCCTGGTACAGTGTCCCACTGTGTGTCAATCAGCAGCTGAGGGATTTCTTCAGACATGGAAGACATCCTGGAATTATGAAATAATACAAATTGTTTCTATTATTTTAGCACCCAGAAATCCTAGTTGTGAACCAGAATGTTATCCTGTTGAGTACTGTGTAATCATGAAAAAAAAGGTGCTGTCCTCATTGCCATTTTACATCTGTGGAGCTCACCATAAAATGTAATTTGCATAGTCTGATAGAAGCAGATACAGAACTAGATTGTGATTTTGCAACCCATGACCTGTACATTTAACTGTCTTCAAGGGATTAGCCCTGCAGCTTTCATAGTTGCTTGCAGATGGCTACACTCAGGAGAAGTGATGTCCGTGGAATCATGTGCAGAAGGGGACGTGGATTCATCCAGTAGTCTGATACTGCAGGAGGGACATGAAGGCCATTGGCAGTGTGTCCTCTTGGCGTCACTAATTAAATCTAAAACCAGTAGCTTGATGTGGGTATATATTTGTAGCATGGGAAGCAAATTAATGTGAAAACTTTTGGGCATACTTGAAAAAGCAGGTAAGGAGAAGACATTCTCAGTATTTTTCTGTAGAAGGACTAGGGTTTACATTTCAAAATACACAAATTTTTTTATGAAAAAAAAATCAATTTTAGAAATGTATCTATTAAGCTATTATAAAAAATAATCAGTGGAACAATGAAAAAATAATTTATTTCCCATGTTTCTGTCAGGATGCGGTTAAAAAGCAGTAGTTAAAAATAGTTGTAAATATTTCCATAATAGACATATTTTCTTATATGGATGCTTCTTTGCACTTGAACTGTGTTGATTGAAGTAGAACTTTTTTCCTTTTTTTTGTTTTGGTTTTTTTTTCCTCACCCCTTCAGCAGAAAGACAACTTTCCCTTAAAAGACCTCTCTTGCCACCTGCTTCCTGATTTATTCTTTCCTGGATGCAACTTTCACTGCAGGAAAAAGGTAGGAAATATTTTTTTAAGCAGAGGGTTGCCATTGTAAAATGTCACAAAAAATAAACTGGAAACTTGATGTGACTTTTGAATTAATAATCCCAAAACTATGCTGTTAAAAAGGTTGACCATTTTTCTTCCTTCTTCCCTTGCTTTTTTTTTTTTGGTTGTTTTGTTTTGGTTTTCTTTTTTCTTTTTTAAATTCTAGCCTTCAAAACCAAGGGGGAGTTATAATGAACCTTACCCTTTAAAATAAAACTATTTCTGCTGTGGAGAAACTGTACTATATTAGATGCTTACTTTTATATCGAGTAAGGGAAAGGTAGTCAAATAAGAAAATCTGTGTTATTACTCACCTTGCAATCATTTAAAAAGAAGTTATATCATTCTTATAGTACTTGCTGTCTGTAGCAGCAATGCTGAAAATTATTAAAGTGCATCAGTATCTATTAAAAATCACCTGCATGAGTTTCAGTGAATAAGGCCTTTTGTAAGAGATGAGGACAGGAGCATTTACACTGTGATGTGATTATCCAAACTACTGTGACCATAATGCTGTGGAGATGGCAGTGACCTTTTAACCCTGATAAAATCAATAATGGTCCTACTTCTTAGCTTTGAATCATCTGTTGTTGTTTAGTTTATATGTGTTAGAATAGAATGTGCAGAACAAATCTACAAAAATTTGGTAGGTTTTTTATCAAAATTCATTTTCGGTGTTGATTAACATTATCTGTCTACATTTGCAATCTAAGAATGGAGCATATTATACTGAAAAGACGTAGGCCTGTGCTTTGCAGTGAGTTTCTTCTTTAAAATCTAAAAACAACTCCCTCTGATAGAAGTGTTTGAATTTCTTCAAAAGGTTCACAGTTCTCTCTGCTTGACTTTGTTTTCGTTCATTTCCTTTATCTTACTTCTGTTTTCACGATGTTTCCTTATCGGTAGACGCTTTGCAAATAAATCCAAAATCAGTACAGGGAATCAAAATCAGTTTTGCCCTGGAAAATATTTCTTTTTATTTAAAGGAAAACATACTTTTGATCATTTAAATCATAACTGCTTCTTTTTGTGTAACCTTGCAAATTTCATTCACGCATTCAGCCCATGGGAGTCCTTACAACTACTGATATGCAGAGACCGGGACACTGGCTAACAGGAGAGAGGTTATATGATATAAGATTTGGGTATGGATGCTGGGTTTTGATATCAGAGACAGTTTTGTCTGTCATGTTGTCAGTTGTGTCTGCATGGCACTTGTGCAGTTTAGCAGTGATGAAAGTATGTGGAATGAATAGGAAACAGCTGAGATGTAATTTATATATTGGGACTTCTGAACATTTCTTCCTTGCTCACTTTTATAATCTGAGTTCATAGCTGAACAGAATGACATAATAGGGGAAATTCAAATATTTTGTTTAAAGAGAAAAAAAAAAAAGAAAGGAAAAACAGCAATAAAGCACTGAGAGGAGAGAAAATGTCTTTATGAATGCAACAGACATAAAAGAAAGTGAAGGAAAGTTAAAAATTACCATAAGGCAAGCAGGACACCTGCTAAAGAACCTTCTGCTGCCTCTCACAGCTGGAAAGAAAAATGAAAGAGATGCAAACAACTGTTCTGGGAGCATGAAATCAGCCTTTTGTCTTTTCACTCCTCCCTTTCTGAACAGTTACAGTATGCAAAATTTAGGAGAATCTCAAAGTATGCAGAGGAAAAAAATTCAGCAGGCTCTGCATATAAAAAGCTGAGCCATGGAAGTGTGCCTCTTTGAAAACAGGAGCATGTTTGGGAGCTTCCCGGTGCATTGAAGAAAGTGGTAATTAATGCATAGTGAATGACTTCGAATGAAGGTTGAATAGGGGCATAACAATGGGAAGGTTTTTTTTTTTTTTTTTTTAGGTTAAAGTGTTGAAAAAGGAAAGCTGTTAAAAGATGGCTACTGTGAAGCTACAACTTCAATCCTTGTCTTCTCTGACTTCCCTTTATAGACTGTGGTGGGTTTTGTTTTGTATGGGTCTCCAAATACAATGAAGTTAATTTGCACCAATTTCATTTTGTGTATGCTTTGGGATTTTTTTAAGTTTTTTTTTTTTTTTTCTTCTTTTTTGGCAGGGCTTGGTTCTTTGATGGTGCTTTTGAGCAAATGGTTTGCCCAAAGTTCACATGATGTTAGCTCCATCCTCTTTTTCATTTACAACATCAAGGGGATTACAGAGAATAACTTTGTTGCCCAACATCAAGGCTATATCTTCAGGCTACTAGAAAGGTAGTTCTCAGAAAGTGTGTCTTCTAATATTTTAGAACCTCCACAGGCTTCAGATAAAACAAGTATTAAATACAAAAAGCTCGCAAGGATCCCAAGGAAGGTTAAACTCACACAACCTCCTTCATGTTGAACACCTGAAATGTATTTTTTAGGCTGTTGGAGTGTTATCACAGTGAAGACAGCAGTGAAGTCTTATATAACTGGAAACAGAAAGAATAAAAAACACCACCTTGTTTAAAGACAGGCAATTTTTAATGGAACATGAGCTAAATATAATCTACTCTTGCCATCGAAAAGGGAATTTGGAGAGTGAGCAAGTCATTTTGGAGGGGTCTTGGGGGTTGATTCTTTTATTGGATCATAAGCTAGTAGATCTGCAGTTCTGCTGTGCTTGACCCAAAGATGGAATTTGAGGCTTGAGGACAGAAGAACTGAGGAGTTTTGGAGAAAAAAAATAGGGAAGCTACTGTGCTCAAATTTGTTTCAAATATGTTTCTATTGGTAGTTCTTAACAGGAGCTCTGGCCTGGAGTATATTAAACTCAGCACCTCAGTCCTTACCACATAGATCTTAATTATTTCTAAGGAAGGTATGAAATTAAAAACATGCTGCACAACTCCCAAAATACGTGTTGTTTTCCGTTTTTCTGGACGTAGGCAAACAAAATGTAGTAGTCACCGCGTATAGTCTGGAAGAGTGCATGCCCTTTCTCCCCAGAACATCCCTTTAGTACAGTTTCGAAAAAAGGGGGGGGGGGGTGAGTGTGGGGAGCAGCACAAAAAGCCATCTCATCCCACTGAAGACCTCTCAAGGGCTTGTCAACTGATGTGGTGT
>JAVJGI010000003.1:19853072-19940818 GCA_035590275.1 Ibycter americanus | reverse complement strand
GATGGAGGAACCGGGGGGGGGGGGTGTCTTGTTGGTTAGGATATGAGATCTTGATGGAAAAGTTATCTGCTTTTTCTGCTTCCATATACCTGTTGTCTGTCCTGGTCAAGGTGCATATTCTCTCCCAGTATGTTTGTAAATGGACTGTGAATTCTCAGATTCTGGAACAGTGCTCTAAAATAACTGTTGTCAATATTATGGTAAGAATGATGTTGATTTAGGTGCATCTTGTACTGTTTTCCTTGTGCATACATGTAAACCAGAGTTTCTGACACCCAAAAGATACTTATTGCGCCTGCTACTTTTGCTAAATTGAAAATGTTAATATTGAGTTAACTAACTATAGGCAACTAGATGCATCTTCTGAACTGCATGGAACTCAATGTCTGCATTTCAAGGTACTTTTCTCTGTGTTAAAATGTATGCATGTGTGATACAGACAACTTTCTTGGGAGGGGGGAAAACAAACCCCAACTTAAATGCGTCCTTTTTTGCAACAAATGTATGAGATTCATCAGCAATAAAGTTGCCAAGTTAAACTAGAGCCTTTCACTTGATCTGTGAAATTCTGTTCAATTTAGACTGAGTTCCTGACCTCTGAAAATCCCCGCTTACCTTTTCTGGCTTGCTCTCTCAGGAAGACCTTTAGCAGCCTGCCAAAGAAATGTATAGATGTTAATGGTCCAAAAAGCCATTACCATCAGCCCTAGAGCAGGGCAGGGAGTATAGGGGTCTGTGCAAGCTGCAGGGGGAAGGCTGGCCCTTGACTCCCGATTCCTATCATATCTGAGAATTGGCACATTGTTGCAGGGGTCTGTTGGTCCGTCAGAGAGACCAACAGTAGCACTGTGCAGAATGGGTTGGACTCTTCATCTCTCCTGTGCCTTTTTGGTAGATAGTCTTGTTGAAATGGGAGTAAACCAAGGCAGATTTATTGGTGGAGGAGCAGGTGGAAGGAGCCTGAGAAGACTGATGCTCTGAGTTACATGAGAAAAGGGTGGTTGTGGTTGTGCTTCTGCATGTGTCATCCCACTCAGTGTCACAACAGCTTTTAGTCCTGGTAATCAGCTGTGAGATTTGGAGTTTGAGCAATGATGATGGGTTTAGGCGTGTTATACACAAAATATGGGATGCTTGGTATTTTAAATGTCTTACTGACAAAGCTGTGAGCTGATGTCATGAAAACAAGGTAATAAGATGAAGTTATTTAAGTTGTGAAGTCCAACAGTCCGAAGGTGAAGGGGTACAAGATATTTGACTGCTGAGCACTTTTGAATCAGTTCCCTTTTAAGTCTTGAGCAGACATTAGTGATGTGATTCTGTACTAAATTTGTTGTTCCTTTCCCTTATTGGGGGCTCATGATGGTTGTACTAACAGGAACATGAGTCATGAACAGGGACCTGTAAATTTGGTACTTTCTAAGTTGAAAAGTCAATAATGTTAGCCTTATGTGCGTGTGTATGCTACACATACTCTTCTATAGGGAAAGAAAAAATCAGTGTCAGAAAATGTCAGGAAAAGATGTAATGTAAGAACTCCCTCTGCTGTAAAAACTCCCAGCATATAAAATGTGCTGTGGCACTAGCCATTGTGACCCAGAAATAAAATGTTTCCTGTGAATTAGAAGGATACAGAGTTGGATTAACTGGATGACATTTCCCCATCTGGTTTTTATTTATTGTTGCCCTTTTCCATTCACTGTAATTAGTGCATAGAAGTGACAATAGACATATACTGCACTCTGAGCTACAAGGATGTACCAACATTTTGAGCACTTTCTATTATTTTTTTTCAGTGACACTTCGAAAACTCCTAGAATCTTAACTCTGCTGAAACCTATTATTTCTGTGAACTGAAGAGGCAATTTAAGGCACCTTTTCTGTTTGCAAACAATTTTCAAATATAACCTCACACTTTCTGAACTTTTCCCAAGGGCCTCATAAAATCGATAATTGTCCATTTTCCTCCAAGTGACATGAAAAATTGAAGGTCTTAGGATTCGAAATTCAGATCTGGATTTCAGCGTGCTCCCCATCAATGCTGTATCTCAGAGGTGCTCAAAATCAGAGTCTGTTTTCTCACAGGGAGAGGGGCTGTTTGGAAGCATAACCCATCCTGAGCTCCAGAGAACCCAGTTTTCCTTTGGATTTTTCTCTAGCTTGAATTTAGAGGTACTGCTGCTGGATATTTCATAAATACTAAAAGTGCAGAAAGAGTCTACTCAGAGTAGATTCAAGTCTACTTGAATCAGTGATTCAAGCTTGGCGTTAGCATGACTTAGTTTTATTTTAAAGGTGGGACATTGACAGGGTATTGCCACATATGAATGTGTTTACAGACAGTCCTATGTTAGTCTGATCTTAGGTAATCAGCGGGGTTTTGTGACAGCTTGGCAGTGAATCAGATAGTTCGGATGGTAGAAGGGTGATGCAGACTCAGCTGGTGGCCCTGATAGTACTGGAGATAGGTAACAGTAACTAGTGGTACTAGTCAGGTTATTCTGAGGACATAAAAAAAATATCTCCAGAGCAACAACTCCAAGCCTGAATCTACTTATCCATAAGGAAGGATCCTGTAAGGAAACCCACTAAAACCTGAAGCAAACTTTATATAGAGCAAAAAGGGGAAGAATATGATATCTCCACAAAGACATAAGAGCATGAGAAGTGTGGATGAAAATTGAGGGTTTTTATAAAGTAAAGGTACATTAGATAGTCCAAAATCCATGGCTCTACAGCCAAGAAAAAGCATAAAAGCCTTTTCTAGCTCAGCATTGAAGTGAAAGCAGAGATTAGAAATAAAAAAGCAATTTATAATGAATAGGAAAAGGGACACTAACAGCAATTGACATAGTTCAGAAGTTATGAAGTGTAGAAAGTTGATAACAGCCACTAAAGCATCCAGATAAAATGGTGTGAAAGGACAATAAGAAAGTCAAAAATGTATTTTTTTTTATGAAGAGCAACACAGTGGCATAGCTCTGTTACTGGACAGAGATGAGAAAAACATCTGTTGTTTGGTACACACAAAAGCAATGAATTTGTGTTCTTTGTTCAGCAGAAAAAAGACACCCAAAACGTGATGTGTTTATATACTGGAATACTGACAGAGTTCCAGAAGTCAGGAAGAGTGTTAATGTTTTGCCAGTGCTCAGGATTACAGTGATAAAAACCAGCTGATATATATGTTATCCATCCTGGGCAAAATAATGGAAGATTGTTGAATATAACTAATAGGTTGTATTGTTCTGTTTCTTTCTGAAGACAGAGCAAAAATAATTAGGTATAATTTCCAACGTTTCTTCATCATTAAAACTGTTCCTCTGTTCCCTCCTAGCTGTGAATCCTACACCACGATCAGAGAGCATGCGCAATTAAATATATGTTCAAATGCAATGTCGTAGAAAGGGAAATGTATAATTTATAGGAAGGAATATAATGAATAGAAGTTGATTTTTGAGGTGCTGAATATTGGTTGGGCTGATGATAGATTGGTACTTAAGAGTTCAGGGTTCTACATCCCCAAAAGATATTGAAATCTGGATGAAGAATCCATGGTATTTAAGGCTGAATACAATGCCACGCTGTGACTACCTTGAAGAGCTAAATCAGTAAAGTAAAAGAAGAACCTATTAGATTTTAAAAGCTGATAATTCTGTTTTATTTCTGGTTGATGTGTCCAGTTATGTGGTAACTATATGAAATATAATGGCACGTGGTAATTGGGAAGTTATTCTTGGAGGCTATTCTCATGCTATTATTTGAATAACTGGTATGTGATCTCCTATACTGTGTTAAAAAAACATGCCTCTGGCTCATGACAAATAGCACTCATCCAACAGGTCTGGAGGTGGTACAGGCTGGGAATCATTTCCAATAAGCAGTCTGGACATGGCTCTCCTGTTTCACAGGGTAAGATAATTGATAGTGTAGATATGGGCTGCTCGTTCTCAGTTGGCCTCAGTGTTAAAGGATTTACTAACTCAGACATAGCCAATGGTCTAAAGTTCCCTTTAAACCTCAAGGTTTTGGAAATAGAAGTTATCAAATGGCATGTCCCGGCTGGTGTGCTCTGATCCTACCAGCTGTGCTCCTCCGAAAAAAGGGGATGAAATGATTAAGATCTGATTTATGCTCTGTCATAGTACTGCTCTAGCTGTCAGACTAACTGTGACAAGGCAGTAGGATTTGTCCGCAAGTGAACTGTAGTTCATTTTTCTATTACATATATATTGGTGCTATGTGTTCTGCAGCTCAAGGTTTATTTGTCCGATTTCTTTACTGACTCTTTAGAGTAGGACTGTTCTGCGTTTTGGTTTTGACTTTATCTTTACACAGGAGGCATAACACATTGGAATGTATTGCCATGAGGCCAATCCAATAGGCAAGCAGTCATATGCGGTTAGATCTAGAGCGTGCAGATTAAACAAAGACCACACAAAGAAATATAGAGGAAAGCTGCGATATGGACAAAGGCAGATAAATGCCTCTACCTAGGCTATGGTACTCCCACCCGCTTGCCATGTGACAGGGCTCTTATAATTCTTTACAATGATGCAAGCACCACAGGTGTGATGAACACCCCACAAGAGTCTTGGAAACACCTTTCAAGTACTTCTGCAGTTTATATAACCTATAGGTGAAGAAGAGTACTATATGCCTTTTAGAACTCATTTTCCAATAGAAGAAAGATGATGGCTAGAAAAAGATTGAGGACCTGTGCATGTTTTAGGACATGTATAACTCTTTGACTGCAACCACATCTCAAAGCAAGGGATAATGCAGGGATCTGTAAGAACAGTCTGTACAACATAAAATCTTGACTATATGTAACATGTTGTAGAAAGCAGTCCCAGAATGACTGATATATACAACCAAGTAATCCAAGAGTAACAGTTCTTCCCCATCTTTGTTTTTCATAATCTCGTGAGTGGTCAAAACCTTATGAGAAAGCTTGAAGTTTAGGGGAGACAGAGGAAAGACAGTGCAAGGAAATTTCCGCAACCAGCCCAAGGCTTCTCTTTGGCTCCACAAGCAGTAAGAGACATGTCTTATTAGGTTTTGGTGGGGAGTTGTGATATTTTTCTCAGCTGGGCTGGAGTTTAGACTCAGGGATGCTTTTCCAAGTTTCTTTCGTATGAAATTACTGAACTGTGAATCTCAGAAAACTGTTTTTCCTACCTTTGTGAGATTTCAAACAGCGTCACTTCTGACTAACGTACGGTACAGATATGCTGTTTGTTCTAGGAATATGTGAAAGTGAGAGAATATCTCTACAGTAAATAAACCGTACTTTGCCCATCCCTTTTGGCAATGGGATGAAATGCAGACTGATCGTCAGCAGGAATGCCTTTCAGGACGTATAATAGGTCATTGGATACCTGCTGAGTACTTTAACAAGTGTGTCAAATGGCATCAAGTGGTCAAGCATAAGTCCATATCCTGGGATGCAGTAATTTGTTGTGGTGCTGATATTATAGAGGTTGGAATTTATGATAGAAACAAGGAGTCCCCCAAAATATCTTTCATGTATTTGCCAAGAAATCAACCATTCAAACACATTGAATGCCAGCTGGGACAAATTAGGAAAATAACCCATCTAGAAGTGATGTTTTATCCAAGTGTAGAAGTGAGTGGAGCCACAGTTAGGGCAGCCAACTGGTTTAATGATTCCTTTTTGTTTAGCTGATTTTCTTGAGTTTGTCCTTCAGTCTCTGTTCAGACACAGAGTTCTGTTGAGCCACTGCCTTATTATACTCCTTGTTTCTTGTCATATAGTTACAATTAGCATTTTGACTAACTAAACAACTACTTTTGAACATCTGGGGAAAAAGACCAATAAGCTTTTATCAGTTATTTTTATTCCGTCAAGTGACCTTGTGTTGTCCTTGTTTTTCAGTCTCTTTTGCTACCTTTGAAAGTCTTAGCCAAAGATTTGGAGCTAAATTCAGCCCTGATGTAAAACAGCACAGTTTTTCTAAAGCTTTTACTGGTTTCTGCTTTGATCCTGGAAGACTCACTTTTAAAAGGTGGGTATGACACAGTTTCTCCTCTATAAGGAGCTGCTTTTTTCTCCCCTGATGCTTATCACAGCAGCAAGGCAAGCACAAAATTGCCCTGGGAAGGCATTTCAATAATCAAAAATCTTTCTTTTGTAAAATTATCACAACTAATATTTTACTTGACTTTAGCTTCCAGAAAAGTCAGTGGGAGGAAACTTGCTTTGTAGTCTGTACCATTCTCTCAGAATATAGAGGAATTCTAGTATTAAACACACTGGACTGATAATGAACTCATGCAAGGTGTCTGCATAATATCCTCAACTTTTCCCAAGAGACGAAGTAGTAATATTTTGTAAAGTGGCAGAAGTTTGCCCAAACTGGTATTTCAGAATTGACCACCCCAACAGAAAGGACAAAAAAAAAAAAATTCAGTTCCATTGATTTAAGTTGGTCCTTTCTTGTTACTGTAACTTGTTAAACTGGTGTTACATCCTAAAGCAGAAAAGGATAGTATCTTTGTCTTCCATACAAATAAATTTTGATCTGAGTATAGATGCAAAAATTCTGTTGAGTTCCCAGAGGGATTCCATGAGAAACAGTTACTGGCTACAAGTTACAGCTTTTAAGATGCTGGAAGAGAGCTGGTGGTGGGAGAGGCTGCATGAATGTAAGAATTGTGAATATACTGTTTAGATCTCATGTCGCTGGAAAATGTTTAACCCTTTGTCTCAGAAAGTTAGCATGAAGATAGTTTGTGATATTAATTGCTCTGCTTGTTAATTGGATTACCTCCAAATGTGCATGTAATTCAGCAAAGACAGCCAGAAGTGGAATGATAAACCGATTTATGAGTAGAAAGGTATTTGGCATGACTGCTTTCAGTCAAAATATCCCTTTAATGAAATGCCATGGGGAGTAGTTGCTTAAGAGAACAAAGTCAGGTTTGTGGCAGGGCTGTCAGTAATTTGAGAGGCTGCGCATCTCTGGAGCAGAATCTTGCAGAAAGGGTAATTGCAGCAAGTGTCAATCTTAAATATCAAAAAAAGACATTGTGACCAAATGCCAGTATCATGTTCTGTGAGGTATCACAGTTCAAGAAATAGCCCTGAAGCATTATGGTGTGTCAGTTATCTGGACCCTTTGATTGGGAAGTGCTAAAATTCCCAAGAGTTCCAAAAGATGTTGCCAAAAGTTCAACTTGTAATACAATTTGATAAAGATCTAGTAAAGATGGGCACAGTGCCAAACAAAAGACTGTGGGCATTTCTGCATTATGGATTATATTGCCAGTAGTAAAATAGGAATGTTGTAAAGGAGTACAGCAAAAATCTTAGAGCTTTAATTAGTCATTTTTTTTCTGTCTAATGTCATGAAATGCCACATTCCTGAACAAAATGGGGTACATTGCATAAATTAATGGTGCATTATGGGAATTGGCTTCTACTGCTGACACTGATTAATGGAAACTTTTAACTTGGCTTGTGTGAAATATTTTCAGGCTTATAGAGAGTAATATGACTAACTATGACACTAATGGGCTTTAGTATTCTTTGCACCCTGCAATAGCTATTCTTTATCAGAGTGATCTTTCAGCATCTCTGGGATTACCAGGTGTAGCAGTACCAAATTTTGGGGTTCTTCAAGGCATGGAAAAAACATGGGGAAAGAATCAAATGGTTAGAAAATATTTGTAATACCCATACACTCATTGATACTAAATTTTATTTTCTGCTTAAAGTGAGAAATGTGCCATGTATAATTTAGTTAACATACAGAAAATACTGATAGTATATTTATGAAATAAGTATAAATTCTTAACCTCTGAATAATGCCAAATATGCCTAGAGTTAAAGATGAAGCTGCATTACATATTCAAGTACTAAGTATACTTTTTTGCCTGTTGACATATCTTCAGAGTAGGAAGAGAGTGCTGAAAATAGAAAGCATTAATATTGTTGACAAGTAAACAAAAAGGAAGATTATATCCACACAGCTCAGAAAATTGTAGTGAATGCAGCCCTAAAGTTACAGTGCAGATACATTAGAAATGCATGTATTCTACAGGGAAAGCTTAGAAAATGAGCATGACCTTTTAATGCACAATCACTATGTTTTCATTTGTGGCACAGTAGTAAGGTCCACTACTAAATTTGTTATAAAGGATGAAGGTTCACCATATATAGGAATTTCTCTTGTCTGATACAGTAAGTGTTGAAATAAGCATTTCTGTCAGAGGAACTTAATCAGTCACAGCATTTTGAAGATGAACTGTAGCAGAAGTAATATAATTTTTAATATTTCTCTAAACATTCCCTATTCATTCTGAAAGAAAATGTTTTAATAACGTGTTTCATTTCTTTTCACCCCAGTTTTTTTAATGGATTTTGGGGGAGAGGGGAGGATTATTTTTGGTTTTGTTTCTTAGGTTTCTGGGATTTTTATAGATTACTACATCTGTAAACTAGTTAGAGACAGGTGCTGACCTGTCAGTGTATTTTTACAGACAAAACCACACTATATTAAAGAAAAAAATCCCTATCCCCTCCAACTATGCTTTATTTTGCAAAAGGCAAATTAAAAATACTACTCCTACACTTAGATAATCTTAGTCCTCAGTCCAGACAACAGGCACTCTTTGTATGGAGATCAAAGGAAGTATTTGTTTAAATTGGAAATTAATTTGCATTTATTCTAAAAGGGTGTGATTTTAATAATAGATGGATATTAAAATAAATATTTTATTTATCGGAATTCTGTTGACCTGTGAATTATTCTAGCTACATGGATTGATGTAAAGGGAAGACAGTGCTGTCCTATGCCTTTGACATTATCAAGATAGACAATTCTGGAATCTGTGGAGCTTCAAAACCTGTTGGTTCTGTAGCCAAAATCTCACCAATTCTACTACATGAGAAGGGTATTAAATATGTCCTTTTTCTTAGAGGAGGAATATTTGCATAAAAGATTATTTTAGCACCGACATATTAATTCAATTTTTAACTACAAATTGAATAAAACAAACCAGTAGATTGAATTCCCTGTGTTCACATGTGCTGTCATCTCCAGCTCATTGGTGGAGGAGTAAAATTCTTTGGAACTTATTCGGAAGTAAAACAATTATAGTTTATAGTTACTCATGGGAGGAGCCAAATAGGTAAAGAGAAACCCTGTTCTCAGATGCTAAATGGCATTTTTCTGCTGGAAAAAAGCCAAAACAAAAGGTTTCCAGCCAAAACCTTCTATTAACAAAAATCTATCTCCCACTCAGTCCCTCTCTGCAAAAACAAAACTCCACAATCTGTTCTTACTGTGATGCTACTGAAGAAGCAGCATGATTGCTAAATTCTGTAACCAAGAAGTGAACTTTAAAAAAATCTTTGTGGATACATGACGGATCTGACAACCTGGAAATACGCCAAAAATTTGAATAGACTCTAAAGGCCTTTGAAGAACTTTTTGGATTCTACCATCATGAGGATTTTCCTTGTGAAAATGTTTCATTTTATCACACCTATGTCAGACTTCAGGATGAAAAAAACCCCAACAAACAACTTGAAAATGAGTATACGGGGTTTTTGGCCATTGGGATTATAGTACGGAGGCAGTTTCCAGACTTTCTTACTTCTGATGCCTTTTTAGACTTTTTACCCTATTTTTTTCTTCATTCATTTCTAATTACATTTTCGTCCTGTAGGTGACCCCATTTGTAATCTGTGGCCTCATTTGAGTTGTGATGCCTAATTACAGAATTACTGTACTAGATGTTTGATTTTTTTTTTATGTTGGCACACCTAAGCAAACTGCAAATGTTTAAAAAGCAGATTGAGTAATTAAAGCCCAACTTATTGGATGTTTAGAAAATTGTTATCACTTGTAGATGGTACCAGGTGGGGAGAAAAACCCCCAAATTATTGGGCAAGAAAGGGCTTGTCAGGGAGAATAAGGAGGTAGGAGATGGATAAATACAAGGCAAGTGATGAAAACAGTAACTGGTAAAAGTCTTGGCAAGAAACTAACAATACATTGCAGAAAATGTTTCACACAATGGGATGTGATTACTCAAGTTTCTATGACTATGTGACCTGTCACCCCTGGTATCCTCCAAACACAGGAGGGCCACAGAAAATAGAGAGAATAAAGATTTTTCTTTTGTTTCATGTGCATTTTAAAAGGAACGTATTTTTTTAGATAGTATTTAAATACTAAGTAAACGTTATTTGATAATCATCTGTCACTTCATCTGAAGAATTAAAAATGCTTCATGCTTGAGCTGTTGGTGTGTCATCACTTTTTCAAATGATATCAAGTATAAATAAATTATATTACTTACAATAAGATGCAGTTTTTGTTTTGCTGCAAAAGATTAAAATGAAAATTAAAGTGATGTTGCTTGAAGACTGAAAATGTGGGGTGCATCTTATGCTAGAGCAGGCACTAGAGACTTAAATACAGAAAGTGATAGTGAAGCAGAGCAATGGATGTTAATGCTCCCTTGTGTCTGTCTGAGAGGGCTCTAATATAAAAGTACATCCCCTTTTTTTCTAATTCAAAATTTTGTCATTTGAATATCACATAATAAGCACCGGCTTTTCAATATCCCTCATCCTACTTAACTAGCATACAGCTGTTTTGAAAATTTGTCCGTAACAGTCATAGTAAAAGATCTGGAGATCTGACCCTTATCGTAGAGGCAGGATGGTAAAGAAATTCATTACTTACCTGGTCTAAAAATATACACTATAATACTTTTTTCTTTGAGGGCAATATTGGTTAATTTAAGAAACATTTTTAAGTTTGGGGGAATATTTTGCTTGTAGTGGTACACTTTGGCTCATCATTTTGCCTTATTAGAGCTGGAGCAGTGGCTGTGTTGTAAGGAGGAGTAACTTCTTGTGCAGCTTGATTTTTATTTTTATTTTTTTCCATTCATTGGTCTCCACCTCAACTTTCTAAACTTGGAGTATTTGTGCTGTCAGTTTTGTGCCTCTAACACATTTTCAGTCGGGTTGAAGTTGACTCTGAATCTCACCATGTTGATTTAAGAGAAATTACATCATCTATTGTCTGGTAAATGAGCTGCAATTGTTTTCAAGGAGGCAAAATAATCCAAGGGATTGATTGTTGTATAGGAATTATAGTCACAGCATACCGACAAGTATCTTTGTCCTGGAATAAGTTATTTTAAAAACTATCTTGCTAACATCAAAACATTCAAAGCAATTAAAAGTGTTGTGTCTTGCTTTCCCTGAGACCCAGGTGGTTGCAATAGGTTCAGTTTCTCCAGTTTAGCAGAGTTTCTTTGTGAGCCTGGGGAGTCTTGGACGTGGTGCTTGTTAGTAGATGTTCTTGGGGTAAGCAAAAGTGAGGGAATGGAAAGCAAGCAAGGAGGTGAATCTAAGGTGTGATGATTTTGTGAAGCAGCATTAGTATGTTGAAGACATCTGGTCTGTCCATCGGCCTCAAAGGAGGCAACTATTTACGTCATTCCTAGCTGTTGTTTATCCATACTGTCCTTTAAGCCCTGTTGTAGTGGAGGCTCTGCAACACCCAGGCAATCCAGGACAGTGCTTTCCTGGTCTCAGCCACAGAGTTTGTTCCCTGTGGTTTAACCTGGCTCTTTCCTTAATGCTGCTGTCACTACTACCTGGTCTGTCCACCCTGGCATGGAGAACAGACTGTCCTTTCGTGATCTGAAGCAAATTCAAGTGCGTTTGAAGGTGATCTTCTGTATCCATGTCCTTTCTTGAAAAGCAACCTCAATTCTACCTTCCCACATGTTTTCCAGACTTCTGATTATATTATATGTCTCTGAAATCAATAATCATCACCTTCTTGTGTTCATGCATTGAATTTCAGGGCTAAGGAAAACCACATTTTTGCTTTCTTGTCCAGGGTGATGCAGTCTCCTGGAATGTTGTTATTGGAAACCACAGCTACTGCAAAGTTGTGTAATAGAGCTGAGTGACAAACGATCTGTGGAGAAAAGCAGTGGAAGAATGTCCTGTTGGTGTGTCCCTGAGAAAATCCCCTTTTATGCATGGACAGCTGCAGTGTCTTCCCTCCTGCTTTTTGGTTTGTAAGCAGCAGAACAATAGAAGTCTGTCAGCAGCTCTAAGCACAGTAGCTCAGATACTTTGATAAGCATATATCTGCCTTGGCTAAGTAACAGCTACATCCTTAGCATTAAAATCCCAGTGATGTCAACAGGAGGTGACTTCAATGGCAGCAGAGTAGAGCAATGAGGCCCTGACACTGCAGTTATAATTATGGAGCTGTTGTGTTGTACCTGCAAAGAGCACTCCAGTGGAGCCCTCTCCAGGCCCTGTGGAAGCACAGGATGGTGAACAGCCTGCCCTGAAGGACTTATGGTCTAAGGAGTGGGCAATAGACCACAGCGTAAAGGAGGAAGGGAAGAGTGAGGCTGAAGTTCTGTGCCTTGTCCTGTTTGTTGAGGGAGTAAACAAAAAAGTTCCTGCTCTTTGCAACCCCTTAGCTGCCTGTGTAGTGTCCTGCTTGGATCACCAGCCTCCCTATGCGTGTGATTGCTCCCAGGTCCACTTCTGCCTGTATGAAACTAGTTAGTAAAAATGTTTTTAGTTAACAGCTTTCTCTAAACCAGGCTTTTTCACTGAATTCAGGCACAGAGGAACTATGAGAGAGGACCAGAGTGTTGTTTCCCAGGACTGCAGGCTGGCCACAGCACCCAAACAGCTCTCCTGAATAAGCTAATCTGACCCACGGAAGTGGAGAGTGCAGGGCCCAGCCTGTCTGTCCCAGTGCTCTTTTGCTGATTCCGATTATATTATCATGAGGGCAGAACTCTTCCCTGTATTTAAAAAAAACACCTTCCCCCTACATGCCTCTCTCCTATTTAATTTCTTTTCATAAAACCCTCTGCAGTAAAATGGATGTGGCAGATGTCTACTCTTCTGCAAAAAGATTATGCTTTGAAGCCACACAGTAGCCTCACTTTTCATGGCATTAATGATGTGGACTAAGCTTTGGGAATTGTATTTAAAAAATACTCCAAATAGAAGAGGGCTATTCAACTGCTAAGCACACCTATATTTTTAATAGCTAACGTGTGCGTGTCTGTAAGCATACAGAGAGTTCTTTTTAAGTCTTCTTTTTCCTAGGTGTGAGTTCCAGCTGATTTTTTTCTTTTTCCAGTTTGAAATAAGATTTTTTTTTTCTTTTGATATATGCAAGCAGTGTCCAGTGGTGTGGTTCCCTGGTTGTTCACTGCAGGATCTCCTTGCACTAGGAAGTGGATGGCTTTTTTTGGGAGTTGAGCTATGGGCCAAGCAGCTGGGGCTGCCTGGTGCAGTCTCTCACCAGGAATGAGGTGTTATGAGCCGCAGCATAGCGCCACCAACGTTATCTTCACAGCTCCTGCACATTTGTAGGTTTTTTGCCAAGTAGTTGTTTTCACAGGATTTCAGCCTTAGATGGTAACAAATTGCTATTTTCAAGCAGCATTTGGAAAGAAAACACTTTCCAAGCAAATTATAGCAATGGATCAGTGACTTGAATGGGAAAGTCTTCCCAGTGCTTGGATTCAACTTGCAAGGTTTCTCTGAGTTCTTATCTGTATTTGACAAGTATCCTTACTGTGATCCTGAGAGTCCTGTGCAGTGCTTTAGTTTGCTCTTATAGGAGTTGGTGCTTTTTCACGCTATTGAGATGAAGTCATCTCTTAAGTCAGCTACCGTATTTTTTCTGAAGGTGCTTTGAGGTCCCTGAGGTTGGAAACAGCCCAAGAGAGCTGGGTAGCCAAGGCCTGCTAAAGTAAACTGCAAGAATATTTTTGACCTATATTTGGAGAAAGAAAAATGCAAAACAAAAATCCCAAATTGAAAACTTTACAGTTGAAAAGTGAACTTAAAAGTCTGGTTTTCAAGTAGGATAAAATGCAAAAAAATTCCTGTGGGATTCTTATCTTAACTGAGATTCCAGTTACATATATGTCTGTGTGCTTCAGGAGTGGTGGCTTCTCTGTGCTTTCCTTGCTAAGAGCCAGAGGAGAGAGTCAGTTCACAACTGCTTGATGCAAATGTGTCCTACACAAGAGAAAAATAAATGTAATAAACTCACAGACAATGCAATTTATCTTCAAACCAGTCTGTCTATATGAAATGGTGGAAAGCCAAGTTTTTTTCATGCTGTAGTGTCTTTGCAATTCTGTAGCAGTTTACTTAATTTTCATATGGAACATATGAAGTGAAAATTAAATCCAAATAATTTTCTTATGTATTGGTTTGGTTTCTGAGGCAATGTTTTAATGCGCAATAAAACAGTTTTGTCTGGATGCCAATTTAGTATTTACTGGTGCTCTGGCGTTTTGGGTTTGGGTTTTCTTTTTTTTTTTTTTTTTTTTTTCCCTTTTCCCTTGTTAATGGTGCCTCTGTAGATACATTTCTGCCTTTTATTGTTTGCATTTTTTTTAAAACTTGACTTAGGAGGCTAGATGGCCCTAAAATGTGAATCCTAAATCGTGAAGCTTTAATATATTACAGATAGATTACACCATTTCATACCCGAAAAAAATATAAAAAATTATTCTTTCTACTAAATCAAAAAATCCACCAAGCTGAGGGCATTTGAAAACTCTGGGGATGCGATCTTTACATATTTACATTTTCTGCATTTGATGATATATTGTACTCTTCTGCTATGAACAGTTAACAGAATGATGTAGTTTATTATATTTTATTTTTAGAAGCAATAAATACATCAAAGTAACCACACATGTTTAATGTAGACTGAAATTAATCCAGGAAAACACTAATGAATAATATCACCAAATAATAGTATCAATGAATGTTTTACAACACTTGTGATATTTTTGTATTTCGTAGAATCCAGTGCTCTGCAAGTAGTCAATATTATATTGACATAAGATTGGAGAATGTAGTCCCACATGTCAAAGTAGCTAGCTAAAACCATACAGCAGTGCTATATTCTACAAATGGAAGATACCATTAATGATTCTATAATTTTTTTTAATTAAAATTCTAGAATTTTTCATCAAATGTATGTTGCATAAACTTTCAGTACTGTTTTCCCCTGCAGTGAACGTTGCTGGAGAGACCAAAGAAATCAGAAAAGTAAATGAAGCTCTAACATTTGAAGAAAGATAATTACATCTAATTGATTAACTGTGTGGGGTATCTGACATATAGTGGCAGTTTTCTGTTTTGTCAGAATTTTTACATACTGGATTTTGGATTTACATACTGGCTGTGTTACTGCTAGTGCTGCTAGTATGTCCATTTTAACAGAGGACTAAAGGGTGACCTGACAGCTTTTTAGAAACATTTATTTATACAAGTCATCATTTTACGTCTACAAAACCAAATAATCTGAAGTGTTTTTACAGTGCAGAGTTTGGGACAGAAGCTCTTAAAGGCAGTCAGAAGCTCCATTTGGAGAAATTGTTTTCAGTGGGCTCTAAAAACATAGATGGGGAAGCAGTTAACATGTGCATGCACTACGTTATTGCCTCCATTTGAAAGAGATGAACTTGTTTGTAAAAGAGCTGCTGCACTCGGTTCTGCTGATCTGAGTTCTAGGTAACCCAGGGAGACTTCCCAGAAAGTTGAGTGTGTTTCTTTGTTCCAGGGTATTATGAAAGGGAATCAGCAAGGGCCTCCAGCTAAAAAATGTAAGCTGACCTGCAGTATGCAAGTGCAGGAGGTCAGCCATTTGATGTGGGATATATCTTCGGGCCATTCGAATAGCTTCATAGCTGTGTCTCAAAATGTGACTTCCTGCAGTTGTGACCCATGGACCTTTCAAGTACAGTGGAAGTCTTGACAGATCAGTCATGCAGTTTCCAGGAGTCTCAAACAGAATTTGCTTCTCAGCTGGTTTTCTGATGGTTGAAGCATTAAGACAATTGTCCAACACTTTTCTTCTATTGTGAAGTGCATTTTTATTAAAATATATATTTTTTAGAAATTTAATAAAGCAGCTCAAACTTTTTCAAGGCTAGACCATACTTTGAAAACCGGTTCCAAATCTCTGGCCTCAATATATGAATACTAATTGTATCTTATCTACTGTCAGTTATTGAAATCCCCACCAGTAGGAAAGCTAATCTGACATCTCCATTCACATACACCTTCTTTTGAGCCTCTTTACAATTCAGTCAGTGTTATCAATGATTAAATATCCCAGTCCCTACAGTTTTAACCTTTTTTTTTTATCCCTTAACTTTTCTTTTTGGTTGTTACTTTCAGTTAGTGAACAGCTCATTTTTGACTAAAGACATTTTGAAATTCACTTAAAATGGCTGTTTGAAGATTTTATTAAAAAAAAAATCTCTATGGACAGACTCTGTCCTTCATTACAACAATAGAAATCCTCATTGTCTTCAGCAGTATCACTCCAAATTTGCAGGAAGGTTTGAATCCAAACTAAAAGATGTAAAATACATTTCAATGTGTGAGCTGTCAATTGAGAACAGCGCAGGTGTTTGTTTTCACTGTGACTCATTTTGCTCACAGCTAACATACAATTATTGAGACCACTCTTGGGTAGATGTGTGCAACCCTTGTAGAGATCAAAGCAGATGGACCCAGGCCGCTGAAATTAGAATTTGACCCTATTAGTAAAATAATGGTTAAAACTGTATGTAGTTTGTTTGCATTTTCCAGAGCTTGCATTTCAGTGGTTTTGTGCAAGTTATTTCTAAATCGAATAGTTCTCCAATTTCATTTTTCATATTCAGCTCTAAGTAAATTTTAGTCTAAGTACAAAGCCAAATTGTCCAAGACACACTCCATTTTATGCTCAAATCACAGATCCAGGCCTAGGAGGACAGTATCAAAGAGTATGCCCATATGATTGAAAAAACTACTACAGTCCTTGGAACTTTAACTGTTTTTGGCTTCGCAATGAAAAATGCAACCAGCTGTCTCTTTTCTGTTTATGTGACTTCTGTTGACTTTTTGTGCACCTTTGATTTATTTATTTATTTTCAATCACCCCTACTTTTATAACATGGCAGTAAACCGATGAATTTAGTTGAACAGACACTTTTTTGCTGAGACCTTACAAAGGAGCAGATACTCGACTCCTGCATAGGAAAGCAAGGTTTTCTGTTTCTTTGTGATGACTCACTATGTGTCAGATAATGGAATCCTATTAGTGCCACCACAGGAATATTAAGAAGGCTTGAGTGTTTTAGTGGAGAGAGGAAAAAAATGAGGGCGAAGAGTATTTTTTTAAAGAAAAATCACCTTTTGAGAAATACTAGATGAGGCCTTTGTTTTGTTAATTAAAGTTAACAGTGAAGATGAAGGCTGGCAAGTGGTTGAATTTGGATCCTGTCCACCGTGTGCGTGCAGTCTGCTTGGAACATGGAAGAACCCTGTTGCTTACAAGCAATTTGAAATGTGTTAACTTACAGCAGTTCTTCTAATCTATAGGGGGTTGGTTTGTTTGTTTGTTTGTTGGTATTTTCACTTCTTAACCAGGAAGCATCAGTCTGGGCTTCAGTCCAGTGTTTTAGGAGCCAGGCTGAAAGAGTTTGCTTTGTCTTTCATCAGATACAACCCTGCTCTGTTTTCACAGGATTTTTCTCATGTGTCTGCATGAGACTTGAGTCAGATTTTTGCGTGTGAGGCCTGCAGTGGGTGCACGGTCAGTATCACCAGCTGTAGGTATTTTTTCTCTGAGTTATAGAGGTACTTGGTGTTTCTCTTCAAGTCGCAACTTCTGGAGTCATGTCTTAACATGACAGCCTGAGTTTTTATTTAATGAAAGTGGTAAAGTTTTCACCTTTGTAGTTTCCAAGTGGACATTAACCTTAAAGACTCAGTCATGAAGATGCTACAGGACTTCTTGTTTTGTAGATCTTGTGAGTAGTAAGAAAATTTTGTGACTTTTGATTGGCCTAGGTCATGATATTTAAATATCAAGGCAAGTGGTTTTGTACAAAACAAACTAGTAATCCAGAGTCAGAAGCCTTGGCTGATATAAAGTGGTGTAGGTCCATGTAGCCATGGCAGTTGAGTGAATAGGATCTAAATTTAGAATACTGAGAAAAAGGATCCAGATTTGCATTTTGGTATCTGATACATGTATACTTTTAAACTGTGGTGTACCATATATATTTGCATTTTACATGTCTAAGAAGCACACCTAAAGACAGGCAGATCCAAACTCAGACTTCCTACAGTTGGACAGGAGACAAATGCACAGTGATTTTTCTTATGTTTTTATTTTTTTCAGCTTTTTCCCCTTCATCTGTGACTGTGTGATTTGCTCTTTGTTTAAATATAATGATCACTGCCACAGATTACAGGGCCAGGGCTCAGGGAAATGTTTTTAAGCATCCCAAACTAATAAGGAAAATACATATTTTTTTTTTTTAGAACAAGTAACAATTTACAATATTTTGTGGAAACTGGTGATGTGAAAATGGCTGATCACTACAAAATATGAAATTTAAGATTATTTCCCCCCTCCACCTCTAAATATATAGGAATTTTGAATTTAGTTGTGACTTGACGCATGTTCAAAAGTGTGCAATTCAGACACTGGCTTGAGACATCACTGGAAGCAGATCTGGGTTGTCATGTTTCATTATAGCTATTGAACTATTGCAAGCATGCTATTATGCTGTAATGAAAGGGGTCTTCTCCTTCTCTTTTCAACTTGTAAATCTAGGAGAGGATACCATATGTCATTAGTCCCTGGCACAGATTCTGGGGAAAAGAGTTCTCCAAAGTGCTAAAATATATACGAGTCCTTTTCCCTTGAAAAAGACAAAAGAAATACATTTTTGTCGAGCTGAACCTCAATCTTTTACTAAAGTATATAATGGTTACAGATCACTTAAAATATAATTTCAATCACAGTACGCTTTTTGGAGGATGATCCAGGTTAAGTTTGTGTTGAGCCATGAGGGTAAGATTTGGCTCTATGGGATCTGTGGAAACAGTAATGCAAATGCTACCCAGTACCCTGTGAGCGTAGCATTCCCTGCTGAGCACCTCTAGGCTAGGGGTGCCTAAATGTGCGAAACACTTGGACAGGACCTTAGGCAGAAATCAGGCTCTCTGAATCTGGGGCTCTGCTGGTGTTTCATTGATGAATTGTCGTACGCGGAAAAAAACCGTGTTTGTGAAAGTAACAAGTGAATCACAGTGGTGGTATGTCGGGCATCTGACACTGAGGTCTGAACCATTTGCCTGCCTTAGGCCTCGCTGGCATTTCTACACTTGCTTCGACTTGCCAGAGTAATGCCTTCAGTAACATATGTGAATAAAGCATTACAATCTCTGATCTTCTTGAGAAATCATTCAAACAACCTGATATTGCAAGGTTGTTTTAAAATTATTAATATGAGATTTATTTAATTGGCAATATATGCACAAAATAGATCAAAACTCCTGACATTCTGTACACAGAACTTTCAGAAGAGCAGATGTCTTATCAAGGATATGGTTGCATTTGTTCCTTCTCTTTTCTGGTCTCTGCTGGAAAATTGACTTCACAGGAAATACATCCATTGACAATTTTTTCCTTATGATATAACAATATATTTCTGTTGATAAGGTTCTAATGGTATGTTAATCTCTATTCAAGATTTTGGGTGAAAGTGGCAGTACCTTTTAAGTCCTTTGGGCCTTCTCTCACCTGCAGATGCCTGCAAAATACCTACCTACCTAACCACAGAAAGAGTAACATCTGAAATGCATTAGGTAGATTCAGTTAATTGGGGATGCATCCTGAAGAAATATCATGTGGTTTCAGCCATTTGAAACCTAGCTAATCCAGATGGAACGTGGAACAGTCCCATAAAAAAAAAATAACGCACTGAAATCTTAACTGATAATGAGAGATGATTTTGTGGCCGCGATCAATAAAATTTTATGTTGATCTTGCTAGAAATACTGCTTTGATTGCTGATGGGCTGCAATTTCAGAGATGGGCAAATGCTGAGTTCTTCATGCAGGTTCCCTATTAAAGGAGTGGTGGGGGGACGGGACGAAGCTTTTGCAGGTTTACAGCCTTTTTGTTTCTTGCTTTTTGGATTTTGTTTGCAGTTTTTTTGGGGTGGGATGTGGGGGTTGGTTTTGGTGGTGTTTTTTTTTTTTTTTTTTAAATAAACCCTAGAAGTAAAACCCCTATAGGGAGCAGCAGGATGCTGAGTGCTCTCTTTAAGAGTCTGTTTTTGAGTCTTTTAGAATCAGTAGAAGAGTTCCCATTAAGGTTAGTGGACTTTGGATCAGGTCTTTGATATAAAACCAGCCCTTCAGAGCCAGACAAAAAGCCCATCTGCCCTGATGCTGCCTTCCATGAGGATGACCAGTGGTGGATTCTTAGGGAAGCCACATTCTGGAAGCCAAGGATTAAAAAAATTCCTGAGATGCAGGTTGCCACTGATCTAGCATGTCATTAATACTTGATAAACTTTTCTTCACATTAATTTATTTAATCACTCTTGGAGACAACTTAAGTTTTGGCTTCAAGAACACACTATAACACTGCCTTGCACAACTGAATTCTGCATATCGTTGCATTGAACATATGGACCTGCCTTACAGCGGCCTGTATGAGTTCCAAAATCATAGGAAAATATAAGGGCAGTTCAGAGGTCTGATGCAGAAACGTGGATTGAATTAGTTTAAGTAAGAGGAATAAAGACTGAAAGAACAGTGAATTTCTCATGGCCTGGATCACCAATCATCATCTGAAAGAATATTAAAGAGTGAGTTAAAGTAGTTGCAAGGCAAAGAGATAAATCATTATTTGGCAGTGGTAGCCCAAGATCGGTACAGGACCACAGTGCATCCTCATATTTCTCTAGGGACTAACTTCTCTGAATGTTTAAAAATTAAAAAAAAAAAAAAAAAAAGAAAAAAGAAAAAAAGGAAAAATAAACCAGAGAAGAAAAAGAAAGAAGGGAAAAGAGAGGCAGGCAATTTATCCTTGATAGTAACGCTTTTGGTTAACAATGTGTCATTTATGTGTCTGTTTTCTCATACTCATTTTCAGAAACATTAGAGAATTCAGCACTATAGTACTATATCATGGGGATTTGTTTGACTCATGTGTTAGGATAAGAGGGAGTGCCTCTATTTGTGTTAGCTGGAAGAGGATTGTGAACTATTATCTTACTTTGTTATCTGAGCTAGGAGTGTACGAGGAAGTTTCTTCTACTAATGGTTGAGCTGCTCTTCAGATAAAGCTCTCCACAGGATCCATGTAGCCCTAATTAATCAGCTGTTAAAACAGTAGTTGATAGACAGGCTTGCTTTAAGTTCGAATTGCCTGCAATCAGAGATAACAGGTGAGTCCCATTTGGCAGTGAGATATGAAAGTAGAAGAGTGATCTGTTATCAAAATGGATATGGCACTCAAGTCAAAATTGAAGTTTGCAGAAGGAACCAGCAAAGTAAAACAAAAGGGATTCTTTTTTACTTTGAGTGATCAAAATACCTTCACTTTGGTGATTGTTTTAGACAGGTCTGAATCTATTTTGTAAAACTTTGTACTAAAAGCATGCTTTATCAAGGTAAAATTTAGGCTTCTGGAGAACACTTGCTTCTCCAGTAACATTGCTACAGTCTTTGGCAGGTAGCACTAACAAAGTGCTATAGCAGTTACTGCTCCCACAGGACAGGCTGGTGGCTAGCACACACAGCCAGAATATGGAAGCTTCAAGTTAAATGGCTGTGTTTCAAGTCACAGATTTAACACGTGTCTTTGTCTTTCTGTGTCACTGCAGTAATCATCAGGCTGTAGAGTAACTTCTTTCCTTGCTCAGTTCATAGCTAATCAATTATGCAGAATAGTACAGCACCAGTGATGCAAGGGGAATATCATATCCCAGTAGCAAGGTCACTTACCTGGGTGTTATGGCAGGTCTAGGCTTGAGTCCTCCTCTCCTGGGTTTAGAGCCACAGAGAAGGACCTTTTCTTTACTCACATTCAGCATTAAAATACAAAGCGATTAGAAGGATAATGGCAAACTTTTTGGGCAGTAGGTACCTGATTTATTTTAAAACATTATTTCATTATTGACCTGTTTGTATCACACCAACCATCAGAGGCAACTCTCAGGACTGATGCCGTTGGTAGGTGCTGCACAAATAGTGATAGAAACCTTCTCTCAGTCCAGATTCAATTTACATTTTAAATTCTCTGGGTGTAACAAGAGGGTACCTGCTTCAGAGAGGCATGCAGAGAGCCTGAAAGAGAGATGGACATCTCTATAAATGACCAAATGCCTTTCATCCTGGGCATTCTTTGGTAGTCCCATGTTCACAAGTGGGACAGAAGTCCCTCTAAAACAGAGATACTGTTTGTCTTTGACTTCTCTGTATGCAGGTGAATATTCTGTTGAACCCATTGTTTAGTCTCAAGACTGATGCTTATCAGTGCTGTAGGATTTAAATTACTACTGGCTTCATACAGATGAAAACAAGTTGTCCACTGATCACGTAATAGTCACAAACAGGGCAGCAGCATGGCTAATAGCCTTTTCTTGAGATCACATACCCTAGTTTTTCGGGTTTTTTGGTTTTTTTTAATGTGTTACAGACCTCAGTAGTTGTCTTAACTCTCATTGGAAGTCTCTGTAACCATAATCAGTGCATGTGCATTTACTTTTTCTTCCTGGGATGTCTCTGTCATTGGGACACAGAATTCTGTTTTCACATTCACCATGGACAGCCATTGTCTTTCTTTTGCTTTCCATATTCCATGTCCTGGGTCATGGGCCCTGTACTTCTTGGTCTTTAACTTTGCTAGAAACTACATCCTACTTATGCTCTAGTACTCGTTATTGCTTTGCATTTTTGGGGGCCTGTTCAGGTGTCTTTGTCATCTGGAGACATGTTTCTCTAGGCTAATGCTTCTTTCCCCTGTGAATCTTTCTTGTAAGCTCAAAAGACGTATCCTGCTCTTAAACCACTGTCATGGTTTAACCCTCAGCCAACAGCTAAGCACCACACAGCTGCTTGCTCACTCCCCCCTGGTGGGATGGGGGAGAGAATCAGAAGAGTAAAAGTGAGAAAACTCATGGGCTGTGATAAAGACGATTTAGTAGGTGCAAAAGCTGCACATGCAAGCAAAGAAAAACAAGGAATTCATTCACTACTTCACATCAGCAGGCAGATGTCCTGGAGACATCTCCAGGAATGTCTCTGAATGACCTCCCTTCCTCCTCCTTCCCCCAGCTTTATATGCTGAGCATGACATAATATGGTATGAAATATCCCTTTGGTGAGTTGGGGTCAGCTGCCCCAGCTGTGTCCCCTCCCAACTTCTTGTGCACCCCCAGCCTGCTTGCTTGTGGGGTGGGGTGAGAAGCAGAAAAGGCCTTGACTCTGTGTAAGTGCTGCTCAGCAGTAAATATAAAACATCCCTGTATTATCAACACTGTTTCCAGCACAAATCCAAAACATAGCCCCATACTAGCCACTATGAAGAAAATTAACTCTACCCCAGCCAAAACCAGCACAGCCACTCGCTATCTAGAGATCATATAGGGTTCCAAGATTACATGTGCACACCACTGCTTTCAGCTCTGAGTCTAGAATTTGTGGTCTTTTTTTTTTTCATGGGTAAGCCCTATCCCCTCTGAATAGTCTCATTTGTTTTGGATGATGCTTGCCATCAAATGTCTCTATCTGGTGTTCCAGTGTTTTAGATGTTATTTTTGACGCCTAAGTTTCACTTGCTCCTAATTCTTTTTCACTGAAGAAATAGTAAGGAAAAAAAAGTTTTAACTTTCTGTTTTCCTTTTCATGCCTCAATGTTCAGCTCTGTACTGATTCAAGTCTCAGTTTTGCTATGTCCTCAGGTTTACTTCTGAAAATCCAGCATCCTGGTGGTCACTCCTTTTGATGCAGTCTGTTTGTTCTGTTTCAAGATGCTGCTTGGCCCCTCAGATAATCATGCTTCTTTTTGTGTGGTGTCCCTTTTAGGTCGGCTGGTTCCTGCATGTATCGCTTACCACCTGGTGGGTAATAATATGAGAGTACTTCATGTTTCTAAAATTAAACTCTCTCTTTTATTTAGAAAATTCTTTGCAGAGCTGTTGCAGTTGATTTACTGCTGCTATAGTAGCCATGTGCACATACACTAGCTCTCCAGTGTACCGGGCAAGTTTTCTCCCCATAGCAATCCAAGTTCCACATAGACTGCTACCCAAGGAGCCCACAGCTGCTGAGTGCCAGATCAGCAAGGCATACTACAACCATTTAGCAGATTTTCTCACCAGTTCAACATGCATTGCTCCCAGGTACCACTGACCAGATTTTCAGTAGCCCCCCCTTTGCCAGGGATCCTGTCGGAAGTAGAGCACTGACTGTACAAGTCACCCTGCCTTAAGACACAACAAAGAGCATAAGAGATGCAGACTTGTGAGCCCACAGGTGTGCAACTGATGTGATGTCCTCATTCCTGCCAAACCTTCAGAGCAGATTTACCCACTGCTTTCAAAAAATTACTCTTCCAGGACCCATATTTTACTTCCATTTTAGTCATGTGTCATGGAATGAAATGGTAACGCTTAGAAGCGTAATGTTCCTATTTATACTTTTAACCATTAACTAGACATGCACATACGTGTGTGCGCACACATGCAGAGGCTATATTAAAGACACATTAGAAGAAACATTTCCAGCACAGGGATTTAGCTGTGTGAATCCCATTAACATTAATGGGAGTTGTTCCCCTAAATTCCCATGTATCTTGTTAAAATATACCTATTAGTGACAGGCTGAAGCCTACAAAACCCAGCAGTTTCCAAGTTAAAACTGAAACTTCATCATTAACTTATCCCATTGTGCTTAGGTAATGCAAGACTCTTTAACTTCTCAAATTCAAAGGTATCTTTTCTCCATTGAACTTAAAACAAATCTTGTCTTGTTAATACAATAGGTTCTGCTATACTTAGCCCATTCGGTAACTCTTGATCATGTTGGAAATGTTTTCTCTCAACCAATGCCATCTATGAAGGGACAGTGTTACCAAAATGTCTTTGAAACCCTTATGAGAAATAGAATATAAAATATAAATGGACTAATGCATTCTCTAGTAGTAGATCATAACATTGAAGTATGGCAGTTATGAATTGTCAAGTACAGGATTATTGTTCTTGGAATTTTTTAAAATAAAGACTGAGAGCTTGATGTGTAACACCCGAGTCACTCTAGAGGAATGAACACCTGAAGAAACCAGATACATGAAGGAAATTTTATTTACAGTAAAGTCATTTAACAATGTCATTATAACAGAAAAAGACCTTAAAATAGGCACCCCAATTTTTCACTGCTGTAGTTATATGCATTTCAGACACGACGAGGTTGTATTTGTGTGTGATGATAAAGGTCTGTGTTGTAGATAGTGTAGTGCAGCACAGAGATAGTGAAGCTAAGAGTAAATGAGCTGAGTCAGCTGTTGGCTGTAGAGTTGCCTTTCCTAAGAGCTGTTCCTGAGTTACTGGAGAGGGTGAATTTAAGCATAAATTAGCACGTGTGGAGGTCTGTACTACTGCTTTTGTTTTGTTTCTGATACTTGAGGTAGCTCGCTTACTGTTGGCTCAGGTAACTGCACTATAGATATAATAGAAAACTGTGCTATAAAAGCTTTGATAATGTTATAATTTTTCCAGCTTTTTATAGGAAGCTGAAATAGGGAGTGCTAGGAAAAGCAGGATCCACAATGATATACTGGTAAAAAATTTGGAACATAGACCTGCATCATATATAACTTTCTCCCAGTTAAAGAGATAAAAGGGTTACAGTGAAAGTGAATAACAGATCTGGTAAGTCCTGCTCTTTTTGAGCAGAGCAGAGCACAAAAATAGATATCTATGCAGCCCCACTGCTGTTGCTTTCATTTTCACTGCAGTGGAAACAGCTCTTCACCTTTGGGCTGGAACCAGTGGGTGAAAATATTCTCCCATGCAAGAAAAAATGACTGTAATTACACTGTATGTGTGTGTTTATTTCCCCCTACCCTCCCCCAGTGTAGACTTCTGTTTTAATATGTTGCAAATAACGTTTCTGGCTATAGGTCCCTAAACGGTCCTTGTTAACCTGTGACCAGTACTCCTGCTCTCAAAAAAACACGCTCCCTGCTAGACCTAGCACATGAGTGTGTTCGGTCAGGAGGAGCTCTGGTAGGGCTTCTTCCAGTAGCTTAACCATTAACAATAAGCAGTGAAATGAGTCATCCGTACTTTATTTTTAATTAGAGCTGCAGTGAGCTCAAGCTTGAGATTTTTTTTCCCTGCAGAGCTCAAGAGCTGCAACCGGCAGCACTCTCCCGGTACCGGCTGTGCAGGGATTTCTGTAAAGCAACATCATTAGGTTGTTGTGGATACAAACAGTGGAGCAAAACCAACACAACACACAGATTCACAGGGACAACTTAGTATAATTCCTCTTGGCTTAGTCTGGCTGGAGGTGTTATGCTTGCTCCATTTCTGGTTTCCCTCTCACACACTGCCCCCCTCCCCTGGCCTCTGAAACAAGACCAAATAATGAGCCGAGACAGCACTACATAAAGGGGAAATTAATGTTTAGATATGAGGGTTGTTTGTTTTAAATATATCTGATTGATTATATTTTAGATACACTTAACAAACTTAACATGAAGTTTTCAAGCCACAAACCAACTGGAAAAATAACTCCACTGACTCCTGGAGTCAAAGGGTACATTTGCATTTTAGACACCTTTTGAATTCATTTCACATCCAACCCATGAACAAGCCCAGAACTTCCCTGCACAAAAGAAAGTTCTGATGAACTATCCCTGATAGTGCCTGCGACCCATTCAAAAATCATGAATGCCGTTAAAATGGTGAGTGAAACCAGTGCTCACGGAGCTGCATTGCTCGCTCTTGCCAAAACAACACTGCAGTCAACCTGCTATGCTAATACAGATGGTGGCTTTAAAGGAAGATAGTCCTTGATATGTATTGGAAAGCAGCAGGAAAATGTGTTGTGCAGTTTGGTGTTTTGTTACATCTTGGTGAATTAAAATCCTCAATATAGAGCTAGTTCTGTTTTTTCTTATCTGGGTTGCCGTTATCTGTAGAGGAAAATCCAACTTGTTAAGCCTGTATGCTTTCCAATGTCAGTGCTAAGCAGCTGGGAGCTGGTTGTCAGAGCCCTGAACCCAGCTCTGGTGGCGTCTTTTGGCTTGGCCACAGCAGCTTTTACTCTCCTTCTTCCTTACCCATATTTTATTTTGTCTCTTGTTTTGGAATTTTGTTGGGGCAGAAAATGTTGTGAGATTTCTGAGATGGTATCCTTAATTTCAGCAAGCAGGACCATAGTGCAGGTAATGCTGTTCATTATATATACTTGCTATTTAATTCTCAGGCGCTGTAACTGTTCCTTTCTATAAATGCATTAGGCAGGTAATGATTTAAGCTTCTTCTTATGATGGGTGCATTCATTTTTAGCCTGGGTTGTGCTGGGATTTCTTTTGCATCCCTAGTTAATGGGTGGGAGGACAGGTTGTGATGGAACAACCGGTGCAGTAACGTTGAAAGGGTAGGAAGCAAGCTGTGCTGGGCCAAGGACCTGGGCTCTGCAGAGTGCTTCAAAGCAGCACACAAAATATTAATCAAATAGTCAGGTGCTTCTTTCTGCACAGCCTAAATGCAGAACCCCTTGTTCTGGGGTGCAGGCAGAGTCATGCTCATCATGAGGTTTCTGTGGCTCAGGTCTAGATGCCTCCAGCAGTATTTTTGCTTAGAGGGCAGAGACAGTCTTTGGTGAGTATTGCAGCAGAGGGGAGCAGGGGAAAATCCCTGAATCCAGGCTGTCTGCCTTGCTCCTCTTCGTTGCAGCTATACTGGGTGGCCTGGGAAAGAAGTGAGGGTGGCATGCAGGTTGTGTGTGGCTGGTGATGATTATATTCAGGCAGGAGAAGTGATGTGCAGATTAGCAGCAGGGAAGGGCATGTGGATATAGGCATGAGTGCATTTGGAAGGAGAGCTTGCCTGGGTTGCACTGGGGTGGTATTGTAGCAGCCTGCTGTTGTCCAGAGCCCTTGTTGAAGCAGTGTGTTGAAGTGCCAGTCATGGGGCTCATGAGCTAGGGGTTGTGCAGCTTCTTGCTGAACTGGGCTAGTTTAGACTGCAGGCAATTTGCTATTTCCCCTCGTGAAGAATAGCCTTGATAAAAGACCTCACTTTGTAGCATTTTTCATGCAAAGCCACACTAAACAATACAGTTACAGAGATAAGTGCAGGTAAGACCAGGTGTGAGGGAGAGGGAAGATTCTTTGTCATAGAAGCTAGAGAAGAATGACTACTAGGATGGATAAGGGCAAGGAGCTAGAGATTGAGAAATCAGACTTGGTGGACAATATTTGAAAATGAGCACCCATAGTCTGTGTAAAAGAACCAAGAGGAGGACAATGCAGTATGGGGAAAGAAGAGCAGGAGAAAAGGTCGGTAAAGTGGGTTGGTGAAGTTTTAAAACTACGTGACATAAGCATATACATGAAGAGGTCTGTCTTTGTGTAGGAACTGGAGAATATGTGGTTCTGATCTGGGATCACATATTTCTCCGTCTATCTCCTTCTCCCTTTCTGCACCTCATTGTCATTATTACATATTTTGGTAGTAAAATCCAAATTTCTAAGTAGCTGAAAAAACGTATTCAAGAGTATCCATATAGTGATTTGTCATTACTGTATATTTTTAAGTCTTCATGTAGTTAATGTAACCTTTTTTGGAGAGACTTGGAAGGCAGCATTGAAAAAAATCAGTTGGGTCGCTGCTTCACCACTGGTTTGAATTGCTCTGATTGAAACCAGTATTATTTCATTTGATCTTGTAATTAAACAATGTAATTTATAGTAATCCATTAAATAATTTGGCTAATTGCTTTTACACTGATTGTATCTTAGCCTTTTTTCTTTTAAATTATTATTGGAACCAAGTGGTTATCTACTGAAAACTAGTAAGCCACAAGTGAAGAAAAGATCTTGCTTGTGGGGATTTTTTTTTAGGTTCTTTGATAAAAAACTGTGTTAAAACATAATCACAGGGGCCCTGATTCAGCCAAATGTTTACAGATACCATTCCACTGCTGCTCAGTAAATGTTGGGGCTTTCTTGAATCAGTGTCTAGATGATGAAAAGCCAGACTTTTGTTGAGAGCTAAAGCTTTGCATCCCAGTGAGGGAAAAGATAGTTTCATACCAGCAGAAGAAATTGGCTTTATTCCTGTTTCTATATCGCTGACCCACAGAGAGTAACCTTGGTGAGTTACTCTCCTATGTATGTCTGCTCCGTCTACTCACTGTGTACGTCTGAGAATGCTCACTGCTTTCTGGGGGATGGTATGAGGCAGTAGCGACTGTAAACTATGCTCAGATGCATAGGGCTAGGTGACTAATGGAGTACAGCTACTAATGCACAGCAGTCAGCTTTACAATCTCTTTTTAAGTTGAAATCTGTTTATATGCATTCAGATAACATTCATTCATAGAATATGTTTGCAGAGATCAGGCTGTGAACTATTTAGGAACCTGAAAGGTTCTCTTGTACACAGTTCACACACTTGAGTATAATTGGACTTGCTGAAGTTAAGATCACAGCGTAGGAATGCCCAGGATGCATATGCTTTAGCGAGAAATTAAAAAACGACTCACCTGTTGCAGTGAACTCTTGCTTCTGTACTCATGGTCCATAAGTACTACCTTGCCACACGCAGTTCAAACCAAGAACCTGCCTGACCATACAGGAAAGTACATATGGGAAAATAAGCAATGGTGTGAGATATCAGAATGGATGAGAATGCATAAGCTAATTCTTCAGGATAAAATAATTTCCTTGTAGGTCTGCCAGAGTTCAGATTTTTTAGGATGCTCACCTCTACCGCTTGTCAGCAACATGCCCGTCAGCTTAAAGGAACAAAAAAGAAACAAGGTGCAGCAGGATGTTTGACAAAGGTAGGAGCAAGCATCAGGAGAGAGCAGATATGTCCATGATGCTTTGATGCATCATGCTTATTTTGCTATCTCTGTGTTGTTTATTTTTAGTGTCATTTTGGACAGCTGAAGCCATGAAAGTGTTTTTTGTATACAGTCTGTGGTCCTCTTCTTGGCATCTGCTTACTGGGGTATAGTTGGACTTAGCTATGAGAGAAGTTCTGCAGCATATTCATTGTTTATATGCTGAGTGAGTGAGATAGCTTAGTGTTGGTGGAATAGGCCATAGCTCTGTATCTGAGAGATCCTACAAAATCATGTTGTGCAGATGCTCAAACTTTAGCTTCTGAGCACAAAACTGTTTTTTTTACATCCGTCTCACTGGTTACCAGTCCCAGGTTCCTGTGGGCCTGTTTAGTGATTTGTTGGTTATTGATCTTCTTATTACTAAGGCCTATAACCTAAGGACTTCATGAATTCGATTAAAATTTACCATGTGTTTCATTGATGTATATTGCTGCTTTATACACTGCCCTTTGATACCTGTATGTTAGTGTTATAACATTTTTTGAATTACACATATTACAATTTTGCCGTCTATCATTGTTCTTTTTCTTCAGCATTTTAAGCATTCTTAGTGTGTTGAGCTGGCCCAGCCAGCCAGGTTTTCCCTACCCTATATTTAAAAAATGTAATTGTGTAGTTTCAAGCCTATTTCTTACAGTATTTCTGGAAAATTGTAGTTGGATTAGACATTTCTTATGGCCTCATTTTGTCTTTTTATTTCTATATTCTTGCACTAATTACTAGTGATGTGATTAATGTTCCACATACCTGGTAGCTTTGTTCTTTCTGGTTTTGAGAGACTGTTAATTAATCCAACTTTGAAAAAATGCTTACAGTCCTGATCATATGTCAAATTTCTAATTCTTTCTGGAAAGCAGAGACTATATAAAAGCTGAGTAATTAGAGATATATTTATGCAACTGTACTTGCAGAAACTTCCAGTCTAGGTATCGCTGTCAGAAGTACCAACTGCATGTAAGAGGATGACTATAAGCAATCTTTTGTTATATTTATTTTATATAGGATTAAAGTAAAGGCTATAATATGATTCCAGTGTCTTTTCATAGAACTATAGTGAGGGGTTGTTCAGTTTGAAGGAAAAAACCCACACCACAAACCACAAAAAACCTCTACTCTTTAAAAATGTCTAACTTATTCGGACACATTTTTTAAATGTCTAATAAATACCTGAAGTAGTTTTGGGGTTTCCCGTATTGATAGCTGTCTGCATATGAGTATTAAATTGCATTAACCTACCATGATTTTATTGACTTAGGGTGAGATTATAGCATAATAGCAGTTCGGGAGAAAATAAACAAGTATACTAGATGCAATGCATGCTAGTCACATCCCTCACTACACTACTGAAAGGTGATCAGATGCGAGGAGGATAAGGGTAGATCAGGAACATAGAGAAGAAAGAATAGCAGTTACTTTCAGAGCACTTTGGTTTATCTTGCAATGGCTGTTTTCTTTGCAAAATCACTAATGGTCACTATTACTGGAATTGTTAAAGTGACCTTTAAATTGCTTTACAAATACCGAGTTGTGGATGCAATCTACCTTTGCACAATAGTCAATTGTCCATCCCAACTTAAACAAAACGAAAACCTGAGTGCATTTCAAAGTATTTCAAGCAAACTCCAAGAATTTTTTAGACTGTCACCTATAGTCCTTAGCTTTGCAGTAATGTCACCCTTTATACAATGTTCGGAGTGATTTTTGCCCTGGAGAATGGTTAAAATCTTGGAAGATGATAAATGCTTGGTTTTCCCCCCTTCCTAGGTCTTGGTACTATACGACTGAGACAACATACAATTTTCATTGAACTTCGTGTGTGTATATATATACACACTTATGTACATAAATGTATACATGTGCATATACACCTTTTGGAACAGAATGTAACAAGAATTTATACAGTTGAGTGCAAATCTTTTCCCCTGCTCATAATTCTGATGCGGCAGCTGTATCTTCCCAGATATGCGGGTATCTGCCCTATGTCATCTCCGGAGTTGCTAATGTAATCTCCCCTCAACCCATCTAATCAGGTTAGAAAACTAGCAAATGATAGCACTTTGGTTCCCAGGTCATATTGAGACAATGTCAGGAGCACTCAGCAAGCAGTGCAGCTGACACATCTGTGGGACCAGTATACACCCTATGACAGTGGGGGTAAGTCCCATATAAAGTTAGAATCTTATAGGTTCTTCAGCAGCAAAAAGAGCGTTATATAAGCAACTTCATACAGTCATAACTCATATTTATTGTACAGTGACTGTACCACTGTATTAGTTGAACAGCATGTTTGTGTACTACTAAAGGTTTGTCTCTCCCTGTAGAGAACTGCAGTCTTGATGCTTACACTTTACTAACCCATTACCAAGTGTCATTGCATTAAAACAAGGTGGAATTCTGGTAGGTTCTCACCCCACTCATAACATTTCAGACTTACTTCCTTGATTCCTAGATTAAAATCTAGTTAAAACTTTGATGTTAGTTGTTCTGTAAATTACGGTGAGCAAATGCTCTCTGTAGGTTTGACACTTCTTTTTGAAGTTTTGCTTGGTAGATCACTACAAGAGAAGAGGTTTGGGTCTAAGTGGCCTTATACATTTCTTACTTCCTGTTCATCATTATGGTTCTGTATTTTTCTGGCACCAATATCCTAGGTGATGTGACTGATACGTCAATGATGATCTTATCCCCATCCAGCTTCCAGATATTAACCCAGATGAATGATTCTGATCAATTTTTCCCTGGCCTGAAGTTAGTTTCATTGTCTGCATCAACACAGTTGATGTTAAGATCCTGCAGTGGACTGTCAACACCACCTATGGTATGAGTTGTTAAAGCTGATGCCTGCCTGTTAGATTATCTTTGTTACTGTAATTTACTATTTATACAGTGCTATTGCTGTTTGTGAGGCTTTACAGAAAATACAGGTCCCTGACCTTGAGGGGCCCCCACGTTGCTGTTGGTAAGAGTGTAGAGGAGGTGTCAAATGAAAGCCTGAATTGAGAGGAAGGGCAATGTTTATGGGAAGGATGAGTATGAGCGTGGGTAAAGCACTGAGATACATTTGGTTATATAAAGCTCATTTTGATGAGCTAGATCCTCAGCCTGTTCATTAAGCTTAGTGTTTGAGTGCTAAGTGAGTCCTCTGCACAGAGGAAATGTCAATATAACTGCATGCGTGCCCTTTGATCAATAGGAAATGCAAGATAGCATAGCTTGGTCAAGATGTATGGATAGAGTTAGCTGCAGTCTTGCCTGTATTTTGTCAATGCAAAACAATATTTAAAATGTCCTCTGTACACTGGAAATCTGAAATGTGCCTTGAGGCAAAAAGCAGAATTCAAACCTGGTATAAGTATATTGAACTCTGTTGAAATCTCTGCCTTTACAGTTGTTTCAGTCAGGCCTGATTTTGACCCTAAAGTAATCATAAGGGACGAAATTTAATTTGACATAATGTACTTGTGTGAGCATGTATAGATAAGAAGGCACAAAAAGGTGCAGTTAGCATAGAAAATAAAATGCAGCTAATTATTGCAGATCTTTTTAAAGTATGTTTGCAAGTGATGTGTTTTCAAAACAAGCTAAACAATAATTCATCAGCTTGTGTACCACATGCTGGCTAATGAATAAAGTCAGGAATCAGGAAGCAAATGTAAATATGGGGTCTAATTCCCAACTGCCAAATTAGAAGTATTTTGTGCCCACTTTGCACAGGTGCAAGTGACAACATAAGTTACGAAACAGCTGGGAATCTAGTCTCACAGTCTGTTGTACTGTTCAAATAATTGAATTTAAAGTGTGGTTACTGACTAACTAAAGCCTCTCCAACTGTACTGGTCCTCATTTCCCAACCCCAGGCCTGACAGAAGACCTGGCTATTTGAGAAGATTTTCATTCAAGCTTATCCTTTCAATCAGGATCTGCAGGGAAAAAAAAATGCCAGTTTCTTTTATGGTGGCAGTTAATCTGTCAGGAGCAGATTCAAGTTTTGGCAAAGATTTGTGGTGAGATATAATGAAAAAGCTGCCAAACAGCATTGTTAGCATGGGGAGGAGGAAGGGAGGGGAGCTGACATGACTTCCCCAAGTTAAATGCCAAACACACCTACATCATTTTCAGTCAGGCCATGTGAAAACCAGGATATTTATAGCTGTAGTAAGCTTTAGTGCTCATTTACCCTGGGGGCAGTGTGTTCAATGCAGAAATGGATTCATAATAGCTAATGCTCGTTTCTACAACATTTTTATAGTTTACTTGAGTGAGTATAGCATAACATGCTAATAGTTTTTAAATAAAGCACATCTAAACAATTGGATTGCAGTGCCATGTGATTTGCAGCTCAGCACAGTGTTGTTCTCATCATTTCAACTTCACGCTTTGACTGCTTTCAAATGTATTTCTTTCCTCTCTTGCCATTGTCATCTGCATTTAAGACCTGGAAAGAATTTGGTGCCAGTTTTAGGATGGTAACTTGATTAAGCAACTATTCTTTTCTAATGGGATTTAAAAATCTGTCTTCAAGTGTGTTTTCAGACAGTTGCTGCTCAGTGAAAATGGGTATTTATGCAGTTATTGCCTTGATGGGATGTTGGTTTGTCTGCTAAGTCAGAAACAAGATATGTTTAAGGGGAGCTGTTAATAAATAAACATGGCTATGAGCCTGCATTGTATTCAGTACCTGCCTCATCTGACTGTCATTTTTTTCATGGGGTCCAGATTTGAACAGAAGCTGCTAAAATAATACATAAAATTAAAGAACAGGTAGATGTACAGGTTCTGTGTTGCACAATGTCCTCACACCACTATGCACCTGTAATGCAGGATTCCTGGAGTTGCTCTCTCCTTGTGCTTTCCTTACTTCTGGAGCAGAGGAGCTCACAGACATCTGGATTAGCTGTGACAATGCTGTTTTCTGTTGAGGAGGAGAGTGGGAGGCTTTCTTTCACCTGGGTTTCCCCTTGCTAACTTGAACACTGCTCTCATATTTTAGCCCAGGAAACTTTGTGCTACCCAGAGCACAATCTGGCTGGTGCTGCAGAGCCTAGTGGTGCCTGGTGAGGGGTGCTGAGCCCCCTGCTGTGAGATGCTGCCACTGGGTAGCCTCCATCTGTCTGTGCCAACTGTCGTTGCTGCCTTTTGCTGGTTACCTGGTGCTTTAGGGCACAGCTTGTTCTTTCGGGAGCAGAGGATTGGAAAGGACCATCAGGGTTACCAAGACCGTGCTGCTCTAACTGCAAGTATCTGTAGAGTTCATTTCATGTGTAGATGACACTTGGTAGGATCCTTGGCAGAAAAAGCCAGCTAGTATTATTAATAAACACTACATGGCTGTTTCTGTCTTGAAATACTCTGACTACAGAGATTACAAGTTCCCTGGATTTCATTTGCAATTTCAGTGTGTGTGTGCAGAACAACATACTGGGTCACTGGGATGCTCTTAGAACATATGTTTTAAGTGTCTCTGTTTTCTCACAAGCTTCGATTTTTATCCTCCATTATTTTCAAAAGTTCATAGTTTAGGTAGAAAAGTGTTTTAAGGGTTAGAAGTGCATCCTTAAGGAAGTGTGTAGTTGATATAATAATGCACTGAGTGTATAGCTGATGTGGTACTCTGCTCTCTGGTTGGGTAGCTTCTAATGAGATCTTTTGAAGGTCAGCTGTTTGCATAAAATGTGGAGGAAATCTGGGATAAACAGAGTTTTCAACTTTTGTGGATCTCAACTCCATTTTATCTTCATATCCTTTCAATCTTTAGCCAGTATTTTACTCCCCTTGAGCTGCTCAGGCTTGTTCGAGTGAAAATTAGGTCTTAGTATCTTTATTTCCATTGAGTATCAGATAGCTTGATCAATTTTAATTACAGGAATGAACTGACTTTGTTGTAACCCATTACTGTTTTTGTACTGGACAGAAAATCTGGCCAGGATTTCCAGAATCTTTTGGGTATCGTAACTACGCAAAACATAATCTACAAGACAAAATAATGAAAAAGTGAGGAGAGGCTTTTTCTTGACCATGGGAAAAACAAGTTTCTACATCTAAGACAAACGTCTCATCTAAGTGGAAACATCTGGGAGTTTGTGCTGGCTGGAGGTGACTTATAGTACAGCACAGGTCAAGGATCAATCCTGGGAGGCCTGATTTTGTTCACTTTATATGTTAATAACCTTAAAGTAGGAACGTGAAGTGATAACATTTGCCGATGACACAGTCTTGTGGGGAACAAGTTAATGTGACGTCAAAAGACAGCACAATTAGAAATAACTTAAATGGACTAGGAAAATGGGTAGATAAAGTGGATTATGGAATCTAGTTTAGAGAAATTTAAGGTAGAGAGTCTCACACAGCTACGAAGTGTCCTGCACACAGGAATTTCCTCCTACCTATGGCATCTGGAGCACTTGTAAACTTCAAATGTAAGGAGATGATGTGGCTGCAGGAATTTAATGCACGTAGCCACACCAGCAGCAGCGGCTGGGAGATGCCATCATAAATCCCAAGTGACTACTCTTACACATGCAAAGGCTTATTGTAAAACATCTGGAGACTTCAAAGAAGCTGTTGAAGTAGTTCCTAAGTAGAGACATCACTATAAGTTTTCTTAAGGCAAATGCATTTTCAGAGGATAGAGATAACCATCCATGCAAGGTTCAGACACCATTTCTTGTGCAGGGTGTACTGGTGTGGAAAAGGATATAGTAAATATACCCTTTACTCTTATAGTAAAGAATATAATAGACTTAACACTAGATACACTTTGAAATATTTCATAATGTGTGTTTAATGACAGCTACAGGTAAATCCATTCACATTCCAACATTGCTCAGATTTTCTAATTACAAATTGACGGTTGGTTTTGTGTTTTTAATTTCAAAGCTGCTATCTACTCCTATTTTTTTTTAAAACTGCCATACAGTAAGATTGAGAAATTGAGTTGGCTAGGACTGCTGAGTAACCCCATGAACTAATGAAGTAAACATTTGCAGCCACTGTGACATGGAAATCATCCAGCTCTCCCTGGTGTACACCTGCAGAAACCTGTGATTCACCTCTGAGTCACTCCACAAATGTTAGCAGGGCAAAGCTGACAGCCATGTAGAGGGCTCACTCTGCTGCCAGTTCTCTCCTTCTCCCCTGGAATAATGACATTAATGATGCTTCCAAATGGCTCACGGGGTTGCAAAATGAGAGATCTAAAAATCCATGCGGCAGCTTGATTTCCTAATAGGATGCATTAAGTAGGACATTGCATGTTTTACAGGCTGAAGTTGATTAGACAATAAGACTTAAAATATGTAGCTAAAGTGGTTAGAAAAATAGGTTTTGGAAGCTCAGATCAAAGCTTTACAGGGGGGTGATTAGATAAATAAAAAGTTTAAGCCTAACTGAGCAAATAATTGCACATCCTCTGAAAAGAACAGTTCATAGGGATTGATCAAATGTGAGTCACCCCAGGCACAGATGTCTTTCTAAGAATATTCCATTTAATTTTCTTAATGTACACAAAAAGCAAAGAGATACTGGTGCTGATCAGTGAATGCTCTTGTTTGCATAAGGAAAGGCTCTTTAAAAATAGTGGAGAATTAAAAAAAACCCTAACCAAGTAACCACCAAAAAATGATTCAGTTCCTGTTGTCTGACAGGGATAATTTCCTCTTTAGCAATGATTTCCCCCTCTCGTTACAAGGTGTGGGCTTTCTGTTCTTTGGTATGTATGAGAACCACATAGCACATGCTCAGAGCTTAAAAGAAATGCAAGTCTTATTATGGTCTTTGTTCTTAAGAGTTAATTTGTACTTTTCTTTGGAAATATCAGCCCTGGGAGACAGGTAAGAACCTTAGAAGCACAAAATAAATCCTAAAAGTCTGTGAGGTTATCACTGTGCGGGATTGTCTCCTTGGGTGAGGATATTTTGAGGACAAAGTAGGAGACATTGGAAGTGAAGGGGATTTCTGTAATGGGGAATCCTGCTCCCTGAGGACAGACCTTTTTGGAAAAACTTTCCCCTTCCTGCCTTTGGCATTGGTTTTTGTGAATCCACCTGCAAACCCTTGTCCTCTGAAGGGTGTGTATATAGTGAGGCTGCATTAATATTACAGAGAACAGCCTGACAGGGTGAAATTCTGCCCTTCAAGATTTTGGCATGTGTTCCACTTATTGCAACAAAGCCAGGATTTCACCTTTGCTGTTTCTGAAGTAGAATGAGTAATAGCAGGGAGCTTGGCTTTTTCCAACCTGTTCCTCAGAACTCCCTCTGACACAGGCAGTGTTGATGGAGTGAAACTGGAGAAAAAGTAACAAGAAAAAGGTTATGCAAAAAAATCCTGAGATCCTTGGAAATGTGCACAATCCTGAGACATGCAGCACTGTCATCAAAGGTGCCATACAGACACTGGGTATCTCACTGACTGGAACACATTCCTTATTCAAACGTTTATGTTTTGCTTTACTTGTTCACTCTTTTGACACCAAGCTGTTAAATAAGGGATACACAAACTCAAAGAAATGCAATGATTTCCTGTGTTCCCCTCTATCATATCTTTTATGTCTCTGTGGATTGCAGTAAGCATCTTCTGAATGCTTCCAACAAGCTGACAATGGTAGGACTGGCATATCCATTGGAAGGTTAGAGTTGGTAATAAAATAATAGCTATTGAATTTCACTTTAATGAGTGGCTTGGAACCATGACTAAATCTGCTTGTTCTTAATAACAGAGGATACCTGACCTTCTGTCTTGAGCTCTTTTATTTCATGTAATACCTAATTTCTGAAGGCAGCTGATCTTTTCTCACTGCTCCCTCCTTTCTCTTTCCCTCCTCCACCTACACGGCAGGCATTCATATACTTGAATTTGGCATTAACTGAAATTTAATATGAGACAGGAAGTTCAGAAATTGTCTTGCTGAGGTGCTGTGTAGGTTTTGGTGTGTCTCTGGCATTGCTAGCATGATTGCCAGCTCTAGGATAACTGGCTAGGCCATGTGAGCCATGATTTGCAAGCACCTTTCGTACATACTTCACAGCTAACATAGGAATATTCCTGATGTAGTAAAGAATGAATTTTGTAATTCTGACTTTGAGAACCATTTGTGATATCCAGTAGTGTGGAGAGGAGATAAATGATGGAAAAATGGGAGTGAAATTCCCACTTGGTTGGTTTCCAACCTTTGCATTCAGTTTGACTTACTTTGTAATTTGGTTCTTATGTTCATATTTAATGCTTACCTCTTCCTCCTGTAACTTATATTATCTGTTCAGTAACAATTTTGGGCTGGAGAACCAAAAGCTCTGTAGAAAGTTTGACTCTATGTGGTGAAAACAATTTGTTCTGTGATTCAGACCGAGGGGTACACTCTCGTCTGTCAAGTGGAGAAACTTTCCTTTATCTAACAGCAATTTGCTTTTATTGATGATTAACACTGCCACTTGTGATGTGTCCTTAAAACTGGTACCTTCATACCCTCAGCTCTTAAATCCTCTTTCACTTGGGTGATGTAAACATTTGATGTGTGTTCATATAGAAAAGGGTTTGGTCTTATGTACAGAGGGGGTTAAGGGTGTGCAGCACCTCAAGGTAGCTGTCTAGTACTTTGGAAAATCAGACACATATATCAGCAATTTCTCTTGCAGCTGGGAAATAAATTTATAGCTTGGTATTTCTAAAAGATAAAATTACTAGTTCTGATTGAAATGCTTAGCAGTGTAGACAGTTAAAGCAAACATTTTTCCCTGTCTCATTTTTTATAGCTGTAACACTTCCTTAATTTTATTCTGTTATATTTTGAACTTCAAGAAAATGATATTTCTAAAAAATGTGGAAGGATGAAAATTTTTCTTTTATTTATTCCAATCAGCACCTAGAAAATTTAGTCTATTCATTTTTCAGATACATTAAAAATGATATTCAGGAAATGGAAAAGAGCTAAATTCTGATCATGTTGTAAGTGTTTACATGCCTTGGGAGAAGGTAGCTATTGGAAATGTCTTAGAGGAAGATTATTGCATTGTCACTTTACCTGTGGAGAGGAATTTCCCAACACCCCCTTTTTGGTGTAAGCTTGCTTCTGTGAAAGGGAAGGGTAGTTCTGATTGCCTTGAATCTGGTATAAACCATATGTTTATGCAGAACAGATGAGTTCAATGTGAATAAACCTACTTTTTTTCTCTGTCATACTCTGTACCTCATGTCTTACTCCAGATTGCTCTAGATTTACACCAATGATGGTGAGTTGAGGTAGCAGGTAGTATAGAGATTTCAAATTTACTTCATAAATAATTCTGTGAAAGACATTGTATATATTGAAGATCAGCTTGGGTTTTTTGTTGCTGTAATTTTACATTTTTGGGTCATATTTAGAAGTGATAATTTGAGCATGGCAATTAACTCAGTATCAACAGAATGCCACATATTAACATGTTGTCATCTACTGATATAACAACTTTTTTTCAGAAGAGGCTTATTCTGTTACTACTCTTGACTACAGTTTTTATTTTTCTGCTATATAAGAACTATTTTTTGTGGGGAGAGTGGCTAAAATGCAAAGGAAATGGGGATTTAGCAGAGTCCAATCAGGAGTTAATTAGCTATTTATGTGACAGACAGCCTCAGTGTAGCCCTACTAATCCCCTCTTTTGTGACTTCAGTCTAGAGTAAGGCTCAGACCTGGGTAAAAGTCAGCAATGCTGGCCAAGTTCTGTGAAATGTACACAAAGCTGCATTTGCTAAGTATCTCTTCATGGGAATGTTCCACAAAGCTCGAAAAAGCCACATGTGTTCTTAACATCCACTGTCATTAGGTCACAGTATGTTGAAATTCTTTTCAGTTTCAGAATTTAGCAATGGCACTTTCTGTTAAAATAGGAATTGGTCTTAAAAAATAAACTCACGTCCATTCAGCATACCATGAGGAAAAGAGCTGCTTGAGTTTTTTTTGCAAAACCAGCAATTGCCTCATGAGAAAGTGTGATCCTTGAGAGGAAAGATACCCTGTCCTCAGGATGCTTACCTGGAGTCAAGAAAGGCACAGCCTTAACAATGGGATTTTGGGCAAGTCACTTATTCTCTCTATACTTTGGTTCCCCTGCTATAAGATAGTAATTACAACATTTCCTTTCTCCACAAGGGTGCTGGGATGTGCTCAGATATTTGGCAGTGTCCATACAAGCTAGACAGGCAGTAGTGAAGTTCCTAAAATCTGATATGGAAGTGCCCTCTTGTGCAATATTTCCTAAGGCCTCTGCTTTAATGTTATCAATCAGAAGTCTAATTCGGTGATCTAAAGGCAGGGAAAAACAATGCTGAAGCTGAGCACCCTGTTTAGGAGATTGGTTCAGAAGCTTGCTCTGTTCCTTTCCTGCACCTTCATGCTCTTCTTGGCCAGGCAGTTCTTCATCAATTCTTTCTTCCCAGCCTTTCTTCTTCCCAGGATGGGTGTGTAGGGCTCAGGCTCTTGTAAAGGATTGTCACAGGGCATGACAACTGTGGTGTGAAACGTTTTCATCCCACTGCAGGAGCAGCTCTACGTTACGGTCAGCCAAACTCAACTCTGTAATGTTTGGACTTGGTCCAGTGAACTGAAGCAAGTTGGTTTCAAGCAGCTTCATGTATTTTCCCAAAGAGTTTTCCCAAGCGTATTATCTACTGCTGCATTGTGTTTAGTGGTTAGCCTCAAAGAAATGGGTTACTAATGTATTCATGTCATTCTTTTCTTTACAATAAGCCCTGTGCCATTAAGTAGGTTCCTATGACCTTCAAATGAGACAATAAAGTCCTGAACCCAGTTACTAGCCATTACTTCAAGCACACCTTTCATGCAGCAGTGCTGGCTGCTCTGAGGGGCCTGGGAAAAATGGTCAAGTTCTCCAGCTCTGCACTGGATTTCTTGGACTATTTTTGGGTGGACAGGGGTCCACACTGCCAAATCATCACTCGGCCAAGCATGTTAGACGCTTTGGAAAAGTGATCAAGACCTGGAGCCAGCCTGATGGTCTCCTCACACCCAGAAATGGCTTGGGGTGAGCCTTGTATGGGGCTTCTTCGGGCAGGACTTGGGTTATTTGTTTTCCCTGTAATAGTGGGAAGGCTGAGTTATGGAGTTGGGGAAGTTTGGTGCTGTATAAGTATAGATCACTTTGGTTACTTCTGTTCTGTGCCTGGTTTGTTGACTTCTGCAAAACAAATACTAAAGATTAATCTGTGTAAAAAGCAGAAGACAACATTTCTTTTTCCTGAAATACCTGAGAACTGAAACTTCTTGCAAGTATAATTCAGTATTAGACTAATTATTTTAAAATGCTGCCCGTGCAGGAAAGAAGGGGAAAAAAAAGGTGTGAGCTTTTACAATCTTATTCATTCCATCGATGTAAAAGCTTTTTATTTGGCTTCAAAGTGAGTCTACTACTTCACAACAAAATTTCATTATGTCCCAGCTGAGTTCTGTTTAATGGAATTAAATTTCACCCTTTCTAATTATCTTTTGGAACAGACAATCTTTACAGAATAATTAGTAATAGAAGTACACAATAGATCATTGTCTTTATTACTTGCAAAGAAATTCTAGATGCTGTACTAGATCTTGAGGTATGATCTCACAAAATGTAAAATATCTCACCCTCTTCCTCCTAAATTATAAAACATTCAATATAGTCAACATAGTCCACATAATTTAGGCACAATGGGTGGTAATTTTGCTTCTTTGAGATGACCAGCTTTAAGTTGCTTTTATAGAATAACTTTCCTGATCCCATTCTAATTAAGCAAGACTAGAGATAGTCAATCTTTTCGTCTTCAATTAATTTTCAAGATTTCTAAATGAAGGACTTCATGTCCTTTTATTAAGGAAATAAAAACAATTGTATATTTCCTTATCAAACCTCTGGTTTTCCTTCAATGGTCATTTATATTGTGGCATTGTTTTAAAAAGCTTTCTTCCAATTCTGCTAAAATGAAGTTAGTAACCACACAAGTACAGGACTTAAAGGTAGGTACCCCTGCACTGAATGAACACATACAATCATAAATGACAAGAAATAATCCTTGCATAGGTGAGAATCGTTTGGAATATATGGCCTCTTCCTCTCTGGCTTTTCCAAATGTTATAAAAATTATTAAATCTTCCTGAATTACACTCCAAGATACAGTTTTCCTTGTCAAAAACAGGGAGAAATAATGAAAAGAAAATTAATTTTGTCTCAAAATGGGCTGTTTCTCTAAGAATCAAGGTTGAAACTAACCTTTCATTGATTTAAAATTTGCCACAAAACTGGGGGGAAAAAAGAAAATGTGCAAGAAAAATGGGTAGGGTCCTCCTTGGACTGCTAGTCTTTATAATTTAATTTGTTGAGAATTTAAAATTACATTAATTGTGCTTAAATAACTGACATTATTTGACACTGCAACAACAGAGCAACGGAAATGAGTGACAAACACACAAAAGACTTTTGTTATCTTTGTTTGTCTGCCTGAATAAATCTCAACAAGTAGTTCAAAGATTTAAATTTATAGCATACTTAATCGTCATTAGATGGCCAATCCTATTGACTCTAAACTGCATTTCACTGATATTGAATAGTTTTGGCATCCACTTTAGTTTGACTCATCAAGAATCTTAATTTTCAAATCACTGAAATTGTGTAAGGAGAGGTCATAAAGAAAGATTGTACACAGTGTTACACTATATATGTGTTTTTAAAATGTGTATTTCTCTTTCTAAAGCTGTTTGTTTATATTATTTCAATACCACAGTGTTATTCAGAAATACAGCCTGTCATGGGGACAAGTAATAAAGGTTTTCAATTTAGAAAGTAAGTAATTATTTTGAGACTTACCTTACTTGCATGAATTGGTGTATTTTTAGTTCATAACAGCACTCATCTGAGAAAAGCAAGGTTGATCTTCCTCATTCCCCAAAAAGGCAGTGTGTTCTGACCCCAAAATGCCATAGACTGCAGTGTGAACAACCCCTTTAAAATAAAATAAGTTGGCTAAAACCAGCCAGTCATAATTGTGTGTCTGATGATGCAGTGAGATTATATATACACATATAGACACATTGTTGGATCTCGCTATCAGATCCATATTAATATCAGTGCCATATTAATGCTCTTTGTTTATCCATTTACCTATAATTGTACAGGAAAAATGTACGCTACGCTGCCTGGCAGCAAAAGCCTCTTACAACCAGTGTCTGAGATGGGGCGAAAAACTAAACTCCAAACCTTTTTCAAGATCTCTTGTTAACTGCTACCTTTTATGAAAATCTCACAAAATGTTCTTAAACGCTGCAAACTATAGAGTGAAATGAAATATGTGTTCTATTTGCTAGAACTAGTTAATTTAATTTAGTTGAAATTATTTACAAATTCATATTGAATTTTCCCAGCTCTTTGCATTGGGAAGAATTGGATCGCTGTCAAATTTTATTTTCACAGTATTATATTTAAACAGTTTGAAGGGGGTTTGGTTTCATTTTGATTTTTGTATTTGAAGCTATAAAATGTTTTCTCTAACATTGACCCAAATTTGATGTAAAATAGCTGTGGTTTTGTGGGAAAATGGGGACATTTTAATTTGAAGCTATTTGTTTCTTCTTTTCCCCACAGTTTCAGTCTGTCAGCTAACCAATCATTTATTGTAATAGCACTATGTAATATATACTAAACACCAATATCATATCCATTGATACCAAATAAAGGTATTAGACAGCACTACAGTCCAATTTGAGAAAAGCATCCCTCTAGCAAGCCTCAGCATTCCATTGAATCAGTGTCTCTTCACATGCTGTCAATTTTATTGAACTGTAGGCTTAAAATTAAGCAGGCATTTTAAACTGTTCTGAAGGACAGGGATATGTAATTATTAGTTAGCTACAGAAGTCCTAAGTCAGGAAGTCATTCAGACTTGTCCTTCTTTCCATACCTACTGGTATGGAAATGATGGAGCCAGTGCAGCATTGTAACAGAAATGAGAAGATCAAGGTCAGGATCTGCCAGACAAAGAGATTTGTCTCCATTAAAATATTTTGTACTTTGCTATATAAAATTAATAGCCAAGTTTCTTATTTTCCTTTATTTTAAAGCAGAAAGGGGTTGAAATCAAAACCAGCCTGAGAAGTTGAGGGACAGCTAAGAGACTGATGTACTTAACCTTCATTACTCTAATTTACGTTAATTATTACATCTGTATCGTCTGACTCTGAGTCCATTTACAACAGTGGCTTTATAAACACAATAAGAATATTGAATTTACTGAAGCCTTCCAATAGAAATGAAATTGACCCATCTGGAGTGAATAATGTTATTTGGTGGGGGTATAGTTTCCTTTGGCTGTTTAATTAATCAGTTGGTTGATGTTATTTCACACCAGTGTCTGTTTATGATTGTGAGATAAATAAAAAATTTTAAAAAATCAGAATCTTCTTTAGGCTAAGCAATAACTTCCCTCACTGATGCAGGTGAAGAATTTTTTTGTCTTGTTTGAAAAAAGCTGCTCTGCAATATCTTGCTGTGAACTTATGGCTAATGAACACATTAGCATCAGAGTAATAGGAGAACTACTCTTACTAGGAACAATTATCTTTTCAATCTTCTTACACATGATGGCAAATATGAAGCGTTGAAATATGGCATTTGTTTTCCTGCAACTCCCATGTAGCCTTACACAGTAAGAGCCCATCTTACCTTTATGAGAAGATTTAGGCAGGAAGGCAGGATGCAAGGCCGGTAGTATCCACCCTAAAATTCTGGAGAGAAAGAGGGACACAAATGTTGTGGTTTTGCTATTAGCAGTTTTGCTTCCTCCTACAATAAATGCAGGCAAACCATTCATTGCCATTTGCGGGAGAAAAGCAAATTCTGTTATTCATAGTGAATGCAAAATGCAGGGGTTAGGCCTTTCAGTTCCTAGGAGACTGAAGATTTTGTTATGATATCCTTACTCTTGAAGAGCCAAATTCTCCTGAAATAAGCAACTTCCAGCATCTGCAAGTGGAGCAGAACTGGGACCTTAACCCCTGATCTTTGTATTGGCATTTGAAAGGATTCCTCATTGAACAGCACTTGAAGGCCCAGCTGGATTCTGAGCAATCATTTCCTTCTGATGACATAAATAAATAAGTAAAATGTAACACTGGGGTGAAAAAAATACTAGCTGGTCCCAGTAATTCCTGACTATCTTGTTATTTAATTTGTTATACGCTACTAAGGATGTGCTAGAGTGCGTGAGGGCGTGCTAGAGTGCGTGATGTCTTTGCCATGCTTTAAAAAAGGACATAATAGTCAAGAGCACTAGTGCCTTCTTTTGAGTGTAGCAGTGGGCTATTAAGCCGATAGGATCAGTAAACTTCCTAAAGCCTGAAGGATGAATTGATGTTTTTCAAAGGCTTGTTTAGGAAAACAAGGGAAGCAAATGTTCATAGTCTTTTAAGCAGAGGAAAAAAAGAGAGTGAGAAAGAGAGAAAACTCTCAACAAGGGATTATTTCTTTGTCCATTCCATTCTGACAAGAAAAGAGAATGTGCACTGATGATGTTTTGGTTTTGTTTAAATACTTATTTGTGCTGCTCTGTGTGAGTAGGGGGAAGAAAATATGTCATGTCAGTAGAATGCAACAAGTAATGGAAGATTTATAAACAGATGAGTTACAGGTAGAAGCTAGTTTACAGCTTCAGTTCATATACTTAAGCTTTTGTATACTGAAAGTTAGAAACATACAGTGATAGCTGGTCACTGATGAGTGTAGTGATGAAAAAGAACAAGTCACTGGTAGGCTGAGATTTTTCTGTGTTTTGTTTAATATAAAAAATTCCTAATTTAGTAATGCTAGCTTGGTGATGATGTATGTAACTGACTGTTAAGACGGATTTCTTCCATGATGTTTTGGTTTGAGAACTCTTGGTTTTGTTCCTTTTAGCTAGAGAGATAAAGGGACCCTACAAACCCTTGCTTCTCTGAGGAGAGCAGATAAAATTTATGGGACAGTCAAGTACAGTTCTTTATTTCCATGCACACCCAAAAAACTGATGGAAATTTGCTCCAGATGGGATTAAATCCTTGGCGTAGGGATATTAGCTTCCAAAAGATTTTCTATTATCATAGTGTGGTAAAAATCCTAGTATTGGTCCAAAATTAATGTCCAGTCTCTTATAACTTCTTTTTTTAATGAACTCTTTTCTCTCTTGAGAAGGGTTATTTTCTGTCTTACCAGAAAGATAAGCAAAATGGAGGTGTAATGAAGAACTAGTGGTGACAAGAGAAGAAATGAGCAGGAATTGGCCATGACTGATGAGGTTTAGCATGAGAAGACTCTGATCAGCAGAACAACCTTTCCCCGTGGGTTTTTTTTTTACGTATTTTTAAGTGATTCTTGACTAGTTTATGTAAGAGATTTTGTGATAATATCAGGAAATTGGACTAGAAGACCCAGGAAGCCATTTCCAGGTCAGTTTTCCAAATTTGTTTGGCTTCCACTTTATTTTCAGCCTCCACAAGCACTTCCATAGATGAATTTTATCAGCATAAATGTCCACAGAAGCAAATAGCGGGCTTCAACACTTGCATTTTTCTGAAAATAATTGTGGACTTCGAATTTAAGGATCAGAGAATGTGCCTGGCACTCATAAGATGTATATTAAAAAAGTACATATCAGCATAACTCTTAGACAAGACACAAGGTTGGCTGGATTTTGGGTTTCATCCACTGTGAGAGTTTCTGTGTAATCAAAGATATTTGTCCCTATACCCTTTTTTTGCAGGAGCAATGCCAGCTCACAAAACTGTTGGCCACCTATTCCTAACCCAGGTTTGCCCCTCCCTTGTATTGGCATGGCAGTTTATGAGTGGGGAAGAAGGCAGCACGCTTGAATACAAACTCTGCCAGATTAAAAATAATCCTGATAAAAGAGAGAGCGAGAGATATTTTAATTGGAGTCCCACCACTGAGTTTGGCTGCTCTTGTGGCATCCCAGCAGAGAGGTGGCACAGGGCTGAGAGGGGATCTTGGCAGCAGAGTCTATGGGAGCCTGATAAACAATGCAGAGATGTTTTGTTTGTGATTTATTTATCTTAATCTCTTGGGTTTGCAACAGAAGTAACTCAAGGGCTCAGTCTGTACTATGCAAGTGCCTTTGAACTCCTCTTAATCTCAACTGAGACCTCTTAGGACTCTTTGCCCTTGTGTATCCCGTGTAGAAATATTTGTCATTAGCTTGATTCAGCTCTCTGAGAGGTATGGGAAGGCTCCTTCTGGTTAAAAAGGGAACTTGCAGCAGCATTTATGTTCTGGAGACTCTTTCTCATGTGACTGTGGTGTTCAGTGCCTGATTCTCTACTGCCTTATGTCTTGTATTGCTACTTGTTTATGCCGGTGCTGGTATATAAAACTGCTGTTCTGACTTGGAAGCATTTTATAACCACTCACCACAGGTACAAGTATCTGCACAAAGGGCAGAGCAGTGGAGAAGTGGGTTTAACTAGTGCAAGGACATTTGTACAAGTTAGAATGCTTAAAAGTAGGGAAGAATCCTGTAATAGTCTTAAATGACAGGATATTCACTTATTCTGTTAAAGTACTGTAGATATTTACAGATATAAATATGTTTACAGATGTCTAGTCTTGCTCTTGAAGGAAAGTTTTCCTAACTGTTTACTCACACAAATCAATGTACATAAGAAATAAACCATGTACATTGTGGCTGGTTTTTTCCTTGCCCTATCTATACTGCCAACAGGGAATTGGCATAGTCACATAGTTGAATTAAACTTGAGACTGAGCAGCAGAAGAGTTAAGATGTATTAGATTTAGGGCTAGATTCTGACACATTTTCTCTCGTAGAATAAATTGTTGTTTACTTTGTGAATAACCAAAAAAGCAGAATCTAACATAAAAGTACAACTTCCAGAAATCCCCAGCAATTGCTGATGTTATACTTGTGCAGTCATCTCTGTGTATAACTCGAATTCCACCTGAAAATTCCCTTCTTTTTAGTTTTGTTTAGAAAGGAGGATTTCACAGAATTGTCACTGCATTTGAATCCAAGAGATTTTTTGGCTGTAAAACTCTGAAGAGCCTATTATGTTACTGCCCTGTCTAAAGTAATGTAAAGTGAAGCTGTTCCGCTATGAGTAATGATGTATCAGACTAATTGTTTTGACTAGCTGGGCATCCTCTGAGCTCACTGGATCATGAATACAGCAGCTACATTAGGTTTCATGCCACTGTGCTCCGAATGTGGTGTTTGCTTCTAACTGTTGCTTTTATACCATTTTGGTTTGCACCTATTGTATTACATTTTTGCTGCTCAGTGTTTGTCAACATCATATTTCAAAATACCACGGAAATGCTGAGTGCTATACAATCAATGCCTAACGTTTAAAGAACACTATTTTGTATGGGACAACCTGCTGTTAGTTTGAATATCAAGTATCCCATTTACATTTTGGTGGATAGTTCAGAAATTTGATGTTTGCCAAATATGAAGTGCTGAAGAACACTTCATATGCTGGATTAGTTCACTGTTGCGATCTCCTTCACAATGAGCAGCGATCTAATAAAATGTTGTATGCACAAATTTACATGACTGCATTACGCTATCTTGTAGGTGACAGTTCAAACATGCAGTAAAATAATCTTTAGATTCCTTCATTGTTTTTATCAGATGGGCAGAAGATCTGTCAGAAAAGGAAGCCAAAAGAAAATATTTGTCTCCAGCTGTTAAAAAAATATTCATAAATCAGCTGTAACAAATAGACTGGAAAATAGTTGGCTTGATCATACCTATATAAAACTATTTTGTGACAGTTCATAGCAAATTATTTTAAAAATTTACTTGGCATGTGCCTCAAGTAAAACTTTACAATGTTGTGCACAGTAGTAAAAATAATATAATAAATCTCCTTAAGAAGTTGTTGCCAGAAAGTTTGCCTTGCCTTGCAGTGTAACATGCGGATTCCATCAGAGGAGCCCAGTAATCTGTGCAAAAACCGTGATTTGTGGAAACACCGTTCACATCCTGTTTACCCTGAAATATCTCCTCATCCATGAGTTTTGGTAGCACAGCTCAGAACACCTTGCTGACTGGAACCCCCCACCCTGAAAAAACAATAAACAGAGTTGGTAGTGGTGAGATTTGGTACAAAATAAGGAGCTTTAATTAATTTTAAATGGTGCTTTTCAGAGTGTCAAAAGCTCAGCCCACTGAAGTGGAAAAGGGGGTTAGAGTGGCTAGAGCCTGGCAACACAGCTAATCTAAGCACTCCTGAGCAAGCTCATTTCAAATGCTTACATCAGTACATTGGCATTTCGAGGTAGAGCTGCCTGGGGACAGCCAAGGGAACAAGCCACGTTGCAGACAGACCTGTTAGTGCGGGGCTGCGAAGTTAAGGGTCTGTGGCAGCTTCTGTGACAAGAGTGCATTGTCACAGCACAGGGCCTGTGCTGCTGGGACAGTGCAGGGTTGTCTGCGCTCTTGGCGTTTGGAAGTAACCCAGACAAACTGGGGGATTGATGTTTGGTGCACACAAAACCCTCTGAGATGGAGGCTGTAGAAATACTTCTATGGATTAGATACAGTACTGTGAACCATGCTTTCAGTCATTGTAAATCAGGGCAGCCTCACTGCAGCAAACTGTTGCTCTGCTGGCCCAGGGCATTTAGACGGTATTTTTGAAATTGGAGGTTACATGATTACTTTAAAAGAGAGAGGAACCGTGCTCATGCAAGTATTCAGTTTTAACGTTTCAGTGCATAAAGCAAAACATGTTTTGAGTAGTTCTTTTTTGATTGTTTAAAAGGCAAACTAACTTGTTTTTTGAACTTACTGTATAGAGAATTTGTTCTTCTGGATGTCATTCTAGGATCTGTTTTATAAAGGCTAATAGTTCCAAACACAGATACCATTAACTAAGCCATCAAATATTTTAAGGTTTTTTGGTTTCATATTTTCTATTATCATTTTAACAGTAGCCAAGGTATGCTTGTCTACTCTGTCTTGCTTCTCTTTAAATCAGTGACAGAACTCCCATTGACTTCTACTGCAGCAGGCATGGTATGTTAAACTTAGACAAAAAAGTCTAGAGTATGAGCCTGGTGCAGAAATGGGTGGGCAAGAAGTCAGCTGAAAAACCCTCTCAGACTTATAAGACCTCTGGTAATGCCCCTTAAAATTAAGCTGGCACTTCATAGTAAGTTCTTATTCATTCATTATTTATGAAGTGGGAAAAAGAAAACCCTAGTACTATTTGCTGAGTACTAGTCAGATGACCCACAGGCAACAGAAGGTTGCGAAGTTTTAATAAGTTAGATAATTTTTTTTTGGTAAATGTAATTGCTCGTCTCAGCCACTGGAGCGTAGCAGCTTTGAACTCGTGTATTCCTAACTTCTGCACAAAATGACTTTCCATAATTTTTAATTGTAACCTCAGCTACCTTCATGTCCCATTTTGTATTTCAAGTTTGGTCCATTGAAGAGGCTTAATGTTTTGGTCTTGTTTTCTACAAAGCACATAAGCCTAAAATGGGACTACTCATATTCTTAAGAAGTCTATACCTCAGTGCTACCCTGAGTGGATCCACTATCTGTGCTCTGCTTCTTGAGGTATGAAGCTCTGTCAAATTTGCCCTGAACTTCTGTGTTGTTGCGGCACTTACCCATTCAGTTCAGGATGCTTTCATGATGAGTTTGTCTCCCTGTAAAGGCCCTTCCTTGCATTGTCTCCATAAAAGAGGGGGCATGTTGGTTCAAAGTCTGCTTACTGTCCTTATGATCTATAGCAAGATCTCTGGAGCTGCTATTCATATATCATTTATTTGCTGTCCCACCCCCACTCTCCCCCTGCCCCGCACCCCTGGTTTCCCAAACCTCAGAATTTCCACAAGTGGGCAATTCATCCTTTCACTGACAAGGATGCTCCTGAGTGTGTATTTCCTACATGCATTAAATGGATGGCAGATTAGGAAGAGATCCTGACCTTGGGCATGACTGCCTTGTGCCACCAGGCTTCCTTCTGCTACTGGCTAATACACTGTCCCAAAGGAATGTCTACGAAGTCCTGAGCAGTCCTCCCCAGCATCTGTGTTGGTAATGTGTGTACTAGCTCATCTGGTAATGTTTTCTGCAGGGTGTAGCAGGTTGAATCCAGGCAGTCCTTTTGAAGCTGCAGTAGCTTCTGAAGTCCTACCAGAGAACATAGTTAGGAGGATCCATGAAGTAGCCTCCCCACTGGCACTGTGCCCTGCCTTGACTGAACCCTGCATTGTATATTCTGTGCAGGTCTGCCTGCTGCACAGTGACCTGGGGCTACCTCCCCTCCCAACAGACACCCTACTCCCGTTCCCCCTCTGCATTTTCCTATAGAAACACTTGTTCTCCTAGTCACATAGAAAGGGTGCAGGGACGAACTCTCTTCTGCCTGTAGCAATCTCTGGTAATTTAGGGGTTTTGTTTGGTTGACCCGTTGCCAGCCTCTCTGTGACCATGTACATATTGTGTAAGAGGTGACAGCAAATTTCTTTATGTGTCATTAAAGGAACAGTTTTATCCCAGTATACGTTGTTTCCTCTTCATCTTTTCCAGATTAAATTGTTTCCCAAATAGACAGAAAACTTTAGTTTAGAGATTGGTTTTAAACAAAAGCTGTCAAGGGGACCAGATATCTGGGGAGGTGGATTTTGGCATAAGAAATAAACATCCCCTGAGAAATAAGTTGGCTCAAGTTTTTGTTTATTCATAGTCTATCTTGAAAATATAACAATTTTGCTTCTGTGATAAGATACTTTTAAAGGGAAACCTCATCTCTTCATGACTATATTCTGGCACTGTACCGTGGCTTGTCTTCCTTTTGTAATTAAATGTTTTGGGCCCAGTCCTGAACATGTCACATGAAATTTCATTGACTTAGGGTAACTCTTTGTCTAAGGAGATCAAGACTAGTCTGTATATTAAATACATTTAATCTGCATTCTAGATCCATCCTACACAAAAATAGACCATTGTTGCAGTTCCTCTGAGTGTCAGTGTTGTGAAGGCGTAACAGGAATTATACACAAACCCAGGCTGAATGAAATCTGTACTGGGTAGCCACCATATAGAATGTGTATTATTTTTAGCATTCATTCACATCACATAGTGACAGAGCAGTCACTAGGAATTATAGCAGGCTTTGGAAACCTACTGCTTACATGAAAACATGTCAAATCAGAAAATGTCCACAGACTTATTGGATCAATTCAGCTTTTGCTGGTAAGAGAAATTGTCTCCCACCTTCATTTTCAAATCTATCCTTAGTTCCTCTAATGTACCTAATATAATGACATTAAAAAGAAAACATTGCTTATGTGTGTTTTTTTTTTTCTTTTTTCCATGTGTTTGCCCTGGGCTGGGAAGATTTTGACCATGAGCACATTCCAGTCTTTTAATGAGTGCCACAGTAAGGAGCAGTCTCATGGCTAAAATACCAGACTGGAGGCTGAACCAGGCTCTGGCACAAATTTGGGGCCAGTAATTTCTGTATGACTCCATGCTTGCAAGAAAAAAGAAGGGGGGGGGGCGGGGGGCAGAAAGGGGGGACTCTTTTGTCAGTGTTAAACGTGTTTTCAGATCCTCTGTGTAGTATAAAGGTTATTTTCTTTTCGAAACATTTCAGAACAGAGCAGAGGCAGTGAGAAAGCTTTCTGTACATTTGGAAGTTCATTCAAAATTTCCCAGGCACTTCAGACCCTTTTGCAACTGGCAGTTAGGAAGGGATGCTTTTTCCATGGGATTTGTATTACAATAAGGTTGTGCTTTAAATACATATGTATTAATTAAGACAGAACTTTAGGTTTTTGTCAAGGTAAGATATTTTCCTTTCTGACTCTAGAAGATGCAAGTGAAAAGGAAGGAGTGGAGGACAGGAAACTAAAGTGTCTTTTATCCCCAGGATTAGTTTCTTTTCAAATTTTATGCAGTGATTTGACTTGCTATTTATTTTATCCAGTGTGGCTTGTTCATCAGAGGTGGTTCTGCATCAGGGCAGCCAGTGCACTATTCCACTCAGATAATTGAGATAATTAAATCACAGTGAGATAATTTTATCTTCATTTTAATTCTGTGCATCACTCATAGATCTTAATTTAACAACACATGCAGATGAAAGATTCTTAGTTGAGGTGTCTGTGGTGATGTAAGGAACAGGAACCATATTAGGATTTATTCTTCATTTGCTTGCATAACACTGATGTTCTGGTGAAGGCTGGCAATAGCAAAGCTGATACCCAAGAGCACTGTGTTCTAGATATGTAAGTCCCTCAATGGTCTGAACTAAAAGTTCAAGCTCTGTTAGCTCAGGGATGTAGCTGACTATCACGGTTTGTTCTGCCACAGGAGGGTGACTGTTGTAGTGGGTTGATGTGAGCAACTGGTTTTTGCATTTTGAAGTAACATGAATACAAATTTTGTGTGTGTATATGATTCTTCATAGTACTTAAAGATACTATAATGATCTAAAAGGGTGAAAGAAAAGTGGAGAAGAGAAATGGGGATGTTCAGACAGTGACACATCAGCATCTCTGGATGTCTTATAATTTCAATCTATATATTAATTATGATAACAGTGGCAATTTTATGCACCAGTGCAAATCGTATGCAACAGAATGTATTTTGTCAATAACTGAATGGACAATTTTGTCACTATGAGCAATTTTTTGCTAAAAATAAATAAATTCATTTTGTAACTAAATGCATTTATTTAGAAACAAGGGACGTCTGTCTGATTGGGAGGGAGTGGGAGTTTTGAGAAAGAGGTGGCTTGTGAGTCAGAACTTCTTAGATCTATTCTTGGTTCTGCTTCTGATTCATTATTGGTTGGATCCCAAATCAGTGGAAATTGGGCCAAACTTTCTGTGACCTAAGACGAATCACATCAAAGTAAAAGTCATGTTTTTAGGCATAGAGTTTCTTAACCTGTCTTGCTTACTGAAACACAAGAATTCTGATGTGAGAAATATGATGTACTACTTCTCCAGTCCTTTCCTTTTGAATGCCTGATGCTGGGCATGTTGTTTCCCTTCTATAGCTGGTCCGTTTTATTTCCTATTGCTTAGTCAACACAGATTTTTTTTCCTGAAATCTGAGACTCTAAATATACTATGAATGGCAACACATACTTATATATGGATAGTGTGCCCAGAACTACTTTTTTATTTTTGAGGGAACAACACTGAAGCTGATGACATCCATTTTTATATTAAAATTCTGATTACATTTTTTTTATAGTTAAGAGGCTTTTTAGATAACTGAAAGATTACATGGATAGTGAATGAAAGTAATAATTCTGTATACTCATGCAGTCACGTATGCACTTTAATGGTAGCCGTGTTCACTGCCTTTCATTTAAGATCACAGGAAACCGAAGAGCTTCCCCAGGTTACCAAATCCAGTCCCCAGTGTTCAGTGGAAACCATACAGCTAAATAATAGGTAAGAAAAATCCAGAGTCTATTGTCACAGTCCCGAATATGCTTTCCATTCCAAACTTCTGACCTGCAGTGAAAACCCAAAGCCAAAATCATACTGTGTTACAGCAAAAGAACAACACCAAAAAAAATAATAATAAAAAAAAAAAAATTGAAGTGATGCTAATGTCTTAGTTCCTTTCAAGGAGAGGCTAAAGCTTTCTGATAAAGCACTTATTTGGCAAATTTGCCTTTTTAGGTGCTCTGCCCAGAGCTGGAAGGATATGAGATAACTACAGGGCAATCCTATTTCCAGAGTGCACCAAAAGCCTGTCTTCTGGCAGCAAAAGAGTATTGAATGTTTACCTTTCTTTCTTGAAAATACTTCCAGTGGGTGGGGAATGGTAATTTAATGTGGTATACATCCCATTATTGCAGATGGGATTTTGTGTATGTGTGTGTATTTCAATTTAGACTCAACAATATGGAAGCAATTCTCAAAGGGCACCATGTTCTTGTTGCATGTATAGTATAATGCTACTAAACATATTGGAATAACTGAATCAACAGAATGTATAAATAGATATCTCCTTTACCCATCTGCACAGCTACAATGTGTTTAATGTATTAATTAAAACTTTCAGTGAAAAGAAAAATGAAGCTTGAACACTAATCTGAAAACATTCTTTTTTAACATGTCAGGAGTGTACTGTACAAAACGGCTTCCTTAACAACTTAATAAGTAAGTGAGAAATGTCGCAGCAGGTAGTGGATCTTCAGTGATAACAGCTATTGCAAATGATTGATTTAAAAAAAAAAAGACTTAGTTTAAATCTGTTAACTTGTGAAGACTTAGCTGTTGCTGAGTAAAGGGTAAGGAACTGGCACCTGCTCTAGGTTAAGGGAGAGAGAGACTGGAAGTCCTATGTTTAGTTCTAACACAAAATCAGACATCTGTTCTCCCACCAAGGAAATTTGCAGATAGTAATGGGGACTACACATCTAAATCCTTTCTAATGTTCATGTGAGCATACATTTTATAAGGTGCATTTGAGCTACATTTAATTAGAGCTAGAGTAGTCTAAATATATTTTGAAGTGTTCCAATACACTGACATTTTTTGGATTGCCTTTCTCATGAAATGGCATGCAGTGGGCAAAATTCTTCTTCTCATCAGTATGAAAACGAGGACACCGCTCTGATACTATTATTGATGTAACTGAGCACAATTTGTGTCAGCATAGCTATGCAAAACAATTTACTCCTGCACCAGAACTTACTTTCTGTCCTGTAAGAGTTAACATTCAGAGATGATAGCTCACACCAGCAGCATTGTCTGCCATGAAATAATCTCCTTGTTTCATATATCTACAACTCCTTGGAAAATTAATCTGACACACAGAGTGAAAATACGTTACTAGCTTTTGAGACTTTTCTGCATGGCTGTGGAGCTCTAGCAACGTATACCCTACATTTCCTAGCTAGCAACCTTTTTTCTCAACAGATTTTCTAAGATTCCAATTTCAAGTTCCATTTCTGGAACTGAACTTCTTAGCTGAAAACCTCAATTGAGGATGTAACAAGCAATAAATAGCATAGCATACTATTGTAACTGGTAGTGCAAAATGCATGAGGTGCCAGGTAACACTAATATTATTAGTTAGGTCATGGGCTGGACTGTAGAATACAGCTCTATATTCCATGAGGATTGGGAAGCCCTGGATAGGGTGAATAGGGATGAGGTCCTTCTACCATTGCGGTGCAGAGAAGGTTATGCCCAGCGGTCTGCTCTGCATTTCGGCCTGGACCACAGAATGACAGTCCCTTGTGAAACAATCGTTTGAAAGGTCCTCCACACGTTGCAGTGAGATCACATTGCTGACAAGTAGGGGACCGACTGGGGACAGAGGGAGAGACAGAAATATCACACTCTGAAATCCCGCTGCATCGTACTTGCCCTGTAAACTAACATGGTTTCATATTATTGCTGTACTGGGGTTTTTTTAATTTATTTCACCATGCAATACTCAAACGGTACTGCACATCACAAATGAAATCTCTGGTCTGAGGTGGGCATTGTCTGGATAGTCTGTGCCCAATGTGCTCTTCTCCTGGGTTGTGGTAGTGACAAGTTAAAGCTGAATGCCTCTCATCAGGGACAGTCAGGACTGCCGCATAATAGATAGAGAAACTGTCTGTCCCTCCCTGAAGGTGGAAGTTTTATGAAAAATCAGGAAATCTCAAAAACAAAACCTCTAAGCATGAGGAGCTCTCAGCTGTCTAGGTATTTTTGAACAATTCACATTTTATTCAAACAAAAGGGCTATGAACTTCTTTAAAAAATAATGAGCTAAGGTTCTCCTGTAACTAAATAACTTGAGGAGTTGAGGATTTTTGGGGATCTCTAAACAACATGAGACTGTGATCAGTACAAAAGATGAGGCAATTCAGGTACTGTATAGGCTAACAAGGTTTGATCTGCTGTTGATGCATTGCCATTAACTTCAGTGAGACTGTGCTCAGCACTAGTGTAGACATTTATGTTGCGGTTTATGACAGATAACTATGAATTTCATATCCATCAACAGGCTGGAAAGGGAACGACCTGAAATCCATGCTAACAAGAAGTAGAACACTATATTTAAATTATTTCTGTGGTACTCGTATTGAACCTTCAGTAAATTACCCAGCTAACTGCATTTTCCTCAGCAGTAATCTCTGAAAAATACGTATGTTATGTATTAAATATATACCCGATGACATTTCTTCTTTCCCCATCTGATTTATGTTATTTTAGCATGATATTTTTTTATGGACTGAAATAATTCTGTATTTTGTTCTTAGAACTCTTTAACAAACATTTGTTATAGTGAACAACGGGTTTTTTTGCCACAGCACATTAAAGATTCAGGACTAAACCTTAAGCTGGTGTAAGCTGATCTGGCTTCCAGTGAAGTCAATCCTTTAACTTTATGAAGACTTTCAGTCGTAGCCAAGGGAAGAATAAGAAAGTCAATGTAGCCCTTGTACCCGTCTTATTGATCAGACCTATAATTGCACCAGGAAACAGAATGTTTTAAAAATTCTTTTGTTTGGGTGAGAACAGCTTATGAAAAATGTGGTTATGGCTATGCTATATATACTTTGTAGAGTGAGTTTATGTGTATGGTTGGGGGGAGGGTGTGGAGCTAAGCAGAAACATTCATTCTAAAACGGCACTTTAATTGGAACTAAGCAAACTAAAGTGGAAAATTATTTATCCAAACAAACTTTGTATCCTATAAAAATGTGGGTACATAAAGCACGCAAGCCCGTTGCTTATTAGATTATTTCAGGCCTTCACAAGCTGTTTCCTTACTCCAATAGCAACTTGTTGATAATAGGAAGCCTTTTGTGAGAAACGGCCTGAAAAACAATGGAAAGCGTCAGATTTAGTAAAGTGTCTAAGGAAAGTCTTAAAATGACACCCACGCTAGGAAGGGAAGACCAAATTTGCTTTTTCTGAAGGGAATTTGTGTTTGTCAGGAAGGGCTCCTGGAGGCTTTGTTTCCAGGCCTTGATGTGTGACCAGGAGCCTCCAGGCCTCCCGTCACCCCTGGCCTTGTTCTGCCACCGTGCTGCCCACCCATACCGACACCGCAGGGGGAAGGGTTTCAGAGGAGCCAGAATCAAAAGCGAAGGGAGGAAAAAAAGTGCTTTTCAGGGTCTGATGTGTGGGAATCAAATGAGAGGCCTAGCTCAAATCCGGTCGCCAGGCAACCATAGTGATATGCTGAGGGAATATCATTAAAGTTGGAAACTAAGCAGTCGTTCTGAATTAGCAAACCTGACCGCCGTGTGGATGATGCGCCAGAGCCACCTCAGCCCCCGAGCTCCGTTTCTGCACTTAGAGGGGGAAAAAAGCAGCTGATTTGTGGAGTTTTTCATAAAAAAGACAATGGCTGTCCAGACATGGAATTGGTGGTGAAATATGGTAACTGCCAGGCTTGCAGCTGGCCCTCTGACACAAGATTAATAAGTTGCCGTTTCCTAGCCGACCACAACCTAGTGGGAACTATCCGGCATTTTTCCATGAATTGTGGGTAACAGCCTTCCCGCAAGCTGGCCTACTTTACTGCTCTGCTTTCTGCAGATCACCAAAAGTGCAGTAAACATCTGTGGCTGCAATGAGGTCAGCAGAGACGGTGTCCGGCAGCTGCCACCTGAGCAGGCCTAGCCTGTCCCTGTGCACAGAACCGGGGGCTGGTTTGAACGGCGGCGCCATCCTCCAGGGAAGCAGCTGTGGCTGTGGGTTAAGCACTTCAGAAAGTTTTGCTGCAACTGGAGTGGGGAGGGGGTGGTGGGGGACTGGGTTCGGAAATGACAATGTGACAAGAGAGCGGGAGCAAACCTATTGAATTAGATTTAGGCTGTGCTGAATATTATCATTGACACGAACAAGCAAAGCTTATCTGCTCTTTCCTTCTTGAAAGGTTGAATGAAATTGAATTGCCAACCTCTGTATTTTACCGCCGTTTGGCTGAAATGGCTCAGAGGCATACATGATCGCTTAAAAGGAAGCCAGGTTGAGTCAAACTGCAAAGCATATGTATGCATTTCTGACAGCAACATCTCAAACACAGTGTGACATGGCATAACATTTAGAGGTAATTTGATTACAGGCACTGTATAATGCAAATCAGACTTTCCCAAACATGTTAATTTTTCATCACAATAGCTCACCAACACAGGCAAGTTTGGTTTATTTTAAGGTATCTTCAAGCTACATTTTCTATTATGTTAAAGCATTGTAATATAATTGGGTGCATTTGCCCACAAATTATAAAGAGCTGAAAGATCAGTGAATGCCCTGGCTTCTGTCTTTCTAGGTTTAATTTTAAATGACAATATGACGAAAATCTTTCTTTATAATACATAGATGTTAGAAGAGAATTGATTGACTGTTTCTTTAGGCATAGAAATTTGGAAAGAACAAGTTGCAACTCAAATTCATAGATTGTTCTGGGTAGGAAAAAAATGCATTTTAAAATGTCTTTAAGCTTCTCTATGGTCAATCCAGTCATTTAGGGCCACATGCAGCTGAGTTTCAATTAATTTTAGATATAAATTTTGTTGTTATGTAGGTAGGACCTGTCAGATTAACTCTGAATGTGAAAATGCAACATTTGTGCTTTCTGTTTCTGGGTTTTCTTCTGCCCTTTTGTGCAACATTGGTAAAATGGGTTCCTTCTTTCTTGTCTCAGTTTCCCCATTTACACAGTACGTTCAGATTCACAAATGAAAAAGGTGACAAAGAAGCTAAATTTGATTGATAATGTCAGCCTGGGGAGAATATTCTTAAATTTCAAGCTTCTGTTTTTAGAAATTTCTTTGTGGAACAATGTTGTTCTGATCATTCGGAGTTAATGGAACTTTAAGTGGTGACAGAGTCCTGCTGGTAGGATCTCTCGCCCAAGCTGGAGCATGGTATAGCCCCTCACATCCAATGTCTGTCAGATGCCAACCAAAAGATTCAGCATTGGCAGGTGGCAATGTGCTATATAATTGGCATTGGAAATCAGTCTGATTTGAGACAGCATTGAAGTGTCTTACTTGTTGGAAGAGGAGAAGCTGATGAGAAATGGAGAGGTGGTTTTGCACAGTTAGCTGAAGTTTGATCAACCCAGTGAGTGCAGAATGCACACCCAAGTTTGAGGTGAAGCAGAGCTGAGAACAACCAGGGAGAAGCCCAGATTATAAGAACCTCAGGTGAGAGCACAGTCTGAATATGTAGTTATTTGCCTTTGCTGAAAAGGCAAGGTTTGGGAAAGAAGTGGTATCTTGTCTTGCATCTGTGCTACAGCTGGAAAAAATGAACATCAACCAGCCATTATTATTCCTTCCTAGTGTATGTGCCAAGGACTCCTTTTTAGCATGTGTAAAGATGTAAATAAAAGAAATATCCCCCAGTCAGTATTAAAGAGGAACCCAAAACAAACACAAGTGAAAGCTTATATATGGTAAACATTTCCTGCACATCAACTGATCCACCACAGTCTTACCTGCATGTTTTTAGCTCCTAAAAAATGTGAAGTAATTCATGTTGGCTTAGCCCTCTGCTCTGAATGAAAGGAATTAGCTAATTCCAGTTACCTAGAACTTTAGAGCACGTGTACAGACAGTTACCATGAATCAGAGGTCATACAATAACATCTTTATATGTGAACATCCCAAGTTTATATGAACTGATCCTACTCAGTCATAATGAGAGAGGGCAAGTTGCCTTTGGCTCTGCAGCCACAGAAACATTAGTGCTGTTTGCTGCTTCTGCGTCTTTTTGGGTCAGTGTAGTGTTTGCTTTTTTTCTGGTTCTTCATATAATCTTTCAGAACACACACATTTCTCTTGTGAGATTTACCTGGCCTGGAGTGAAGAGAGAAGCTTAACAACATGGGTCCCTTTTATTTATAAGAGCATTCCTTTCATGATCTCTGCCTGTCACAGACGTAAAGATTAAATACAGCTCTACTTGTTGTACATATTTCTCTCGCATGTCCCAGTGATTCCGGACCCTGTGTATACTTAGAAAACAGGTTTTCCAACAGCCTGAACATTGTAGCATTTCATTCACTAGTATCTGTCACATCTTTATGGCTACAAAAATAGTCCTAATCTGACAATTAAGATTTACTTACATTCTATGCTCTGAATTATTTAGGATGATGACTTTTTAGTTTTTTTAATGATGAAATCAAGTAAAGGGACATTAATTGTTACAGTAATAGTACATCATATTTACTGTGCTGTGCATCTGTTTCTGAACAACAAATGAATATGTTTTCCTAAACTGGTTTAGCATTACCTTGTGTGTTCTTTTAACCAACCCCCACCCCCTCAGCCTCTCTGTTTGGTCCTATAGGATCTCTTTCTTCATCCTTACCGCTCCTTGACATAGCTGACCATTACTACAGCAGAGGCATTTGCAGTGTTTTCCATTGGCCACTCTGCAGCTTTTCTTTTTTCACTGCTTTCTGCTCTTCAGGCAAGGAAGGTGTCACCTGACTGTGGTCCACTGGTCTCAAATTGGCCTAAGAAGAAAAGAGCCTCTCTTCTTCCCCAGCACCAACCCTTCAGGTGTGAGGGCAGAGCTGGCTGTGCAGAGGAAGTGGCTTGCCTCTTTTATGAGATTTCCAGTTACTGCAGTGTTAACTCAGACCCATTTCCTAGGCACGGGGCAGCAACTTGCTGCTCAGTTTTAAAAATCCAACAAGTAGCTTGCATCCATGCCTGTCTGCCTTGCTGTATGGCAGAGGGAGAGGAAAGGGTGAGGTGCAGAGAGCTCGGTGGTTCTTGATGTTAACGAGAAACCAATGTGATCTCCTGTGAGTGTTCTTCAATAAGTGATGAATGGGACATGTAAGCACAAGAACACATCTTCTTGTTACCCATGTGTACCTTTCCTGGTATCAGATGTCTGTATTACTACTCCTTCCGTTGTAACCTGGGACTGTGATTGTGAACTGAATGTTCTTTATCTATTTAATAGTCTTATATAATTGAGTGTCTGGAAAAGTAGAGTACCCTGGTCAAGAAACATCATTCTCCAGTAATCCTGAACTGCTGGGGTACATTTGGAGGTTTGAATTTATATTACATTTTTGTTTTGCTTAAAGAATCATAGCAGTGCTTTGGGTGCTGTTCTGAATCTGCAGGAGGGTAGGCAGAGAGTGCCAGTTTAGGTACTGTATGAAATAGTGTGCAGAGGATAAGATCTTTCTGATCAAATGCTTTCTGACAGAAAGTAAGCACCCACTGGTTGTTAGTACTTTTGAGGGTTCCTGTGTACAGCATAGGAAACCACTTGCAGAGTGGCTAAAATCTCTTGCCTCTACTAATATTTCCACAGAGCTTTCTATGGCACCAAAACCCACAACTATCTAGTCTGGAGCTGGAAAGTTCTCTAGATGATCTTTGTCCCCTTGAAGTATTTTGTTCTGATTTTCAAATGCCACATAAAAAATTAACTGATTAGCAAATAAATACCCATCCCACCCCCCAAAAATATATATGTGTGTATTATCAGTAACCCTAACCCAAGTTCTGTCTTTGTTAGAAGTGTGCTCACTTTGTAAAAGCTAACTTTTGAGACAAAGAGAGTGGGTATTAGGCAAAAGAGAGCTGTTGAATTGGCTGACTGTTTTTTTTTACCTATGCAGCACATAATTTTAACAAAAACTTTAAACGTCCCCACCCCCCCCCACCCCGTTCAAATATATGACAAAGATGTGGTACTGCAGAACTGTTCTGGGTTTCACAAGTGATTTACTGGACACCTAGTTAAGAGGAATTACCTCATGGTCAGCTTGCCATTTTCTTACTGTAAGTGTTACTGTAAAAGGCTAATTTGCTGCACTCTTGCTTTTCTTGGCCACCACTGCAGTATGCCTTCGGCCAGCAAGTTTAATCTGTAAGTAGATGTGATTTAACCCTTATGGTTTGTTTTCTGCTTGGCTGTCAGCTGGTGGCAAAGGGCCAAATACTAACAACCATAATGGCTGAGCAGCTGGGTCTGCATACATAACATCTTAAAAATTATGTACATACTGGCCCTTTCACTGCAGTATGTTGATCTCTCCCTATTTGACTGGTGTGGTGGCAGAAGCAAGATTAGCATCCTCAGGGAATAGCCAGGGCTGAGGTTTTCTCCTTTGCAGGACAAAAAATTTTACTTTAATGTTGCTGAATAGGGCAACCACTGCAGTAAATGTTCTCTCTAATTCATAAATAGTTGAGCACGTTTTTTCTTTAACTATAAAAGTTTGAAAGGGTTTCTTTCTTCTGGTTATTGCTGTCATCTATTATTTTTCCTTTAAGAAATGGTAGACTTCTCAAACTCATCTATGTCCTGGACAAGCGGGGACTAAATTCTGCCTGCTGGACTCCTGTAGACAATTATCAAGGAGGAGGAAGACAAATCTGCATTTGAGGTAGAATTTAGCCATCATAAAATCAGTAATGAACAGGAGAGAGGACTGTTTGCTAACACATGAAAATTTAAAATGTTGTATATATATGTATATATAAAATATATATATAATTGTATATAAATGTATATAATAATACTAGAAGTTTGTTGTTGAGTTGGTAGAAATAGAATGAAATTTGAAGTAGTGAGATTACTTGTTGCCTGCACAGCTTTCCATATGCAAGAAAAGAAATCCTTTATGTTTCATTTTATTTTAGGCAAGCAAGTGGTTTTGCTGTCAGCACCACTTGTAGCAGTATAATGAAACTGAATCATTTTAAACAAACCCTCAAATACTCTTTACTTTGTGTTAGGATTATGCAACGGAGAGAGAGAGAATAGTAACTTCTTAACAAAAAAGAAGCAATATGTGACATTTTGTCTGTCAGCACTGGTGAAGTGGAATACACAAGCTTATTTAAAATTATTATTGAGTTTTACTTCAAATAATGATATAATAATAAAGGAAAAAGAAATGGCTTGGAATATAATGAATCCAAGTCATCCACAGCAAAGGGTATTATAGAATCAGTAAGGAAGAATATATGCAAGCAGCCTGTGACGAATAACATATCTTGATATGGGATTCCTATAAATTATTCTTGATATTGTGGAAGTGAACACTGAGGAATAATCCCACCAAGACTGGTAAGCATATGACATTACTCACATGTAAATTGGAAAGGTCCTGTATGGAGATGTGTAGTAGTTTTCCAGTAGTGAAGGATTAATGTGGCTAAATTTAAGCAGCATGGAGGAATTTTGAAAAAAACACTCAGTGTTAGAACTTCTGCTGACCTAAATGAGAGAAAAGCTTGGACAACATTGAAGACTTTAGAAAATCCTACTGGTTTCTGTGTACCTCTTCTCAAATACTTAACTGCATGCTAAATCAGCCCTTCCAATTTTAAAAATTATTAATGACTCAACAGGCCAGACTGAAAATGCTTCAAAATCTGTGGAAAGTATCCTGATGATTTCAGAAAGCTTTGGATCAGCTTCAGAATTCATTTTGTTTTGGAAAAACTTGGACATTTCATGGGAAAATAGTTGGGCAAAGGGGCATTACAACTGGATGTGTTGATTGCTACCAGTTACACTTTTTACCTTTGGAGCATCCAGAGTAGAGTTCATATTGCTCTGAAATTTAAAATAATAGTAGACATTTTTCTGAGATGTAGGTACAGATTAGATTCAGCATTTTTTCACTCCACACTGTCTTTATGATTTGTTTCACTACTGCTGATGTTATTGGGGGACATGCAATCTTAGAGAGACATTCCTTCAGGTAGCCAGATATTATTGAGGCTGAACTAGAAGTTAGCTTCAGGAAATTTATTTTATGGGTCACTGTGTTTTAATTCAGTGCTACACATCTGGCTATAACTTGATTTCTCTTCCTGCTTCTTTTGGATGTTATTATGCTCGATTGCAATGTAGACAGGGAGAGGAAGGACTAAGCAAAAAGCACTTCCTTGAAGTGTGCAGTAATGCAGCGTGCAGCAACCACCTGCTCTGCCTGATGAGTCCCAGGCTTGCTCTTGGCCTCATGGGATGTTTCCAAAATAATACAAAAACACTTGTTATTCTTGGGTTTGCTACCTATGAAATTTGATAATGAGCTGGAAAGGATCCAGTTTCAATTAATCCAACAGGTAAACGATGAAGCTACTTAGGTGAACTTTGCAAAATGTTGTGGATAGAACCAGGGACTGCCAAAACCTCTCCCCACTCCAATCTCTACAGACAAAGAACCAGCTTCTGTAGCAGTGCCTTCTAAAAGGCTTGGTGCCTCCATGGCTCACACACCAAGGACAGATGCTTAATATTGACTAGATGCATTTGTTTTCATTGCAATTACATTACTGTGTGTTCATGCAACTTCCCCAAAAGAGAGACATTTTCCTTGTGTTGTGTTTAAATATTTTCCAATTAGTAATCTCATAATACTCTTGACAAAAGGAAATAATTTCATAGCAGAATAGACACATCCTAGAGATATCATGTCTTACATGAGGACTGGTTCTTCACTAGTACCACAGTGGAATTCAGTTTTGCTAACAAAGCAGAACGTGCCCACGATATTAATGTAGTGTGATTGGCCACTCTATGAGGGAATAATGCATAGGCATGCACTAACAAGGTTTCCACTGAGCTTTGCTCAACCTTTTAAAGGAAGACAGGGCTGTTGTTTAGGGGTTCGGTCCTGGCCCTTCCGAAGGCATGAGGATTATATTGTCTCTTTGAGGTGTATAACAATGAGAGCACTACCTTTTCCTGACAGGCCCTGTGCTATGCCTCTGCTAGAAAACAGAGCTCAGAGGTCTACCAAAAAGCCCACTGTGCCTGGAAATATCAGACAATGAAAACCTGAATTAATAGAATCTGACACAGTTTTACTGTAGCAGCATGTTTTTTCTTGCTTAAATATATTTTTTCTTCTCTCATCAACAGATTACTTGGTGCTCTTTTCAGAAACAGAAAAGTTGCAAAACCAAACCAAAAGCCCTAAAGATATTGGGTTAAGGATTTTTCACACCCCCTTTTTAAATGAAAAAAAAAAAAAAAAAAGAGATACAACACTAAACGTCAGACAGTCTGAAGCACTGCTGGCAGAGTTAAGGAAGTGATTCTCTGACAAAAGAAGCCAGGTTGTCTTTGACTATCCATTTGAACATGCAGACCTGGTTGCAAGCCCAAACTAGAATTCTTGTCCCAGTTTTGGGAGTGTTTGGATTCTGCTTTTTGGGTTGATCTCCTGTTGGGTGCATGAATTAGTAACAAAATTTATACCTACATCTGTCTTGCCACACAAAATACCTGGGTTGCTTGAAACTAGAGTTTTGATCTTGGATTGCAAAGTATCTCACTTGTACATAGTAGATAGTGGTTGGGTTTCTTATTCCAGAAATATATTTGCCCCAGCTGAATGCTCTGTTGCTGGGCTTGAGACTTCCATTTTGAGATGCAGGCCCAGGCAAAGGGGATTTACTCAATTCTCAGTGCTCAGCCAGTACTGTCTGAGGTGAAACTCCAAATCCTCTGACATCCAGTGATGTTGTGCTGTTGGCTTCGGTCTGGCTACGTTTTTTCCTGTCTCATATTCTTGTGCTGCCCAAATAGCTGCTCATCTGGAAAGGGAGGAGGCAAAGGCTCCCTTTCATGTTTTGGATTCTGTGTGTTTCTAAGGTGTGTTCTCAGCCTGGATTAAGTGAGTTATGAACTGTTGTACAACACCGAATGTCTGTGACACCGTGTATGGAGGATCTGTCCTCTGATCTCCTCTTTTCCATTTTCAGCAACCCCCTGCAAACCGAGTCTGGAAGCCAAGCAACATCCACCAGTCAGACCAGACAGGGAAACCTGTAGCAATAGCAGTAGTAGAGCAATTATGGTAAGCCTTTAACTAGCTACGGAGTGAACATTTTACATTCCTAAATCTGCCATAATGCAAAATAATCTGTTTATATTAGGAAAGACATTGCATTGTGCTCACTCATCGCTTCCCAGGCTTGTCTGCACAGGGCTAGGTTTCCATAACTCATAATAGGAAAACACACAACTGCCAAAACCTTGGGAGTCTTGCTTTTTTTAATATTACCCCAGTTGCACTTTCTTCATAGCCAAAGGGTCTGTTATTGCTCCTATAATGAAGAGACGTAGTGAGATACTATGGGGCTTGGTGTTCACCCCACAGGCCACAGAATCCCCTCTCTGCTGCTGGAGTCTTCCCAATTGACACATCTGACCTTGAAGCTGTTTTCCTCAGCAGCACTTGGTAGAGTCCAGACATTCTGGCCTCATAGATAACCCTAGCCCTGCTTTGCAACCATTTTGTCTACAGCTTATAAGCAACTTTTGTTGATGTCCGTTGCTGTCTAAGAGGCCTCCAAGTCAGAAATTCCTCTGCTTTTCTCCCAGCCCTGCTTGAGTGAGACTAGCCTAGTAGGCTACCATTCCATCTGATGGATGCCATAAGCAGGTCAGTTTTAATAATCTCAATAAACTCATCTTCAAATTAAATTTAGCAATAACATTTCACTGATGAAGTACTTACAGGGTTCCAAGCACAGTACAGGAATTCAGTGGGGCTTTGTAACCATGGGCTTGCCTCTAACTACAATTATAAATGGATGAATTCTTATGTGGTCAAAGGGAGTTGGATTGTGCTCTAAATAAGATGCCAAGTTTTAAGAGCTTTTAGAAATCATATTTAGATCAGAAGAAGGCTTAAGAAGCTAGATGTTTGGATGAACCACATGATTTCAATAAAACCCAAACCACCTCATAATTTTTTTCCTTTTGTTTTTCTAATATAACAAATGCATTTCTTGCTGTCTTCTATATGAAGCAGGGTAATAAATGCATGAACAGCTTTAAGCATGTGACTAACTTCACTGAAGGGTTAAATTTTTGCGCACTGTTAAGTTCTCTGTATGCAATTGCCATTCTGGAGCCCAATCCCACATTCCTGAGCAGCCAAATTTCCCTGGAAGTCAGTGGGAAGTTTTCAGGTGCATAGCAATGGACTACAAAGCAGAGAGTTTCTTGAGAAACAGGGGACCCAGCATTTTCAAACTAAAACCTAGTCACCTTAAAAGCAACCTCTGTGCTCTCTCTCAGCTAGAAGCATTGAAAGAAAACCTCCGTTTGTATTTATCCTCTAACACTGAGTGAAGCATTGCGTGCCCATCAAAGAAAACACTTAAAAAAAAAATAAATCCCTAAACATGAAACGTTTAAATCTTCTTGCACTTTCCCTTCAGTGAGGGGCATTTGTCTTAACAAATGCAGTTAGACAATTATCACAGGTTGTTGCAAGTAGCATTTATTTGGGAGAAAAGCATAGTTCTTATATTTCTGTATTTCCTCCTGTGATTCCCAGTTTCAGCTCTTCCCCCAACCTCATTTGGGCAGGGTGCCTGTGAGCAGCACTGAATACAAAGAAAGGAAGCAGCCCAAGTGTAAGTTTCCTTTGCCTTATGCCCCATATTATTCCTTATTTGTTGTGCTAATTCAGCAGCGTAATTCCCAAATACAGCCTCCTTGAATTGTTTTGATGAGAACTGCTAACTCAGTGCAGACTATTGTAATGAGCTCCACAGCCTAGAGTCAGAACTTTATGGTGCGAAGGCTCCATGTACTAGCTGTTTAATAAAATAGCCGATTATTAAAGTCCCACTACTATAAAAAAAAATAATTTCTGTGTTGTGATTATTATTTTTTTTTTTTCCTCAAGCCATAAACCAGCCTGTGCAGAGTGTGCAAGTTAACCAGGCCACTCTTGTCCTTTGTCCTTGCTGCCTTTTGGTGATGATGTGGTAGTGCCCTCTAGTGAAAAATCTTAACAAGTATTTTATAGAGCACAATGCAGGACTTTGTTCCAGTTTCTGACGATTCTTTCTTTTGGACTCTATTTTGGGAGAAAATTGATTTATGTCTAAATATTTCCAAAGCTAACAGCTAGTGAAGGCATTACAGTCCAAAAAATAATACCTGTTTCCATACTTTTCAGAATCAGTGGGTGTTTTCTCACCTTTCAACTATTGTATTAACTAATGAGCCGTGGTTAAACATTGCAAAGAAGCAGAATTTTTATTTTTGCTCTTATGCGTTACTTGTGCCAGCAGGGTTTTGCATGGCTGAAGCCTTACAAAGTCAGTAGTTGGAGGCTTCATCCAGTTCCCAGGGAATGTAGTACCCAAACTCTCATTAGACTTCCATGGGAGCAGGATTGGATTCATTGAATAGTCATATGGAATTAAAAGATAAACAGTCAGCCTGAAATGTTACTGAAACTTTTATCTTCCTCTGCTCAGGAAAGAGGACATTCAGAAATATTCAGAAAAGAAAAAGAAAAAGAAAGAAAAAGAAGAGAAATATGTATTAATTGTAGAATATTTCAGGAAGTGCACAAAATACGTACATCTTTGTTGTTGTTCAGGAATATTTTCTCTGTGTGTCCTCCTACACACGTTTTACTGACTCCTTGTGACCATAATGATAACATATTAGAATGTGACCAAACTGGTGACCCACTGCGTTCAGACATTGGCTTGCTTTTTGGCATTTTTCTGTAGCAATGAAATCAGTGAAGTATAGTTTACCTACAATATACAGGGCTTTTTGTGCATGCTGTAGTACATACTATTAATATGGCATATTTTTTCCATGTATTCTGTAATGTGAGTAGATCTACCACTGTTAATCCTGTAGTTTGTGATCAGAGTACTCCTGCTGTTACTGTTACTTATATTGAAATAGCACTAAGAAGTCTTACTCAGAGCCAGATGTGCTTGGTGCTGTACAAATATGGAAAAAAAAAAAAAGGCGCAGAGACTATAAAGTCAGTCTCTGTCATGAATATTTTGTTTAATTTAAATATCAAACCTCCTGTGCCATAAACAAACAAAAAAGCATCCTGTTAACTGATACATTAAAGAGGTCAGATCCTGTATTTCTTCTGTGATGGGGAGGGGGGCAAAAGGGGAAGTGATGCTATTGACCTATATAAGTGCTATTCAAAGTGAGCAAAAGTTAGCCTAAGAAAAGCTGAAATGTTCTGCGTGATCCTCTTCACATGGAAAGGTCAGGAGGTGGGGAGAGAAAATCAGGAGAAAAAGATGTGATTAAAATGAGGTTTTATTTTTGTTTCAGGTTAGGGGAGTGGGAGCTGATTGAACATTTTAGACATGAGAGCAGAGTAAGAGATGTATCCCTCAGTGCCAGGGTTATCCATGTAACCCAAAGACCCTTTTTATTTAAAAAGCTATTGCTTGTGATCTTTTCCAAAGAGGGAATCAATAAATGTCCACCAAAGTCACTCTTTTGGTCAAAATGATAAATGAACATCGAAGTACTATAAATTGGTAGCAACCAGTGTAGTGATCCTGGAATTCAGCAAGAAAACCAATAAGAGCAAAGCAATACTGATGTCTTACTGACTCTGCAGTTGTTGCTGACATTCTTAGAAATGATCCAAATATTTGGCATGGACTTCAAAAAAATGTTAATTGTTTTTCATTGCTTTCCGCCCCCTCATTGGAACTAAATTTAAAAATACCCAAAGTCCTTTGGTTCTTCATCAATATCTGTAGTTTGTATCTCCCGTGAGCCATCAACACAATCACCTGCTGCCACCAAATCCAGCAAAGGCAGGGCAAGGCACATCATTTTCATGTGCACCACTACCCAGTGTAATAATTAGAAACTTTTTGTGTTTCCTGGGGGTTGCAATACCTTAACTAACTTCTGTTAAGAACATGCTAATTTTCATACTGAAGATGTAGACCCCAAAATTATGTAAGTTGCTCTTTATTCCTTTACTCTTTCAACTTTTTAAAAAGCAATCTGTATTTCCAGCTAGGCTTTCATTTAAAATAACCCTCTCATTCAAAACCTCACCTGTAACTTTATCCCAGTGGTAACTCTTACCTGCCATACTAGCCCTAGGCCCTTGTAGCACTTGACATCATCTTTTGGACAGGTTACAGAGCCTATTGAGGCAGTTGTTAGAAGCAGATTTACTCTGCAACGTGGAGCCAACCACAGAAGAAAATTAGTGCATTTATCTGTCAGCATTAGGCTAGATTATCAATCCAGAGCACTAGTCACAGGATCTAGTTTTCCTTTCTCTGGGGAAGTGAAATTGATATAGTGGTAGGCAGTAAAGGTGTCAATTATAAACAGGACATTAGCATGAGAAAGTAGGCAAATGGCTAGTTTTAGGCAACAGTCCTTTTTCAATTTTAAGTATAGGATTGAAAAGTAGGTTCTTCTTCCTCATAAATAGATTTTCTAAAAAGAAGTGAAAACTCCTTCCTGCAAACCTATTAGCTTTGTTTTCCCTTCAAAGAAAATGGTTATTTCTGGAAAAAAATACCCCACAATTGTGGTAGTGAATTTGAAGATTCTGCAAAGACCACAAAGTATTACCAATCTGTAAGGTTTGAACCAGCAAACCCCTGTATGACACTGAGCAAATAATTTGCATACATTATTTACTGTGAAAATTAGCTTATTCTCCTGGTCACACTGTCCATGGGCAGACTGCAACTTTTTCAACCTGTAAAACTGCAGTAGCACCCAAACATCCCCAGCTCAAATCACTGCCCTGTTTGTTAGATGCTCAACAAATGCTTTTCCTGGAATAGTCCCTCCATCACACATTCACGCAGGTGCCAAACACTGTTGGTTGCTTCTGAATTCTCTGGGTGGCTTGTAAAGGCTTTGGTCTGAGGAAGAGGAGCCTGCCCTTGGAAATTGCTGTGTATTAGGTTTTTTGCCATACCTGCAAAGGTATTCTATAACAAGCCCAACCAATCCATTGCTATTCCCATTATCCACCCACACATAAACATGCCTCATGAAAAAATAAGACAGTTGCTCCCTGCAATTACATTCCATTGTATGTGGATGAGTATGAACTGCATGAGCTTGGATTTTATGTAAACAAGTAGTGAATAGTAATCCTTTGTCCCTAAAAACGGTTCCCAAACCCGTGTAGGGCTTTGGGCCATCATATATAGGACACATTTTGTTTCATTTTGTTGTGAGTCCTGGCAGAGTGGCTGCAGACAAGTGCCACTAGTCAGCAGCGCTTTCAAATGCAGCAGGTTGTCTTGAGTTGATGGTGCTGGAAGAGTCGGCTGGTGTCAGAGGCACAGGCAAGTGTGCTCTGTTGCCTCCCGTGCTTCGGAGTAACCTCTCCTGAGTGCAAAGTTCTTGAGCAGAAACAGATTTTGTCTCAGACAGGCAGGGTGGTGGTGGAAGTTTTGCTGTTCTCCTGATATAAAGGAAGCAGCCCCCTCCCCTGGCAGGATTTGTAAACAAGGCTGGTTTTTTTCAAAATATATTTTAAAAAAAATAAAAATCCAAAGAAGCTGAAAAAAATGAAGATGTTTTAGAGTATGATGCTGGGTGCTGAATTCCCATGGAATTTCAAAGGGAGCTGAGGCCTTTGCTCCCTTTGTCCTTTTCATGTAATTTTATAGGAAAGCTAAAATGTGCCCATATATTTCTAGGTCTCTTCAGTTTATAAAGGCTTGTTTTGATTGTTGGTACTATAGTTCTGAGTAAAATGTGAAACTCAAGAAATATGACTTAATTTCAACAGCAAATATGTTTTGGGAACGCCTTTTCCACCGCTGGCTTAAGTACTTAAGGACTTTCCTGTACAGAATATATATCAGCCCTTGTCCAAGCTGGTTTAACATATTTGCCACACAGAAGCGCCTGAGAGTGAGGCTTAAATTCACCTCCCAAGAATGCCTGGGACACCTAAACCTGGTAACTTGCTATTAATAGAAAGCAGGACCACATGCATGCTTAAATTTCTGCTATAATTGTGCATGAAAAATGATTGATCCTAGTTTTGCATTTTTTACTACTGATATGAGTAGGGTTGTTTGCACCAGTTAACATTAGTCAAATGTAACAGGGTGGCAGGGCCAGGCCTCAGCCTCTGTAGGTCTCTGGAAAGATGTTTCTCTTTAAATCTGTGTTTTCCTCAAATGATGCCATAAGAATGTATTTTCATGGCCCATTTTCCTACCATACTCCTGATGACGAAAAGGACAGAACGCAAGTGTGTTTTTTGTGGGGAACGCTTGCTCTGCACAGTGTAGCAGTGGTGTGGCACGTGCTGCCCACGTTCCCGGTGCATGGGCCATTGCCCGCTCACCACCTGCTTTCTGCCTTCCCAGCAATTGAATTGGAAACTGCGGTTAAATCACCTCTGGTCCAAATTCAGACCTTTCCACCCTTTTGCTGTATGCAAATATTTTTCACGAGCTGATCATTCTTTTCCTTCTCCCCTAGCAGGGAAATTGGGCTGTGATGTGTGAACAAATACGGGTCAATGCTGTTCTGTCTGTAGCTATAATTTCTGGTTTGTGGGTCTGTTTGGAGGCACATGTGCCCTAGAATTATTGATGCTGAAGAGTTAGTGGGAAGACTGAATTGCCTCAACATCTGAGGCTGATTCCTTGGCCTGCAACAACTGGTGAGAGCAAAAAGCTGCGGATCAGAGAGGAGGAAGGGAGGAAGCACTTTTGGCATGGGAACAGGGATGCTGCCTACAGCAGAAGCAGGGCAGGAAGCTTGAGGGACTGGAAACAGCAAATTTCATTTCCTTCAAGCTGGGGTGCTTGTGCTAAATTGCAGAAGAGCATGTAAGTTATGTTTCACTATATTCAGACTCCAGACGGGCAGCTGTGTGCATGCAGGCAGGCAGTGAACAGAGGGCCTCCATTCCTGGGCAGGCAGTTCAAGCCAGGCTGTGGAGGACAGACAGGTCAGCCGGCCATGTATGAGTGCACCCATGGGACGCCTTGGCCCTCTGAGAATGTCCCGCTTCAGTGGAGGTTTCCTGTGCCTCATTGTTATGTTCTTGTTAAGAAGGCTCCCCCAATTTAGATACATGTCCCTACAGATGCAGCCTGTTGATGCTGGAAAATAGCCTGAGGCAAACCATGGATCTTTACCTGTCTGTGCTATAACTTCTTATTTCTATGGGAAATTCCCTATCTGTTAGGCTACTCCTGAGCTCAGGAGTCATGTACATGTTTGGGCAGAGGTAGAGATTCAAACTTTTACTTTCAGGGCCTTAGGAAATCTTCTGGACATCAGCAGACACTGACAGCTTCTGGAAGACCTCTTAATGTTCCTTTCTGTGCAAGAGGAGTAGCATTTTGTATTACCAGGCTTCATAGTTCTTCAATTGGGAAGGGTGGTGCTTTGAAGGAAAGGGTTGTCTCTGCTTTTAAAGTTAGCAAAGGCAAATTAATGTGATGCAAGACTTTGACAGGTAAAAGACTACAAAGCTGGTAAAGGGTATCAAGATCCCTGCCTGTTGCCTAATACTGCTGCAGTAAAACCTAAGGACAAACTGTCTTGATAAGGCACAATGGACCCTCTCTCCATGGAGCTGTCTGAGACAGGGAAATGCTTCCATGTTGTTGCCCAAGGTTTTTTACATGGCTTGCTTTTGTTTTGCATGTAAGAAAGAAAATCCTATGGAAACAGCTTAAGAAGAATCAGTGCACAAATCTTAGTTTCCCTCCCTCACTTGGTGAATCTTCCCAGTGTCTTTTGCTGTCCCAGCAACAAAATGATGGCTGGAAAGCAAAGCAAGGCACCTGAGAGCTTTACCTCATCAACAAGCTGCCAGCAGAGTTGGTCCAAATTCTTCATATAAAGTTACTGCATTTTCATTGTTCTACATTGTTTTTCACAGGTAACTAACATTTGGCAACATCGCTAGATAGGGAGCTAAGCCAGAGTGGCTTTGCTCCATCTTTTCCCCAGCGAGCAACTCGGGATAACTGCTGAAATCAAGGGCCTGGGGAATTCTCTCTGTTCTACAGAACTGCAATGCAATGAGTCACTGCTGTCCAGTGATCTGTGTCCCTCAGTCTCTTAAAATTCTAGAAGTATTCCTTGATTTGTTTTTACTTGTTTTTCTTCATCAGGCAGTGAAAAGCAAGCTAGATCTGTACCACGAATAGATTCGGGGAATTCTCATCCAAGTCGGCAAATTCTTTGACCACTCCCTCTTAAATGAAGCTATTTCTGTTAGAAAAGACTACGTGTGTGAGTAAGCCTTGCCCAAATGTAATACCAGCATTCATAATTTCAATCTATAAATTTGAGAACCAAAAATTTCACATATTCCATCTGCTGAAGTGCTGCCTGGAGTTTCTGGGTAGTTAGAAAATCAAGCTGAAAAACTTAATCAGAAGTTCTCTGTTGAATGCAAAGTGTAAATTTAAGAAATTGTAATATGATTGCAAAGGCCAGATCTGATGACCTAGAATTTGAAGACATGAATAATTACTGAGAACAGTAATTGACATAAGAGGTAGGCAGAACTCCAAGATACTGAAGCATCTTTGCTGAAGATGCTGCAGGGTTCTGTTTTACCCACTGGCAGTCCACTTGTGGTTTCAGTTTTCTCACAACCCTCTGCTGCTTGAGTTTTGCAGACCTGATTGCTAAAGCTAATTAAAAACTAGTTGAGGGAGTTAGCAAAAGTGTCCTTGTTCACTAGGTATGGAGGGGCAGCAGGCTACCAAACTGTTGAAAAATTTCTTTTTTTATCCAACTTTCAAGTTGGGCAAAACATCAAATAATGCATCTTTAGTAACGTATTTCTTTCTCCCTGTCTCTGAATTTGAATTTTGCACTGCAGGCATAGTAGGACAGCTCTTTTGTCTGCAGGTGCAGTGGAGGAAGGGGAGAAATGTGACATTGCAGAGGAGCCCTGAGGGATGATAACAGTAGGAGATATCATCTGTCCCTCCATCCTGAAGCAAGGAATCCTCCACTCTGAATTGACATACAGGTGGTTGTGCTAATGATAGAGGCATGGCGTAAGATGGTTTTGCTGTATAATATTACATACCAAATGCTTATAGAGCTATAAATAGGAGAATGTTTAGTCACAGCAGTGAATGGCTAAAATGTCCATAGTTTTCCTAGTTTTTGCAAAGCTGGTAGCCTCGGTCTGCTGATTAATTTTGATATATTTTACTAAGGGATCCTATAAGAATTATATCAGAGGCAAATGTTGTGAGAGAGCTGATTACGGTAAAGATAAGAGCAAATTCAAGGAGGAAGGAAGGAAACTGCTTCTTCTACTTGCTGAATATTTTTTTTTCCGCTATTTTTCTTTAGTATAGACGACAGGCAATCATTTACATGAATGTCTCCATTATAGACCAAAATAACAGTGCAGTTTTCATTAACAAAAAGACTACCTTTTCCTTCTTCGTTTGTGTTGTCAAGATACTTTAGCTGAAACATACAGTGATTTCCAACAGTTACCCTAGTTGTCACACTGAGAGTGAAATAATGGCTGATATAAGGAAGATTATTTCTCCGCAATAAAATTACCTTTCACAACATATTTCTATCTAAGTGGAAATGATAGAAAATCATAGATTCTATTTTCCAGTTGAGAGAGAGAGAAAGATGAAAATGAAATCAACAGGATTTCCTTCCAGTCACACAAATAGAGAATGCAGGCAAGTTTAAGATGCTGCCAAAAATCCAGTGGGAGCATCTTCCCAGACCTGTTTTTATTAATTGAGCCAGTTGATTGAGACAAGTGGAATTGTGTGAAATGTTTTCTTCACACAGTGTAAAACGTGGAGGTTAATTAACTGGGATCCCAATCCTGCTGCCTCTGCTGTCAGCAACACGACTCATGTGGATATCATTAAGAGCCAAGACTGAGCTTTTACTCAGGTTTATTAAGGAGTTTATGAAATTTTTTGATGAATCTCTAGCCAGATTTGACAGAAATGGGGTCAGTTTAAGGTTTTCTGTAGAAACTGTGATGTTCCCAGAAATGTATGATTTCAGTCATAGTCCTGGTGAAACTTGGCTTCTCTGTGCATGGAGTTGAATTTGAATGGAGTTCAGGGCATCTGAAACCATGTGAATCAAAAGAAAAAATGCTCATGTGATCCCTGCTGAAGTGTAACTGCCAAATTAAGACTGCCTATAAAAATGAGTCTCTAAAGAAAAAGTGAATGTAGGTTATATTTATAAATATGATTGCATCTTCTGTCATCAGGCAGGCATCCAGCAAACCAGTGGATAGTGACTTGGGTAATACGTTGGATAATTGTAAATGTAAATAAGTAAAAGGAATGTATCGGTGACTTCCCATTTGCCTCCAAGTGAGGGTAGAATCAGGCCTTCAGGAGTGCTCATACAGGCCAAGGCAATAAACTTCGTGACTTTTCTTTTATTCAGAAAATAAAAACAACCAAACAATGCTTTCTGGACATGCTCCCCACCCCCACCCCACCCCCGAGATTTTAGCCCCCCCGAGATCTATTTTTAGGCCTCTCTTTTCTGCCAGTGTTGCTCCTGAGCTGTTGTTCCCCTGACTTGGGGATGGTGAAGCAGCTGGCAACGAATTGCAGCTAGTTTAGAAACGCACACAAACATGCTTGTCTACAAAGAGATTTTAGTTCTCATAGTGTTAACTGCCCCTTCCCTGCACTCCTCTCCCCCCCACCCCTCCACCCCCGCCTGCCACAAGCACGACCCAGATCACATTAGAGTCCCAGAGCACAGGGAACAGTTCTCATCTATCCGTCACCAAGGAGGCAGACAGGACCGGGAAACAACAAGTCATTTGTACCTGATGAGGAGGACACTCCTGGGAAACAAACAGATGAGCCACCACATGAATCTGAGCTATTCTCCGAGGTAAACAGAACTGCATGAGAAACACACAAATTATCAGGGGCATCATGCTTAACTCCCTCCCTTCAAGCTCTAGGCTGACTGTGGGCCTGAAACTCTAGATTGTCCCAATATCTGATTGCGAGAAAGTTAACCCTCTAAAAGCATCAGGGGAGGGGGAGAAAATCCCAGACCACAGGCTTCTGGAGTGGTGGTGTTCATCGCTGCAGCCCTTGCTCATGTTCAGTTGTCTGTGCCACCATAAGTTGTCTTGGGAGGCAGCTCTGAGGGCACAGGCTGCAGGAGCAGCCCAGGGCTTGCAGCATGGTTTGTAGGGGGTACAGCTTTTCCCTTTGGGGCCATTTCTGGTGAGATTTATTTCAAGATTGAGCGAACTTTTGCTGCTGTAACACTCTAATGTTAATGAGTCATATTAAATGGTGGGGTCCCTTGCTAAAAACAAAGCGTTTGTAGTAGGGTGCCATCACTGTAAACTGGGATAGTGATGATACAACTGCAGAGCAGTGGTTGTACACAAATGGTTGCACGTGTATGGCACATCTTGCTCTGCCTGATCCAGTGCGTTTGAGGGACTGCCTCCAGCTCCCTTTTTGTAAATGTTATTTCCTTCTGGTTGAAGAGAATCGTATAAACTGATTTTGTAGCAGGCCTAAGCTTTTTAGCAAGGTATATGGGACGGCTTGCAGGAAGGGAATCCAAGTCATCATTGCAGCCTGACACTGTCTTTGAGATACCATTGCACTGGGCAGCCAGAGGCTGTGTAAGGCTTTGTGATATATCCACATGGATAATATAATAATTTATCCCCATTTTATGACAAGTAATTGAAGTGGAGAGAGAGATGGTGATTTGTCCGAAGTCATATAAAGATCCTGTGTAGAAGTGAGGAATTAAACCCAGAGTTTTGAATCCTAGTCCAACCCTTTTAATCACAAGGTCGTTCTTCCATTCTGCTAGGTAGCAAAACAAGAGTTTTATTTTGGTGCTTAATATTTAAAAAGAGATGGCTGTGAATCCCAACCAGAAAGGGAAATAAATGAAGTGGTTAAAATAAATTGGAGAAAGGAAAGTTATCCCACTGGAGCTGAGTTCAGAAGTCTGGCAAGAAGAGAGGTCTTGTGATTAAGTGTGACTTTGAATGTAGGTCACTTTGGAGAGCCAGGTGATTTCTGAACACAACACTTAGCAAAAGTCCCTCTGCTTTTGGTGGATTTAGAGTAGTATAACTCAGAGGAGATAAAGGCTATAATTTTGACATTTTCTTTCTTATTTTTTCTCCAGTGACAAGTATTGTTCCACTCCTTTTTTTTCTCTCTCTTCCCCTTTTCCTTGTTCTTCCATTTTGAAAGTGATTATCCTCTGTTGTGAACTGATTACTGATAGCAAGTGATGCTCTTTGAGTAATATGTTAGAAATATCTTTTCACACTAGTGAATTATAAGATGGGAGGATTGTAGTATGTTGTCACTGTACCTTAACAATTTCACTTATGAAGTGCCAGTGAATGCTCCATATTATTTCTGATTTTTCTCTAAAGAGGGGCACAATATAGAAACATACAGTTCCATTCAGAAATGCAATACTATATGCTGAAGAATTTGAAAATGCTGATTCAAGAGCTAAAAATTACATTGAAGAGAGATCAGCAATTTTGCACTATGATACCAACCCACGATGTCTCTGAGAACATGAACTGAATAAGAACAATTTGTCTGGACAGGTAGAGAGCCACGTACAGCCAGTTCCCTCTTGGAATCTCCAGGTGTGACTCCACTGCCTTCATTAGAGTTGATTCATGAATGCCAGGGGAAAATTTGGCTTTTACTATACAAAGGACTGTATTCGTGACTTTAATGTTCTCTGTGAAGTGTGTTGTTAAGCTTCTCTTTTTTTACATACTGTGTTGCTGAGTCGTTTATACTTATCTCCCTGACATATGAAAGTATCTTATAATTAATTTTTATGAAAGCATTTTCCACCAGTTCTTTCCTTATTCTTAGGAGCAAACTCTTGAATATAACCCATGAATGTCACCTACTTATGATCAATGTTACTTTACTCCAGGCCAGTGAATGCCATTTTGTGTACAGGGCAGCAACTGTAAATTACCTTTCTTCATATTGGAAGTATTAGCATTTTGATAAACAGAAGCACATACTGGTTCATTATCAGATTGAAATGAATGAAAGAGGGTTATTTATATGTCCTTTCTTTCTAGATTTGAGAAAATGGAGATAGAAGACAGAAGAGCAGTTCCTCTGTAGCTTAGGATGTTATCACAGCCACAGGGAATAAGGAATCACAGTCAAAATGACAGTGGAACAGTTGTTTTAGACAAAGACTTAACCCCATACAAAAACCAGTTGCATAAAGTTCTCCATTCTTGCATCATCGAGAACAAATGCTCCAGAACTGGCTTCTCTTAATCCCATGCTCCTATGTTTTAAAACCTGTTTCTGCTGGTCTTTTCTGGGTATTCAGTGCACCTCCTTGTCATGCTATTCTGGTCTTGGTGCACTTAACGGCATGGTCCATTTCCATGGATTTTACTTTACAAATCATGGTTTGGTAAACATGTTCTCACCGAATTGGAGGTGTGTTTCTAATAGGATGAGTATTAGTCAGTACGCACATGATGGAAACTCCACACAATAGAAGAAAAGGCTAGTTTGTTTAGTCCTCTTTCAGATTGTGCATCTCTCTAATGCCACCTTTCCTGTCTGAGTCAGGGTATTGTCTCTTTTGCCTGTAAACTGTAGGGTCAAGTTGAGGTAAAACTCTGATGGGATGTGAAAGAGGGCAGTTCAGCTATCTGATGGGAACTTTTGTGTACAGTATCATTTAGAGGTCATGTTTTTCACCCCATCAGATTTTCATAGGTTGCTTCATTAAAAATTGAGATTCAGCCACATTACAAAACAGAGTGGCAGGCTGCTTGAAACTTCTATCAATAATGTATCAGCTCATCTATTCTGATTTCTTCCAAATACTCCCTTTGTTATTTTTAGCACAAAAGAAAGTGCATCTAAAAACCAAGCTCTGTAAACGGAGAGAAAACTTCACTCATTGCCATGCTTAGCAAAACAGTGTCAAACATGAAGCAACCTTTTGCTTACATAGAGCTTTTCAGCTAAAGGGGGAAGGTTTCCATTCCATGAATGCTTGTTTTTGTACCAGCCAAGATGAGCAATTTTTCAAAGCCCTCATTAACCAACAAGAGACATAGCTGTATTCAAGGATTCCTCCAAAGCGCTAGTCATGTCAGTAACATGACTAACACTTTCTTGGTGTTAGCTTATGCATGAAGTGCTGAGTACTGGTCATGCTCACTGTGCTTGAGAAATTGCCAGGAGACAGTGTTCTTTAGAAGGCATGGTAATCCCCTGGGCTGCTTAAAGTACATGTAGAAATACTTTCCTGTTTTACCATTTCATTTCAGCCGGCTTAGAGGCAGGCCTGACACACAATTTCTTCTTGCTGCTTTCAGGGTAATTTGCTCTGCAGAGAAAGCAAAGGCTGTAAGGCCTGCCTTAAGCAAGGTTGTTTAAGTGCAAGCCATTGAGTATGACTGCAAGGACAGATGGAGGTCCAGGAGAATTCAGGAGAGGAAGAACGATCCAGTGCTTAAAGCATGGCTGTGGGTCTCCAAGGTGGAGTGCTGCCTATACTGTGGCAGATTTTGTGTAACCCTGGACTTTTCACTTGGCTTTGTGACTGTAATGTGGGATAATAGTGTTTCCTCCCTTCCACGTCCTGCTCCCTGCAATCTAAAGACCTGAATGGAAACAGGCAGAGGAGAAAGCACTCTTTTCTTATGGATTTTATCTGAGACATCTCTGCTGCAGTGCATGTTGGTGAACCTGTGCATACAACAGCGATTTCTCTGTTCTACGGTCTGTATCACTTGACATTTGTCCCTCTTTGAGAAGGTTTTCTTCAGTGCTGGCTAGTGTGAGGAGATGTAAATTTCTTTCCTTGCAAACTGTACCAGGTCCTTTCAATCTCTATCTAATGTGACTTTCTGCAGACGGAGAGCTCTTAATCTTGATTTGTTGCAAAAGTCGGGACAGATTTAGGAAAGAGAAAATTCTTGCCCAAAGAAAAAACAGCAACCTCCACTAAATCCTGGGGGTGAAATGGGAACCATCTTATATACCAAATAGCAAGTAACAATAAGAACTGTGAAGCTGTCATTTTTTAGAATTAATTGTTCTAGCAACCCATTTTTGAAAATACCCAACCTAGGGAAGGTATTTATACCCCAGCTTTAGGCACCTCTCTCAGCTGGCTAAGTTAGTCAGTCACTTTATATCTCCTTTGCAGTCAGAAAAGAGAAGTTTCTGTTTGAATCTATGCAGCAGGACTTCAGTTTCTTGATTTATTCTGTGGAGAAGCCTGTGATTATAAAGGGATAACTGAGATTGTCTGACTGAATTATGGGCTTTAGATCAGGTGACGTGCTCTACTGCTAGTGTTTCTGCAAGTTCATTAGGTAACTCAATGTGCTAGAATTTCATAGGTATTTGCTAAGTCCTGTTTTGAACCTTCCTGTGAAATGCCTTTTTCATGATGTGATAGCTCAGAAGACTTCATGTGGGAGATGTCTTTTAGTCAGTTGTTCATTTCTTGCTGAAATACTTGTCTTTATAGCCATTGTTTTTACTTAATGTCTAGTGTCACAACCAGAGGAGGGAGGAAAAAGGACCAAGTGGGCCATGGAGACTGAACATCTCCATCTCTTGAGCTCCATTCTCTAATAATGGCTGAAGGGTCAAACAGGCAGAAAAACTTGTATTGCTGTTGCCTGTGATGTGCATGATCTCTGTTGTTTTGCCTTATGTATAAGGTCAGCTCTTTCTACAAACAGTGCGTGAACTACAGACATATCTGATAAAACTACATGGTGCTACCTGTTCTTCAGCATTGACTTCTGCATGATTGGTATTAGTTGCTTGGATGTTTTGAGGAAAAACTGTGATTTTTCTGTCGGGGAGTTCTTCAGAAATGAACATAGTGAGTAAACTCAGTACTAACACCAATAAACGACTTTGCACCTGTGGATAGAACACATACACGTAGCTTGTGGTGAGACTACGACAAGAGATGATTCACCATGTAATATGTTCCTTTGCTAATAGGTCTCACATGTATCTCATCTCACCAGTCAGAAATAAAGCACCTATATTTATGTCCAGAGTAAATGCTTGTAGTCCTGCTTTTTCTTTCATTGCAAGAATATGTGCCTCACCTCATCTGGCTTTTTTCATCTGCATTACTATTGTCTGACTTCTTACTTCTTCTGCATGAGGTGTTTCTGAGGCTGTATGCAACCAGTTAGGGAACCCCAACATGCACCTTCAAAGATTTTTTTTTTGAAGAGGAGGTGCCTGGCACTTCTGAACCTGGTTCAGAGATCAGGCAGATGGGAGTCAGGTGAACTCTCAAAGGCTGGGTAAGGCAACCGCATGTATCCTTTGATTAATTCTTTGCTGTTTTCCTTGTCTGTCTCTATTTTCAGTTGGGTTTCCTGTCCTGCTCCTGAGCCACATAGTTTTCTTCCGTATTTGTTCTGCCTCTCTTTTTTGTTTCTACTCACTGCTTGACATTGGTATCAGAAGGCTATTTGTGATATATAACCTTGCAACTCTAATTTTGGAAGGTTTATTGTGTTAATATCATCTTAAAATTCTAACAAGTAAGTTGGTAAAATAAACATGAGAGAAGCACATTTTAACTTTTTTAAAGGAAACAGAACTGTTTTGCAAATGTTTTTAAAGATGTTCTTCAAATGAAGTTCTTCTATAGGGAGATGTGCATGAGCTATTATATTACACCATTAGGAGCTTAGGTATTTGAGTAGGTGTTCTGAAAGTGAAATTGTCTGTAGGGTTACATCTATTTTGCACTGTTAGTCTAAGTGTGTCAGAGAACCAAGGTGTTTAGGGAGAGGTAACACTTTTGATCAGACCAGGTAAAGTAATTGGGAAAAGGGAGATAATTCCAGACACATAAGACCTGCACACAGTCAGAATGACTGCCTTAAATCACTCTCCAGTCTCAAATACATTATCATTAGAATAACAATATCAATGATGATAAATAACCATATCTTCAATTCTGAAGAGCTGGACAAACCGAAAGGAAGCTGACAGCTCATTAGTGCCGTATAGGTCAGTACAGGTGCACAAAAGAGCAGAGAAAAGAACATGAACTTACTTTATAAATTTTAGATGTTTCATCACAAGATTGAGTTAGATACTTGGTTTTAGTATGTTATGTCAATCTCTAGTTAAGTGTGGGGACATTATTTGCACTATCATGTGCAGTTTAAACAGCAGTAAATTGCATCTTGATGCTCTGGAGAATTTAAAGACTGAACTACAACTAGCGTGGGAGTGCAGTGGGACAAAAAGCAGTGTGAAGATGAACAAGGCTCTTATAAATTGTGTGGTCATGAGGAGTTTCTTACTGCTACTTTATGGAAAGCGTTTACTTAGTTTTCCTAGTCCACAGGAAGAAGTTTCCAACTTCACTTGGGATCCCAGAGAGAAAAATGTGCACTTGCACTTCTCTATCATCAAAAAACATGCCACCTAACAAGTTCACTTTTCTTAAATAAACAACAAATGCTTCTTTCCTTCAAAGAGGGATTAATAATTTAATTTACAAATTTCTCCCAGCAAAACCAACATCAAACACGATGTTTTTCTGCATTGAGCCTGACAGCTTTGCAAATGAGCTTCAAAAGCCATTCAGGAGCACTGTGAATACAGATCCTGCAGACGAATCAACAGTTTGTTCCTAATGAAATAAATGCTTATCAGCACATTAATCAATCTAATCACAGGGAGAAATCACTCACTAAAGAAGCAGTTCTGTAACTTCATTTGGCTGCCTTGTGTCTGGCTGGTGCATGCCTTTGTTATAGCTTCACAGCTATCCATGCAATATTTGAGTTAGTTAATCAAGGAAATCAATGTGAAAATTGGATATGATTGGTTTCCCAAGGAAGAGGCAATAGAATAACTCTACAGATCTAGTCTTCTGGAGTACTGGTTTTTTACCCTTCCCCCAGGGAAATGTTACAGAGGGTGGGAGAGATGAGTCTTCTGAAATTTGCAGAGGTGTGGTTCTCCCTCTCAGCTTTGACATTTGTGCAGGCAAGAATTGTCCTCAGTGCCTCCTTCAAACATCAGCCTTGGGCCACACAGGGAAGGCTGTGAGCAGTTTGTGATGTTTATTCACAGAAGTCTTAGTAAGCGTATAGTGTATCTAACTCTGGAGTGATTACTTGCAAGATTGGGCAAACCTAATGTATAACACCTATGGTTTGACAACTCAATATGTTTTCTTCATGTCAGCATAGGAGAGGTGTGCTCCTCCTTTTCGGATTGTTATCTGCTTAGTAATGACTCGCTGTGATACTGCCAGCTAGGATATGAAGCTGCCCAGATCTTCACAGGGAGCTCAGTGTGATCTCAAAAATGAACCTTTGGTGATGTTCAGAAAGTTCAGTTAACTTTTAAAAAAATTATTTTGCTCTTCCCTGCATGGAAAGTCAGCTGTACTTCAGTGTATGTGAAGTGGAATTCTCCTTTAGTTCTAGTGCCTGGGGGTCTTTTTGAAGTAGTAGGGTCTGAGCTCTCACCAGCTTATGTCTCTGAGATGCTGGGTAGTCTCAGTGTGCAGTACAGTGAGGGCTGTGAAGTGCTCAGAGGCTGTGGGTCTGTTATAGCCTGTCTGAGACAACATTTCTGCGACAGCGAGCTGGTTGTAGGAGGGGGCTGTCCTCTGGAAAAGAGTTGAGGACGAGATCCACAAAGTCAGTCATTGAAGGTCAGTGAAACCCAGTCAGGTCACAGCTACTTTCCTCCCTGACAATCTGGGTGACTGTATGGATGAGTACTTATTTCACCAGAACAGCAGAAAACTTTAGTACATTTTATATTTCTACTGCTGTATTTATTAAAAACATGCAGCGTAATAATCAAACACAAATGGTGGTAGAAAAATGTCTGCGGTAAAACGAGTGGTCTGTGAAGTTGGTGGCCCTTTTGCCGCTTTTCTTGAACATTCCTTCTCTCCATCAGAGCAATCACCTCTTGGAAATTGCATCAGTTTACTTCAAGTCAGTTTAAGTAAAATAATGCAGCTTTTGTGGATATACAGTCTTACATCATGTTTAACGTTAACAACATGATTTCTGCCAGTCTACTAGGGTGATGTGGGCCTACAGTACCAAATCTGGCAGAATTAATGTAGATCCAAGTGTTGTTCCCACAAGCTGCTTTTGAACAAATTTGACATCGCAAAAGGATTTAGATTATGTGGAATTTTTGATCTGATTATAAAATAAACTTTTCTGTCTCTACAGAAATAAATTCAAATGATGCCAATCAGTATGAAATTGATAGTGCATGGAGTATGTGCTTGTAGCAGCAGTTTCAGAACATTGCTGTACTCCTGGTGGTCAAAATGGGCTGACAGAAATTGGTTGGGTACGTCACCAGTTCAGATGTGTGTTCTGATGTATTTGGTGGAAGGAAGTACATATCTCCATAGGCAGCTGCAGATACATGGGACATCTGTACACTGGTACTTGTAAATGTCCCATCTGACCACTTGCACAGTATTATGGTGTTCAACAGATGTAACTTGATAATAGCCTCAGCCATCACATGAACATATAATTTAAAACCAGCAGTAGATGCAAATGCAGACATGGTATTTAAGACGATATATCAGTTCATGATTCAGCAAGACATGTAGTTAACTAGATGACTCTGTACAGTGATAGTTCTACTGACCTCAGATTCACTTCTTCAGGGCAGCAGGACTGTTAACTGTCACATGCTTAGAGTCTTTGTGAATTAAGACTTTCATTTAAAGAAGAGTTGGGATGTTGAAGATGATGCTACAAAAGATAAGAAATTTATTTGTAAGTTGTTCCTGGCTTTCCCTGCTCTGGAGCATAATTTCAATTATTATTGTAATTTATTCTTTTTAATTCAGGGGGAAAAAAACTTCTCAGCCATTCCTCCAACACAGTAATGAAAATTATGAATAATTATTAAAAAATAAGTGAGGAG
>JAVJGI010000003.1:19771741-19852980 GCA_035590275.1 Ibycter americanus | reverse complement strand
TTTTTTTTTTTTACTGTTTCACTATATTGGAAGGACATACTGTAAAGATACTGAAATTCAAGGAGGGAAGTTATTTTGTTTCTGATTCTGGCTGAAAACTGAAAATGTAGTTGCAGCCAGTAATATTATTTGCTACAGAAAAAAAACTTAAGGAATCAGATACTGTATTTGTAAAATGGCAATAATAAGTATGTGCTTTCATGACAATCCTTCTGTACAGAAGTCTGTCAAGGGTGACCCTACAGAGACAATTAAAAAATGTCTTTTCAGATTGGGCATCACAAATGTATTTGAGATATATAGAAGGAAGTGGCAGTAGTGGATCATAGCCAACACTCCTGGTGCTAGGTGCAGAAATGGTTGCAGCAAAAGTGACAATATTTCATCCATACAGAGACACCTGGTTACTGAGGCACCTCTGATGCGCTGTAGGATTGTTGAATTATTAAGAAGTGGCAGATGAAACAAGTGGTCTTCTGTGATTTGCATCAATTTGTCTGTTAACATAACAGTGTGTTGATAAGAACAGTAAATAAGTACAGAAATTTTGACTTTCCGTATTGTGCCCCAGCTTCAATTACCAAGGAGTAACTTGGATAAAGTGTTTATTCTACAGTGGGAAACAGTCCAGATCCATCATAGCTTTGCATGCTGTGTAGGGACTGTCTACTGAATCAACACAGAGAGTCACTAAATGGTTAAATGTTTAATCTATGCAAATGAAATTAACTGGACAAACCCCAAGGAGATTCAGTCTAAACAATTCTCCTGAGCATAAATCCTAGGGTGATAGATTTTAGAAAAATATGTAGTGTAATCAAAAAAGTGCAGAGAAGAAAAGCTGTTTTCTATTTGTACTCACAAATGGCGTGACAGTCAACCACATCAATAAAACTGTACAGGTCTAATTTGGAGAAAGCTTTGCACTGCCTTTGCAAATATACATGAGTGTCCCTTTTACAGTTTGCAGCCTACCAAGAAAGATAGACAAGTAACTGTGTCTTCACTCTCTGTTCACATCTGACTGACACCATGTTACAAGTCCATGATGAAGTGAGGATGGACAGAGCAGTGGTAGAATGGTCCTTCCCTACCAACTCACAGGGACTGAGGATTACAACCTACAGTAAAAGGAAATAGTAGGAAAATCTGCCATGAAACAACAGATCTGTATGGAAGTCTTGTTCTTAAACTTCTCTCTCTGAGGAGAAACTTTAGGAAATCCGCTGCAAGTCCAGAAAGGGGCTATAATACAGACGTTTGATTTTGTCTCCCCTTTTTGGGTTGCCATCTGCTTTATCACTTACAGAATGTTAACATTCTTTAAAAATGGGCAGATGGACCTCATTCAAGTTCTGACAGTAACTCTTTGTTATTGGTACAAATAGCTGCAGAGGTATTTAATTACCATTAGTAGTCATCAGTTTGCTGCGAGCTGGTGACATTCAGAATAGTGAGCAGGCTGCATTCTTTGTGTCCAGTGAGTTCATAGAAAGTTAAACCTACTTTTGACAACAGCCTCAAGCTTAGCTACCATTAACCCCTCTTCAGTTACTGGATGATGTGTTTGAACAGTATGAATGATTAATGAAGGTTAAATAGTCCAGTTTCTATCTTAAAACCTTTTGTTATTGGCAAAGGGCAGGGCAACTGGCAAGGTGAGCAGAAATTCAAGTGTTGGGTTTTCACCAAATAGTTCTTGGCAAATTTAAATTATTTTGAGATGATAAATTCAGAGAGAAATTAAGGGGTAGGGCCAAAGAATGTAATTCTTACAGGTTTGGCAAAACGAAACCAATCTTGCTTATGAAATCAAACTTCTCTCCTGATCTTTTTCTCAGCATACACTGCAAAGTATTGCAGTATGTTAAAATACCCAGCCCAGGAAAAGAGCAGTGTTTGGTTTTGGTCTTGTCCCTTTCTTAGAAGATACAAATAGAAGGAAGGAAAAGTCTTGGTAGCTGCTTTATTACCTACTTTATCCTAATTCCGGCTCAGAATTTGGCCATCTGCTGTTTTGCAGAGGTGAGATTCACTTTTGACACCATAATATTTGCTTGTGAACCCATGGTATGTTTGCCAGTTTTATGTGAGGAGATGATCCTAAGAAGCCTCAGGAATTACAGGGCAAAAATGGGTCCAGGCTTTAGCATTTTGCTTGACCTCAGACAGTCCAGGATTGCCTTTGTACCTGTGAATAAGAAGCCAAAGGCAGACACCAGGGGAAGACAAAGTGATTCAGACAATGCTCTGAGATTGAAACAGTGGTAGGCCCATTTTTTCTTCCTTCTTGCACATTATCATTGAGCAAAAAGCTAACGCAGGCCACTGACTTCTTTAATAAACACTCCTTGCTGACATCTTTGCAGCTTTATTTACTACTGGAGCTTTTCAGAGCAGTAACTGACTGGTCAGCAATTCCAATAAATCATAGGAAAGAAGTGTCCTGTTCATGCTTCTTGTCTGGAACAAGGAGGACTACAGAGAAAGACTGTCTGCAAAGAAGTTGCACTTCAGTGACCATAACAAAAATATGTCTGATCCACACATCTCACAGCAAAGGATGAGTTCTAATTGATTAGAAGTAACTATTCAGCCTTCAATAAAATGTCAACTGCCTTAAGAATTTCCTTTGTAATATAATGTAACGTACACAGTCTAAAGTATGGGATCTAAAAAACGTTAAAAGGATATCTGATGTCACTGTGACTACAGCCACAGTCCAATCTCATTTCAGTGACATCTCTTATCTATAGGAAAGAAGGCATATTATCCATAGGTGATTCACCATCAATTCTTGTCTCATTTTCTGTCTGGTATCACAGCTTCAAACAACTCACTAAATAAAATCACCAGTGACAAGACTGTTCTGGCATTGAAGGAAGACGATAGTTAATTGACCACTACCTTTGTAGAGACATCACTGAGATGGGTCACAAATGACCGCTGGGTTGCACTTATTAGGAGCACAGAGGACACATATTGATTCCATGCATCCCTGTAAACAGGAGAATATTATAATTGCTTACAAATGTGTTTTTAGTATCTCTGGTGTGTTTGGGAAACAATTTTGTGAAAACGTTTGTGTCACACATGTATGCCTTCCAGATACTGGGAGTAACAGCTGGACTTCTCTGAGTAATGCTTCTTGCATTGTTTCCTGTTCTCCAAAGCAATCCAGTGCATATCCCAGGTAGAGCACTAATTATTAGTTAGGAGAGTATTAGAACGGCACATCTGTGCCTGATGTGACTCCCATACTGCTGCTGATGCAGTGCATATAGGTCTAAGGTAACCTTTCTGCCTTAAATGTCCAACCCAGGGTATGTGCCTCAGAGTCCAATGGGACCTGAAGTAACTTTTACCAAAGTGGGGGCTGACATGCAGTTGTTCCACTTGACTTCTGGACATCTTCCTCTGCAGGTTGTTCTGCTTCATCGTGTAACTTTCGTGCTTCTTGTTTCCTAAGATACATGGTGTGTGTGAGCAGACACTATGGGTGAGAATGGCCCTGAGTTGGATAGGCACCAGGTCTAAGTAAGTAAGTCAGAGTGTTTAGATGCAAATAAGCACTCAAGTTTTCTGAACTCCTGATTTGTTAAATCCTACTCTTGAGCTGTTGTGTGTCCTGGTTTCAGCTGGGATGGAGTTAACTTTCTTCTTAGTAGCTAGTACAGTGCTGTGTTTTGGCTGTGATGTGAGAACAATGTTGGTAACTCACTTTTAGTTGTTGTTGGGTCATGTTTATACTAAGTCAAGGACTTTTGGGTTTCTTGGGCCCTGCCAGCCAGAGACTGGGAGGGAACACAGCCAGGACAGGTGACCTGAACCAGCCAAAGAGGTATCCATACAATGGGACATCATGCTTGGTACATAAACTTGGGGGGTTAGCTGGGGCAGGGGGGATCATTGCTTAGGGACTAGCTGGGCATCGGTCAGCAGGTGGTGAGAAGTTGTACTGTGCATCACTTGTTTTCCTTTCTTCCTTTTCCTTTGGACTTTATCCTTTATCCTTTCCATTATAACTATTATTATTATTGTTGTTGTGGTTATTGTTTTCCTTACCTTTTTATTCTGTTTAAATTATGAAATTGTTCTTATCTCAACCCTCGAGTTTTGCATTCCTTTCTGATTTTTGTCCCCACCCCTCCAGGTAGGGGGGAGTGAGCAAGCAGCTATGTGGTGCTTGGTTGGCGGCTGGGGTTAAACCATGACATTGTGGTAGAAGGTGTGTCAAAGTGCCAGGGCGTGCAATGGAGTGTGTGCAGATTACCTGCTGGTCACTTCAGAGGACGAGGGCTGGGGCTGGATTGAGGGAGGTATTTCCTAGCAGGTTTCTTTCTCCGTGGTGCTTCTTCAGGAGAACATATCTGAGATGCAGCATGGTGTGATAGGGAGAACCTGCTCTGGCATCCAGGGCCCTACAGAAACAGTGACTGTCTTGCTATACCCTGAGATATCACTGCTGTGAAATGCAGGTCAGTGTCACCATGAGCATAAAACATGGCAGGTCTGTTCATAATGGCATTCACGCCCCAAGATGTGCAACCTAACTTTTTGTAACCTAAAATAGGCCCTTCCATAGCAGTCCAGGGTAGACTTACTGGGCTTGTAAACAAACAGATTTTGGTAACAAAGTTGTGACCACTCGATGTGCAGCAAGCAGAGGAATCTACCTGAATTCAGCCTATGCGTGCCTAACTCTTCAGTGGTGGTCAGATGCTGAAGTCTCCTTGAGGTTACAGGATTAATGAAACATCAATAAACATCAATATGCCAGTCAGTTTCTACACTTTTCTTAACTGTCTTAACTCCTGTGAGGAGTAGGGAATTGGACTTGGCCCTTACGGGTCCCTTCCAACTCGAGATATTCTATGGTTCTGTTTTTCTCTTCTGTCACCTTTCTAGAGCTAGGGTGTTTTTGACAGCATGCTTTTCTAGATTTCTAGGCAGCCATTATTATTTCCTTTTCTGACACACACGCTGTTAATAGTTGAGCTGAGAATGTGAGTTACACCTTTAAAATAACTATTAAATCTAAAGCTTAATATGGTGGGCACCCGAAGCTGGTAACACTTGTATTTAACATTAATCATGTGACAGGCATAAGAAGATTAAGTGAAACAATTTGCAATTTAATATTTTGTAATTTATTAAGCCAGGAACTGTGCATATTCTGTGCACTTTTCTGAGTCACTGTTAAGCATCTTAGTACGTTGCCGTGAAGACTGTAAGAAATGTTCTCCTTACTATGTTTTGGAACACTTATTTATAAGCACGGTTTCCCAGGCAAGACCCTTGCAGCTTGATGGCAGTGTTTACATCCAACTTACCCAAAGATGGAAGCAGACCTACATCTGTTGCTTGCTCTACCTGAACAGCAAACAGAGCTAAGTAATTCTGGATAATTAAATCTGTGTGAATGCTGCAGCTGATTTTCTATAAAATTCTCATAGCTTTTTTTAGAGTAGCAGCTTACGTTGTGCGCATACCCCTTTAATTGTGGCAGGGATACTTATGAAAACATTTAAGTGAATATTAAAAAATATATACAGAAATGAATTTTGAAATGAAAAATGAAAGTATGAACATCCAAGCCTAAAAAATGGGTAGCTAAACTAGGGCATTGTAACACTTCCCATCCTGTTATGATTTACCTCTTCAATATCCTTGTAAGAGGTGCAGATAGGGAATGGAAGAATAGAGCATATCACCCTTCCAAGTTCACAAAATATGGTTTTGGCAGACTGCACCACGCAAGGAGGTACCTTCACCTCTGTATTTTCATACCTGTCTGGGAAATTTTTCAGAGTTACATGGTACGACCTGTAGGTCCAGGTTTAACAGCCAAGTCTTTCAAAGAGAAAATGATGCAAAAGTCTACCCAATAAATTGTTGGCTTAAAATTACTTGCCAAATCACCATTTTTTTTCTTTCTGCTAAGTCCAGTTAATTCAGTCCTATTGACATATATAAGAAAGAGAGATGGTTAGCAAATATTCAGAAATAGACATTCAGAGTCCTGTTTACTGTCCTTTCTGCCAAATTATGTCTGGCTTTTAGAAATAGAGTAAAATGTCTATAAGTTTGCAAAGACTAAATCTTATCCCATTATACAAAGTAGGTATTGAACTACCTAAAAATTTATTTATACGTACAGTGTATAATTCAAGGAATGATTAGGAGGGCTGAATCGCACTTCAGCAGCCATTTTTTGTGGGGAGTAGTAGAATTTTAATTAGCTTCATATTCATTACTCACCTGATACATAGTCTTTAATTGCATGTTCAGTGTATTTTGCTGTCACTGGAGCTCACTTCTATTAACTATAATCATTGAAGATTTTATGAAGCCTATCTATGGTATATGAATACCACAGCGCAAATGAATCACTCAGCTTTACAAAACTGTCATGATCATCTGCCAGTAGGTAAGTAGATTTTGTACTTGCACTGGGATGACAATTATGAAAGGTTGAAGAAGAAAGTGATTTATTTGACCACCAAGGAAAAGCCTCGTAATTGAATAGGTAAATTTTGCAAGCTTAAAGGAATTTACTCAATTTTTAAAGAAAAATGTGTTTAGTAAACCAGTTGTGCAAATTTCTTTAAAAAAAATCCTTTTATAATTTTTGATCATTAACAATACCCCATTTGATTAGTATAGAATACAAATGCCCATGACAACTGTGCTTTTCTGTCCATGCAGTTACACAGAAACTGTACATGCAAAAGTAAAATACATGATTTTATTTATGTTTTTTATTAAAATCTTAAGTGAAGGTGTTTGTCACTCCCATTTTCAGAGTATGAACTTCACCAGCAGCATTAGAGCCCACAGACTCCTGATTACTTTGGAGTACAAATTCATGACCATGAGAATTGATCCCTCCTACTGATGGGTTTCTGTTTCTGCTTTGTAAGTTTGTGTGACCTCCTCTTCCCCTGTACTCGTACCTTCTCTGTTTGGATTGTAAACTAAAAATGACAAGTCATATCACTGAAATTACTCACCTTTGCTGCATCCTGAGATCAGAAGCAGGATGTTTTACATGTGATTCTGAGAAGTTTGTGGTTGTATCTGGACAAAAGTCAGAGCAGTACCCACTTGGGTGTGGGTGCATCTCACTGGTGAGCTGCAAACTCTCCCATCTCTGACTATTTCACCTATAGAAAGATACCTGCTATTGAGGCACCTCTGAGGCAACCACCATAGGGTTGCTGAGGTGTTAGATGTGGCAGATGAAACAAGTGTCTTTCTCTGGTTTGCATAATTTTGTCCGTTAACATAACAGCGTGTCGATAAGAATGGTAAATACAATTACCCATGACAAACACCAGTATTGTACCCATAGAGTTCCATTCAAGTGTCTGTTCTTCATAAACTTTGTTCATCTTTTAGTAATGTAGGTAGTTCATACACAAGCATAAAATGATAAGTGAAAAATGAGTTATGTGGGGACTATGCGGGAAGTGCCGACCTTGCCTTTATTCAAACAAACTCCCAATAATAAGGATGTAACATTTGCCTAGAGCAGGCCTGAACCGGGATTAAGGATGGCAGCTGTGATTTTCACCTAAAAGTAATGTCACTAGATGCTTCTGTCATACAGAAATTATAATAAGGAAGTAATTGGCGTTTGCAGTATTAATCTTATTGGGGCAGGAATTCTTTCAGAGATCATGATTTTTCTTTAATTTCTCAATTGGCCATTAAAGAATTGTGAACTGGTACTGTATGTCATTCTCCCACTCAGAAAATGTCAATCAAATAGAAAGATTAAAATAAGTAAGTTCTGCTTATATGCCTACAAAAGAGAGAAGCAGATGGAAGAGTGATTTGGTCTGAAATTTTTTCTCTGCTGGTATGCTACCTGCAAAAACGAAGTAGAAAGTAATATCAGACAACAAGCTGTTCTCCAGTGCTCCTAAGTAAGTTGCATCAAAATTAGGAAAAAAATTCCAAAGGGAGTTGGTTTGGATCTGAAATTACTAAATTGAGTTTCAGGAGTTTGTAATAAATAGACACCTGATTAAGAAAAGTATATGACTGTTTTAGTGCTGGCCAAAAATTCCTTCAGGTGTTTAAAACTTTGTTGACTCTCAATTGAGAATGGCATTTAGATGAAATGATATGAATGAACGAAGCGGCTGCAATTCCAAAATATATTGATGCAAATTTTAGTTTAAACCCGAATCTGGCTTTGTATGCTAAGGTGACATCCCAGAAGGCATGACTCTACCACAGTGTCAAAGGGCCTTCACTTTGGTATTAACCTACCAATGAGAATGGAGAATCCATCAGTTTTCTCCTCTGACTTCTCCTGGAAGACCCTGTCATTATCTTTTCTCTTTTACCATTGCTGTATTAGAAACCTATCCCTGTTGAAATTAGTGGCACAATTGCCAATGAGCAAAGTTGGGACAGTGCAAGGATGTGAGGACGTTTGAATGACAAAGTTGCTATGATGGGATTGCACGTGCTACTAATAGTGTTTGGTAGACTCAGATTTGGATGCTACCACCAGGGCTTCCATTTGCTCAGGACTGCTTTGCTGATCACTCTTGCTCTCACCTCTCTGTCAATATGGCTGCCGACTTTTTGCATAAATGAACCATCAAGATATATTTCTGGAAAAAATATACCCCATCTCATAGTAAGTAAATGACAGTCAATCATCCTTGCAATGTTCCTAGATAATTAGCCACTAGGCCTGTCTAATTACTTCCATGAAACATGAGTTGTCTTTCTTAAATTTCTGAAATATGGTCTGGGAAGTCTCAAGTAACACAGTGATTAGCCACCGGCTGGTCACAGTGATGGTTAATAAAGTTTATTAGTTGTAGTTGAATGAGGGATGGTAAAATATGGATATACTCCTTACCTTCAAATTATTTATTAATTAATTTTTATTACTTCTTTCCACAGTAGTGATTAGCTTGTTTTAATAATATATCAATGTGATCACGTATACATGGAAAAAATATACTTGTTCATTTTGCGTGGGAGTGGGAATTCAAAACAGACAGGTCTGTAGCAAAAGGCACTAAATAGGGCTCAAAGAATTTTACAACTGCATGTTCTTTAAAGTTTGTATTTCGTGACTGAATCAACTTTTCTTGACACAATGGGCTTTCCTTTAAGAAAAGGGTCTAAGGCTTACATTTGGGTGAGTTTTCTCGGTTTATATTATCCAATCCTCAGCTGTGCCTGCTTTCTCTTGCTTTTTACACATCTGCCTTTTGCCAGTGTCCTATAGAACCTAAAGAAATTCAGAATTTCCATTCTGCAGGAAATTTCAAATTGTATCAGAAAGTTCACATTTCAAAACAATTGATCTCTGTTCTAATCTGAGGAGACTGTGTTGGGATGATAATATTTACAAAAATTGCCATGGTAGAAGACAGTCTGCTAATGAGGTCTGTGGAAGAGGAACAGGCCATGCAGCCTGTCCCTGGAGATCTGTTCGTGCCTTTGTGTGTAAGACCCAGCTGGGGTTTTTAGGACCCAATGGCAGGGTGCTCTGTAGTGATGTGGTGGCTCAGCTGGTTGTCTCCAGCTCCCAAGGTGTGGCACAGTTAATTCTCCTTGCATTTTAATGAAATAATTCTTCTGATTCCTTTGTTGAGGAAATATTTCCCTTGTGCTTGCATCTGGGACCTAAGAGTAGAAGGTGTCTTCTTTCCTGAACTTTTGCTATATCATATCAACTACATAGTCAGACTGCTTTGAGTTTGGCTTTGTTTCCCTTCTGCAGATTTCCATCTCATGACACAGCCTTATGGTTCTGTGCTCTATAGGAGCCTGCTCTGCCTTTTAAAGATTCTACAGAAGTATAGATCAATGACCATTTTGGTGAAATTACTACTTATGGCCAGTTCGGTCATGTTCTTCTGTTGGCTGTTACATTTAGGTGCTGATCTGGAATGTTAAATGTTTTGGCCACACATATATCTGCATGGTCAACAGTGGTATCGCAAAGAGAAAGGCAGAGGAAATAAGACTTTCATCAGCAAATAGAGAGCTTGCAAAAGGTTGTGTCCCTTCACAGCCTCTCAGTAAACTGCTTTTAAATGCACAGCTCTATGGAAAATTATGGAAAGCCAGTGGAAAATTACAAACAGTTATCCATTGCTCTACAAATACGCTTTACATACTTGAAGTGTGTTAATTGACTGGTTCTAAGACACCATTCTCTCGCTGTTGCTTAAAGTAGTTCTGATAATTCATTGTCAGCCTCTACTGCAGGATAAATCTTTGCTGGAGGACATTCTCAATTCTTCTTGGAAGTCAGGGAGGAATCTTACATCAGTGGGATTTTGTAACTTATTTCAGTGAAACAAACATTTTGGCCCATGTTTTTCCTTGATCTATTATAGCTGAAGAGGTTTGCATAAAAAGGACAAAAAGCCCTAGAAGAAATGGCAGATCTCTGTGGATGCTCTCCAACCTTCTCTTGTGCCCCTGGAGAATCACTCTTTATCGGTAAAGGCAGACCCTTGCAAGAATTGCACTTTTTTTGTAAAGAAACTGGCTCACCCTCCCTGAAATCAAGGAAATCAGTTAGTCAAAAGAATTAATGTTTGTATGCAGTGAATATGTTTAAACCCACTATGGCATTCAGCTCTAACTGTGTATTGGGATCAGGCCAAAAATACACCTTTCCCATGGCAGCTCCAGGAGGCAAAGAATGAATCAGGGCTGGATTTCTGCACAGGTAAAGTAGGTCACTGGCTATGTTAGATGGAAATTGAAGACAACAGATAACATATTTCATAAGAAGTAATTGTTATTCAGAGACAATAATTACTTTCCATTAAAGTTGGTAAGATGTTACAAGTCAGATTTTCTCGGTATCCTGTGGAGTTGAGGGGTTCACAGGGGAATGCATTATTCTGGGTTTTTAGAGAAAATAAGACAACATCTTGGACTTCGGTACAATGCCAAGTTATTAGGTTTTAGTATGGACCTGTTCTTTCCAAATCTAGGAGGTTTGAACCTATAGACCTGGTCAGTCCCTATTTTTAATCTGTAACAGTCTTGTAAGATGAACTGTCCAATATAAAATGTTGTTTCTATGTGCCATTTGTGTATATGCACAAATAAGAGGTGGTTTGGCTCTGTGACTGACATTGTTTAGTTTGAGCTTTGAATGCAATGATGTGGTAGTTAAATACAAAAGGACAACTTGTACTGATCTTTGGAGTGGGAGCATCACGATCCCAGCCATGCAGTTCTGTTTAACCATATATTAATTTCTGATATACTGGAAGAGACTGGAGAGCCATGTCCCTCCAGCTTTCTCTTTAACCCATCACTACTCACATCTTAGCTTAGAGCTGCGTTTAAGCAGAAGTGTGGCATTTGATTTAATCCCCTGGCACAGGCAGGTCAGGCACTCCCACTATGTTAAGTACTTAGCATTAGTGCTTAGTGTCAGGAAATTCCCCGATTCCCAGAGCCATGGATAGCACATTTAGATGTGTGAATATATTTATACATCACTGGAAAATAGGCATTTTTAAAGGAAGCATTTCAAATTGCACTTCACAGACTTTTTATTCATTTTTAGAATTATAAGTACAGAAGAAAAGCTCTTTGATTTTGCCCGGTAATGGGTCTGTGGGGCTAGGTAACCCTTGGATGAAAGAAGGCAAAATCGTCTGTCATTGGGGAAAACATAAAAGAAAGCCTCATAAATAAAACAGAATAGCTGTGATGCTCATCTGATAAAACGGTGAGGGTGGGCTGCTATTTTTAACAGAGAAATTAAAATACTAGTTATTTTGTGGTGTGAAATCCCTTTGTGTAAACTGTAGCACTCATACAGTGTACAGACTGAAGAAAACACTCTTTGGACTTCAAAGGTGAGAAGATCTCTGGATGCTCAGGTGATAGCTGACTCAGAAGCAAGTGGGAAAGTGCTGGACAAGTTGCTATTGCTTCCATTTCTGGTCTTCAAACTACTGTGTCTCAACGTTTCTGCTTCAGCAATAGCTGCATTGCTGCCTCACAACTGGCTAACCTCTACCTTGGGAGGTTCAGGCTTTCCCAACCCTCAGGCAAGTGAACTGTTCTTTATTCTCTCTTCTGTATTCTTGCTCCTGCAGTCAGCTGCTCTGGCTGTTCCTACCTCTCCCAGTTCAGGAGTCAGAGGTCTTTATAGGCTCATTTCTCTGATTTAGAAATTTGAAGATGGAACCACAAACTCAAGGTTATTCTGAGTATTTTGGAAGGTAAAAAAGATGATGCTTCTTACGGATTGCTGTCAGTGTGGTTTGGTGGCAAGGATACTGGTCTAGGAGTCAGGACTGGTAATAATCTCATCTCTGCTACTGTCCCTTGCGTTACTTAGATCAATTCACTTCATTTATCCTTTGTTTTCAGTTACCCACAGAGGTAATGCGAGATAACCTGCTTTTGTATTAGAAGCTCTGATACGTATGGATGCAAGCTATGAAAAAAACAGTGCTATTTTGTCAATGCAACCAGGAACTTTACACTTCTGAAGCACCTCATATCCAGAGAGTCACTGCTGAAAAAGGAAATGAAGAATGTTTTATCTATTATTGAAATAGCATAAATATTACTACCATACTTGAAATTATAAAGAATAATTAGAAATGCTTCCTAGCACTGAGCAGGAATTGGGCGAATGCACAGACGCCTCTGGAAATCAAATCCAGGCAGAAGGGAAAATACTCCCTTGTTGTACAGAAAGGAACTGATGTTCATATGTTTGGGAATTTACACAGATCCTCATTCAGTAAGGCACAGCGGCAGTAGCCACCTGCGGATACGGCTGGGGGCACACAAGAGAACGGGTATATCCTCTACATACCAGCTGTCCCTTGCAAGAACCAGTCTCCTCTTCACCCTTCTCTGAATGCCACAAGCTAGCTTTTTAGTTTAATGATCTTGAAAAAAAAAAAAAAAATTGGTTTATTTAAAAGAGAAAAACTTCCTGCAAATAATTAACTGCCAAAAATGACCACTTGGGAGTTTTATATTGATTTATTCCTCTCTCCAGCAAATGCTTCTGTATCTTCCACTTACTACATTATCACTTGTCTATTTTGCATATTGGGGTTATAAATTTGCCTTTTCAGCTGTCTTAGGCTATTTGTGTATCTCGATTGTTGATAAAAATATGACAAATTGTTCTTGGCAATGGGAGGGGAAGGGTTTTAATGATAAATGAGCTTTGCACTGCAAGCGTATATTCCACATGTCCTATGAATGCCATCTCCTGAAAACCTCATTGCATTCTGACAAAACATTTTTCTAGATTTAGCCTTAAATAAAAATTTAATAGCTGTATTAAATAGCAGAGGCTTCTTTTCCTCTTTCCTCTTTTTTTTGTGGCAGTTTTCCTCACCACTTTTCTTTCCTTAAGAGCTTTCTTTGACAACAGGACAGTGGCCCAGATTTCCCAAATCTTGGAAAGCCTGGAAGAGGTTAATTGGAGAAGTCAGGGTTGCAGTTGGATAGTTAGTGCAGCTGTATTCTCTCTGCTGCTTGTTAACATTTTCTCAGTGCCTCAAGGCCTCACAACTCAGTGTCACTGCTGTCGCCAGTGCCCTGGCTGTGAGTCCACTCTCCAGCCTTGCTGGCTCCTCGTTTCTATACGCTTCACTTTGCTGAGCCACTCTGAGCTGGCGTCATCCATCTAGTCACAGTTCTCCAAGTTTGCCATGTGCACTGACCCCATGCTGACCCTGAACCATGATACAAACTATGGGATTGTAATTAATCTCTAATTACCCACAATACCTCACTGGGTATTCAGCCTGCTGTTCAGTTGTATTCCTAACCAATTCAGTCATCAGTGGAGCATTGAAATTCAGTGCAACTCAGTGTTTAGAAACCAAGGGCTTCACTAATGTTGAGTGGCTGGGCTACTTAGAGGGCTGCATCCACCTTGCTTTGCTCAGGCAGAGCTCTTCATTCAGGCAGGCTCCAGCTCTAGTTCGAACAATTGACGGTGCAGTGCTCATGTTCATGTTTCACCATTCAAAAGACAACTGAGCAGGCTGCGTGACACCAGTTGTTTATCTCTATTAGTTCTTTCTTTCGCATCTAGCATGTTTCTCCTACCAGAGGTCAGGAGGAGACTGTCATTGAGTCTTAGCAGGTCTTGCTAGAATGCATCACTCCTGTTTTAAGTCATACTCCTGCTTCTGTCCAAGTGATGGGATCTAGGAAGGGCAATTGGAAACATGGCCTGAGGATGCTGAACTGAGACTGATGCTGGGATTGTGAAGTGGTGTTGCTCCTGATCCCCCGTTAAATCCAACCCTTAAGAGCAGAGATTTGGTTTGGGCATGACTATAAGGGCTGCTATGGACTGTAAGTTCAGTTTCACTCTGGTGATCTCACTGGGACAGGATCTTCCACTCCTTTTGTGTACAGCAAATGCAAAGCCATCATACTGCTGCACTCACATGCTAGATGGAGCACTCAAGAATCAAAGCATGGTGTAAAGAAAAGAGAAAAAAACTTTCCATCCCTGATTCCCATTACTTTAGCTGGCAAACTCTTCCCCAAATGTAGCTCTCCCACTGTCTTCACATCTCAGCTGGTTTTCCTTTCTCTCCCTTTCCATACTTGCACTTTTCCAGCTTTCCCCTGTCCTGAAGTGCCTCACTGGCCAGTTCCTCACGTCTTCTCACATACCCTCCCATTTTCCCTCCACCCCAAAATCCCTTCAAAGTTTCAGAAAGCCTTTCTTGGAAATGGGAGAAAATATTTTGATAGGATATGGTTTGAGTAGAACACGCATATTTATCAAAACATGGAGAAGTCCTAGTTCCAGTGACATGCTTGCCAAACCAGACCGAGATCCAGTGCAAACTGGTGTGGCTCCCCAGTAGCCAGCCAGCAACAGGTGCCAGCTCTGACATCCTGGGGCAGAGATGGACTTTCAGGACTGCTCTTGTTCCCTCTTGTGCAACTGGTCTCTCCTAGTTTCTGGTCTCCTCACTGGGTGGCAGACCTCTCCCTCAGCTCTTAGGGATTTCCTGGGCTGCCCTGGGCACCACCAAAGAGGACAGCCGGCTGCTGCATTTCACTGTGAAAACCAGAAATAAAAAATTGCCATAGAAAAAAAAATCAAACTGCTTTTTAGTGGAAAATTCCTAATTTTAAATGGAAAAACTAGTAAATGTATCAATCTGCATTTAAAACTACTTAGACTCATTCTTTCCAGTATTTGCACAGGGAAGCAATCTCAAAATCATACTGCCTTGCAAAGCCTCCTGATTTCCAGTCTAAAGTTATTAATATTTTACCTGGTTTGTACCTGATAAATACAATACATGTGCATTCCAAAATAAAATTTTAGATGTTCATCATGGGAAAACATAATTGGGTTAAAAAGCTTGTCATTTTTTATTTATTTACTGTGTAATACCAGCTCAGCCTGATACCTGACATTGGATCGTTAGTAAGTGTGTTTATGTGACAGCTCTTCCATGCTCAGTATCTAGCAGCCGTCTCAACAGTCTGATGTAACAGCTGCTGTGGTGACTGTTTTGCTGTTAAGCTGTCATGACATATGAAATGATCATGTTAAAACCTGCCTAACTTGTTTGAATATTATATATGGTAAACCTGTATATTACCAGCAATAACTTGAGCTCCTTGCCTTTGCTAGCTCTCACATGGGAGAAATGTGAGTACCAGAGAAATCTTTATACCAGACATGCACCATGTGTGCCACCTGAGTTGGTTTTAACTTGGGGGACTTATTCCTTAAGTGTTTAACAGAGCATTTGAAGGAAGGAGAACAGGTTTGTCAGTAATACCACAAAGCCTTGAGCTTGGTTGAGCTCCTGGGGCGAGATGCTGTCACCCAGTCAACAAGCCATTAGGCATGTAATTATGGCAACCAGTCATAAGACGATTCCAAATTAACACCTATTTTTCCCAGCAAACTTATATTCCCAATGTCTGAAACAAAATGGGTAATTAAGACATTGCCTCCATCTGCCTGTTGCATCCATCAGTTGTCTGTTGTCCTGTCCCCAACCCCCAGCTCTGAAAAATATCCTAGTGTACCTGTTGACACAGTTTGCCCAGTCTCCTCTTTTACTTACAGATCTTTCCTTGCCACACCAGCTGCTGGCAGCATTCCCATTGGCACGACATGGCAAATACTAATGAAAACATCTTGAAATTTTTCACTGAGCATCTTTTAGACTTTTTGTCTTTATTTGAAACTCTCTATGAAATCTTAGTATTTTTCCTTAAAGGCTGTTGGCCAGTAAAATTGTTGAACTAATAATAATAAAAAAAATAAAATTCTGCTTACATTTATTTTGGTAATTGATGAAATGAAATGGCTGCACCTGCAGTTGAGGTCCAAGGAACAGTCGTGTCCCAACAGTTTTATTTTGTATTTTTTTAGTGACCTTCAAATACCTTAATGTCAATTTTGGAAAATAGATTGGATTTACCTATAAGTAACGTGGATGCATGTTACGTAGAAATCCTGGCTGCATTTAGGGAATGTGTCTCTGTTTCCAAACCAAACCTTAAAAGAATGTGGGTAGCACTATTAAGTAATCCACCCATTTATAATGTACAAATAAATATTTATTTATTTCATTATTTAAAATGACAGCTGACTCAGTTTATGATACTAATGTGCTATAGATTCCAAAAGAAAGAATTAAGAAAAAACCATAACACCCAATGTTTTTCAGCACCTGGTAATTCAGGCATCTGATAAAAACTCAGGGACCTGTGATTCATATTTGGCCTGCTTTTGACCGCTGAACTTTGTAAAGTGATGAAATTTGAACAGCAGTATTTGCTTATTTATACAGTGGTTTTGAAAAGCCACATGAGATGCACTTAGCACCGCCTTTTTAAAAAAAATTGACTTTCTCTTTTCTATCTTTTTCTGTGTTAGAAATGAGCATAGAAGTGAGGTAAGTCTTAGCATCGAGGCTATGTTATGAGGTGATTGCCTGTAGGCATAAGAGCAGGTTTGTGGCTCTGTGGTGGTGTTCTGGTGTTATTGAGTAGATGCGAATTATTCCATTGATACACCTCAGACCTTGTTGTAAATCTGCTTATTTTGTAAGTTTCTCATGAACAGGTACAGTAGTAGGTGGTAGATTATTGCTGAGAAGCAATACCGTGAATTCTTTTGCTCTGTTTAAAAACAAAGCCTTGCTTCGGTTAAAGCCTCTCAAACACTTCATATTTTCCCCTCTAAATCACAAGCAGAGGCAGTTCCAGGTCTTATGTTTTTGGCTATCTTGTATCTCAGTTTTCTTAAATTCATTACTTAGGACCAATCTCTATTACTCATGATTATTTTCTAAAAGCTTCAATAACAGTTTGATAAACTACTTTGGAAAAGAAAGCAACAAACAGAATCCATTTAATTTCTGAAAAAATTACTTCCCCTGCCCCACCCCACCCTGTTGAGCCAGCTAGTGGTTATTTATGACGCCCAACAGAAACGTCAGCTCTTTGTCCAGAGGTACCAATTCCTTCTCTCAATGAACCCTTTTCTTCACCATAGTAAGTAATTCTCAATCTTGGAGACCAGTTGTCAAAATTGGCTCTCTAGATTTTAAGAAAATATGCTCTTGTTTTGGCAGCCATTCTCAAGTGCTCATGCACATGTTTAGAGTTTCTAAGCCTAGTAGTTGTCCTATTGGACTCAGGCTTTCCTGGTATTCAGCAGTGTTTTGGCAGGCAGGAGGAAGTGGAAAGTAATTTTTAGGACCATACACTGGTACTGCAACAGTCATTGATTTTTCAGTTGAGGGCTTGAAAAATGATCAGTCTTAGAAAGGTTTGTCTTTCCTGAAGTTGCAAGCAGGGGTGAGAGCTGGGAACGTGTGGACATGCTGGCCTGTTTATTTTGATTACTGTGGTGGTAACCGTGGTGGTGAACCTCAGACCTTCTAGGTTTTCCTCATATGCCTTGAGTTTAGAAAAGGATGTTGACCGCCCAGCAGAAAAAAACAACGGGAAATTTGTCCTGATTAAGAAAAAACAATTCTCCATGTTGTAATAAAGGTATATCACATTTCATGCAGCTGGTGGGGAAAAGGTTAAAACAAATCTGGAGGGAAAAGGGAAATACTCCAGCTGCCTGCAGACAGCAGGTATACAAAGCCTGGCCTCTCAAAAGAGAGGTGCTCTATTTAGGGGCTACAGATTTATAGCAAGAGCCTGAACAGCAGGGTTCGGTGTAGCTCAAACCAAAGGAACCTACAAAGGTTTATTAAAGGGTGACTGTTAGATTCACAGAGCACAGGACTTGTCTATTAAAGATAAAACAATGCAGGAAAGGGTGGTTGGAGTAAACCTTTTCACTGACCTTTACTGTTTGACAAGGCTACAAGGAACCAGATATTACCCTTTGGACATTTTCACTGGAGTCTGGGGTTAAATATTGTCTGTCCCAACAGATAAGCTGGGGTAAAACTCAAGATCCTGAAGGAAGAACAAGCAGAAGTTTACTTTGGGGCCAGAAGCATCAGTGAAAAGCCCGCTGTGACCTAGTAAATCAGCTCTAGTGATGCAATAAGGTCACTGATGAATATAATTGAGAACAGAGGGGGAAAAGATCCTCTTTCTTGTTTTGTTTGTTTTTACAAGGTATTTCTGTTGTAAGCACGGAAATTTTGGGTTGCTCCCCATGATCATTTGAGTGACATTTTATACAGCCATTGAAAGTCTCTTCTACCATATTTTCTTTTTTTTTTTCCCCTTTATTGATTTTTCTCTTTAAGACTTTAATTCACTCTTCTTCAGTTGCTACCATTCAGAGAGAAATTCTGTAGATCACATAGAGATAATATTCCAGCCTACACTGGGTCACTCACACCTCACATAAGAATACAAGCTTCCTGCAGACAGCTAGTCCTTTCCTGCTTTTTAGGCCTTTTTGCTCCATCTTTTCTTTTTTTTTTTTATCTCCCTTGGTATTTGGATCTTAATCTTTCTTTAGACTTACCCTTCATGCTGTGCTCATCTGAAATGTACCAATAATTGCTGCTACCTATATGTGGTTTGATCATTCTGTGCATTCCTTGTTGAAACTATCAGTGAAACAAGACATCTAAAATATGATTCTGTAGAGTTAAAGTAATATTTTGGGTGTCTGAAATCTCTCATAAATTGTTCTGTAGATAGTCCGTTTTTTAAAAGAAAAAATGACAGCAACCAGCCAACTCTAATGACATATTTCAGTGTAATGCTGTAATTTTAGCCCCTGCCATGAACTATTGCTGTTGTACAGTAAAGTAGTTTGCTAGTAAATGGTGAAGTGATTTCCAGTAAGGCCTTTTCTCTTTATTCCATCCTTCCATTGGAAAAATTCCCATCTCACCAATTCCAACATATTAAAAAGAAAATACTCATCTGAAACACATTAGACACCATATAATTGCCCTACAAATATTAAATAGTAAAGACAAGCTGTCGTAGTTTCACCTTGTTTATCTTCAGATGTTTTTGAAAAGGCAGAAGACGAAGGTTGTTCTTGCCTTGAAGTGGATGAAGTGTACCAAATGCATGATCTGTTTATTGGTGTCAGTGTTTTTACCTTGTTCCTGGATGTGTGCACAGCAATGCGCAAATGTATTTAAGTCTCTGCACTAATAAGCCTTTTCCCAGGAGGGCAAGTATCTTTTTGATAAGCCTTTTTTCCCTTGCTTTTTCTCTGGTACCCTGCCTCCCGCTTGCTGGAAACCTCCTCTTCAAGTGTTCTTCAGTTCTCTCTTGCTCATTACAATTCTTTTTCAACTTCAAGATCTGGTGCCATCAGTCAGCTGCTATGCAAGAATTTGTTACAGGATGGGTCAACAGGGAAAAGATGGTCAGTGGCTACACTAATGGTTGGGTCAGTGCTTCGGAAGCAGGACGTCAAATGTCCTCACCATCGCAGACTGAGGGCACAGGTGGGGAGGACAGGGACTGCCACACCGATTTCCAGATCTTGTGGGGCCTTCCTTTCTGAACTTAGGAGGCATGAATCAAAATTGAGCTCTGGATAACTAAGCCACAGAGCTGCCATGGCTGGCAAGTGTAGGGCTGGAAAGATGAATAGAGCCCTAAATGTTTTTTTGTTTGATGCTCATGCTTAACAGAAAATGATGAATCCATTAGCAAGTCTTTCTGCTGCCAAAAGAAACAGACTTGCACTTGTAGATTGCTTTCATTCTGTGCTATCAAGCCTCTGCATGGTCAGCTTTTGCAAAGCCGACAGTCATCTATCTCTTAAAAATGGTTTTTTAGAGGTACAGTCATCTTTGTCTTAAGTGTGTGTATGTGTCTGCTTGCAAGTGTCTCGTTAAAGTATACTGACTTCGTCAAGCACCTCAAGCAAAATCAATACTGGCAAATGTCTTATTTTCTGTTTGCTTTGAATTATTTCAAAGTTTGTCCCTAGTTTCATATGACAATGCAGCATTTGAAGTGATTTTTGTCTGTGATGATGTGTCAGAGAGACTAGATGGCTCTTATTGCACACGACGTGAAAAATGTGTCAGTGGAGAGTGGACCGGGGCAGTTCTGTATTCATAAAGGGGCAAGAACATTTCTGAGTCTGATCACGCTTACTCAGGCAAAACTCCCTTCAGTCCTAAGTATCCTGCTGAAAGTCCTGAATATGTAAAGGATCGAGGATCAGATGAGTAATGTCTCTAGAAACAAAAAGTCCTAAAGATTTTTTTTCTTCATGAAATACTTTATCCAGCCTAGTAAAAATGTGTATTTATAGCTTAGATTATGCTTTGTTTTGTGGGATGAAAAACCACATTTTCGAGTTGGCCTCTTTCCTGAACAGATGTTACTGGCCTGGGTGAATAACTTATTCAAGCATACGATTCAACAGAATTGAGTGAGAGATTTAGCCAAACTCAATTCTGATTAAAACTGAAATCTTTCACCACTTTTCTTCCCTCTGTCGTACAGGCTCTGCTGTTCAGTTCATCCCAGACTCTGTCTTCTGGCTGGGGCTGACCTCTTTGCTTTCAGAGTTACATTATTCCCATGCAAGAAAATCTGTAGGTGATTTTAAGGTTTTTTTCATTTACATATGATTCTCCCTTGAAAAAAAGACTGTCAAGGTAACATCAGGGTCTTCAGTGTTTGTCTCTCACTGATTTCTCACATCAAATGTGTTCATTTTGCTGGTGCAAAGATTTTTTTTTCTAATTGCTGCTGCTTCTAGCTCCAGCTGGCTTTTTTCCTTCCTGCACATTATCATCAGTGTTTAAGGTTTTGCAGGTCAAATTAGACTCACAGTGACATCTGTGCCTCCCATTGCTTTCAGAGAGACTGCCCAGGTGTGGCTCAATGCAGTTGGATAAACAGTCCTCTCTGTGCAACAAGGGACAGACTGGATCTCCTTCTCTCTTGGCTTTGATGGATCTGTGGTCTAACAGGTCTAAAAAGCAAATAAATTAATTTGTTGTCTAAGCCTGCACTGAATTAAGGGCAAGGAACAGAATTTTTAATTGAAAAGGTGACAGTTTTTACAGTGGTATCACTGAGTTCGAACAATAGTACCAAAGCAGCTTGGTGAGGAACAGGACCCTGGCTGTGATGCTTTTTCAGTCACCTGAGGTATTATAACTACCTCCTAACATCACTCCGGTGTGCCAGCCCAGGGTTGCAGTGTATCAATAATTCTGAAGTTGTTACTGAGGTAGATCTTTTAAAGAGGGAAGGATTTTTTTTCCCTTCAGGGGCTCTCCTCAGCGTTGGGGTCTGTGTCAAAGTGCAGGAAGGCAGATTCTTCTCACTCCTGCCACTACACCTGCTCATCACTGAAGTCATCAGTATCGCATGTAGATGAAAGAGAGTAGAGCATAAATGCTTTGAGTATTACCTAAAAAGCACAGCTGTGTGATGCTGTAGCAATGTCATTGTCTATGGTGCCTTTCCAACAACTGAGATCATCTACCTGAACTATCAAAACTGTCCAAGAAATTGGTAAGGGGGCATGGTGTCCTTGGCCAAGCCTGGTGCTGGGGAATGCACATTTGCTCTTCTGGAAGAGTGAGGTATCCTCTTGTGTGTCTGGTTTCCCATAAAGACATAGAGGCAGGGAGTAGGTTAGTGGCTATTTACACAGTTCCATACTAAATCTTTGAGCACATAGATGCGCTCAGAGTATATATGTGATGGAGTCATTGATATGCTGTTAGTAGTTGGAGCCTTAAAAAAGTAAAACTGAGGAAAATACAAATAAAAAACTACATTACATAACAGAGTCTATTAGAAATCAATATGATTTATGTATCCCAAACCAGGAATATACCTGGCTTTATAAACCGTTTTACATATACTTCCTGACAAGCCTGGCCTCTATAATCCTGATTGCAGTAAACAGCAGTTTTGAGTATTGCTAACTCACTGCCCAGTGGTTATGGCTGCCTTTGACAGACTTTTAAATACTATCGTTGCTCTTAAATATGGATGAGAAATACTTGAACAGTTCTAGGATTTGCTTATCTTTGCCATGGCCATAGGTTTCAATGAGTATTTTGCATGGGTGAGTCTTTTTTGTCTAGCTTCTGTATGTCTGCATGCAGTGCAATTGCATCTGCTTCTTGAGGTTAGTGAGGCAGCAAGTGCGGCTGCTCTGTTCATAAAAACACATTAGTAGAAGTATTTTAAAATACCAGCACTGATTTTTTTTTTTTTTTTTTTTTTTTTTTTCCCCTTTCTTGCTCTGTTGATATATTAGGAAACATTCTCTGTAAATCTCATGTTTTAATTCCTCTTTGGAGCACAGTTTAATGCTTAAAGAAGCCTTTGCCTGCCTACATCGTTATTAGTGCATCCCATTCTTAAAAGACAACACAGAAAGTAAAACCTTCTTGAAATTTAAGGAATTTGAAGGAGTTATATTCTTAAGTTATTAAGTCCATGTATTAAAGGTATACAAGTAGATTCTCAGGCGCATTCACATACTCTGTTTGGCAAGAGGATCATCTGTATGAGTAGCTCTTTGTTTTCCTTTCTGTGATTTGTACAGGTTGTTACAGCACTCAGACTGATACTAACAATAACTGAAAATTCTTCACAAATACTTTAAATCTCAGGAGCTGGATTCTACTGTACTCTAGTCTTATGCCAGGAGAGCTGCATTTCGTTCAGTACAGTAATCCAGCTTTAAACTGGGAGAGTGCAGGGGAGCAAGGGAACAGAGTAGCATTCCTATATGTTCTGTTCTGATATTTTAAAAAAATGACATCAGTTGCCATATTTTATGTTTAAAGTCTTGTCTCCTTTGACCATCTGTGGCACTGATCCTGCTCAGCAGATCCTGGGAGAGTTCTAGTTCCGTTGCTGGGACTACATAGTGTGCAAGTCATCACTGCTTGGTGTGTCCTGTTTCAGGTTGTCATTAAATGTACCTATGTGCTGCAACTTTTACTGTGAGCATCATAAGTACATACAGAGAGATGCAAGTCTGCAAGAACTCTTTTGTAAGCATGGCCTGGGTGAAACATCAGTTTAGAGAGTTTATTTGGTCCACTCTTCTCAGCCCCACCTTAGGCAAATACCTATTGACACTGTTTTCCTTGGGGGAGGGAAACAGATTTAGCCTTTGGAAATAAGCTGTACAAAGCAACATAGTTCTCTGCCAACAGAGGTCATTCAGTCGCTTGTTGCTTGCCATGTTCTGGGCACTCTACTGGGCACTGGGGTCTGCTCCCATTGACCCTGAAGGGCCTAGAGTCCGTTTGCATTGGGTTTTGAGTGGGATTCTTCCCATTCGCCCCAGCACCTGAAAGCTGGCTACAGAGTCTGGACTAGTCAGTGAGGTTGTTTTTTATTGATGAAGAGAAACAGATACCTCCCTAGGGAACTGCATCTTGTCCTAAGATACAAGTCTAAATAGCTGTGATGAACTGCCCTTTCTGAGGTTTGCTCTGTAGAGCCACAGATTATAAAGGAAGCAGAGTATCTTAGACCAAAAGGCCGATAAGAGGAAAGATGACTCCATGTGTAGGCAGTCACAGTGGCAGCAAAGAGCCTCTGACTCAGGATGGCAGAATTTTATACCCATACTAAACAGCTTTCAATAGCTAGGTAGGCAATGACAAAACTCTGGCTGTCTTTGATGGAAGCAACTATAGGTCCTGGGAACTGTTGCACCTGATGGGGAGATGAAGGGTGAGAAAAAAAAATGCACCCACACTTTAAAATAATTTGTAATTCAGTAGATTGTCAGGAGCTCTTTATTTCACTTCCGAGTAACTTGTTTGTGAAGTTCAGCTGATGATAATGCACTTTTAAGTGAACATGAAACATGCAGAAATGCCATTTAAATATGTTGCAAGAGTTCTGACCCCTTAAAATATGGTGCTTTCTGTACAATGAAAGGATTTTGGTAGAAATTGCTACACAACAGCATTTAAAGTGAGCCAAAAGATTATTAAAACACTGCTTCCTGTGATCTTAAAGTCTTCATACAAATGTAGTGTGGAGGAAAGCCAATGTGATGCAATTACTGAAGTGGGCTACGTCACTGTACCAAGAGAGAAGCTGTTTGGAAGAGGCTGTCTTGCAGGTGACACAACGTCCGTGCTCTGATGGCTTTGCATTTCCACTGCAATGGCTTCACATTTCCAGCTGAAGCTTCCAAGCCTTTCATGAGGTGGCAGGGTTTTACATCCTGATGTGGTGGTTGAGGAACAGAAAGACCAAGCAGGTCACAAAACAGCAAGGCCATAATTAGGATCAATCTCCACTCATTCCATACCTGTGTTCACTTTGTTAGACCCCACCAGGAAATTGAGGGCAAAGCCTTTAGTTTTCCCCTGGGGTCAATAAAATCATACTCTCCCAGTAGCTCAACTGCTCAAAGGAAATGCTGTAAAGCACAAAGTCTCCAGTCGTCCAGGAAAACTGTACGTCAGACGTGTCTTGAGGCAGTCTGGCCCTAGCTCCTCCTAGTATCTGTAATACCAAGAAGTCAGAAATCTTACTTGTGTCTCACTCATTTTTTCTGAATTTTTCTACATTTTGTATTCACTTGGATGATAAAGCCAGGTTCTTTCCCCTCCCCCCTTTTTTTCTTTTTCTGTTCTTAATTAGTTTCCCTGTCACACATGACTGTAAATTCTGAGCTACCACATCATTAGAAAATGTTTCTTTTTAAAACAAGCATTTCCACAAAAATGTTAAGAGATAAAGTAGCTCACAGAATTATTTCCTAGGGCTTTGCACTTGAGCAGGTGGCTAGACTTCTGGTCAAAATAAAGTTAAATATTTCCTATTAGCATTTCAGCTCAATAATAGCAGATCTGGACTATCTTTAGAAAGTTGGTTTTTCAGAAGTGCCACTCCTTGAACAAAATAAGTTTGCATTCATAGAATGTTTTGGAAGATATTTCTTCATACTCTGTGGCAAAGTATCAACTTCTGCTGTCTGTTGATTCAAAAATTAAAGGTGTGCAGTAGTTGCTCTGGCAACAGAGTCTCATTTTACCCCTTTGCTCATTTCCAACCTGTTACTAAATTACTAAGCACTGCAGGGATGCATCAAAGAACACCTAGAGATGCTGTTAATGTAATGAAACTGAGCCTTCATCTACTTAAAACATGTTGTGTCAGCTTGGAAATAAGACAGGTGATTTTTTTACCCCCAGAAGTTGGCACCATGTCAACTACTTAAAGTTTTAAAGTTATGAAAACAAGGTCTACACACAAAAAAAATTCCTTCTATGGAATTTACTGATGTGCTGTACCTGGCAAAACTGAATTTGCTTGTTAGCAAATCATAAAATCTCCTTTTTACTTTATTGGCCATGACATCTGTCAGCTGATTTTGGTATTTTAAAGTATGTCCCTTAATATTTTCTGTGTGTTTGTCATACAATAAATGCATAGATTTATAGCTACTATTGCAAACATTTAGCAGTAAGACTAGTTCTTCAGATGGGAAGAAAATAAGGACATGAATCTATGTTATTGAAGGCAGTACTGTACAGCTTTAAAATTTTCTCACATGGGGGTTTTTGAGCACTTTCTAAAAAGAGCAAAGTGAGGATTTTACTGGTCAAATAGAGCTTTTTACCTCTGTGTTGCACAAGAAAATTTGTGTAAGTATTTTTAAATATAGCGGCAATTACAGCACTACAGTAAACATCTAAAGCCCTTTGGGGCTCAGTATCAAGGGCATGGGGAGGTTTGGGTTTATCAGTCTTCTTTGGGTGCCACATCATTGTGCACGGTGCAGCCATGGCTGCTGGCAAGCCCCTGTGCCCAGAGGCCCCCAGGAGCACTGTTAGCTCCAGGAATGACAAAAGTTATTGAAAGCAACATAATCCCAAGAAGTATCTCCTTTGAAGCTCCACAACCTATCATACAAATGCTCCTTATACAGTGTGGTTTTAGCTAGTATTTCAGTCTCAAGAACTTTTTCACTCTGCTCTGACAGAAGGGATAAAATTAAGGAAGGAATATATCCTTCTAGAGAAAGGTGGTGTTTCCAGTATGACACTATGAAACAAATTTGTCTCACTGTTTTTGAAGCATGAAACAGTGCTCTGAACCCTTGTGTACTTGTCTCCTAGGATAAAATGGGGAAGGATAAAAATGTTGAGGTTCAGTGTTATGGCTGGCTTACCCTGAGCAGAGTTTCATATCTGGCATGACACTTATGCCAGGCATTATGCTTGCAAGGCATCATCAGTGCACCTACTTTGCCAACACTGCAAGGCTATTTACTCTTTTTACTTGATGCAAGAGGACAAGGTGAGATGAGGGTCTCATCCAGAACCTTTCTGTATTGTAGTCCTGGTTTATAAATACTTCTGCCATATGTAGCATAAGTTCCTGAATTTATTACTTTTGTGAGGTCATGTTTGGCTATGATTTGAGAGGTTATATATATAAGAATTGCCTTTTGATAATGTTTTTCCACAGCATCTGTAGAATATTATCAAGTAGTAGACCAACTAGTAAGACCTTCCATAACATCAGCAGAATTTCAGCTCCTTAGTACAGTGGTCTTATACTGTTTCCCAGCTTGAAAACCCAGTATTAAGCCTTTAAAATGACACTTTAAGCTACAGATCTTTGTTTAAAAGTAAGGTGCCAGATAATGCCTATAAATGTAGGTGTTTGTTTTCAGTCTTACATTGCAATCTTTTCATATGTAATTCTGGTATATTTGCACTGGCTTCTTTTGACTGTCATTTTTAACGTATAATGTTTTTACCAGGTGGCTGTAGAGCTGTGTTATCACTGTAGTAAAAAAGTCCACATGTACCGTGTTACAAAGTGCAGAACATACCAGATATAATTTCCATACTGGGTTTAGAGATCAGACTTTAGCATAACTTTGCTCCAGGTGCAAGATGTGGACAACAGAGACATGTTTTGTTACAAGTTTTACTAATGCAGATTTAAAATAATGTGACTGAAGCTCTAAATTGATATGACAGTTGCACCTTTTCTGGATAAAAGAACCGACTGCAAAGTTATGCCTGGTTTTAAAACCAATATACATGATCTGAAGCAGATTTTTTCATCATGGTTCTGAAAATTCCCTCTCAGACGGAGGGAGTGTTTAGGAACATTTCAAAGAAATATAAACGTGCACTTAGACCCGATAACTTGTGTCTCGGCCAAATTTCAGCTGGAGTATTTATTATTACTACCTCCTTTCAAGAATTCAGTGGCATTGTAGTTGTATTCTCCTTAAATTTCCACACTGGTGCAGTGTAGCTGCATGTAGACTACTAAAGAAGTGCCTTATCCCAGGGGAAGCTGAGGTTGGTGAAAGGCTTTCCCAGTACTTAGAGCTTTGCTCACCCATATGGGAACGACACTGCCAACAGGCTAATGTTGCAGGAGCCAGCATGGCTCCTTCCTCTGGCTTTCAACACTAGGCAAAACAAGCGAACTTGGTATGTGGCTGTGTGAAAAATGGCACTGAGGAACTGGTCAGGAGGGTAGGAGTGATACAAGGTTTTGGTTTTGCTGGAGAGACCTCTTTATTCCTTCTGATACCTGAAGGTGTTTCTTCTGAACCAGAGCACTGAAAAAGGAATAGAAACTGAGGCTGTCACTGGCAATACTTTGCAGTCGACGTGTTAGAAAAGGATCCAAGGAAGATCAAAATCTAACAGGGAGGTATAGAAATCATTGCTAATGAATGAAATCTCATAGCTGTTATGTGTCCATAAATATGACATATTATAGGATGCTCTTTAGCTCGTATGCTGCACTACATAAACTTTCCTGTATGCTTTTTGGCAGAATTTTTCTCCCGTGCAAACAATTTACAAACTGTGGCATGAAGCAGCTTGTTTTGCCTACAGCATCAAAGTCTTGGTGTCTCACAGCCTACAGTGATTCATGCTTCTCTCTGCGGTTTAGTTGCCTCCCCATAAAACAGCATAGTATGGCCTATAGCTGGTTAATAATTTTGCCAAGTGCATTGATGTCTTTTTGGTTGTAAGGATCATATGAACAAACAGTAAGACAAGCAACCATGGACAAATAGATGATATTCAGGATAACACTAATTGCACTTAAGTGGAGAAGATCAGCAGAGTAAAGAAAAAAGGGAAAAAATATCAGCAACAAATTTTGTTGTCTGGCCCTTATTCTAACTCTTCTTGTACAGACAACCTTTGCAGAAGAAGTGAGAACAAATCAATCCAGTACACTTTGATTACTTTTAGATTGGCATTGATATGCTGTGACTGTTTTCTTTCCACATAACATTAGAGGTAGAGGTCAGTGCTCTACCATTTTTTTAATTGAAAGACCATCACCTTAATTTGGAAAAAGAATTTTCCAATTAACAACATACCTTGGAGAGCATAAAAGCAAATAATAACAGTACAGTTGACCTCAGTAGTTCCTGAACATTTTATCAAAACTTATCTGTTTGTAGGAATGGTGTCACAGAGTGTGTGTTAAAACACTGGGACCTCAGAGTGCTCTGCTTTGCCTAGAAGTACTAAGCAAAGAAAATTACATAGCTGCTCTGAGACACGCACACTCATCCTTCTGACCAGCAAAAAGCATCTCACTGGTAATGTGAAATATTTACAAACACTGTATGTATCACAGTATGCAGTCACAACCTCATAGATGAATTTAATCTCAAAGGATGTTGTTATGAGATACTTCAAGTGTCCTATTATATCTTTATATATCAGCATGGCCACATGAGGTAACTAGAAAAAGTTATAAAGTGTCTTCATGCATATTTCAGGAATTTTATGAGTATTAGTGACTCTGCACATAAAAGTATCATGGACCAAAACAAAGAGGTGGAAATGTTCTTATGAATGTTTTCCTCTTAAAATCAGAAGTTCTTAATGCTTTAGCTGAAGAGCTCTTCAGAAATTATCAGGATAAGGCATATGCTTCTCTGTTAAAAATTGCTGAGTCTGCCTGTTAGGGGCCTGCCCAACAGGAACTTTATCAGTGTAATGCACCAAGAGCAAATGTACTGTATACTTCAGTCATGGCTCTGTATCTCTGAGAAACTGAGAGGCAGCAAATATCAGGGCAGCCATATGAAAGCCATTGAACAGCGCTCATTTAGGCAATGTGAAATGTTTACACATGTGGGAAATAACTAATTATGGGCTATCAGGACGGGGTCCCCAGTTAAAAGGTCTGGAAGGAGACACCAAAGGGTGGCTGATTTTTTTTCCGAGTAGAATCTGAATCCTTGCCCATGCAGCACCACTCCTTTTGAGATACCTTAAAAGTCCTGCAGGAGGTCCCGTGGAAAATGCTGTAAGTTGGAGAAGACAGAGAAGCCAGGGAATGCCCACAGTTTGTGACTGCAGACCCATTATAAAGAGTCCCATTCAATAAATTCAATTGCTCAAATGAAGGAAAGTAAAGAAGTAAAATGATGGCCTTGACTCAATCTAAAAGCTGGATGTTTTTCAATTTCGGCAGGAGCTGGATCCTCATCCCTAGCTCTAACTTTGTGCTATGGATTCTTGATGGGAGCCCAACTCTTTATTGCCTTATGTACAACAAAAGTATTGAACCAGTATCATGGAAATCCTGTGTCAACAGTCCTCCAGCATTTTCAGAATTTCGGGAAACAACTTCACATACAAAGCTTAACCACGAACCCCAGATTTGAGTGCAGACCTCCTGTGTGCCTCATAAAATCTCATATTAAGCCTAATTCAAATATAAACAAAATCTTTTTTACTTATCCTGTCTTCAGTGAAATCCTTTGCTGATTCCCTCTCCAGCTATAACAGAAAGATGAATCAAGCAATCCTCACCCTGTGGGCACCAAGCAACCGCACCCTCTGACATCAGCAACTGCAGCAAAAGGGACTGAGATCCAAGGATTTGAAATAATGCTATTTGTGGCTTTCTTGTTCTTCCTTTTCCACTAATAACAATACAGAGGAATGTTTGTTCTTAGTAAATGAAAAGCAAACACTGAAGTGTCATTTAGACATTTTTCTGTAAAGTGTACAGAGTATGTTAAAGCATATCAAATACTTAAAAAGCACATTACCTTGTCAAGTGCCGCATATGAAAAGGTCAGCACTGGTCTTCTGTCTTTTTTTCTATATATGAATCATAGACAACAAATAAGACTTAACATTTGTATTACTGTTTTAATCTGCACCATTATTTATGAGGATTCTCAAAATACTTGTAACCCTCAGAAAATATTCTAGTGTAGGTCGGTATTATTACCCACTCATGTTACAAATGAGACACAAAATTGGCACAGCTGAAATTTTCCGAAGTAACTACTGGCTGGGGCAGAGAAAGGGCATCTAGATTTCTGAATATCCAGCCTGAGTGATACACAGGGCTTTATCAGCCATACTCTCACATACCAGTGAGACATACAAATGTACTGCACCTCTGAAAAATAAACACACCATTCAGATAGGTCAGTTTTTGTACAGCAAGTAAGCAAAAGCTCCAGAAAAGAGAAATTCTGACTGCATTGAAGAACAGCTGATGTGATAAAACCAGTGGGATAGCTTTAATTTTCACACACAGGTTTTCACCAACAGACGAGTGCCCAGTTGGTTAATCAGGCTGCTGGAGCAATTTTGTGCAACTTCTTCCCTTTAAATAACTTTGGCAAAGTCAGGCTCATATATATGCTGTGCTCCCTACCTCAGAGTCACACAGGAACATTCTTCAAAAGGCATTTTTGTGTCTTTATAATTGAATTGATTCTTAAGTTGTGCCACAGGTGTACACCTTATCAAAGAAGAGCTAGCACTCCATTTGTTCATAATGCCCTCTAGGAGGAGGTTTAACATGCAATGTTTGTTGTATCTAGCAGGTCTCTCTACAGAGAGAGAGGTCGCTACTCAGGGAGGCACTTTCCTCCTTGGAAACAAGAAAAGAAATCACCGGGAAGGAGGGGAAAATGCATCTCCATAACAGGAGGGGATCTTGTCAATCTCCAAGCCACTAGAAAATGATCATGAAAGTCTTTTGTTAGAGAAGCCTATAATGGTACTATTGCTTGTCTATTGTGGCCACTAACGGCAAGTAGCCTGTAAGGGCAGGGGAGATGTAGGATTAGACATATTGTGAAGAGGGGCTCTGGATGCTCGAAAAGTGCATTCCTGCTCATCAAGGTCAGAAGGGTCAAAACAGTGTCATAATTCATCTTCAATGGAAGTATTTCTATAAACAATTTGACCTTTAAAAACATCCATGGCATATATGGAATAATGTTAATGATGTAATATTGGATTTCTTCCACAAGTGGAAACAGAAAAGCAATTGTAATTCACTTATGTTGAGCTGGAGACTATGCTGTGCAGTACTTTTTCTACTGCTAGAAACTGCAGCCATCTTGAAAAAAGAATTTTTGAGACAGGTTAACTAGTATCATAATTTTTGATGCATTTTAAGAATAAACCCAGTTAGTGAATTTTTTCCAGAGTGCTCATCCTTATCCACATATATATTTCTGGGAATAGCATTGGGTTGAAGCTATATGCGTCCATTGCAGGTAGGCAAAAAGGGTGGACTGGATCTTTCCTAATGAAAGAGGATCTGAGTACCAGCTTTCTGTCTGTCCTAGCAATTTCACGTGTACTTCTCAGCTGTGCTTTTGAGCAGGGGTCCTTGCCCAGTCCGTCCTCTGACTTCAATACTTACTGGGCTTATTGCTTAACTAACTTAATCAGAGTTTGCTCATTAATAAGGAAATTACTCTTCCATAATGCATTTCAAGTGCATGAAAAGAGCTTCAAGAAGACAATGACAGACATAGATGTTATACTGAATGGCAGCTGCTAAATATATGTGCACTGATAAATGTCTGTGAAGTAACTTCATATGGTAAGACAAGTTAAACATTTATTTCAAGCTTTAATTAAAAGTTACCTCACTAAAATTTTCAAAAGCATCAAAGTTACCAACTATTTTGAATTATTCTTCCTCTCTGTGCAGTCAGGGGCATGGTTTCTCTACCATCTTGTAGCATGCACAATATTAGTTTGCAAACTCACAGTACATAACAAGTGACCACAGATGAGAAAACTGTCCTTGACAGTGGCTGTCTACTCTGCAAAGTAATATTGTTTCCAAACGCCTGAATAAAAGCACATTAACAGCAGGAGTCAACAAAGATAGTTTTATGAATTTTATTTTTAAAGAAAGACTTTAAAATGTCCCTGATACTTTTTTAGAATCCTTTTCAACTGGATTTTTCTTGAACAATACTTACCACATCCTGATCTTTGCGGTCAAATCGGTCTCTCAGTTGCATGCTGTGCAGTTCTGAAAATTTGGAACGAGTTTAAAAGTTTGAAGGCCTGACTTTAACGGCCAAGCTTAAACATAGGTTCAGGCATTCCCTGGGTCCTCCAAAGCATAGCTCTTTTGACAGGTTTCCATCATTTTGTTGAGATATATTATGGTCTCTACAAAATGGGGAAAAAATAATGAAAAGTCTTTCTGTTTAATAGCTAGCAAAATACTCTACTGAGCTCACATGACAACTGATACTAGAAGAAAGACCTTATCATTTCAAACTACTTATGTTCATGCAGTTAAGGCACTGTGCGTTAGACTTAGAAGATCTGGTGTTTGTTTTCTGGTTTTACACCTAGTATATATAAGCTTGGGAAAGTCACTTAGAAGTTTTGCGACCCTACTATAAAATGGAGACAATAACACCTCTCCTCTCTTGCTCCTTCTCCTGTATACTTAGAGCAAAGGCCTTTCAGGCCAAGATCTGTCTCTTATGTGGGAATGGACAAAAGGACTCCAATATAATTTGGTACTTTGAAACAAAATGAGTATGATCCAAACCTATCTATTCTTAATCATTCCAGACAATTAGGCAAACAGAATGCAAAACAGAACCCAGAGGGAGTATTTCATGAATTTGGGCACTCATAGAAAGATTTCTAGATGAGAAATCAGTGAGTTAGTTACCAGTTGCTTTTCCTGGGGTTCCCAAACTAAAGTTAAACAAAAACCTTTATTTTACTGTTTTAGGGTAGAAGCTGAGTATTCTGAAAAACGCTTTGGACATCATTTTCATTTGCTTATTTTTTACAGCGGAATATCTTATATCCATGTCAACAAATCCTAGGCCTTGTCCTAAAAAACACGCATTATATATTTTGGTCAAAACATTTATGTTATGGTTGAGCTGTAAGCACTCTAATGGCTGTGATGGGGATGACAGTCATGAGAAATTAATGGAAAAGTTGGTAATATTCATGTGCCCCAAGATCAGATTTAGCTTTGGGGTTGAAACAAAAGATACCAGAATATGTCTCCTGGAATTAGTAAAGCAATTTCAGTTGGATAAGAAGTGGTCCTTGCTATGGAGGATCTCAAGGGCCTTGCATATTTGCTTACTTTATAGTAGACAGTGGAGCAGGACAAGGAGGAAATGCAGTGTTGAGTGATGCCCTTCAGCACTGAATAACAGTAACTGAGAAAGGAGTTTCTTTAGGGTAGAATATCCTACAGATCTCCTCCTATAAGGTCCATATGCCTCCCATTGTGTTAGTGGTTTAAAGAGAGAAACTCTTGAAAGGAAGCATGTTTTTTAAAAGTAATTAAAAAATAAAACTAAACAATGATGGACAGCAATTCAGAAAGCACTAATGAGAAGCACCTAAAAGTTAAATCTTTCCATTGACTTTTGTAAGTTTTTGAGAGTTCAGAACTGCATTTAGATGGCAAGGGACCATCTCTGAAGGTTCCTGGAAGAAGTGAGTGAAGAGAGATTTGAAGAAAGGAGGGAACATTAAAATGAAGAGGTGACTTCGGGAGCTTCATATCAGGAAATGAAACATACACCGGTGTCACTTCTAGTCAAAACTACTAGCAAAATAGGAAACTGAAACAACTGGGCTGCTCTTTTCAACTAGGCCTTATGTATGTAAGGGGTTAGCACCTCAATACAGGTACATGCACGTAAGTCAGTTAACTTGATTTAGATGTCAACTGCTGGAATTTCTCATGTCTGATTGTGGGCCTCCTCTTAAAAGAGTCTAAGTTTTAATTGATGAAACAGGGCATCCAGGATTAAAAATTCTGTCATTAAACCCTTCCTTTGAAGCAGGTATCAAATTCCAATCCACTAGCCATCTAGAGAAATTAGAAGCAAGGCTCTTATTCTTTCACTTTGTAGCATCCCAGGCACAGTGGGAAAACGTGCATACCCAAACTTACTGAACCTACAGTTCCTGCTGCAAGACCTTGAGAGATGCAGCGGAGTGAAGGGCTATGGGATGGAAGCACAGCACTGGGGCTCCAAGCCCAGCTCTGTCCCTAACCCACTTCGTGACATTGATCACAGGGTTTGAAGGAGATAAAACACCAACAGTAGTGAAAGGTGCTGTTCAGAGAAGATGAGTTGTAGTGAGGTGTTGTCAGGGCACAAGCCAAGACCTCCATTTGCTGCCTGTGCCCCTCCATCAAAACACTGTAGACCAGGTGCCACACTGCAAACCTGCCCTGATGCCAGCTCTAAAGGTGGCCTAAATGTGACCCTGAAGCTAAAGAGACTCATCCACCCAACCTCACCTATGGGTTCAGATGAAACAGTTTCCTTTCAGTCTTTTAGTTCTATTAATTGTTGTAATTTCTTTAGATTTTATGCAACAATAAAAGGGAGGCTTCAGCTCCCGGCTGCAGCAACCCCTCCCACAAATCAAAAGAATATGACTTTCATTTTGAAAAGACTGAATAAATATGCCCTGAATACAAAGGGGCATGGATTCCAAACACCCTGAAGTCCTGGTGAAACAATTGTTCTTTCTTTCATTTAATTCATCTCCTAAGGTTCAATATACATATCTCATGGAGTCTGGGTGGATTTTAGAGCCAGGGCTTTGTTTCAGATGAAGGTGTTGAAAGATGCCACAGGAACAATGAGACAGAAAGTGTAATCAAGGGATTGGGATTTTGGCTTTCAGGAAGAGCTGTTGATTTGGGAGATCTAATTCTGAGTTATCTTTAAATGACTTGATTTTCAGTGCACTGGATCTTCTGCACTTTCTGAAAGTCAGATCAGGTGAAGGGGGCTTAAGACAGTTACCAGAAATCACTAACCTGCTGCCAGTTGTGCGGGTATGAGAGTCTCCCCAGCATGGGCTGAGCGCTCTGGCCAAGCCCTTGTCTGCTGTGCTGATGCACAGCCTATTTTAACTTCCCTCAAGAAAAATGGAAGAAAACTCTTCTTGTTCTCCTAAGCCCCTTCAGCTACTGAAGGAGTCCCTGCATATGTATGCCTGCACATTTCAGCTCTCCCTGAAAAGCACTGGGGCCTTGGCTGGGCTTTCAGTTTCCTAGCTGGGGCAGAGCGCCTTGCTGAAGGGGACAGGGCAGTGCGTTTGCTGTCACTGAAGACAGCTAATTTCGGAAATCTGACCTGGTGCTGTAGCCAAGATTGAGTTCTCACAGCATCGTGTTTAAGGGCAGGGAGCTCCCCACCCAGTCCTGCAATCTGAACAGCCGCTTTTGCCCCCTCTCGCCTTTGTCAGAGAATCCCCCAGGTACCTGACACACTTCAGGGTTTCAGACCTGCAGAAGCATGGCTGGGCTTGGCACGCTCACTGTCAGCTTGCTAATGCAGTACTTCCCGTAAGGCAGGCAGCAGTTCCTGACAATCGCTTTGCCTTGTATTTTATTTTGGTTAAATAGTGTAAGATGAGAAAATGGGGGGTGTGTGTGTGCGCGCGCGCGCGTGTTTGCATCCCTGCATGGGGTGGAGGGATTTTGACCATCTACAAAGAATCAAAGGCCAATTCTGTACCATAATTCATCAGTGTCAGGAATGATCCCTTCCTTGCTACAGTCCTGGAAACATGAGAGAATGTTATTAACCGTTGTGGTGTCTCTAATTACCTTTGAACTCTGTGTCAATTGGACTGAGTATTCCCCAAAAAGCTTGTTTAAATAATTAAGTTCATTCATTTGGTGGAGATCTTGCTTTTGCTTTGCACTGGATGTTTTTCAGTCTTGGTAGGTAACTTAGAGTTAATGAGGAGAATTCTTTGGTAGCCAAAGTTGCCAAAGTTCTTTGGTGGCCAAAATTCAGAGTATGCAGTTACATCTGTGTAAGGTTTTTTTTCCACAGGCCAGTCTTAAAGCACTAGAACAAGAACCAATTCCTCTTCTCCAGCTTTTTGACTTCTGCTGTTAAAAACAAGAATATGACTGAGCCTTCATGCCCCTTTTGAAGTACAAATTCCCCGGAGACTAGGAAGGAACAAGTTAATATTTTGTCCCTGAGCTACCACAGGTGGTTGCCCTCATTCAGGGATTACGAGAGAGCCCAGGTATGGCAGGGCTCAGCTGGAGTGAATTACTCCATCAGGAGGGCCTATAAAAGGAAGGAGAGACAAAGTGGTGGGTCAGGCACCCTGGGCTAAGGGGACTGCTTACTACAAGGAACTTATTTATTTATGTAATTCCCTTTTTAGCCCAGTTATGTGAAATCTTTTTAATTTTCCACAGTACCCTCTCCCCTGCCCCCAACCTGAAAGGGTTTTTTTTCAACATCCTTCGTTGGCTCCCTGACCTGTCACACTTCTCAGACTCATTTTATCTCATCATTTCTGTCCTGTTTTACATGTTTTAGTATGTCCTATTATTTCCATATTGGAAGTGTTTTAAGCTAGCTGGCCTAGCAGACTTGCAAAGACTATTAGACACAAATTATTTTTCCCTCTGTGGCCCTTTGCATGTAAAATGCAAGTCCATTCCATTTCAAGGAAAGACAGTTAAAAATTGACCTACATTTCTGTTAGGCTATGTCTTATGTTACACAGTGCTCAACTTTATGGAAAGAGAGGGCTTTGCAGGATATCGCAAGTTAGTTTGAGAAGGAAAAGTGTAAAGAATATGCGGTCAAAAATATAACAAGCACTTGCTCGCCACTGAATGTAGAATGCCTTGTTCCTTAGTTTAGGTGAGATTACGTTTAGGGGTAGAGAACACTCTAAGAGATCTTTTGTTCATTTAGTTTTTTTCTTTTTTTACAAGATAATTACAACTATTATACACTGTTACATTTTGATTCATAGAAAAGACAAATAAATTACATCAGTACGAACTTTATGTTCATAATATTAAGATATGTTTCTGCTTAGGAAATTAACTGACTATTTTACAGTAATATCATAAATTATAAGATTTGATGGTTTAAAGAGTGGGTCTGACTACCAGGAAACTTAGTGTAGATAATGACTCTGGATATTCCTAGGTCTACAGTCACTGTTGTGTCTTGGCAATATATTCTTAGCGTGCTCATTTATTCTTCCCATTAACAGGCAGGAGTTCAGGCTTATATCTTCAACTTTATCTGGTTTCCTCTTAGCGTAATTAATGAAGTAATCACTCTGGCTTTTTGGACCAAAGAGATTCACTGATCTGCTTGAGGTGAAAGTGGAAATCTGTAGCAGATCTCCTGAACCTTACTTAGTTTCCCGAGTTGTCTCTGTTAGATGTGTGTTGTTGGTCTGTCCTAGTCTGTTGAGTAATGGGTCTAATGATGCTCTTTGTAAAGGGGTTGCAAGGCAGTGTTTGCAAAGCATTTAAGAGTCTCTGATAGAAAGAAATGCATTTTCTAAACGCTGAGCAACATTGTTACTGACAAATGACTGAAGCACTGTGTTGTCTTTGTACTTCTGGAATAATTCAATGAGAGATGCAGGAGTTTGTGAGTGTGTGGGGTTTTTTGGTTCTTTTTGGCTTGCGAAGGACAGGGGAGAACCCCATGTACGTACTTATTCTTTTTCTTTGTGTTTGGCTTAGGAATGTGTACAAGACACAACCCTGTGCAAATTTCATAAGCATTTGTGTGGTTTAAGGACTTTAGTTCTTTGTTGTGCAGGTTATTTTTTCTTCAGATTTCTTTATTATATTTCCTTTAACAACCCCTTCATGAAAGAAAGAGATGTGGCATTTTGTTCTGGCTCTGATTTGATTACAAAAAACACTACTAACAGAATAGCAGCCAGTGTGCGCTAAATCCTTTTTTAAGTACTGTATTAAAGCTTTCTGTCCTTTCCGCACATCTTTACACTCACTTTTTCGGCAAGATTTCATTTTCTGTACAATTATATTTAAATAGCAACAAAAGCCTGACCTCCTTGATGTTCGAGTTCAAAATTTGCCTTGAACCTAATAAGACTAGAACTACCTCTTTCATCTTTGGGAGTTTCCAGGTAGTTTAATCAGCCCAAGGAACCTTCATTCCTTGCTGGAACCTCTTGAGGGATTTTGTAATAGAAATAACTAGTAAGTAGCACAGCAGTGGATTCCCATGAACTCATATGCACAGGCTAGGAAAGCTTAAGCTATTGATGCTGGGGAATGGAAGAGCTTAAGGGAAGGGATTTTTTTGCTCAGTAGCATGAAGTAATACCTGCAGAATATTCAGCTCAGCAGTTCAGCATCCTTTACTGCAGATGAGGCTAGGGACAGAGACAATGAGGCTGGACTCAGCATCCCTGTGCTTATTTTAACTCATGTATACTTTCAATCAACCAATTTGACTCTGCTGGCACTTAGAACAGAGTTGTTTTTAGACCCCCTAGATCTATCTTTTACAGCTGCAGCTCAGCAGTGCTGTTTGGTTGTACCTCCTGCATTGAGTCGTCATTTCTGGAGGCTTTGCTTTTAGAGCAATTGCAAAGGCTGTTTTCTAGAGGAAAAAGAATTATCAGTCGAGCCACAGAGAGCTGCGTTAGATTGGTTGTTGCTATATGAAAATAATGGTTAAAAGGAAAAAAGCAGGAAACAAGGAAATTTTAATTAGGTTTATAGAAATATAGGTCAGCACTCATTTAGATATTTGAAATGTTTGATAAAACAAGAAAACACATGTACCAGAGTTCAATACAAGATCTATCTTTTTATAGGTTATGAATAATGTGGTCCAATTACTGAATTCCCGTTCCCTCTCATACGCTAACAGTAGTGTGTTTCACCTCCTGCTTACTGGGCCTCCTATACATCACTCTGCCTGACTTAAGATGTGACTACAGGCATCTACACAGTGAAAAGATTTTTTTAATATATTTTTTAACTTTTTAATCTTACAGGAAAAGATATAAAGATATGTGGCTTGAAAATGGAAACCAAAGATATTCAGAGTAGAAACAAGTTGTATATTTTAAGAAGGATGATTAACCTGTGATACCTGGAGATGTGGTGTATTATCTGCCATGGCAACTTCTTAAATCAAGCCTTGGTATCTTTCTCAAATGTTATAATATGAAGACAGCATAGACAGCATGAAGCAGTTACAATGTGATTATTAGCTTCTAAGATAAAGGTGATCAGGCTGTCAGAGACAGTACCCTGCCCCACTTCTAGCTAGGAGAGTTTATTTGTTTCTAGTTATAAAATTATATAGTTTACCTCCATCAGTCCGAGGGTTCAGTTTTCTGTGGAAACCTCTGACTCCATATGCTCTGATCCATATTTAGAACAAATATGTGATTGGAACAGTGCGCAAAGGGGCTATAACAATATTTAATTAGAAGGAAGGAGATGAGTGTTTCTACTTGATGACTTTCAAGCAGCAAGATCAGGGAAATGAATCAAATCCTGATCACAAGAGACTGGACATCTCTAGATAATGTATCTAGCTGCACAGTGAGCATATTGACTGTGGAGAAACACGTGTTGCACAGTGTATAAAGCTCAGGTCCAAGCTGACCCACCAGTCAGATTCTAACAAATAGACCCTTTGATGACAAAGACATCTTTTCATGCAATACATTCACTTTGTGTCATGGGTTGGCATTGCCTTACCTTATACTCCATAAAACATGTTGCAGAAAGTCAAGTAACACCAATGGGAAGTGGTAATTTATGGATAAACACTTGTTTTAAGGACTGTGTTTGTGAACTCTTTGTTTGCTGTCAAGTCTTGACTGTGGTTGTTAGTGTCCCCACTTCAGCAGTGTTTTGGGTAGGGACATTCTGCCACAAGGCTGGCAGCTTAAAGCTCATGAATTTGATGCACAAGGAAACTTTTTGTTTCTTTTACCTCCATTAACAAGCAGGTTCCACAGTGCTGAAACAGTTAATCATCAGGATATTTTCACCAAACTGGACAGCATGGCTGGAAACCTTTTAGCTTGTTTTATTCTTCCTTGTCCTTTCCATCATTCTTCTTACATTCTGAGAAAGAAATCAATCAAAATGTAGATTAAGATTCCAAGTAAAAGTCAGTATTTCTTAAGGAACGATAATATCTGCTAGACAAAAGTACACCACTCACATTCTGACAAAGAAGCATACTGCACCCTGCATGTTCACTCATTTCTCCTCAGTGCTGTTTATAGTGAGTTATTTCCTTTTTATTTTCAATGTGTTCCAGTTGCAAATTCCTCACTCTGAGAATTTGCTATGATGAGAGTCATATAAATCTGGAAAAAGGAAAAGAAAAAAAGATGATGTGCCAGAACGAGTAACTTAATACCACTCAACGACAAAGGTGCTTGTCTCTGTATCTGTGAGTTTTATGAATGTGTATATCATTTGTCAGTGCTGACATAATTTTTTTTCTTTTCCTTTTTTTTTTTTTTTGTTAAAGTTGGGATTTTGGAAGTGGGGAAATCTAAGGCTGGTGCAGCCCTAGCTTTCCTAAAAAACATTGATCCTGCGAAGAAATGTACAAATGTGTTCAAATGTGGTTTAGTTGTTAATGGGATTTGAAAATGTTGCTTGATTAGAAATAAAGTTCGCTAACCGCAATGTTGATTCAAACGACAGTCCATGGTAGTATGGTCTTTGACTGGCTGAACACGTTTAAGAGTTGGCTGGGACAATGCTTTCTGGGAAAGGGAGGAGATGACAGTTTTCTTTTGAGGCTGTCAAGAAGAACTCTGTTTTTGAGGGCCTCTTTTGGGCAACCATCCATCAGGATCTGGAGTAGGATGGCTGATTCACTCCTTCCTCACAGAGTTCTGACACCTGTCAAAAAGTAATGGTTTTCTGTTACTGCCGACACAGGCCAGATTCAAACCAATGACCAAGAGGTGACAGGTTCTGTATCCCATTAGCAATCTTTCTCTGTACATTTCTTCCATTGTTAATTTTTAATATCCTTAAAAACTCACACTGCAGAACTTCACTGGCACCAGTTGATCATAAAGTAAGACATAAGAAGTTTAAATGCATCTATTTTGAGGGATGGGCAGATTCTTTCAGTCTGATATTTCATCTCCATTCTCAGATATGCTGCATAATTTTTTTACCTGTTTATGGAAATGAATGATATATCATAGCCTTCAAGTTTTGTTTTGTTCTCAGAGTTTTTCAGACATACTAAAGGACACAATCCAAGAAGCTAGAATGTAATTACAGATTTTGCATCTCCTTTATGACCTGTCAGAAGTCTGCTATCTCTTATAAAGCCATTCCAGCATATACTTAATGTCAGTTTGATAGAAGAAACACTTTCACAGGTTCTCTGATTGACACATTTAAAATGACATCAGTTTCTAGTTTTAAAATCTATTGTTATTAAGTCTCTGTTGCTATTTATGTTAGAAATATGTGCATGTATGTCAAAACAACACATCAGCTTTGCTGATTGGCTGCACCTGATTGGGTTGCCAAAGTAACAGAACAATTGCTTTTAATCTTGTCTAAAATGTCTTATTTGTTTGTTTCACACTCCAAGTTCCATATTTAATTTTCCAAAAGCAGAAGCGGATGATGATTTTAAAAATATTTTTTAGACCACTGGTGCATTCTGCATATTTTCTGAAATGTGCATGGATGTACGCTTTCTGTCAAGATTAAAAACAGTAAATAATTAAATTGATTATTTGAGATAAAAATCTATTACTGTGTTACTGGATACGCACCCAGCTTTTCAGTGTGGTATGTTTGGTATTTATCAGTTCCTTCTGAAGCAGTACATAGTAAATTCTTCTTCTTCACAATTTGGTTATCTTCTTGGGTGGTAAGATCTCCATGTAGGACCTGTGTCTTTTTCGGTTTTGTAATGTCAGCTGTGTTGGCACTATCAAAAGATGAGTAATTACCTTGCTGTGGTACTTTCATATTTTGACTTGGAAAGATACCTCTCCACACAACTGGAAGGATTTTCATTATTTGTGTGAGAGATTCTAAATTCCTGATATAGAATGGCCAATATTTTTACCAGAAGCACTTTCTGCTCGTGTCTGGAGCTGAATTTTGATTCTTCGGAATGTAACTCAAATAGGAATTATCGAAATTTGTGATTTATGACATAAAAGTAAGGATCACCTCAGTGCTTCTTGATCAGTGTATTTCAGTTTTGTATAGGCATACATATAGGTAGGCTCTTGTTTTGTGAGTAAGATCATGTCTGTACTTATAAACATTTACAATGGAATTTAGTAACAAAATATATCCAAAAGATAATGATGGTTTTCCATCATTGTCCAAAATAATACCTGGAAAGGCGCACCCCTGACAATCAGTTCAGCTTTAAGTGGGCCTGGGCAAGAGGTGATTTCCCCACACACACTTTTCCGAAGTAATTATCATGCTATGAAAATGTCATGTGAAACACAGACCAATGTATAACTTTGGAGCAAGCTTTTCAGATAATTCTTTTTTTCCTAAAAATGAGGAACTCACACAGAATCCTTCCCCTAGAAACTTGCCTAATGTGTTATTAAATCAAGTGTTACATGTATGAAGATCAGTGTCCCAAGCTTTGCTGGTGGTTTGACAAAGAAATTACAGTATCCATCACAGGAGAAGAGTGGCTATGTATCCAGGCATAATTCCAGCAAAATGGTAGATTAGGTCGTTAGTTGATTACATCAAAGAGGTTAAAAGAGCCATGTACATCTTCTGGTTAAGGATCTGTCGTCATGCTTAATAGGACATATTCCAATAATCCTCAGGTTCTTTTCAGTATGTGGCAAAAGAAGATCAGAGAGATCTTACACCTGTGCTAGGTTTCATTGTCCTTTGCCGTATTGTACTGAAATGTTCTGTAACTGTAACCTCAATAACTTGATAAATACTGCACACAGAGTCTAAAATAGCATATGTTACAAGAAATTGTATTACTAAAGAAAACATATTGTTGATATGACTACAGTGGAGAGATTTATGTTGGGAAAGATCAACAAGTGCAAATACAGACTTGCCAGGTTCCACCTGAAGAATGAGAACAAACATTATATTTCAGCAAAAAGGAAGAGATGCACTTAGAACTCTCTTGGCCAATTCTTCAGGAATCAATTTTCACAAGGATCATGGTTTGTGTTCCCAACCCACTCTTTGATGTTATCTAACTGTTGTATCAACTGTTTTCCTGTTATATTATTTTAAAATGCTTTCCAAGGGCTTGTATAAACATAAATAGTTAGGCATTTTCTGAGTTCATGTTACAGCTAAAATACATAAAACAATACTCTTCATTTTAATGAATAAACTGCATTCTATTAGCATTTGTAAAGAATTATATTTTTAAAGTAGTATGTGAAAATAATGAAATTCAATAATTGCTTTTACAAGTAATATCACCGATGTGAAAACTATGGGAATACTGGAAATTATGGCTGTGTGATGGAGCATTATTTCATGTTAATAAGGTGTTGTGCTCAATGAACAGCTGTAACTAAAAGGAAATACCATGTAGGTTCATTAAAAGTATAGAGAAACTTCGTAACAAACTCTATATCCAATGACAACGATCGTCATAGAAATATATTGAGTTGAATATAGGCTTCAACAGAAGAAACATAATGCCTTCTCAGGGGAATTTTTGGCAGAGCAAGAACTCATGGGCCACGTCCTGTTAAGGAAAGAGCAAGAGATGTGTCAGTGTAAAGAACATGCCAAGATCTTCTAGAGTAACCTGAAGGTTATTACACAGAATGAAAGAAAGATTTAGATACTTTAGCACTCACACTATTTGATGCCAAGGGGCAGGTGCTATATCCACCTAAGACTGTGAAGTATTTGTGTGCTGTTAATCCTGGCCATAAAACAAAAAGTGGCTCAGGTAGAATATAACTCTATTCCCACATCTGTGAATGTAACGAGCATGGAAAATGATACAAACCTAGCCCTTTCATGTTATAATATTAATCTGAACTGGCACAACATGAGTCCACTTCTACAACAAAGGTTGGCCAGGGAATGGGAAAGGAACACATGTCGACTATTCTCGCAACAAATCTAAATAATCTAATCTGGTGGGTGGTCCTTCTCAGAAGCTTGTCCAGGTCTAGTTACAAAATTACAGTTTTGTTTTGGGGTTTTTTTTGGTTGGTTTTTTTTTTTTTGGTTTTTTTTTTTGTTGTTGTTCTGTAACAAGAAGAGGCCCAGTATACTTTGTATCTAAGAAAAGGCTCAAGTTTGCAACAGTTTCGGTTGCTATTAAGGACTTCAGTCAGAAGAGCACTTAGGATGTCAGGAACTCTTTAATTGAAATGAGTCCCCAACTATGTTCTACACTTGAGTGGTGTAATTTTTTTCTCATCCTTTAAATGTACCAAGCACCAATCTTTAGCATACTCTAGGTTGGAAGAACCACTTCTGAACACTCTTCTGAGTGCATGTTCTGTACTTCAAGAAGCTGCTGATTCCACCTCCTTGCTGTCTGGCTTTTTACACTGAGTACAATATTCATGAGACAGACCAGATCAACAGCCTCAGCAAATAACACCCTCTCTGTGCAGAGCAGCTGCTCAGCGGGCACCCATCCACTCTCCCTGGGCTTGTGCTTCAAACATGTTCTGAGGACACCACTTTAGTGAGTGTGGGAGCAATGGAACCATCACGTCCCTCTGATTCCCCACATCTCTTCTGACACTACCCGTTTGTGAGGGTGACTTTAGAGGTACATTCTCCCTGTTGGAAATTGGCCTGTGGACCCTTCGATGCGCATCACAGAGGCCACTCAATGTCAGCCATATAGTGCTGCCTCTTTGGTGTGGTTGCATTGCGTTCAAGCTGGTATCTAGAACTGCTTTTAGCTGCTTTAAACCTGCTGAATCACCCTTGTGGCTTGCTGATCTTATGCCTTGCTGCAGAGGTGCTTTGTGACTTGCTGACTCACTGCATCCAGAACTGCTGTGTCACCTCCGTGTGCCTCGCAGCTTGCTGTGTGGTGACACTGTGGCTCACTGAATCTATGCTTCATGACTTGCTAAATTGCAGCTTGCTCAGGTGCCACTTACAGAGTCATGACTTTGCAGCTTGCTGAGTTGTGACTTTGTGACGTACCCACCACCCTACCCTTTGCGGTGTGTCTGGCTACTTGCAGTGGACTGTGCACTAGACAGCAGGAGAGCACTGTCTCTCCTCAGCATGATCTTAAGACTTTGTCAAGAAGCCTGAGAGGTATTTTCAGATTGATGCCAAAGCACAGAGGGTAGAAAGTAAAAAGCCAAGGACCTGTCAACTACCAAGTGCAATAGACTGTCTTTTTGTAACCTGGTATTTTTTGTTTATCACTTGTCCTGCCTCTGGGCTGTTGCTGTCTTGCTGGGCTTTGATTCTACTGATCCTTGTATAGGTTGTTTCTGAGGGTTTTCTGCCAGGCCGCTAAAATCCAATATAGCACTGAAAAATGACCTTGTAAAGTCTCTTCTGCCTATGGTACTACAGCCCTAGTGGGCTGCAGCAGGGCTGGGCTCTTCCCACAGCTGGGACTCATCTTGCCATGTTTTCTTATGCCACATAGCAGCTACTTCCTCACCTCTCTCACATGCTATTGCTGAAGAAATCAGGCTGTTACCCACCTTCAGAAAGCATGCCCATCTTTTGCATGAGGTGCAATGCCTGCAGCAGGCAGCAGAAAGCTGTGGGACCTACTGGAAATCTAGTGCAAAAACATGAGGTACCATAGGACACATCCTGTGGCCTGTTCACAGAGGGAGAAATGCCTTTGATTTTTTGTGTAGATGAATCCAGTGTCACTATGGAGCATAATGTCTCCCCTTTTATCTAGTATAGCTATCACAGACCTCCACCCACTCCCCAAGACAATGACCTTCAAAAATTAGCTGCTCTGAGCAGTCCAGTCTGGCCACGCTAAACCAAAATTCACTTTCTGTATTCTAGCAAAAAAAAGGTTAAAGGATTTCCTAGAGTTAGCATGCTGAAAAACAAGGTAAAGTAGCAAAGCACCAGGATGGCTTTTGTAGTTTATAATATGTCAATTTGTACAGTAAATAGGGTCTGTGTTTAATGCTCCCCTGCAGCGATGACTATTAATAATAAAAGGCCTTGAAAGGAACTGAACTTTCATGATAAAGTATTTCTGACAGCTAGCTCCTCAGCACAACAACTGTTGTCCCCAGAGACTCATTCAACATTCATTTCAATCATGGAGAAAGAAGACCAGCTTGGAAGACGTTTTTCTGGAGTGCAGAGGGGCACTTTGATCCTAGCTCAGATAACAGCTGCTCTACCTGAGCGGATTTTCAGGTAGATGTATCCTTCAGCCCAGGTAAGCCTCAGGGGAGGTGTCTGGTTGACCTCAAAGCTCAGGCAAGGCACCTGATACCTGAGGGAGGGTCTTTGAATGGGCAAGAGGACCTGGCATCGCATTTTATCATTCTGTCAGTCTCGCGTTTCTGGCGAGAGACAGCGTACACAGGAAGGGAACTCCTGAAGGGATTCAAGTCGCACCTTGAATTTTTTTTTCCCATTGTAAAATAAAAAGAAGGCAGAAAGCCAAAATACTTTGATTAGATTTTGTCTGTACTATTGTGTTTTCTCACTGCCCTTGGAGAGTACAAAGCACTTCATTTGAAATCCATGACCCTGATTTCCCAAAGCTGGAGCAAAAAGCGAATCCCTGATACTTGATAAACTTCTCTGATGAAAATGAAACAGTTCATATGGTGCCTATAAGAGCTACAGTGATGGGCATTATGGATATCCCTACAGTAATTAGACAGTTACTGCAAAATATGCCAAATTCTTTGGTACTTATGCAGACAAAAATCCAACTGAAAGTAACTTTAACTTTGTCTGGGTGTGATCTGATAAAGATTACTGTATTTTCTTTTTAACCTATCAAGGGCATCTGTGCTGGTTTATGTAAATGAATGTGCAAAATATTTGGGATTTCTTGACTGCAGAGGAAGTGACAAGGCACTGATTTTTCAAAACTGATTTCACTTTAATTATTCTTTTTTCTTTCCCATGCCTGTCTTTGTGACAGTGAGATAAATCCAGAGTAATCCAGATAGAGATTGCACTAAATAACTTTATCATTTTCTACTGCAAGGCCATTTGGAAACAGCCTCCTTAAAAACTCTTCCTTCATTTATGAAGATGCTGTTAATTTTCTCGCGAAGGACAATTTGTCATTCTCACTCAACCTGAAGTGGGGAAGGCCTCAAGATACTGCTTGGTCTGGAATCTCACATGATGCCTCTGATACCACAACTTTTTAAAGTAATACCTCCTTCTGTGATAAAGATGCTAATATCCTGTAAGACAGATCATATCCTTGTATTGATTGCCTTCTGAATGGCTTCAGAAGATTTTCGAAAGAAATAAGAAAACTGCTGATCATAGGCTTTTAGAGCTTAATTAAAATGATAAAAACAGTGGTGTCGTTATGGGGAAACAAATGGAACAAGTGCTTAAAAAAAGCTGAAACTTTGGCTCAGTCACAGTCAATACAGACACGGGGTAGTCAAAGTTGCGCCCAAAATTACCGTTGGGTGTTCAGCCTGAGAGCAGGTTGCTTGCTTTGTGGGAAGCAAGGCAGAGACCTTGTACAGACCCTTTCTGCTGGGGTACGGCAGCTCTCCATGCTATTATGAGCAGGGACAGGAAAGAATTATTTAAACTGTAGAGTTCATGAGTTAAAGATAGTGAAGTATGGAGCATGGATGGGAGCTCTGCACAGGGGTGGCTTTTGGTGTTTCTGAACAAAAACCTGCTTGTATAGAGAACAGACGTGCACAAAGTCCAGCCCTGAAGCCAATTTTCAGTAGCTTTAAGAGGAGCTTTTCTTCCATAAAGACTAGGGACAAGCCAGCTGCAGTGCACACACACGAAGGCATCCTGTGGCTTCCCACGGGATTGAGATGTGGCAGAGAGGCAGCAAGGTAAATCAACCCTGCTTTGGAAACTTTTAACTGCTGAAAGAGGCTTTGGAGGAGATGTCTGAGAATGAAGGATTTTTGTGGTGCTTTTGTACATAGTTTACACAGCCAACCTTTTAAACTGTTAACAGACTACAGAGCCTAGAAATGTTCACAGTTGCTCCAAAGTTAAAGGCTTTGTCCTGTTGAGTCATTACATTATCTGAGTATAAACCAAAGAGTTTTCAGCTCTGAATAATTTAAGTGAAAGAGTTAGCCCTAGGCCAGGTGCTTTACTTAGGGAGATGGTGAAATAAATTATTCAGAAGAGGAGACAGGTAAAACAGATGGGAAAGGCCGCCAAAACAAGACACCCAGAGGGCAGATGTTTTATAGGTCCCCTGTGAAGCACCTCACTTACTAGGAAGGCTGTGGCAATAAGTCAAGCAGTGGTGTTGAAAATGAACTTTGCCTTGTTAATTCGTGTGGTGGTCACAGGGAATACAGGTACTGATGCCTAGAAGAAATCACCACTGTGTTTAAGCCTGTGCAACCTGTCCTTTAATGTTAGAGAGTACATTCTCAAAGGATTTAGGCCAGAGGTTCCTAAATTATTTGATTTTGAAAATGAACCTCAGTGAGGAGGGGAAAAATACACTCCTCAAAATACTGACTCAATTTAAACAATGACTTTTTTCAAAAAACTTATGCTACCATGTCACATAATACCATATAATTGCATTTTGTCTTACCACACATATCCAGTTTTTAAACTTTGATTTAACTTGTGCAATCTGGAGTACATTTTTCAAAGCAATTTGGGATTCTTACTACTTCTGTTTATGGTCATATGTGTCAATTTTTATAGAACCCATCATTTCAACTATGATAAATAAAGCCCTTTGATATAAAAAGTACTCAAATAGTCCAGGAACTTATGCCAAAGCAATGAAAAGTTTTAAATTATCTTGCCATTTCTACTGACAAGTGAATATTTTGCTGGCTTTTACTGTCAGTCAATGTTTGATTCTTTTGCTAATGACAATCACTAACTTTACTGATGGTTGGCAATGTAAGAGAAGTGTCATGAATGTATATGAAAGCTGACATGATTTTTTCTAAGGAGACTAAATAAATAAATCACTGTAGTTCTGTTTTTCGTTCCCATAATAGAGCATCTACTTCATACAAATAATTGCTCTGGTTATGAGGGAATAAATTGTCTGTGCAAATGGCAAATTGGATGTGTAATCGTCCATGTTTGCATTTGCAGTTACATGTTCTTGTGAACAAGAGTTTGATACTTCTCTTTGTCCTGAAGACATTGTCTTACTAGGGATAAGCTTTTACCAAGAAGACAGTCTCTCGCTCTCTTTCCTGTTTCCCGGCCCCAGGAGCAAGTGGTGAGGAGTACAAGAGAGGAAGTAAAGCAACAATGAAGAGGAGAGAAGGAAGGAGAAAAGAGAGAGCTGAGCAAGAGAAACGGCACAGATGAAAGATTTGGCTAAAGGAAAAGCACTCTGAGGAAAGAATGCTGATGTGTCAGACACTGGGGGATCTTCCTTCTTTAATTTCATCAGCTTAGATGCTGTCACCCTATTAGAAAATGGCACCAAAACTGCCACATCCCCACTGTCTTCCTAGAGAATCTGATTCACTGCAGGACCTTGAAAATTTCATTTACTTTCTATTTTTCGTATCTCTTCTTAGTCGTGTTACCCAGTGTGACAGCCCTCTGGAGCAGAAGCTCTACCTTTGCATTTTATATCTATGACACTTAGCATAATAAATCCCCAGTCTTACTGGGGGCTGGGTGTAACTGTAACACAGATAGCAGTTACAGACATAATCCTTGCAGAAAGCACACTTGTACATAGATTGAGTATAGCAACACCTTCCTTATGATCTTTAGGTTGTATTTCTATGCAGAAAAGTTTTAATGGAGAAAGAACATTCAAGTTCTTGTTGCAATATTGGTTATCATAATAATGATTTCTCAATTAAGGAACTATCCAAATCCACTAGAGACCTTTCAAATATAAAGAAGAGATTTTTCAGGTATAGATTGTCTTTTTATTGAAGTTGTGAGTTTGTGATGTGATAAATTGTGTGAAAATTAATCAAACACAGGACTGTGGCTTCACTAAAATTTCAGACAAAACTGTTATAAAAGTGGAACCCATTATCTGATCTCAAATACCTGTAAAGTTAGCACAGAAGGGCTCAAACTTACCCATATAAACAGTCCATCTTTTTCCTTTTCAGTTTTGCTCCAATTTAAAAGTTCTTCCCCAATAACACTTTATGTAATTATTTCCCAAAGTATGTGCAAAATGACCTCCTTTGGCACCCTAAGGAAGCTTGTTTTCCTGTTTTATAGGAGTTTTAAGAAATACATTGTTAGATGTTCTTGCCATCTACAGGCTCTTCTCTGAGCTGATGTTCTGCTTGTACTTACCTGAGATATTATGTAAGACCAAGTATGTCACTTACTTTCTAAACAAGTGTGTATGTGAGCTAAGGATGGCAGTCAGTAAACATTTTCACTTCCTTTGTACTTTGATTTTCAAGGAGGACTTTGCTATCCTCTTCAAAGAAAACAGTATCTGCTGATGTCCATCTTTACTGATCTGTCTTGATATCTTTCCCACTTTGTGATCTTCAGTGTGGTCTTGACTTCTTCCATTTGGTAGCTAACTCAGATATACTTGAAGTATTTACACTTCTTTCATGTCTCTGTTTCTTGCCCCTGTTCTCATCTTACCACCATCTTAATTGGCCTTCTTTTCCAGCTTTTTCTCCTAAAAATGCGCACGTTTTTGGTCTCAGCTGTCCTCAGAGAGCTGTCGCTTAGTTTTACCTATCTCCAGTGCTGCAATGTCTCTTCCTTCCCTTCCCAGTCCCCTCTGCCGCCATTAGCATAGTTCCTCTCTTCTAGTGTCATCTTGGATCCCTTTTGTTCACTCCTTTGCTGATCTACCTCATTGTCAAAAAACATCTTCCCAGACAAAACTGTCTCTGGCATCTTTTGTTTGTTCATTTGTTTTTTACCTTTGTTGTTCATACTGATCTTGTCATTTGATACTATTTGCTTAAGCGATATCTTTTACTAACTTGATTATTCTAATCTGCATGTCTGTCTCTTCCTTACGCCACTTTTTCTTCTGAATAAATGTTGCCTTGTTGAAGCAAGGATATCCTGTAAATGTTACTTTGAAATGCTTTTCAAACCGTGTAATCACCTTGCAGTTCTGTCTATTTAGTCTAGTTGATGTTTAATTTGAATTCCCATCCTAAAGGGAAAAAAAAATATATATCTATCTGCATTAGCAATGTGAGTTAAATTACCCAGTAGTTCAAGAAGGGATTGTGGTTTCTCTTCATTGAAAGTTTCTTCTCTTTTCTTATCAGGCTTTATAATCAGTAAATGAGAAAGATCATAAGTATCATCTCCCCAGTCTTGGGGCAGTATGAGGCAAAACAAGAAAGCTATTCTCTTAGCAACTGCTTCCTATGTCAGTGCAGATAAAGGAGTTTTCATTTAGTTTGTTGAAAAACAGCATCATCTGCATAGAAAAAAATAATGCAGCTAACAATTCTGAATTGGCACAGACTACGGGAGAAATACGATGTACCAGTAAACAACCACCTAGTTATTGATGTGTTAGAAAAAGACTACATTTCTTTTCTGCTCTTTTGAATGTCTGTTTCAAGATACTAGAATATTTATTAAAATAAATATTGAAAAACATTTAAGAAGTGATGTTATGACAAACTAAATGTTTGGCTAGGTTATGTCAACAATTCAATGGCTTTGCAGGCAGACATGGCTTTAATAATATCCATCAATGCATGATACTTCTTACCATATTTAATGGTTGCAGTCAGCATTGACTGGGTCATTTAAACAGCAAAGAGGTGTCATTCCTCCATTTGTTTCAGTTTTAAATACCCATCAGTAAATCAGATTTTAGTATTCAGCCTACTCATTTATTAGTATTGAATAAAATTCTTTGCTGTTGAGGTCAATATAGTCAGGATTTCACTCACCAACTCCCACAAAATCATCTGTTGTATGGATGCTGAACATCTGGATTGAGCTAGCAGACATTTTTCACAGATGATTTGATACCACTGTGGTACTGTACACACACCTGAAAAAATAATTTAGTTCACTTAATTGTAAATAATGCCTTGATTAAACAGACAAATAAAATCCTTTTTTTTAAACTAGAATTATTCTAAAAGGTTCTATTAAAATTAATAAACAATTCTATTAAAATTAATAAAACTCAGAAAATAGTAATATTGCTGATGTGATTGAAAATTGTATATTGCTTTCCATTCAGTGCATCATTAAATAAGAGAAAAACAGTTATGTTCAGTTGAGCTGAATTATAAATAATGATGGAACTCAGGAAGGTGTACTTTAAAATGTGAGAAATCTGACCAGTACCTAGGGAGTTTCTCTGGAAAAGCAGATAAGGAATGCTGTTCAAGAATGACCTCACTGCATTACAGGGTGTAGATATCATCTGCTTTCATGGATATAAATTGACCTTTTTAGATGGCTTCATGTAGGTGAATTCCAATCTGTAGTCAGACTATCTTCAGTGTATGATACAATTTTTACAGTAATATTTGTGGTGAAAAAGTGGCCTGTACATCACCTAGGGGCTAGATCTATTAATCTAAGATGTTTTCAAGAGCTTGAAACTTTTGGCCTTCAGCTGTGAAAGAGAAACTCTTTGTTATCTGGTGCATGGCCTGGTATCTTTTTTCAAATGTCTGGAAATTAAGAGGGGCTGGCTTTTTATAAGTCATTAAAGTAGAATATTTTTTCACTCTGCTCCCATTAAAGTAAGTGAGATTCATACAGCTGATATCAGGTTTACGCTGACAAGACTGGAGTATTTCAAAGGTACAGTATACAGTGAATCCTGAATAATAAATATCAACAGTACTACCAACATTTTAATAATTTAGATTCATGTTTATCCAAATGCACATGCTTATTATATATGCTCACTGCACAGCAGTGAGCTTAATCTTAAAAGAATATTTTATAAACATATTATATACACAAGGACTAATTACTGAAAGTCTGAACTTACAACTTGAAATTTGAACCAAATCCTGTTTCATGGGAAGGTTAGTATTCTTTTAAACCTACTTTCTTTTTGGATTTTTTTTGTTTGTTTGGTTGTGGTTTTTTTAGAAATAGAAATAAATACAGAAGAGGCTGCACTTGTTAATGACTTTCCCTGATGTGTTGTGAAATATTTCAAATTTGGTAAGTAGGTATGAGAATTAAAATAAATTGCTTTCACAAAGGAGTATAACTTTTTAAATCTTTTTGAACAGACTAAATTCTTCTGGCCAAGTTCCTTGGTTATGACCTACATCTTTCTTGAAGTGTCTTTGGGTGGATGAAAAGCATTGCACTATGAAAGCACCAGCAGTTATTGTCAGTTATCTAATGTTCCTATCAGTTATTCACTAATACGTCCTAATATAATTGGTATGAAATATGTGGTTTCTAGTGTGACTAGCAAGTCTCTTTGCTGTCAGTAGTGGGCAAGATTTGCAAAGTAAACTCCAGTGGACAGGTGAAATACCCCAGGTTTTGAAGGGGTTTCTTTGCACTAAATTATCTAAGATAAAATCCTATCCCACATAACAGATAAAATTCCTTTAAACTCCTCTGGTCAGGGTTTTGGCATGAAACATATCTTTATGGACTTAACTAAGAACTGAGATCCTTTAAAACATGGTCTCTGTTTTAACTAGCTCTGTACCGAAGCCAAGGTGGGAGTGGCACAACACATGTTACTGAATTTGTTTCAGGAGTGAAATGCTGGATTTCCAGAGGACTGATCCAAATCACTGTGGTGGACAGTACTGTGGTGGATGGCATGTTTTGTCCAGAGTGCTCCAGAACTTATAACTGCATTTTCCTGCTACCTTGTCTTCTGGATTTTCACTAGAAATAATGTGTCCAAACAGGGCACTCCCGGACTTATAGCTGCATTTGCCTGCTACCTTGTCTTGTGGCTCTTGACTAGAAATTATGTGTGAGACATCTATTAGTCTCTGTGCAGTAATGTTGAGGTGAGATTTTTTGTAGGCAGGCATAGCAGGCAGTTCAAAAACAAGGTGTGCGTGTGCTCACATCACGTTCATGATACACACGGTTACATCACACACCTCTTCTTTTTTAGTCATGAGTCTCCTCTCCCTTCTGCACCTTCATATTCACAATTACAACAATGTCAAACTAATTCTTGAAAGCTTTCAAACTCAAGATTAGCACATTCAAGCCAAATAAAAAGAAAGTGAACGGTGGCTGAAACGAAGAAGACAGAGATTTACAGTCTGGAGCAGCAGGGTTGTGGAAGGGTTGTGTAATAGTGTATAACTCTTCTGTAGTCTGCTGAGAAGTGCCAGCCTGTGCAGTCTGTTACGGCAAAAAGCCAACAGAGGCTATAAATACCGGCATCAAGTGAAGACATAGTATTACTGCCTTGGTAGAGCTTTACATTTTTTAGCTCATGACGTAATAGAGAGGAAGGAAGAAATCGTGGTTTCTTAGTACTTGTTGCCATGCAAAGCCTGGCAGACCAAATTCTGACTGGCCTGCTGCAAAATTAAATGTTTGCATTTCACCAAGCCATAAGGAAGGAACAGTTATATTGACATGGGGGTCAGTTTTGTCTGGGGAATCTATGGAAGGACAAAGATAGGGAAATGATGAAAGAAAGAATAGATTGCGGAGGCTCACTTGCATGGATTTGTGCAATGTGCTCTGAAGACAAGGCCGCCTCCCTCCCCCAGTGCCCCCCAGTTTTGAAGGGGACACAGCTAGGATTCAGGAAATCTGCTTGGTCTGTTGCCTCATGAGATTTGAAATGGGCCTGATGAAATAGATGTTTTCAAGATATCTTCCTGTTCTCAAGAGCTTTCCTTACTGACATTGTCAGAAGGAAGCTTGAACACATGGTCTTTCTATCACATGAGGCTCTAAAGACTAGAAGGCTCATGATTTTCAAGTCATGCGACATAAGTTGATATCGCTCATGAAGTATGACGCAAGTGAATGAAGGGAGAAAACACATAGAAGTGAAATATTTTGAGAGTGTTTCTCTTCCATGGAAAAAGACAGTAGCACTTTAAATCTACTGCAATAAAAGGCAGCAGATATTTCAGCTTTTGTATATATAAATGTATACGTGGAAGCTATTATTAACATGCACCTTACTACAATGATTCATACAGATGTTAAGCAGGATTATGATACAAATAAAGGCATAAACATTCTCTTAAATCATGTTATACTAATCAAACAGTTCTATGCAATACCCTAGCTATTTACTTACAACAAGATAAAACATGATTAGTGCACATTACCAGTGTGGTAAAATGAAAATAATCTCAAAGTACACATTACCCAAGCAAAGAGTACTGAACTGAAATAGAGCCAAGTAATAAATTTACACTCATCAAAGAAGTTATTAAAAAAATTATTATGAATTTCATCAAATAACTACTGTATGTCTGTATTTGCTGATTCAACAAACCTCTAAATGCTGCTTAATTTTAACCATGTAAATTAATTATTTTCAGCCTAGGGTCTATAGATGACTGGAAGTCTATGGTCTCCTCCTAAGAGGACCAAGAGAAGTAAGGAGGTAAGCCATTTAAATTCGGTATTCTGCTGGTAAATTTACAAGAGCGGCATATCAGAAAAGGGTAAAGACTGTTAATGTAAGTAATCCGCCTCCTTGTCCATCCAAAAGCTTAAGCAAGTGAGATTACGGAATTAAAGTGCTGTATGCAAACTGTATGTTCATTCAACTTGTCATTATTACACATACTAATTTTACTGTTACAGTAGTTATTATAATAATTTAAGTGTTGGCTGTATAAATCTCTTTATTGCATATGTTATACAGAACAAAAGCAGAAAACACCGTGGAATACAAATAGATTCAACACTGAGTTGGAGATGATGGCAAATACACTACGGACATTCTTCCCAAGTATTATCACGACAGAAGTTAGTGCAAATTCATGTCTTTATTTTAAACCTTTGAAATGCTATAGGGTGGCAGCTACTTCCTCTAATACAATTCACTGTGCCTTGTGTCCTTACCAACTGCTTCCAACAAGCTCTTCAGTTAATACGAAAACTGATGAACAGACTCAGCAATTTATGTTGAACTCTTTTATAGAGCAACAATATGTGTAACAGCAGTGATGTGACAGGTGCCCATAACTTGCAAAGAGTTATGAAGAGCATTTTTCCTGTAGCAACAGTGTATTTTTACGTGGGTAGAGAGGTAGGGCAGGGTTGGGAAATAAGGGTGATATGAAACAGAAGAAAGATTATATAGTTGATTTGGTATTAACCAGTAGTTGGAAGAACAGCATTTAAATTTGGATCAAATTTCCTGCTGAAATTCTTCCCTGTTCTGCTACATAATTGCCTTGTGGCCTCCAGAGAACCTACAGGTATTCAGGCTCCTAACTTCCCATTGAAAGCAATCAGGATATAAGCACCTAAATACCTTGGTGATAAAGCCTTTAATCTCCATGTTTGCTTCAGTTCCTCCTGTGTAAAATTGAGATAGTGTCTCTCTGAGAACGTGGTCATTTAGAAGGTGTGAGGTTTTGAGATATTACGGTAAAGATGCCATTGAAATACCTAAAGCAGATGCTTTTCACCAGGTAGAGCCCTCAAGCCAGCATAAAGCTTTGGCTGTTGCAGTATTTGTATTTCTCAGCAGCAGTTTTGATTTTTATTCTGCTTCTGTGAGTACTCTGTGGAGAGTATCTTTGGTGTTCGATGTCACTACAGATCTTCCTTATTTTGTTGTGTCTTGGAAAACCCTAGTACTGTAGCCTGAATCTGTTTGGAGTTCAAGAAAGTGGAGAGAGAAAAAAAAAGCTTAATAATCATCCAATATATGAACAAGATGAACAGTTATTTTCAACAGGAGTTTATTATAATTTTAATTTTTTCTTAAAGAGCTCTATTTCTTTGAGCGCTTTTCCCAACTGCATGGCCAGAAAAGTAAATGCTCACATCTGTTTTCATTGTCCACATTTTTTGGCACAAAGATTGATTTTTTTGCTTTTTTTTTTTTTTTCCCTAAAAGGAAAAGCCCAACTGTGCAAAATAGATTCAGATATCTATCACTTACTTCTATAAAACTAATGGTAAGTCACTGTGCTCACAGCTGGGCACATTAGGTTTCCATCTTGATTGTGGTTAAATGCTACTGGAATAGAAAATGTTTATTAGTATAAGCATTATATGTAGAGCTGAAATGTTAATACAGAACTGAGTCTGTGGTCCTGATTAATAATTTTGCCAAAGGGAGAGGGCAACTAGTCCAGAGAAGCAGCAGAAAAACTCTGCCTGCCAAATATAGCCATAGAAAAAGTGCAAGATGATGGAACACTGTAAAATAAAGTTCTTGGCAGCTTTTAGAGCAGTTGAAACTTCTCTCTCCACAGTATCCGTAGTGCCTACCTCCATAGTCTGTAAGGGTCATCTTTAGCATCATCAACCTGACCGAAGTTAGGCAGACACCTCTTGTGAGTATCTGCTATGGAAATGTATAGGACCTTGGCTCCCTGTACAGTTGATGGAGAGGTTTCATCATTGTGTCTGGCAGATGGCCTGACTTGATCTCAATTCACTTCAAATACCCATTGAGACACCGTGGTGGGTTGACCTTGCCTGGATGCCAGGTGCCCACCAAGCCGCTCTATCACTCCTCTCCTCAGCAAAACAGAGGGGGAGAAAATAAGGCGAAAAAATCCAAAAACTTGTGTGTCAAGATAAAGGCAGTTTAATGAAGCACTAGCAAAATTTGTGTGAATGGAAGCAAAGGAAAACAAAAGATGTTATTCTCTACTTCCCACCAGCAGGCAATGTTTGCCACTTCCCAGGAAGCAGGGCATCAGTATGTGTAGCAGTAGCTCTGGAAGACAAATGTCATAAATAACAAATGTCCCCCCTTCCTCCTCCTTTCTCTTAGCTTTTATATCTGAGCAGACATCATATGGTATAGAATATCCTTTTGGTCAGTTTGGGTCAGCTGCCCTGGCAATGCTCCCTCCCAAGATCTTGCTCACCCCCAGCCTACTGGTGAGGCAGAGGGGACGGTTGGAGAGACAGCCTTGATGCTCTGCAAGCACTGCTCAGCAGTAGCCAAAACACTGGTGTGTTATCACCACATTTCTAGCTACCAATACAAGCACAGCACTATGAGGGCTGCTATGGGGCTCAGCCAGACCCAATACAGACACTGATGTTGAGAGTGCACTTATCCTATGTTGACTGGTCAGTTCTTCTGATGCAGTACATATAAATCCTCTCCCCTGACTGCATAGGAGCAGGGGTCCAGCAGACAGCACACGCACTCATGTTCTTGACTGTAGGCATCAATGCTCACATGATGAATATATCTGCAAATGCCAACCCTGTCTGTGTGGTTATCTTCTCCAGCACCTGGTAGGACAGGCTGTTGTTCCCACGTTGCATGCAGAACATAGGTGGGCTGAGCGTCTTATTTAAGTTCACAGCTGATGTCTTTGAAAGAGCAAGAATTGTACCCCAACCCAAGTCTCCTGTATTGTATGGAACTGGCTACTGTTTACCATGTTAATCCTTACAGTGAATGAGGCTGACGTCTTCAGCAGCCCCCTGGAAGGACAGGAGATGATAATTTTGCAGGCAGTAACACAGTGTTAGTACTTCCAGGGTGACACTGGTGATTATCCACAAAGTCTGTCTTGGTCCCCTGCCCAAAACCATGCCATCGGGCAATCGTGAAGCTCAGAGTCATCTTGACTGATTTCTATTTTGTATATATGTTACTGGGTTTCATCATACTGCCTGAAGCAAACTCCTGTCAAACTAAATTACATATGATCACACAGATGCAGATTATGAACCAGCTACATACTCATTAGAGAGATGTTAATATTGAGGTTGGTCTCGAAAAGCTCAGATCTAGACCGCTCAGCTTAACCGTATCTTCAACTCATTTAGAAGGATGTCTAACTATTAATCCCTATTGAGTCAACGAAGTGTTCGCATCCAGAACTGTGGATCTTTTTCTTCGATGATAAATCAGGTTTTCAGCACAGGGAAACATTTTGTAAGGGTAAAAGAGAGAACTGACAAATGAATTTCAAATTGTCTTGGGGACATGGAGACAGAGACAGTCTGTTCTGTAAAAGTAGGAAGGGACTGTGTTATGGTACTTCTTTAAAAATCACATGGCAACACCTGAATTCAGAACCTCCTTTTATTCTAAGACTTGGAAGTTCAGGCCAACCAGTGTCAGGACTAGTCAGATGGCACTGCAGAAGTAAGCTCTACCCACACATACAGTCCACCGCTCCCATGGGCACAACTCTGCCGTGCAGTGAAAACTTCAGAGAAGTACTCAGCTGCCTCAGTCCTGTTAAAGCCCCCAGGAAGGGATGATGCTCATCATGTTGGTGACATGAACATTTAAGTACATTTAAAATGTGTGCCTAACAGGCTTAGAGGTTGGATTTTTAAACTCTCAGAACTCAGTCAAATAAAACCCGTTTCCTTCCACAGCAAAACTAAGTGTTATTTCCTTAGTTATGATTATTTCCGTGCTAAGATGGAACAGATCCATTCCATGTTGGCTGCAGATTTCTTGTAAGGACTAAGGTCAAAATGTGTTTCTATAGTTTGGAAACTGTACTTTTGTCATTCACTCAAAAATGGCTGAAATCTTCATGTGAGAATTTTCACAACAATAACAACTGTATTCCTTTTGAATGGGAACTCAGCATAGCAATTATCATCCCAGGCAAAATGAATGTTTCAAAAAATTGTTACCATCCAAAACTAAGGTTTTATAATGCGAGATGCATTATAATCTGATTGAGAAGAAATCCTCACATTCTAATAAAATAAAGTGACTAGAGGCAGAGTGAAAGTAATAGTCAGCAGCAACAACAATACTTGTAATTAAATATTTCAAATTTCAAGGATGCCTATTCACAAAACATTTAAATAGCTCATCATTTTGGCCAGTTTGCCTTACTTGTGAGGAAAGGAACACATTCAGCTGAGTGGACATTCTCATTGTACATCTACTTCAGGGAGACAGTTTATCTCCAAGCTTTTGCAATTAGACTGTCTCATGTCTACAAAGTGCAAAGAAATCAGTCATATACAGTACACATTTTGGTTAAAGAAAGTCACTTGGAGGCTCAGGTTCTCCTTAGATTAAAGGGCAAAACACTCTACAGAAGAGGGCAACTGAGTGGGGAGGCCAGGGTTATGGGAGATGCTTCCTGAGTGATTAGCAGGCAAATTGCTCCGAGGATTGTCAATCATGTTTTGCTTGCTTCAATATAAATACATGTCTATTTTTGGTTTCTTTAGGCCTTGCTAGTACTAGGCAGTGGGGCCAAGGTACAGCAGTGCAGAGCTCTCAGCTGCCATGGGGTCCGGGGTAAATTGTGAGAACTCAGCACTTCTCTGATTAGTCTCCAGACTGGGACAGGATGATGGCCATTCTGAAAAATAAGCCAGAAAATCAGATGGCACCTGACTTTCCAGGAAAACGCTTCTGTAAGTGTCTTAGTTTAATAAAGTGTGTCTGATGTTGCTCAAACACACACACACACACATCAATACGTTTTTTCTAGATTTGAGTCTACCCTTACCAGGAATAAAATAACTTAATTGATGTCCATGGCATTACTCCTGCTTTCTGGAAGTGTTGGATGAGGTTCTCTATACAGGTTCATAAAATGTTCTTTAATGCATATATCATATAAAACCCATGTAATTATCTGTATTGATATAATGTCTCCCTTTCCCTTTTATGATAAAGTAATACAAAACAAACTTCTGACCTTTTACATCCTGTATTGTTTTATTTTATAAATCCAAAGAAAAAATGCTTCACAGCAGTTTTGACAAACAAGCTGCGTCTGTTTAATATTAAAGTGCAAAAAATAATAATAAAACCATTACTTTAGGAATATCCAAATAACCCGAGTTAAAATAGCATCCATCTGGCCCTTAGCATAACTGTTTTTTACATCAGTTGGATGTTTCTGGGATTGCAAGATTCAACACTTATCTTTAAGTAGAGTGAGTTTCTAAAGATGTAGCATCCAGAAACTTGTGAGTAATCTGTCTGCTTAGAAGTACAATATTGTGTTACCAGATCTGCTGAGCAAATGCACAATAAAGTTAATCCTTTGGTTCTGGAAAAGCTGTAGGTATTGCAATGGCAGATGTGCTGAAACAGAAGTGTTTACGTTTGTTAGGGCTTGTGAAACAGCAACTCCTCCAGCTCACAAGTGTTTGAATTTCCTGCAAACATTTACCTAAAGGCTATCATGGAGAAGGAAAAGAGCTCAAAAGGAGTCTCTGAACCCTGTTGGCAGACTAGCAAACCTCTTCTGGTGAATTGGTTGGCACGTGCCTGCATTTTCTCATTGAACTTATTCTCTGCAAATGTAGTCATTATGGCACTAAAGTGCTTTTCGTATATGGGGTACAGTATTACCAAGACCAATACCCTGTTATATTTAGTATGGTTTGCCATATGGAAAGCAAGAAAAAGGTTAGATTAAGGATTTTGTACTGTAGAGGTGTGACATGAATCTGTTTTGGCCAGGGCTTTGAGGCAGTGCTGCCTTCTAGACCTTCTCTTCTAGTGAGCTCCCTAGAGAAGACTGAAAGGCTTTAAACTCTGAAAGCCAGCTTGTGTATAGCACAAATGAGAAGTGTAACATTTTGAAAAGAGGAAACACAAAGTAGCTGGGTTAGAACTGAAATAAAAACGAGTCATGTGCAGCTCTGTCCCTGCCTACAAAATCCTTGCAGGCAGGTCCTTGCTTCCATGCCTGGTTACAGTTGCCTTGGGGACTTTGAGTTGCAGCTAATTCTGGCCCCAGGAAATACTTCTTTCTGTCCCCTCTGAGGCCCTGCTGACTGCCCTTGCCCACTGTGTCTGTGGGAGCTGCTGACTCCCAGCTCCGTGGGATATCTACCTTTCCCAAATGAAGGCACAGTTTCCCCCTTAGCAACAGGGAGGTTTTGACTGGTCACTTTTCAGGGTCTGATTATGTTAGTTGGGTTACATCAAAGATGATAGTGCAGGAGGTTGCAGTAGTGCTTAAATGTGTTTGTGCTGGGACATCAACATGATGTTACTGTCCCTTCCCTGGGAAGCTTTTAGTTGAAATCTGAAAGGCAATCAAAACACAAATGGAAATGGATTCCCAAAGGAATGAAGAGGTTTGCCCTCACCAGCAAAGTAGCCATGAGAGAACGACAAGAGACCTGGGAATAGATTATGGCTCCACCAGTTCCCTTTCTATTTTACATTCACCACAAACACTGTAGGACACATTCAGTTTGCTCTATGGATGGCCTGAACTCACCTCCATGGTCTTATCACTAAAGATATCCTAGTTGTTCATCCAATATATTGATAGATCTTTTCTTCCAGAGGAAAAAAATCATTACGAGGCATGTCAGCAAAGCAAACGAAGTCCCGGAAGGCCAGTTTCACTAACAGTATAAAAAATTAAGACCAGAAACCCCTGAACTGGATTCACTGTTGGAAAGGGAATGAAAGTAGGTGAAACAAAAGAAAGAACAGTGTCTCTGACATAACAGTGTTATTTTTGGTTGTTACAGTTGAGCATCAGCATAGGCCTTTGTCAAGAGCCAGAATACCACTGAACTAACTCCTGTATAAATACAGGTTAAGAGGCCACTTGCTTCCCTGGACCGTTTACAAAGGATGTACGTGACAAGATAGGAGGAGGTACAAACAGTCACACCCTATTGATCATCATCATAAACAATAATCATAGAACTACAACTTAGCAACTGTAGTCCAATTTTTTTGTAGGTATTGTGACAGAAGAGTTTACGTCAGCATTTTGAAGGAGCTTAATGAGATTACTTGATGTTAGCAGAGAGCTGCTTCCAGGAGATGATGGCTGGAACCGGACGTAAACAGGACTCAAAATCAAGCAGGTAGGTGGGGGTAGGGACTCACTTCATAGGTGTCTTGCAAGGAGGAACTCTAGGGGCCAAACAAGATGCAAAGTGGGTAAAACCAGTTTGTGAGTATCTTTGAAAGGCAAAATCTTGTATTGGCTGATAAAAAATGGAATTGCAGTTAAGGGATGCTTAAGAAGGGTGATGTGGTTAGGCAGTTGGCTAAGAAGATGATTCTTGCAGCAGCATTCTGGGTGGGTGGATGGCAGGCAGGCAACAGTTAAAACTGCACTAATCAAAACCAGAAAAAAGGACATTTCAGTATTTAGTACACAATGTAATGAGTACAGGAGCTTTAGCTTTGTGGAATGGGAGAGAACTTGTAAAGTTTAAACAGAGCTGAAGCATAGGGACCTAATGAGAGGCCTGGGTCAGAAATTACATCCAATTCATAAGCATGGTGACAAGTAGAAATAAGATTGCATCAGGGTGATTCAACCTAGTTCAGAAAAACTGGTGGTTAATACCATAACCAATTCCCAAAATAGGCCAAAATAGTGCTCTTATTCACCATACTAGGTGATAACTAGTTGTCCATTGCAAAGACTGAAGACAAATGGAGATGGTTTGGAATAGAATGACGACTGTAATATGTCTGTGAAGGGGTACATTTTCAGGTCAGGTGTAGAGATACAAGAAAAGAATCATAAAAGAACTTTGCGGAACTACTAGAGGGGCAAAAAGCAGATGAAGGAAATCCTTCATAGACAGTCACAGAAGTTGAGTAGGATAAGCCATCAGGTTGATCATGTTCAAGTAGTAGATATCCGACAAATCAGAAAGGAAAATTAATTGGTGTTGGTTCTAAAATTTGACCAAGAACCTATGAGAGATTTTGCAAGATCAACTTTGGTTGAAAGTGCAAAAGTCAGATTCTGAAGGGCCTGGAATAAAAATGAAACACAAGACTAACATAAACTCCAGGCATTGATTTAGATTTTGTGTTCATTATCTGTACAGGAGTGGAAGGGATCTAGATAATCAAGTCCATTCTGCTGCTGTTGTAAGCAACAGTATCTCATAGTCTGTATCTTTATTAAGCTTCACATGAAAGTTCTATTTTTTTCTTTCTGCTTTCAGTGGAAAGGTGTTTCAGAACTTCAGTTTTCTGATAATCAAAACCTTTAATTTATGGGTTGAATTTATTCATTACTCATTAGTAATCATTTGTCCTTGTGTCATCATTGTCCATTTGCTTAAGTATCTTTTCTCTCGCTTTAGTGCCTAACCTGAATGTATTTATAGAGAGCAATTATATCCGCTCTCAGCATGAATGAGCTTAGAGATGAAAGGGAGAAGGAAGCAAACATGTTGCTTCAGCCTGGACCAGCTGGAATCTCTTTGTTCAGACTCATGTAAAATGTTTTGCAGCAGCTGAATCTGGAAGCAGCATTTGTGCGGCTCATAGCAATATGATACAGATCTAGCCACCTCACAGCCAGATGAGATGGAAATGAACATATCAAGCCACGGTTGCTATCTGAATATCCACGGGTACTGTGGAGCTGAGAACACTAAAACTACAGTCCAACTTAGCTGGAGAATAACTGTCTGCATTTGAATGTGATAAACACCCGTGGTAAGCCATTGTAAACATTTCCCAATGTTATCACCTGTATTTTTCTAGTGTTGGGTGTTAGGTATCTGTCTGTATTAGGTTATCACTACTAGCTGTGTGGCTTATTTTGCAGAGGGGACCCTACATGGTGTTGTCTGCATGCTGTAGACTCTGCAGTCGGCAATTCATTCTGTTCTTTCCTAGAGCTGTTGTAAGGTTGTCTCCCAGAGCTCTTCACACTCAACATAATCAGAAAGGAGCAAGGGTTGCCCATCACATCTCTCAGACTTTGTATATGAATTTCTAATTGCAAAATAGATTCAATAATCCAGTCATAACACTCTCCGCCACAGCATGTATTCAAATAAGTGGTTTGAAAAGGGATCCTTAAGGGAAAGACAATTGCAATAAACTATTCTTATGCTTGGTGGCATCTCATTCCCAGAAGCAGTCAGCATAGCTGAACAACTATACAAAGTGTTGGATGCTTTAAATAGGCGATTGTACCTCATTCCTTTGGATATAAATCTTAATTGCCAGTGAGCAGTTTGTTGTGAATCAGGTTTTTTTTAACACATTTTAATTTTTATATAGAAAAGGCTTTTAGACCTAAAAATGTTTATTCTTCTCATATATGTGTTTGCACTTGCCAGCATTCATGCTGCAAAGGATGGGTTTTTTTCCAGTCAAAATATTCTTGGGATTTCATGGACTGTGAAAGCAATGGAAAAAGGGCCCTTAATTCTAAAGAACATGCATCATGTAAATTAAAATGTAGAAACAGAATAAGATGCTGGTCATCATGCCTGCAATAGTTTCATTACTTGGAGGAATAATGTATTTCATCAGCCCTTTTCTTCTGGAAAGTGGCGTTTTAGCTTAACTTAAAGCTAAATCCATCCCTCTCCTTGTAAGTGACCTTTGTGCATTGTCATGTAAGGGCAGAATTTGTACAAATTTGAGCTCTTCTCACAGTTCAGTACAAACCATGCTGGCTTTCCTGAGGGAGATAGAAATACAAGAGTACTGCAGGTCAGGGTTGTAGTGCATTGACAGAGCTACATAAGGAAGCTTGTACAATACCTGATTTAAGTGTGAGATTCTTACAGGGTTTTCAGAGAGGAAATAAAAAAGTGTGGTTGTCCATGGTGTTTCTCAAAGGAGCTCTGCATTAAGATTCTGGAGACTGGTTTGAGTTCACCTGGTCCTTTGCCCCGTACTTGCCTGATCAGGGAGGGAAGCCCCCATGGCAGTCGAGAAAGGGACTGCATATTGCAGTAACTATATCAAAAGTCAATTTTGGCAGCCTACTCATTGAAAAGGAATGAAAAAGCAGAGGTGGCAGGAGGGTTTTTTTTAAGGTTTTCAGGAAGGGTGGTGGTTTTCTCCTGTAATTCAAAGAAACAGCAGCAAAACAAAAAGAGGACTAAAACAACAAGGACAAACACAGTGTGTGGAAAAAGCCTGTTGGATACTTGTCTTTGCACAACAACTCTCTCCATCCAGAAAACAGCTTAAATACAATGAGTAGTGCAGAAGTACTCCAGTTTGCTGGCAGCGCCCCCATCTGTCTTTTCAAAATATTTGTCACTGGTCCAAGCGTAAATTAAAAAAAAAATAAAATATATCAACAAACTGAAATCAGAAAAATGCCGCCCATATGGTTATGCTGATAGGGTGATGCTATCTGCTCCACACACACAAACCTCCACAGGAGAAGGTGACCTCTTCTGCATGAGTGTATCCACGTCAGGTGTGGTGACCAGGCACAGCAGGATGTACTCACGTGTTTTGGAAGCATGTACTATAGTAAAGCTGCCTGCATCTCCCATAGGGAAAAAGAACTGGACTGTATAGAAACATTCCCCTGTGTCAGATTCGACCCAAGGACCACCAGCTGGACCAAACAGCTAAATAAATATCCCTGTAAGAAGATTTTGAAAATTTTGAAATTCAGAGACATTTTGAAATTAAAAACTATAATGTTTGTTTTCAGGCTATGTCACAGTGTTTTGGGAAGGACCAAAGCAGACATAACATTGCGACTTTTTGGTATCATAACTGAGTATCTTTTCAGCAAGAAAGGTATTTTTTGTTTTTTAAAAAAAGATACATTGAAAAATTCTTACTCAGACTGTAGGAACCAGTACTAATTTCACTTATTACTAAGACCTTTCTTGTGAACAAACAAAACCCTTCTGCTATGAAAAGACTGACTAGGCTGATTCTTTTGTTCTAAAAGTAGGAAGTGCCCAACATATCCAAGAAAAGACCCAATCTCAAGAGCTCCAAATCCAGAAAAGAATAAGGTAAAATCTCCACGAGGTGCCTAGTACTTCCCTAATTTCATTGACTGTATGTAGAACATCCGCAACCCTACAGTGATAATCAGCAATGTCAAACTCTCCAACTGATGTGAAGCTTCATCTCCTTGAGATCTGCCATGGTTTGGAAGGTGCTGGCACCTGGAAGTCGTGGACCAGATCAGGGGCTACTGTGCTAGACACTGCATAAAGCTATTATGAGAAGAAGATTGGTGCTACTTTGCAGCAATGCCACTTTGTTGTGTGATTTCTTGTTTTTTAATTGGGAAAAAAACCCCTGCAGTTATCTGATGCTCTAAGCGTATGTACAAAGCACGTTTAAAAATACAATAGGCATTCAAATGGGAACATTATTAATTAAAAGCCTCCACGTACTGTACAAATGAAATGTTCTTCTCTCTACCTACTCAAGTCATTCATTCAGAAAAATCCTGGGAAAATAGTTAGGCTTTGCAATGTGCCCCATAGGTCAATGTATTCAGGCTCCAACAGACCAAGTGGGAGGAGTGAGTTCCAGAACAGCGAAATCTTCATTGCGAACTCCTTCTCAAAGGGAGTGCATTTAGAAATGTGCACAGCACGCTCACAGAAAAATGGCTCTAGCCCTTTGCCCAGTTCAAATTTTAAATGAGTCCTTTAATATATGTATATCCAACCAAGGAAGAGATGCTGACCTATGCTCCTGTCTGAAGCACAGCAGTGGAAAGGACTTTGAAGCCCTCTAGGATTTTCAGCCCCACAGCTTGCCTGTCTTTTTTCTTTTCTTTTTTTTTTTAACTATATATATACTTATGGTATGGATTTATACCACAACAACTCCTTTTCTCCATGCTCAGCTACCTCACGTTCCCTTTATTTATTAACAGTGGCATCCTTGATAATCAAATGGTCCCTGGGCAGCTCACTGACAGTATATTACAAAACATATTACAAAACATATCCACAACAGCTGGTCTCACAACTATTTACTTTTCCTACAGTCCCATATCAAAAGTCCCCTTTTAGTATAGGGATAGGTCGAAGTCTGACTGCAGAACCCAGAGCCAAACTTCCCTCATGCTTTAAAGTTTGGTGTTATATTTCAGGTCCATCCCCTAAATCAGACTGGCTTTCAGTGTTCAGATCGGAACAATCCCTATCTTATTTGCTTGCTGGCTGCAAAACAGTAGGAAGATTGTCAATACCCTGCTCAGGCCCTAATTAAAAATCCAAACTCAAATTTAATATTTCAAACATTATTTAAAATATATTAAGATAGTCAGTCTATTGCTGTTGCTCATTACTCTGTCGAAACCTAATATTAGTAACAGCATGTACAGAGGACCTGGAGCATGAATTAATAATGAGGTGCTTGTGCTGGAAAACATGCGAGAGCCTGGTTCCCTGAGTTGGCAGACGTCCGGCAGAGACTAGTCTGCTCTTCTCTACAAAGTGATCAAATCATCTGCTCAACAAAGTCATTGGGAAGGAAAGTATTTCTTATTAGTTTACTTCCTCTGATGATCATTTTCCAAAAACAACAAAGACAACAAGCCATCAGAAATGAATGGGGCCACACTGGGGAGAAAAAGTCTTTAAACTAACGGCATTGTACTACTGATCAAACAGTAGCAGTGCTGGTAGCTGAGTATGATCCTCAAATGGGTGAGAACCCCCTGTGCCCTCAGCCTGCCCTCACCTTGTACATGAATTCTCTTCTTGAGGCTTTTGGGGTGAGGTTTTGATCAACTCTTTCCCCCTTTTTCATTGTCCCAGCAGAAATCAAATCTGAATGACAACATAGAGAAAGAGCATATGGCTGGTTAATGCTCTTGGCCTGCAGCTAAAGTATTGGAAGTGTTTGCAGGTTGTCTGTAGATATGAGCAAGGACTTAGCAAGTCAGTGAGCTCTTCAGGTGATGCCAGAATCGGGAAAAATGTGCAAGCTAGAAAATATCTGATGTATATGTGTCTACAACATATATGTATAAAAATACATTATAGCCACGTAAGCTGTCTTTTTCATATATGTAATAATACTACATCTAGATCAATGATGTCGTATAGAGATTAGGTGTATTTATTTATATATACATGCATATGCCCTTCTTATGTATGCTTTACAGGAAGCTGGCTTTTACCTGTCCTCATGGTGCCCCATGCTGGTCTCCCCTGCTCATGCATGCTTTTCTCCTGAGGGTGAGCCCAGCTACCTTTGTGCTTCCTCTGCACCTGGAGAAATGTCTTCAACATTTGCAGAAAACAAATAATAGTTGTTGAAGCTGTTTGTGCCCTGAAACTTTAGCTGTGCCCTGGCCTTACCACCCTTTCCCTTTAAGATGGACATACTGTTACTCACAGTGCAGCATTCAGTTCTGTAGCTACTGCCTTGTTCTCACCCTGTAAATTAAAAGGTGTGAAGGAGAAGGAAATTTTCCAGGGTAAATGAGAGAAATTATTACATAATTTTGTGTAATTTTTGATGCAGGAAACAATTTTCTCTGTGCACCTGTGGGGGGAGAAACAGGGCTCCTTCAACCATCAATCTGTGGGACCTCAGAGCTCAGCCTGAAAGCAAAGGTGAAATGAAATACGAAAATTGCAGTGCAGCAGAAGAGGAGTCAGCTATCTGAGGGCCTCTGCTGAAATCCCATCTTTCGGGTAGGGTTTCTTGTGCATTTTCGTGTTTTGGTCACCTGACAGTAGCTCTCCGGCCTAATTGGTTTCCTAGTTAACAGACTAAGTAATGATGTAACCAGAGTGTGTGGGAACCAGACCTGTGTGACAGATACAAATTTTCCCAGCCATACTAATTTTGCCTGCTTACCTGGTTCTGCTGCTGGTTATCTGGAAACTTGAACTACTTAAAGGATATAATGAGCCTAGCAAAGGTTGAGACACAGCTTAGTCATTTAACATAAAATTATCCCCTGCCACAAAATGTATTAACCTGTGATGTCCAATTATTTTTGCTACTAAACAACACTATATTTTAATAGATATGGTTGTGTCTACAGCTTTTATTTACTTTTTCTGTGGTTGGCTGAAGCGAGAATTTGTTGTTTGTAGCCTAAAGGAGCAGATCAGCTCTGTTCAATTACAAACATGTCTCAGTAACTACTTTCTGCTCTTGACTGTCTGCCATCCCCAAGCACTGTCACACAGTGTTGCCTGTTTGTGCTGATGATTTTTGTAGCTGAATGTTGTTGCTATTGCTTGTATGACAGTACAAGGGTTTCAGAAAGGCTCTAGCTAAGATCAGGGTCCTGTTGAACTGGGCACTGTATAACCATATAATGAGAAACAGTCCTCTAAAATGCAAAGTGGTTGCATCCCACATACCTCAGAGAAAGGTGGTTTGGTGGAGAGGAAAGCTTTGCAGCCTCAGAGCTGAGCCTCTGAGACAGTAATTTTAAAAATAATCATCCAGAGAAACAGCCTCAGGTGAAATAATCAAAGTAATTGGGGAAGGGAGGTGAGAGGGAAAGGGAACACCTGGCATGGAGGAGGCCTGACCAGCTTCCTTCTCCATGTGGTGGACAAAGAATGAAGGTCTCAAGACTTCTCTCTACTGTAACATAAAATCCCAGTAAGTACATATAGCTCATACTGGGGAAAGCTGATCTTGGGAACAGCTTGAGCTGGGCACGTGCTTGGCACTTTTGTTGTCCTTGGGCAGTTCCTGTTTGCCTTTGCAGAAGGGACCACGTCTCTCTGCCCAGCAGTTAAGTATTTTCTAACAAGTCAGGGCATCCAGGTTGCTGCTGGCTGGGCTTACAGAGCCTGGAGAAAACTTTTCCATGACCATGGTGGTTATTGTTCTGCAGTAAAATGCAGCTAGTATGGCCTGTGTCAGATATTTTTTAATAGAGAGGAAGAAAGTTTGATGTTTGTGTGCGTGCATCTGGCTGTTCTTTCACTTTGCACTCACAGACATGTTCGACAAATGGAAGAAACTGAGAGTAGAAGCAAGAAGCTGGGCTCCTAAGGTGATGCGAAACTGTTTTATGTTTTTCTTGAAAATAAGACTCTTAAATGTGATGACAGAAATCATGAAAGTAGCAGAGCTTTGCATACACTTGATGTGGTTAATCCAGTCAGTAAACGTGATGTTAAAAAAAGGACGCCCCACAGTGTTTCAGTATTTTTCTATTTGAAGTTTATACGATGCCTAACGTGTATGCAATGGATCTGAGGCCTGACATCTATTTAAACTCTTTGGGAACAATATCAAACATTAATGGGGATTAGTGTTAGAACTGGTGTAAACATAGCAAACAATCTGCTGTAAGTGTATGCTCACATTTCCATATGTTACGTAGGTAAGCAGAGCCACTGAAGAGCAAAGAAACCCTGAGAGGTAGTTCTCAGCTAACTACTTCTAGGATTGGTAGAGGCAGATGCTAGCAGGGCACAACTATCTCATGATACCAGTATCTACATACTCATAAAATGCTCTGTCTAGAGCTGTAATTTAGTTTTGTAAAAGGAAAAAGAAAGATTTAAGGAGATGCAATTCCATTGTGCAAAACCACTAAAAAACAGATAAAAATGATTTAGTACTTCCAGGTGCACTGTAATTCTTGGCAGAAAAAGCTAATTCCAGGTGTGTAACTTAAAAAAAAAAAAAACCACAAAAAAAACCACCCAACAAAAATCCGACGCTGTTGTCAAACCTGGATAAAACCATCAAGTCAGAAAAATAGAAGCTAAACTAAGAACAAAGTCCAGAGTACAACTGTGGAAAGACAGCCTCTCCATTGAAGAAATTATTGCATATAAGTGAATCTCCCTATTACTTAAGTAAACATAGCTTGATTCTGGGCAATATTTCAAAGGATATGAAGCTCTGGCATGCATGAGCACATAGAAAGATGACATATTCACAGTGGGAGGTATGAGGTGGGGTTTCCAGTAGTGCCAAAATTTCTCTCACACATACACACTTAGGGCCATATTCAAAACTGCTGAAGCAAAGAGCAAATCTTTCCACTGTCTTCAACTGGCTTTGTATTCAGCGTTCACTCACACTAGGAGAAAGCAGAAAAAAAATACATTTGTTTCCTAATTTGCGGCCAAATCGTTTACACATTTTTCTGTCTACTTTTAAGCCTGGGGAACTCTTGTCATTGACTTCCTCAGGGGCAGGTCCTTAATCAACAGATCAAAATATAAGCTGTACCACAAAATGGAAAATACTATTATACCAGCTAAAGTTACTTGCTTCAGCAACACATGTGGTACGGGATATTATTATTCCATAATAGAACGCACATTGATTCGTTTGACACATTTTTTAAAAAAAAGCTTTTATTTATATGATGTGTTTATGGACAAATATGCATTGAATGCTTTTTAAGTCCTATTATGGTTTGGTTTTATTTCCACGTGTTCAGATGACATGACCATTACTGGGACTAGAAACCTACAACACTAATTGAAGCTCTTATAGTTGGTGCCAGTTTTATATCCGATACGGGTAGTTGCCACTATATTAATATCCTGCAGGTCAAGTTTATTTTTTTTAAAAAAACAACATATTTAACAGGCTCTATGGAATCTGATACAGTGTCACACTTAGTACATGCCAGTTTTACATCTGAATTAAGGGCCAGGGAATTGTACCAGACCAAACCTTCCAGTAGGTTTTGGAGAAATCCATGGCCACACAGAAAGAAAAAGGACACAGCAACGTTGTCTCCCAAAGGTACATGTGAAAACTCTTTAGGAATCATAGTGCTAGCTAAGAAAGAGATAGATTTGTTGGGAAAGTCTGGTTTTCCCTAACAGCTGGGTCTTCTGCTGCTGTGATCAGCAGCTGGGTGTGGGGCAGTCCATTCGGTTCAATTTGCTCCTGTGAACCGTTTTTTCCCTTATTGTAACCTCAGTTTAACAAAAAAGGTTTTGAGAAACCCAATCCTTTCTCAGTCACACAATCACTCCCTGACTTTTGGTACTGCTGTCATCCACAGGAGTTCAGACAGTGTCATGCCTGTGATAACACATGGGCATTTCAGTGATATGAAAATAACACGGGTGAATACGAAAACCTTTTTGCCCTTGCCTTGAGACTGCTGGGCTGTGTGGCCATTTCTTATTGCAGAGGAGCAACAAGGTGTGACTCTGTGCACAGGGCAAAGCAATTAACAGCCCAGCTGTGATTGCACAGAGCTTTCTATAGCCTCTCTCTTTTTCCCACACATAACTATGTGCACATAGGGGAGGGGAAGGGGCTTTTCATTTCCTTTCTCTGCTCACTGCTGTGATTGCGCTAAGTCGGTACAGAGATCCTTATCTCATAGCAGAAAGGAAAGTGAAATCTCCAGTTTTGTTACTGTTTGAGTGCTCTGTAATATCTAGGGAGTTCAGAAGGCATTGATTTTACTTTCATGGCATCACCGTGAATTAGAGGTGTTAGTTCTGTCCAGACCTCAGCATTAGGGCAGACAGGGTCCCAGTGGAGTAAACGGGTATCAAACCTAGCACAAAGTGATACTGCTTTGGGTTTGTGACGTTGTGATAAATCTGTTTGCCACCGAAAAACGCTGAGGAGATGTTTTAATTTTTACCTATAATTTCAGACCCTCCAGACTATTAAGGCTGCATAAATATTAAAGGCTTGTTATTTACATTAGAATCATTATCTTTATAGATATCAGTGCTTGTTAAATGATTCATAATGCATAATTTATTCAACCAGTTCTGCCCTTTCCTCTGTTTGTCATTCACCTGCGAACAGACTTTGATTTTTTACAAATTTGTTTGTCAGTCAAATCATTCCAGGCTCTCTTCAAAAGCACATTTTAGTGGTCTCCTTTGCTCAAAACCTGTTGTGTCCTACCATATTTTTATCAATTTGCTTCTGTTGTTGCTTGCAGAGTATAATTGAACATTTAATAACAGACCTGAAACTGCCCCTGACTTTAATCAAGATTTACAGGATAGCTGTGGGGATTCATGCTAATAATGCTTCTGACGCTGCCATGCAGCCGCTGACAAGGTATGCTTTGTGGCTGTTCATATAGCAAGCTCTGCCTTTTATTCCCACTTGTTGGAAAGACAATAATAGGTAGAGTTCTGTAGCACGTGGGCAGGTTGTAAAGTCTGGGAAATTAACTTTGGTGTTTACATACGAAGTAAGCGTGGCAAGACAGGTTTCCCTACACCACAGCACAATGTAGTTTAATGAGAGAGCACCAGAATGGGATTTCAGAGATTTGGTTCTCATCTCCAGCTAACCATTTCCATGTAGGGTTGCTTCCCTCTGTTCCTCAGTTTTCTCTTCTGTAAATTGATATCGAGGTTGCTTGAGGAAGATCTTGGTCTGCAGAGACCACAAGGAGTAGAAAATGTTCCTGGCATCTGACTCGAGGCACATAAGTTCAGTTGCTTCCCCTGAGCTGCCTGAAAAGAGAGCTGTGAGAAGTTTCTCCACTGATTTCTAGTCTTGGGGCTGCTGTTCTGAAACACCTCCAAGCTGATCTAACTCCCTGTTAGAGGAGTCTGGAGAGATTCACCGTCTCATAGCTTGGGTTAAGTGCCTGAAGGAATACTGCTAGGCTTCTACAGAGAGAAAACACTTCAGCAAATAAAGTGTAGTGTGTTTGCCTCCAATACAAATACTTTGATCTTTAAGATAAGAATAGGGAAAAAGTTCTTTTTGTTTTCAATTCAGTTCATCACTATTCATTGTTAGTTTATTTTGGATGCACTTCTGAGAAGTTGCTACCTGCACAGTGGGGGAAAAAGAATTCAAAATAATATAGAAGAAAATTAAGTCAGTAGTAAGGAACTAATTTGTTATCTGAGTCTACAAATAAATGACTGTAATAGATCACAATAATTAAAATTGGTTAAGATGTTTGAGGGAAAAAAAATTCCTATAGAAAAAACAAAAGTATATACGTCGTTTGACTTTATTATTTCAGAGTGAAATTTCAAAATGAAACATTCAAAATTAAGCCATTTTTGTTTAAGTTTCATTTGAAACACAGTTTTTAATTTAGTTAGCAAAAAAGACTTTTAAAATCTTCCTGGTGATTGCCCTCTCCAGTATAGACTGTTCTCAATATCTTTCATTTGTTTTCTTCCCACTAGAGGTAAAGGAAGAGAGATGATTTTTACAAACACTGAGAGCACAGAAATGGAAAAATTAAAAATGTAAAATGGGAATCAGAATATTTTCCTCTCCTCTAGATTTTCAGCTACAAAAATATGACAAATGGCCCTGAATGACATTGTCCTCTTAATTTCTAGTGTTTCTTCAGTTAAAAATTTAGAACGCCTTGGTTTTTTCTGTCATGTTCTCAGTTTTCATTTTCTTTTTATTTTTTTTTTACTTTCCCACTACTCTTAGTAATTTCCTTTTACTCTACAACCAAGCTCTGGTAAAATATGAATTTCTAATAAAGAGTGACAGTCACAGTCTATATAGACATAAGTATGCTTGATATCCGCTAACTACAATGCTCACTTTTAGCAGTAAAAGATAAAGTTGACTTTTACATCAGGAAGTTTTCTGTTACATTGTTCACCAGGAGGAATGAGGCAAGCCCTAGCATTCCTGCAATGTTTTTGGACTGAATATATGGAGGTAAAGAACATTACTTATACAAATCCCTCAGCGTTTCTCAGGTCACATCCGCACCCAGGCTCACACCAGCTAAAACGTTCAGGCATGCCCGGTGCAGCACCTTCGATTGGCATGTTATGGAGATAAAAAGAGTAGCTCAGACTTTTTTTTTTTTCTGGAGATCAGTACTCAAACTCCACCCAAGCACTGGGGTGTCTTTGGAGGAGCAGCAGCACTTCCGTGCATTTCAGTGCCTGACATTGCAGTTCTGATCCAAGTTTAGACCTGCCATAATCTCAGTCTGCCACAATCTGCAGAAAATCTATTCTTTTCTTCATACCTGTCTCAGATTCAACTGTTAGCGACTTATGAAGAGAACCAGAGTCCACAGAACATAACAATATCTTATATTAGTCTCCTGATGAGCGAAGGAAGCATCAAAAGTGAGAAACTACAGTACTGCTCATTTTCACTAGTCCTCGTTTATCTTTCTGCCTTCTCTCCCTTACACCATGAGTCATCCAACATTTGATGCTTGGGGATATCATGCGTCATTTTGTCTCCCAGTCATTTTTATCCTTTCCTCATGCAGTGCACTCACACAAGCCCTGTGATCACAGTGGAGCCCCAGCCAAAATGGCTCAGCTTCCTTCCCAGGGTGTCAGAGACCCAGGAAGAAAGGTTTGTTCAAGGTCTTGGCTCCCTCTCCTGGCTGGCTTCACAGCAACTTCAAATGAGATTTTAGCCCTTCAAAAATTAGTGTTTCCTTACCGCCAATGCACTCTTGAAACAAGAGAGAAGAGCACTCTAGTGATGAGGCTCTGGGTTTTTTTTTTTAAAAATCAATTAGAAAGTTGGAAGCTAATCTTACTGAAAATACATTTATTTAAGGTAAAATCATCATGGTTTTTATACAGACTATTTGAAAATGTTTTCCTCCTGCCAAGACTTCTTGAATGCCACATACATATGAGAAAGGGCCTTTTTAAAAATTTGTTTTTCTGGATTACCTGTATTTTCCTTCTGACCTGCAGGCTCTAGACTTCTACTTAGCAAATGTCCCAATAAAAGCTGTGTGTTACCCTTAAACATTGGTAGCATTCCCCCTACCTGCTAATTGCTTTATTTGTCCTTACTGCTTCCGTCCCCTCATCAACAAAGGCTTTAGCATAAAGGGCAATGAGGTAGAACATGACAAGGAGAATGGGAGCCAGAAGAGTGAATACTTCTGTAATTACACAGTAGCCTGGAGTAGCTCTTCTCAAATCAATTATGTAGCCTGGATTGCCCAAAACTCTGAGGACAGAGCCCTTGTTTTAATTTGCCTATGGAGCTATGTGCTCCAATAATGGGAAAAATTCTTGCCTTGTTACCAGTTGCCTTTTATCAGAATCCACATAATTCCTCCCTTATTTATTTTTATCTAATTACTTTATTAATAATACATTGTACTTAGCTGAGCTACAAACCAATCATTGCAAATTGCTTTGCAAACATAAACAAATGAAGTTTCACCTTATCGTGTTGAAAAGGTAGTGAGGGGTCTGGTTTTCGATGGGGAATATTGAGGCAGAGGATTGTAAGAGAAAGTTATTAGAAAAAGCAACTGAAAACCACCCATAAAATCCTGATAAACTGTTGCAAAGTAAATTGTTGGATAAGCCAAGAACTTTACCCAGCAATCAAAATGTTCAGCTCAAACTCTACACTTGCCATGCACTCTTCAGCATTATCCTTTTGGGGAGTTTATAATGGGCATCAACGTAGACAATACAAAAGCGGAGTATTGCTAGTGTCAAGAGGATTTCAGAAGTTTTGGAGACTGATTTCTGTCATTACTGAAGAGTTTACTAAATAGCATACTGCATGTAACACAGACCTTACAGGACTGAGGAGAGTGAGCATTTTTATTGTCAGCTGATTCCACAACTCCATGAAGGTCTCTTATCTTCCAGCGCTTCTAGCTCTTGTTACAGAAGTCAGTGTCAGAACTTCCTTGGCATCAGTGACTGGGATTTGGCCCACATGGTGGTCACTGCCCTCGTGTTTCTTATTTCGTCCTTCCCTGTGGGACACTGACCAGAAGCTGTGTCCAAATGCCTGAGAAAGTTTGGAATCGGGCAAAAATTTGCTTTGTACCTTTGGGAGACAAGGTTGCTGTGTCCATTTTCTTTTTATAAATGAACTACCAATATGTAATGAGCAGACAGATTACTGGTTGTTATTTAAGCAATGACCTCAGCCATACTGTAGAGAAGGGGAGAAAATATTTTTGAAGATACATTTAAAAGGCATTGCAGCCACTGTCTGAAAGAAGTTTACAGCAGGCAGAAGGGTGGCTAAAGAAGCTATTCAGGTAACTGGTTGTTCAATAAGAGGTGTGTGTGTGTGTGCGCGCGCAATAACACAGGTGAAGGCCTGAAGTGAAATTTTGTGCAAAATTTTGGTGAACTAAAACAGAGAAAAAATATTTCATATTTCACTGAAAAGCAGTTTCAAGCTTCCTAGACATTTCTAATTAACTGCAAGTAAATTTAGAATGAAAAAATTTTCAGACTCTCATTTAAAAAAAAAAAATCAACTCAACACCCATTCATGAAAATTTGCGATCATAATGTGTATTTCTCAGTGAAAAAGGTTTATCTGGAAAAAACGTGTCTGGCTCTAGCTGTAACCTTATCTGCATAACCTGTGATAGAACAACTACAGCTATAGAAAGACTTTTGTTCATTTTGGCATAGCTGATCAATTAGATGCGTAGGATGGAGTTACAAAAGCTCTTAGAGTTTGCAGGAGTTGTTTTGCTGTTCATGGCTTTATGAACAGCACAGTGCTAGACATGATGTTACAAGGAGTGAATAATATTTTGAAAACTGAGTTCTTCTTTATGTCATGTAGCTAAAGCCCTCAATTGCAACTGGTTTCCCGTAAGATTTTGATGCCACAGAAACGTACATGAAGGGTCAATCCTTGTTTCAGTCTGCCTCTATGGGGGAAAAGTAAGGCAGTGGTGTTATGCCTGTTTTATACATAGGGAGGCATAGAGGCTTATTTTTATTCTGGTTTTGTTTGGGGTTTTTGTTATTTTTTTTCATACCCGGCCAAATTTTCAATAAGCTTTTTATATTAATTTCCAGTTTTGATGCTTTCAATATCACTGTATCATCTTTCCATCAGCAACCCTCATTGGCTGTAAGTAACTTGCCCAAAATCTCTGAGGATGTTGCTGGGAGAGCTGGGAACTGAACCTTTCTTATCTGTAATGACAGTCAATGCACACCTCTAGATAGGGAATAGATATAAACCTTCATCCAAAATCCATGTCAGGTTCAAAAACATCTTTTAAAAGACAGCTGACCTACTGCAGGATTACAGTTTCAGGTGAAGCAAGCCAGAGCCAGAGCAGGTCCTTACTGAATAACCTGCTGTGTGCAAGGTGAAAGCAGCACAGTTTCAAGGCTGCATACCTTTAGAAAGTCCAATGGTATCATGGAGAGCGACTAATCGACTGGGAATGAACCAGTGTGTCTTGCAAGATTTTTTCCTAGGCAAGTTGGGTGCCAGTAGAATAGTCTAAAGAGGCAAAAGTGAAAACTTTAGTAATTTATGCGCAGAAGTCCAGTAGCTGGAGTGCAGGCTTGCCAGTGGAGTGTCATCTCCTGTGCCTAGGCTCCCAGTCGTCTCAAAAGACCGCACCTTTTTTATAACACATTAAACGTCACGAGGAAAATCCAAATGCATTATCATCCTGATATTAATTGGCCATGTTAGTCACTGCTGTAATGCCGAGACGGTCAAGAGAGCAGGGAATAATTGTCATTTGGGAGGAGACAGTATTACATGGTTAGATAGAAATCACCCCTTTAAGGATTTACAGGAAAACAATTGGTGCAGTTTGGTGTCCAGCTATCTCCCCAGCTAGTGGTAATGCATTTGTGAAGGCACTAACACATTAAAGTTTGAGCTAGGCTCCTCCTTATCTTAGAACAGCCACCAAATGGCATTCTTGTGGTATTAACTTTCTGTCACTCCCAGCTCAAGATGTGACCTAGGGTAAAAGGCTTCCTATCTCCCCATCAGCTCCCTTTACTACTCCCTCTCAATGCATGTTAATTTTGTGCCTTCATTTCACAGTGCACAACTGCGAAAAAGGATGGACTTGTAGTAATATTCTTCCAAATAAAAGAAAACATTCATACTGTCAAAGTTAAAGCTAATAAAGCTAACTTACAGTTCCCAGAAACTTAGATACTAAGGAGCACACAGCCTTACCATACAGGTTGCAGGCAGGTGTATTGCAGAGTTTTTTCCTCGCCCATAATATCACTACATTTGCTAAGTTAACAAAGCAAAAAAACCCCAAACCAGTTCTCTGTTTCTTTAAACACTTGACTCCTTTTTGTAGCCATGTGCTGCATGCACACTGATACAACTTCCCCCCATCCTTAAAAAGCCCACTCCCGCCAAAAAACAAGATTGATTTCTAAAACTTACAAACTATTGTCGTCCCTCCCAGCCAGTACTGACAGACAGGGGTCTGTGTCATGGTGATCAGAGGCACAGGAGCAGCTGGCAGCCCCGGCAGCTCTGCCTGCGCTGGGGCCACAGCTGGATGGGGCCAGCTCCCCGCTCTGCTTCCCCAAACCCGCAGGCAGAAAGCAGAGATCACCCCTGCTTCGTGCTGCCGGATGAAACGAGTTACAAACTGCAGCCAAAAACACCACCCAAGGTGGCATATTACACTTGGCGTTTATGCCAAAGGTCACTTTTTACACGTCTAAAATGAAGGGTAATAAATATGACTAAAGTATTGATGAGGGATAATATAGAAATAAATTTCTGTGTGGCCAGTCTGAGCTGTGGAGATGTGGATTTGGCTTTTTAACTGATACAGGTGACTTTTTTTGCTTTGCCACTGCAAGCATCCCTCCACCTCCATGCTCTCCCATTTCTCCTCGCTCCGGGAGGCAGCAGGTAGGGAGCGAGCGCGGCAGCCGGCGGGGCTTTCCCTCCGTGCAGAGCTAGCTCAGGAGGACTGGAAACCCGAGGGGAGGAAGGGGCCGTGAGCAGCCCAAACACACTGGGGAAAAGCATCTTTATCACTGGGAAGACAGAGAAAGCTGAAGAAGCTAAGCCTCCCTTCGTCCAAATCTTTTACCTTTGAGAGCTGGCACTTTTTTTTTTTATTTTTTTTTTTTTA
>JAVJGI010000003.1:19662881-19771641 GCA_035590275.1 Ibycter americanus | reverse complement strand
TGTTTTTTTAAGGGGGACACCGCTGGGCGGGGGGGCGAGCAAAAATGCTGACCTTAATTAATGGAAGGCCCACTAGACCCGAAGGAAAAGGTTTGTCTCTCAAGGCCCGGGCCTCCCCCTGAGCCTCTCCTGGGTGTAATGAGAGAGCTCAGCTTCATTACTGGCAGCTGAGGGGAAGGGTCACTGGGGCTGGATTTGCAGGGCCCTCATTGAGGGATCACTCCATGCTGAGAGAAGCTGGCCATGCTCTTGGACACCTGGTCATTAACATTGCTAATTAGTGGCCATTAATCAGGGCCCTGGGTTTTTTGTTGTGTGTCACCGGCTCAGAGGAACCAAGTGAATAAGAAGATTGTTTCATTACCTCCACAAGAGGTGGAATGAAAGCAGTTCCCATCAGCTCAAGATGAGCTGAATTAAGGGAAAGGTTAGACAACAATTTAAGATGAGCTGCCAAGGGGGAGCTGGGGGACCTGAGCTGTCCTCTGAGAGGAAAACCAGTCACCTATAATTAATGAAATCTTCCACAACCTCACTCTAATCACCGTGTGAGCTTCTCACCAAAAAACCTATCTTTCGCGTCGGAAGAACCCTAATTTATCTGTTTATGAAGTTCTAATCTTGGCAAGCTTTAATTCCATGGGGTTTTAGCAACATATATACACATATATATAAAAATACAAGTGTGTATATATGTATATGCCCACATAATATCTATGCATTTGTTCCATATATTTACCTATGTCAGCAAGGATGCTTTTTACATAGCCAACCCCACTGGGAAGGGGAAGGGGGGGGCACACACAAATGTGTATTAAAAAGTATGTAGATTGTATTTAAAAGATTTTTTTTCCCCTGAATTATATATAAAATATTTATCTATATACTTGTATTTTGTATGCTATCACTGCAAAAGCATAGAAGGAATTTGGTGTTTTTCAGAGGCAGAATAATTAAAAACAAGTTCTGTTTTGGTAGGGTAAAAATTACATGGGAAAAATGATAGTTATTGGCGTACATAGGAAAAGTGAAGAATTTAATTAGCAGCCAGACTGTTAAAATGCAGTGTTCTCCTCCCATGCTCTATTGTCTAACTTTTGTGGAACAGGTGCCTAATTTTCCTAATGGGATACATTTTAATTGACAAAGTAGTTTGATTGCTTTACACCAATTTTCAGTTTCTTGCTTACTTTTAATATAGTAAACTCTTTTATTTCTACAAACTCAGATGCCCTCAAGAAAGTAATTAGAAGCAGGTTTTATCTGCCTGTCTTTTTTTATAAACCACTTTTTGATTTCTAAAACCAACTAACCAAAAGCTTGATTTGTTCTGCTGATGTGTGAGAGCCAGTAACTTTTAGTCATATGCACTGAGCATTTCAATCAAGTTGTTTGCATATCCATTCATTTTGGGAAGACTCTCAAAATGGATTACAAACATTTAATTGTAAGAGGAATAAAATAATTAAGGAAGGACAAGTGGAAGCTAAAAATATGCCTAAGGATTCACAACAGTTATTGGATCATTCTCATCATGGGGCATAAATTCCTTCTTGTAGTTTCAAAGGACTTTATTCATCTAAGGCGCATTGCCTTTCGTAACAACAGAAAGTAAAACCGTGTTTCTTATGTATGTGATTCTCTTTGTAGAGCCGTGAGGTTGGTTAAAAATGTCCATAAAACTAATCTTTGGAGCATTGCAGCTGGTCTGGAATTCTATAATATGATTTCTGGGACTTCATGGGAAAGTTGAAGGCTCAAGGGGAAATTACACAATGAACAGCTGAGAAAAAGTTGCATTCTGGCACAGAATCATGCAAATGGGGCACATTCTTCAGTTTTCTCATGACGGATTGTCTCTGAAACTACTGAGCCAAGTTGCTGAAATGCTAATGAAGGAGAAGCATCAATGAGCGGTGTCATCCTGGGGGCTTCTGAAGGGGACAGAGTAGGAGACAGAGGGAGGGAGCGAGGGGGAAGGAAGGAAGGAAGAAAGAGAGAATGAAAAGAAATGGAGCAGGAGGAGTTTCAAATATTGGGGCTGACCCACTCTTAAAATTAAATGGGGGGTGGGGAATAGAGACGTGATGAGCTCTGATGAACAAGTCCCTCTCAGCTTATAAAATCTAATAAAAACACTTAGAAGACAAAGAGTTTGGCTTTGGGCTGTGGGGAAGTGAGTGTGGGCACTGCTAACACTGGGGCCACCCTTCTGTTTGATATGTGGGGGAGATGAGTGTAGCTCCCCAGGCTCACTAGAGATAAGCCTGGGGGCAGCATGCCAGTGTTTGAAGGACGGTGTGCTAGTGAGGTCCTTCAGTCTGATGTCTCAGTGGAGGTAGGGGATGGAGATCCATGCGGCAGCAGACACAAGGGTTGCTGATGTATTAGAAGCCACAAAAGCGCCTGAGAATGGTCACATAGGAATTAGGGCTTGCCCCCCAAAAAAGTGGCAGGATTAGTAGCCCAACCACACCAATGCACGCAGCACAGGCAGCAAACAGGAGGCGCTGGAAGCCATTGTGTAGCAGGAAAACTGTGACGTAGTTGTCATCACAGAAGCATGGCGGGATGACTCACACCACTGGAGTGATGCAGTGGATGGCTGTAAACACTTCAGAAGGGATAGGCAAGGAAGGAGAGGCGGTGGGGTAGCCCTGTATGTCAGGGAGTGTTTTGATTGTCTAGAGCTTAGTGATGGTGACGATAGGGTTGAGAATGTTTATGGCTGAGAATCAGGGGGAAGGCCAACAAGACAGATATCGTAGTGTGAGTCTGTTATAGACCACCCAACCAGATGAAGAGCAGACAAAATACTCTGCAAGCAGCTGGGAGAAGTCTCACAATCACTGGTCCGTGTTGTCATGGGGGACTTCAACTTACCACATGTCTGCTGGAAACACAATACAGCAGGGAGGAAACAGGCTAGGAGGTTTCCTGGAGTGTGTGGAAGAGAACTTCTGAGAGCTGGTGAGGGAGCCGGCTAGGGAAGGTGGCCCACTGGACCTGTTGTTTGTGAACAGGGAAGGACTTGTGGATGATGTGATGGTTGGAGGCTGTCTTGGGCGTAGTGATCACAAAATCATGGAGTTTTCAGTTCTTGGAGGAGTAAGGAGAGGGGTGAGCAGAACTGCTGCCTTGGATGTCTGGAATGCAGACTTTGGCCGGTTTAGGAGGCTGTTTGACAGAGCCCCTTGGGAGGCAGTCCTGAAGGGCAGAGGAGTCCAGGAAGGCTGGACATTCTTCAGTAAGGAAATCTTAAAGGCACAGGAGCAGGCTGTGCCCATGTGCCGGAAGACAAGCCAGCAGGGAAGACTCACCTGGCTGAACAGAGAGCTCTGGCTGGAACTCAGGAAAAAAAGAATTGGTGACCTTTGGAACAAGAGTCAGGGATCCACCTAAGGGTACTGAGGGAGCTGGTGGAAGTGCTCACCGAGCTAGTCTCCATCATCTATCATCAGTGCTGGCCTGCCAGGGAGATCCCAATTGACTGGAAATTAGCGAATGTGATGCCCATCTACAAGAAGGACTGGAAGGAGGATCTGGAGAAATACAGGCCTGTCAGTCTGACCTTGGTGCTGGGGAAGGTTATGGAGCAGATCATCCTGAGTGCCATCATGTGGCGTGTACAGGACAACCGGGTGGTCAGACCCAGTCACCATAGGTTTATGAAGGGCAGGTCCTGCTTGATTAACCTGATCTTCTACGACAAGGTGACCCACTTAGTGGATGAGGGAAGGGCTGTGGATGTTGTCTTCCTGGACTTTAGTAGAGCCTTTGACACCATTTCCCACAGCATTCTCCTGGAGGAACTGGCTGCTCGTGGCTTGGATGGGTGTACTTTCTGCTGGGTAAAAAACTGGCTGGCTGGCCGAGCCTGAAGAGTGATGGTGAATGATGTTACATCCAGTTGGTGGCCGGTCACAGGTGGTGTTCTCCAGGGCTCAGTATTGGGGCCAGTTCTGTTTAGTATCTTTATCAATGATCTGGACGAGGGGATCGAGTGCATCCTCAGTAAGTTGGCAAATGACACCAAGCTGGGTGGGAAGGTTGACCTGCTGGAGGGCAGGAAGGCTCTGCAGAGGGGTCTGGGCAGGCTGGATTGATGGGCTGAGGCCAGTTGTGTGAGGATGAATGAGGCTCAGTGCCGGGTCCTGCACTTGGGTCACACCAGCCCCACGCAGCGCTGCGGGCTGGGGGCAGAGTGGCTGGGAAGCTGCCTGGGGGGAAAGGGCCTGGGGGTGCTGGTCAATAGCTGGCTGAACATGAGTCAGCTGTGTGCCCAGGTGGCCAAGGAGGCCAGCAGCATCCTGGCTTGTATCAGAAGCAGTGGGGCCAGCAGGACCAGGGCAGTGATCGTCCCCCTGTGCTCGGCACTGGTGAGGCCGCACCTTGAACCGTGTGGTCAGTTTTGGGCCTCTCAGTGCAAGAAAGACACTGAGGGGCTGGAGCGTGTCCAAAGGGCAGCAGAGCTGGTGAAGGTCTAGAGAAAAGTCTTATGAGGAGCATGTGAGGGAACTGGGGTTGTTTAGCCTGGAGAAAAGGATGCTGAGGGGGGACCTTATCGCTCTCTACAACTGCCTGAAAGGAGGTTGGAGTGAGATGAGTGTCAGTTTCTTCTCCCAAGGAATAAGCGATAAGACAAGAGGAAACAGCTTCAAGTTGCGCCAGGGGAGGTTTAGATTGGGTATTAGGAAAAATTTCTTCACCAAAAGGGTTGTCAAGCATTGGAGCAGGCTGCCCAGGGAGGTGGTTGAGTCACCGTCCCTGGAGGTATTTAAAAGACGAGTAGATGTGGCATTAAGGGACATGGGTTAGTGCTGGACTTAGCAGTCTTGGGTTAGCAGTTGGACTGAATGATCTTAAAGGTCTTTTCCAACCTAAATGATTCTATGATTTTAAAGAGAACAGGACGCTGTGGCAAAAATGTGGGGAAATGGTGCTTGATAATAGGTCATTTACTTGGCTCTGAAAATTGTTACTACTTAGAGTTTTTTCATTGTAAATCCTTATGGCACAGACTTCATGCACTTCTATTTGTAAAGAAAAACAGTTACTTTTCTCTAAATAGATAGCTGAACTTTATAACCAGATTCCCCAAAGCTCAGCTATGAATGTTCCTTAAAATATTTGGCTTACAAGTATTAGACCTTGAAATACATTTATATTAACAATACCCAGAAGGCTTCATTTCTCAGATTTTCAAAATTGTTCTGTTCTCACTCAGAATGCAGCATAAATGACCAAAGATCTCAGCAAGTTGGTGCTATGCTATTTTGAACATCTGGCTGGAGGTTGCTTCCAGTCAGTGTTTCTAGAGGCGCTGCTGGGTGCTAAGTGCTTTAAAATATGGCCCTCAGCACTCCAGATGCAACATGTGTTATTCAGGCTTGCAGAAGGGCTGTGAAAAGCTGGCAGCTGCAGAGGAACAAAATCCAGTCATCTGCCCTTTGTCCTCATTGCTGGTGAGAGTAGAAAATTAGTAGGTGTTGTAAGTTTGTATGTAGATAGGGGAGGAAACCAAACTCGTAGTTTGGGTCAGTGTAAGGCACTGGATCTGCAGTCTAAAGCTGTTGTTACTGACCTCATTTATAACCTCTGGCAAGTCCCTTCACTTATTTTTGTTCCCTCTCCCACTTTTTGCCTCAATGTGTCTATTTAAATTTGTTGAAATGATGTTTTATGTTGTCTACCAGGACAGGGCCCCAGCTTTACCTGGGGTTTTTCTGATGTAGCTCTAGTAAGCAGAGATAAAAATGGTATATCACAATTGCACAAAATTTGAAATCTTTCAGAACAGTTTGGGAACAGCTATGCTATATTGGGCCCGCAGCAGTTAGGTGTGTTATTGTTGTACATAATTGTGCTTTAATGGACTGCTTTGATGGTGTTTTTTTTACTGTTTTTAAATCTCAGTAATACTGCAACCTTAGTTTCACAAGCAGATTTTAAATGTGGTACCTCTATTTGCACATGCAAATAACTGGGTGGTGTTTGCCTGCTCACAAACTGCTTTTTTTTTGAAGTTTACATTATGTCTTGTAGCATTTATTACAGCATCTAAGAGCTCTAGGCACAGAGCAGGACTTGTGCAAGCACCGGTTTCCCTGATGCTACAGTAATAGCAGGAGACAGCAGAGATGCAGGCAGATGGGGGAACTCCAGAGCTCTCCAGCCTGCAGTCCCGTGGGCAGAAGGTTGAAGCTGGGGTCAGCACACTGGTGACCTAGTTATTGCCCACTCTTGTAGGTGCAGGCAATAAAACGTGAGATGATATCCTCCCAAGTGAAAGGCATAGCCCTAAGGTATTTTTGCTTGAAATCATTGTGACTAGACCACAAGGATCAGACTTGACCTGGAGCTGAGTTGGTCATTTGATACTTAATAAGAGAATGACACAAGAGGGAAGGGACCAGCTATGGAGGAGACACTTGAAGCACAACTGGTGCATGAGGAAACTGCTTTGGGTAACTGGCCCTGACACCTCGGAGTAAGAGTTAAAGGAGAGGAGAAGGGAGCAACTCCTCCCTCATTTAGTCCACATAGGCACACAACCCATATTGCCGCTAACTTGCAGGGAAAGGGCTGACAGCAACACAGAGGTGTACCCATTGAAATATACACCCTTTCTTATTCCCAAATGATATTGCAATGACTGTAATAAATGTCATTATGGATGTTGTCCCTGCCTTCCAGGACTTGTGCCACCTTGGCTGAAACCAACCTCTCCATGTGAAGCCCTGTCCTTCTATGCAGTGGTGTCCCAAAATGAGACGGGGCATGCTTCCATGCCCAAGGACCTCTACACCCTCCCCACCGCTGCAGACATCTCCCAGTAGTTAGTGCATCCCACCCCGCTCCCAGCAGAGCACACTGACTCTCACAGGTCCTTGGTAGCAAGCTGGGACCGTGCTAAACTAGACATTTACTCTTCCTTCATTGCTGGCTTTTCTGAAATGTTTTCTGCACCTCTGCAGGTGATGAGGGATTTCTCACCTTCTGAAAATACTGCTTGTGCTGCTGCTTCGTTTGACTGGCTTCCCAAGTTGGTGCTGTAACTTCCCAAATTGCTGTGAAAGGATTGCGCTCTCAGCCCATCTACACTGTTAAAAAAGCTAGTAAGTGATGAGACGAAAATATGAGCTGTTTTCTGTAGGATGGCTATATAATTCTGTAACTAACGGAAAGTATGTGTGCAGGGAGGGGAAAGAGAAAGAAAAACTATTCGGATTTTACCACTTTAAGTAAGAAAGAGATTCTTCTATAAGAGGTGGAAGTTCTTTGGTACGTAAGAAGGTTTTACAACATTCAACCCAAGAAGCATTGAAACAGTAAATGAATGAATTACAGCAAAGTAATCAGAATGCAGGATAGGTGATCATGGCCCAAAGCAGGCCAGTATAAAAATACATGAAAAATCCATGCATAAATAAACATGGATGAACAAGAGGAGCCTGAAAGCACAACTAAGGCCACAGCCTAGGTCCAAAGAGAAAGTGTGTATATTGGCACCCAAAGTTTTGATTGTATATAATAAAAAAAGTTAAATAACATTGCATATCTCTCAGAGTAAACTTTTCCAAAGTATGGGGATGTCTGAAAGCAGGATTTTTGCTCAAAAGGTGATCTCAAATGCTATATCATACACAGTGGTACAATGGTGTGATTACAGTGAACAAGAATTAGGAGATCCTAAAACACGCTGACAGCCCTTAACATGCCTTATTGTGCTCCAGTGCTCCAGCTCATATGGTACAGTCAGGAGGACCACCCACAGTTCATAACAGCCATAATGGGAAATTGTACAGGCTGGTCTAGCTAGACATAATTGGATGGGCAAGAAATTGAGTTTTCCAGCTTTCAGAGCTGTTTACTTGACCTGTTTTAATTTTAGTTGAGATGGAATAATATATTTCTCAAGGAAATATTCAGGCGTTGTCACTTTTTAGCCTAATAAATCTCATCTTCAGGATTGTCTCTGAGATGTTCACATTTCTAATGGCGAAGAATACAACCTTTTTTAACATTATGGATTAAATTCACGGCAGTTGTACAGCTAACAGCATTTACACTGAACCGACAGAACTGCTTGAAAGTTTTATAGGAAGCAATGTAGATTTTTGTCACCATGTCATTTGACCTGCTCTCTCCCACTCTGCTGGCCTGCAATTTACTTCTGACATATCCTTAATGCAAGTCCTGGTGTGCCAGGGTCACCTTGAATTATGTTTATTTCGAAAGCTTGTGGACATCCCTGATGACCCCCACCCCAGGAAAAAGCACTTTTGGACTGATTGCTGAAAACTGGTATTGGAGTGTGTTTACTTTGCTCCAAGTCCAGCAGCTCTTTGAGTTGAAACTTGAGAAGAAGGTTCCAAGACATTTTTAAAAACAAATGGGTCTTAAGCCATGAGGCTTTCTAGACAGCATACCAGAGGCTGCAGAGCTCAGAGCTGTTATGTTCGTTCAGGCAAGTATCCATTTATGGAACAAGGTAATAATAAGTAAGGTTTGCACCAGCACAGTTTGGTTTGGATGGATTATTATCCATGATGCCATTCAGTTCTGACAACACTCTTAACACTGTAGTTGACCTGCATATTTCAGCTGAAAGTTTATGCCGTACCAATTTTAGTGTGATTGAAAAAGCCAGAAAAATGTGTGAAACTAAACATCCTGACATATGGGCCGTGGCCCATAAGAAGCAGGTGGCCCCGGAGTGTACCAATGCTTTGGGTGTTACTCATCGCCAGAATGAGCCTTTGACATTCTAGATAGCATGGCACAGATTAAATTGGCCTTAGACTGTTCTCATTTACACTTCAGTAATAATTCACTTACCCAGTCCCCAAAACATGGTATTCTTTGACCTTTCTACTTCTATGTCAATCTGGCTTGAGGTTCTTTAAAGCCACTAAAGCCAAGCACCACTTTCCTACCAGCACTCTTGCAGTAAGGTTATTGGAGCTGTTGAGTCTTGCAAACCATTTTTTTGCAATGGTCAGCGTAGCAGTAGTTTTATTTAGCAGAACTTGGACTGCAGCATAAAGGAAAGATCTCAGTAATTTACAGTTTTGGAAAAATCATGTAGTTGTTTTAAACCAGGAAAATAATCAATTTTAAGGCAAATTGAAAATATTTCTAGAAATTGATTCAGTACCAGAATCTCTTCTCTGCTCCACTCCACTCCCCTCTGCCTAGAGCCACACTTGTCTGTTTGGACCCAAGGTGTATTACCAGGACACTCTGGAAGAAGCTTGTCTGGTTTTCCACATTGATGGGAGTTTCTCTGACTCAGTGAGAAATTTGCCATGACTTCATGACAACTGGATCAAGCTTTCTGCAGCTAAATATAGGATCCCGTCTTCCAGGCTTTTGATAGTGTCTTTCAGAACTGCAAAATCTGCTCAGGTTATTAAAGATAATAATGTCATCAAACTGACTTTTATTCCTTTATACTCTGGTTTGAAAAATCAAACTGAGAAAAAAGCATAAACTCCTTAAGCCTTAGTCTAAAACAAAAGTTTGAAGTCAAATGTCCACGTTCAGTCTTTTCATTCTGTAAACAACAGTGTCCTATTAGACAGAGATAACACATAAAGGATACAGTTGATAAACAATGTGTTCATAGGATCTGTATTCACACTGAACAGAAGGGAAAAAGAAGTGTGTATTTACCAGTAATTAACATTTTAACTACTGTTTGGTGAAATCCATAATGTGATTAAAAAAATAAGAATTCCTGGATTACAGGGAAGAGCAATTATCTAAATAAAAGCTACTGAAAAGTTGTCCAGAGGTATATAATAAAAATAATAACAATAATGATAATAAAGATCCCCCTCCCCAGTGGGAAATGATTACACAGTAATCCATGCCACTTAGTCAAATATCAGAAAAGGATCCCATAGACCCATAATTAGTAATGTAACAAGCAGAGCCTTGGGAAAACAAGCTGGTCCTCAAGACAATAATCTTCATTGCTAGCACCCATCCAACAGGCTTCATCTCAAGGAGTAAATGAGGCAGGCAAGATAATAAAAGGGCCTACAGAGCCAGCAGGAAAGTTCCCTGTGTGCTACTTTGAGTGGCCTTCAAGGGGGTAAAAAGAGGAGAAGTAGAAGGGGGCAAAGCAGTCGTGCCCCCTCCTCCCCCCGCCCACAAAAAGAATGAAAAAGAAAGGAAAAGAATCCAACTTGCTTCTGCAGAAGCTGCCTAGCGACACACAACTAATTGCTATGACTGGTCCCCTGTTTGCAGATCTTGTTATCAGTAAAAATAATAATAAAATGAGCCCTAGCAGTCTGGATATCTGCAATTACAGTGTGAATTGCATGAGAGGATTATATGAAGTGCTCTTGGCGTGGAGGGTGGGGGACCAAGGCGCTTCAACTTGAGAGCAGTAAGCAGCTGCTTTGGGGCTTTGCACCTGCTGCTCACCAGGCTGTTTTCACCTCTAGACGAAAACAGGCTTCTCTCTCGTCCTCTGTCTCATTTCTTTTCAGACAACGCACAAATGTAAAAACAGAGAAGGATTTTTATTTTAAAAAAAAAGGAGAGAAAATGAAATTGTCTGCTTAAAGACATTTCACTGAAGCAACACGAGAGGCATCTTACAACAGCGAAGGGGACTCTGAAGATGGAGTGTGGGGCCAAAGAAACAGGCAAGCCGGCTCCATTTTAATGCAGAGGCAGCAGACAGAGTGCGATCTGAGATTGGCAAAGTTTCAATGTAAATCCAGGGGGGCAAGGGGGATGGGGCTGGGATGAGAAGAAAGGACTCTTTTACTGTTTCATGCTTCTAAGTCCTGCCGATCAGCATAAGCTCAGCTCGACATTCTGGGAATAGCAATGAGGCACACACAACAATCAAAACACCCTAAATCTGTTTGATGATTCAGACACTTCGTGCATCTGCACCGACAAAATGGGACTTCAATTAAATAACTTGCAGATTTCCACAGAGGGGGGAAAAAGTCGGGGGAACATGAGGATTTTTAATTAGTAACTCTGAATACAAGCCGTTTTTTTAATTAGGTGTTTGCACTACCACTTTATTCTTAAAGGGAGATTTGTAAGCGCGTGGGATTGTTGTGAAAGAAGATCCTGGACAGTTTGTTCCTAACATTTTGTTGCAACCTGCATTTGCTCCTAAACAGCTTTTCTTTAGCAAATGAAACTCAGCTACAATACCAAGCAAGTTGTTCAAATTATGTCTGAGATTTTTTCAAAAGCTTTAAGTGCATACACACATCCATAAATATACACACACGTATGCGTAGTGTCCAGGATACGTTTCAAGGCCCTGCAACAGTTTTCCTGTGTTTTTATGATTCAGATTACTCTCTGTGGCTAACCTAGGTATATACATAACTGTAGTGTAGACATTATATACATAACCCTACTGTACACAAGGTTTAAACAGAGATAGTAGAAGTTTGTTACTGAGTTGAATGAAATTCCCATATGACTTTACTGCACTGCAGCCACCACTTTTAGAGCAAACCACTAATGATTGCAAGCTTCAGAGTCTGAAAAACGATGGGTGAAATCCCGGACCCTTTGATGTCATTGAGTGCTTTTCATTGACTACTGGGGTCAGGATTCACGCTCAAAATCTCTTGAGTGTGCTCTGGCATGGCACAGTGGTGTACATGTCTCTCACACACACACACATGCACTATGAACCTATAAAATCTCCCTGTGAAAAGGCATCCTCTCTGTGGCAAGCCATGATTTCGGAGCCTTAGAAAATAGATCTGGTCATTTTAGTAGACTAACCACCTAGTCACACTAGAATGAAGACAGTTATCTGTTAATTTTTAAAATAAGACCAGAGAGGAAGCTGTGGCATTAATGTATTTTTGAATCTTAATCACTTGTTTCTTGGACAATTTTTACTTTGAGAAAACATTTACAATGATGTGGAAGAGAGTAAAAGATGGATTTCTCCCCCCACCCCACCCCTTTTCCTAACAGGGGTACAGCAAGGAGATCATATAAAGAGGGACCATGATCATTTATCCAAATGCAAACAAACCTAAGTATGAGGATTTACCACAGACTGACTTTCTTTTTTAAAAATTTATTTCATGTGTTAATACAAAGACTATTTAGCAAAAGTAGAATGCCAGGATTTGCATATGAATAGGTACCTAAAGATCAACGAGATCAACTCATTAGGGCCTGAGCATCTAAACATACGAAAGTCAAAGAGGCCAGAGCTCAAGAGCCCGGCTGCTGAGATTCCCAGTGACTAATCCAAGCAAAGCTGGTAGTTTTAAACTTCTTAAAACTTCTTACTACTTCTCCTGCCTTAACAAAAAAATCCTTTACCTGAAATCAAAGCTCAGTCCAAGGAAAATAGCCTAGTGATTGTGTCTGGGACTCAATTTCTTCCTTTGCCACAACGTTTTTCCATGGCATTGGGCAAGTCATTTAGGAGGGGTTTCATCTCACCTACCAGTAGCTGTCTCAAAGGGAGGGATTTTAGCTACCTCATCTTCCAGGCTCCCCTTGTTGCCAGTGTAAAAAACGCACTTTCCAAAGGGCTGTTCGTTCTTGCTGTAGTATCCCCTCCTAAGACAGTGTCTAAATCTCTGACTGCAGGTGCTTATCTCATCCTCTTGCCTATGCCAAGAGTGTCTCACAGTAGCTCAGACTGAAATGAGTATGGAGCCTGATGTGCCTCAGTTCATCATCTGTAAAATGGGATTAAGTGCTTAATGCTACCCCTGTATCTCATGGGTGAGTTAGGAAGTGGAATATATTATAAACCATGAGATGTTCAGATATTAAAATAGTGGGAGTGATATGGATGCCATAAAAAGATAAGGTCCTGATCCAGTATCTGTGGCAACCAAGGGAATCTCTCCTCTGGCCTTTTGTGGGTATTAGATCAATCAATCCCCAGTGACATTATCCATTCACTGCAGAGTAAGTGAAGGTATGGCCAGAATGTTTCCACCGGCAGAGAAGGGAGAGGGTATGGGAAAGCCCTGACCTTACTCTATGCTTGAATAGTAGGAAGAGGGAAAGCACAAACAGGCTTTCAAAGCTGCCTACAGGATTTGGACACATCAGCTTATTAATGTTAGCGGAAATTGGGCATCCACATCTCTGGAAATTTCAGCCTCTGCATTTACAACACAAAAGGAGCCCAACCACAGAGGAGATATTTCCCTAATCTTGGCACCACTGCAGATTTTTGTTTGAGCTTCCTTGGATTAGACCTTTAGCAAACAGCACTGCTCGGATGTTACGGGAAGGACAACGTTTACTCCTCATCCACCCTGAGGTGTAGCAGCCCAGTGTCAGGGCAGCATATTCTCATGGCTAGGTCCTGAGCCTGTCATTAAATCCGTCTTTTGACCTTGGGCAAGTCACTTAACCTCAGTTTCCTCTGACTGTAAAATGTAGATAAAATATTCCCTGCCTCACGGCAGTGTTGGAAAGATTAACAGTTAGACATTGTTCTGAGAGCCTTGAATAAGAGCTGTGAGTGCATGCAGAGTACTGTTTCTATTGGATACTGCTTTCTCTTTCTACATACAGAAGGGCTGACTTTTAAACTGGCAAGAAGCCCAGGCCCGTGACTAGTGGTGTGCCCCATTTGAATGCACAATAACTACAGTTGCATGCACAAATTGGGTATCCGTGCATGGAAACTGGACACACAGTTGTTTACAGAACAGAAGAGTTTCTCTCTCGTGCTTACTTGGAAAACTCAAGGACTCCATTTATTAGGTAGAAAAAGCCATGCCACCACCCATGCAATATCAAACAGTTTCTAGGCAGCATTTCTAACAGTTTAATAAACTATAATATAATTCCATCTGGAGACTGTAAGGTAGGCACTTTATGTTGACCTGAGTTAAAATTTCACACTCATTATACAACTCTTGCAGGCTGTCTAGGTTTAAATTTGCCAGGTGAGACCGTTTTGGGGAAGTTGAGAAGGGAAAAAGATCTGCAGGTATTTTGTTTAATGTGTGTAAATCAGGACTGAAATAAATGGCATAAGTGCGGTTTACCCTGAGATAAACTGGACTTGGCTGAGGACCTGGCACTATTTATATACGAGCCCATAAACAAACCACAATCAGGACAGCATACACCCTGCGTGAAGCCTCAGGAGGGCGGCTTTGCCAGGGGCTGGGCTCTGTTAGCCTCACTAAAGAGCCCTGGGAGAGTTGGGTGGACAGGGAAAGTGCTCTGCTGTGGGCTGCATTGGGTGGTGATGTGCTGGTGAGCTGTGGGGATCCCAGCAGCAGCGAGCTGAGGTGGGAGGAAGGGGGGCTGCATACTCCCTCTGTGTACAGTCTGATCTCCAGGCGTTTTCCAGGATCATAGCTCCAAGAGGAGAAAAAAAGAATATCTCATGAATAAGGGGGTGGTGAGAGGAGAAGGAAGAGGGAGTGAGGACAGAGAGCCACTGGCTAGGACAATGTTATTTTTCTCACTTACACAGAACTCCTTTTACTACAAAAACCAGACCTTCAGCCAGGAATATCTCCTATCTCTATTCTCTGCTTTCCACCTGGCTGTCATTGGAGGTATCTAGAAGAGATGGCAGCAAGCTTTTCCATCTGCTTTCCTGTGCCATACAGCTTCATGGCCAATCTTGCTCCAAGAGCCTCCGGCTTACAGGTGCCTTCCCATGCCCCAGGCTCAGTCTGTGCCTTAGCCCTGGTGGCAGCAGGAGTCAATGTACCTGTCACACCTCAGCACACTAAAAGGAGATGATATTCTGAGATGGCATCAGGCCTTGTTGCCTTATTTATGGGGAAGAAACAGGCTGCATGGGTCTCTCTTCAGGGTGGGTGAGCAGCATCAGCTTAGGGTGTCCCCATCGCTACAGCTTATCTGCTTTAAGCAGTAATACACTAATTTACTACTGTGGTAGGAATGATTGAAATCTTTAAACATAATGGAGGAAGTTTAATAGGGTCTACTGAGAAACCCAGGTGTTTAGATCAGCTTAAAAATAATAACCTTCTCCCCTGCTGAGCACTTTCTTTTCACAATAAGCTCAGCTTTTATTCTTAACCATAAAGACTACCTCAGACAGGAAATTATTCACGTGATTGGTCTTTACAAGTAGTGGAGGGTTTAAACTCGGGGCTGGAGAGGTCATTAGTGGACAGCCATGTGATTAACCTTTGCTTGCCCGTTTCTTTTCACACTTTGTTAACAGCTCCCATTATTGCCCTTCTGTGTCTCAAGGAAGTAGTTTATTGACAGTATTAAAAATACATAGCTACAAATTCCAAAGAGCCCATCCTTGTGTAAAACCTCCAGTAACTTCTAGCCAGATGATATACATGGGGCAGAGCCCCTCAGTTTCTGGAGAAGGGAATCCAGAAATAAATTCACCCATTAACACTGGATTTGTGTTAACATGATTGTTTTACCCATCACAGGACCTGTTCCCCAGCCTGTCTCAGAAAGTTTTATACCGCAAAAAATGCGAAGGTTTAGTTACACAGTAGTGCTAATGCTTGTCTTAACATATTACAGCTGAACAGGAGTCACACCAGATGCTCAGTATCTTTTTGAGTAGATATGGGCATCCAAAGGACTTTGAAATCTTGATCAAAACGATGCAGTCTGTACTTTCGATGCTGTTTTGATTTTGAAATAGTTCATGTGCTACTTACTTGTTTTCAAACCAAAAGAGCAATGTGGCATTTCTGTTCTGAACTGCACCGACTGTGCCCCTGGAGCTCTCTGGGTGAGGGACAGCTGGAGAGCAGCGTGTGCTACTCTGTCCTCATACCCATGTGTGACATGGTCCCCTCCCTCTAACACACACAGGCCCAGAGGGTCCCTGCACAGTAGGATCCCTTCCCACAGCCAAAGAAACCAAGCCATGGAAAAAACAACGTCAAGGCAAAAGTGAAAAGTCATGTAAGAGGAATAGAAGTTCTGTGAATATAATGCCAAGTGCATATTTGCACTTGTCTGGACTTTGGAAATGTCTTGCATAAAATTAATAGTGAACTTTGCAGCAATAAAAAAAACACTGCAGCAAAGGATCAGGGCAGGGGAGGGGGATGCCTCTTTCACTTATTTATTTTGCATTGGTTTTGCAGGGTAAGATCAGGAGGGAGGTGAAAAGGGGGAGGTGTTCAATGGGGGCCTTTCCAAAGCAAAAGGATCTTTAGGACAGAAAGGAGAGTATCAAGGCATTTTGACAGAAAGTGACTGAATGTGTCTTTTCTAGTGAACTTCTGTGAACTGTTGGGCATTTCTGCACACAAAGGGGCACTTTCTTGGCAGCTGAGGAGGGAGGGCAGAAGTCAGAGAGGGCAAAAAAGGAAGGCAAAGGGGAATGTCAGTTTATGAATGCAAAACTTACAGTAGAATTTTTTTTAAGTAGAACATGTACACTGAAGAAAGCTCCTGGGCAGCCTCCTCAGCTGGTGTTTGCTTGGCAGAAAACCCAAGCCTCAGTGAATTTACCAGTGCTTCGGGAAGCATCTACCCACGACATCACTCAGCCTGAGCTCAACCCAGCAGGGTGCTGAGCCCAACGCAGCAGAGTGCTGAGCCCCTTAAATTCCTCTTGAAATTGCTCAGTGTGGTGGTGCTCAGTGCCTTGCGGGAATAAGGCCATAGCTCAGGATGGCTACAGTTCTGGTTTGGACCTGCAGATCCCAGTGTCTGTTGTTGGGCAAGGTGAAGGCATGAAGCATGAAGATGAAAATTGAGAGAAGATCCATACATGATCCTAGACGTAGCTCAGGTACCAGCGGCTCTGCTGTCTACATCATTCGTGGTATCCAGAGTAGATTATTTAATGCTGGCTCAGATATCTCTACATTATTTTACAGGTCAGATATATCCTAAGAGTTCAGCATTCCCCTTCTCCATCAGTTACTCTAGTTAGACTTTTGGGTGTTAAATAAGATGGGAAATTAAAGTACTTGACAGAAGTGAAAACAAAAGACATCCTTAGGGATTATGAAAGCTTCCATAAAGATAAGCAACAAAGAAAGCACCTTTTTTTCTTTAGTTTTACCCACATCTGACTATTTCTTAATCTATAACCCAAACCAGACTAGCCCTTCCTTTGTGATGGCTATGGATCAGAAGTGAGGCAAGATTTGGAATTTACTGTGAAAGAATTAAATGCAAAGGTATTCCAGGGGACAGGTGAGATGAAGCGGAAAGGTTTGTGTAGGTCTCTACAAACAGCTGAGATGGAGCAGTAAGGAATAAAAAAGCTGTGCAAAAGCAGCAATGACAGGAACATCTGAAACAGGAACCTCAGCAGCAGTTTCTAATTGCAGTGTACATAATTTTATTTAATCAGAGGGAGAAACTTAAGGTAAGGCCCCAAGGCAAAGGTGGCTTGCAGTTTAGTTGGATCTATACACCCTTCTGGCATTGGCTGTTTATATATAAACTAGTCAAGAAGTAGTTTTATGAGAGTAACAACTGTATTTTGTGTTTTGACTTTCCCTTCAGAAGGAGGAAATACGGTTTAACCAAACTTAATTAACTTAGATGACTATTTGAGAGCAAAGGGGAATGAATGGAGGCATGAAAGCCAGATAAAAACTCATCAGGATGTTTTTACTTTTGAACTCTATATTAGGAAGATGTATCTGTTCAGCAGCATAAAAGCATTTCATCAACAACATGGCAGAGGTGTTACTGATGTTTTAACAGTGAAGTGCCTCTAACTAACACATTTTAATAATTTACTTGTACCTGGTTACAGCCCTCTAATTAAAGCAATGTTGGAGCTTCTATGTATTCTCAGCTTTCTGGAGTTTATCACTTGACTTTAAAAATTAGCTGCTGGCTAAAATTTGTCATACAAGGACTTACACAGAAGCATGTTTTAAATAATAATAAAAAACCATTTTGACAGCTTTTTAAGTTATTACAGTGTTTCAAAAAAGAAATCTGTCAGTTTAAGTTTTCTTAGGACCCCCTGGAAATGGTGCTGTCTGTCAAACAGCAGTCCCTGACATTTGGGGGTTGCTTGTAAGTGTTGGGAGTGAAGCCAGGTACCTCAGCTGAGGCATGTTTCCAAAAGAAGTTATTGCAGGTGTGTTTTATTAACTCACCTCCCTGTGTATTTATGCTGCATTTTAGGTCAGAAACTTCAAGGGCTGGATCTCTTTGGTCTACTCATGTTGTTTTGTTCTGACTGCAGTACAAAGGTAGGGTCACATTTGGACTAGGTCTTGTTGTGCTGTTGTTTTGTTGGGGGGTTTTGTTTATTTTATTTATTTATTTATTTTTACAGCACAAAAACCTGAAAATTGGCTGAACTTGAGATTCTTGAGAGCTCTCAGCTGGAGTTTTGCTATGCGCTGCTCCTTCTTCTTCCACAGAGGAGCTGTCAAGGTAGGAATATAGGCTGTACTTCCTTGTTCCAATGCTGTTAAGAGTCATCCTGAATTTGATCTACCTCAGAGCAGGACTGAGAAGACACATAGCATCCTGATTTTTGTCTGTCCCTTTGTTCTCCTGTTGCTGGATGCAAGTCACCCTCTGGCCATCAATAATAGTAGCAAAGTAAGAATTACTCTCTGCACTGTGCTCTGAGCACAGCTCTTTTATGTGGCTGAATACAGGACTCTCCGGTGGCTCTTGTTGTAGGACTCTCTTCTATGGTAACTCCCAGCTGTGCTCCTTCCTTGGACAAGCCCAGAGAGCTCACTAGGAATCGAGTGTATTTTGGGGAAGCCTTAAGCATGCTGTGAATGAACGGATTTGACGCTCGGTGAGACAAATAAGGCGGTTTTTAGTCACATAATTGTTTCTGCCCATAAGCTACTGTACTTCAAACACTCTTTACTAACTGCTCTGTGTCCTCTCCCTGTAGCTGTCATTTGCTCCCTTAGGAGCACGGGAGGAGGGAGCAAGGAAGGAGACATCCATGTACTGTTAGCAAGAGAAGCTGGTTGCTCACCATCCTGAGACCACAGGTTTATCTTAACTACAACACCCTGAAGGCAGCAACACCTCTTACTCTGAACCCTGAAGCTGCTCGGTGTCTCTGGAAGGCTTGACATTCATTTGCATGTTTTTTCTGTACTTTCACAATCAGAAATCAGCAGGGGTTTCAGTTACTGACAATATCCGTTTTTTGAGCATGTTTTAGTTTAGCTATATAGCCAAGGCATGTCTAAGCAACTGTAAAAGGCTGTTATTTTTTGTCATGTTGGCTAATGTGACCTCAAATATCCTACTCTGACCAGGGTTTTGCAAGTGTACTAAGGTTTTAGGGAAGGGAAAGTCTTTTCAGACTGCCATCAGGGCACACCTTGGTGTTTTAAATACACAGAGACCTCGTTTAATACCTTAGCAGTAGGTTCACAGCTGTACAAATCTGACCAGAGTGACCGCAAAAGTGGTTGCTTTTTCTGACACAACCCCGTGACTAAGCTTTCCCATTGTAAGGTTGGTTTTGTTGGATTTCATTGTTTTTAAGTTCTGGTTTCTGTTGCATTTGATATACTTGTTATGATTGGGATGGGTGACTCGGTGCTGGGGGTGGGGCAAGCTGCGATCTGAGCTTTGCCTCAAGCTGGTGTGATGGAGGAAGTCCCTTCAGCCATCTGTGTCTCCCTTATTCTTGCTGTAAAAGTGTACTGACAGTACTTCCCCCCTCCCCGTTTTGTTGAAAGCTTTTAGAAGAATGCTCTTCTAACCGCTTTGGTGCAGTGGCTTGCTTGTTTGGCTGGGGTTTTCACTATAATGCCAACATTAAGTAATGAGAAATGAGTGAGACGTTTCTTCCCACCCTGTATAGGGTATGCCATGTCACAGTGCTGAGTATTTTTGGTGAGAACAGATAAACAAGCCCCTATGCTTCTGCAGGGGGAGTGGCCCCAAAGGAGGGAGTCAGGACAAGACTAATTTTTTTGGCAATGTTTTATTCTGAAATCCCAAACCAGGTGGTTTACACTAACTCACTAACAAATGGGAGAAGAAGTGCCAGTGAAGATTTAATATCATAGTGTTAATGCAGATTTAGTCTTTTCCACCTCCACCCCCTATCAATTTCTGTTCTGCAAGTCATACTTACAAGTGTATTCTGTGGCATCACTGTCCGATGTGTACATGAGATCTTTCTGTGTTTCTACCCAATGCTGACTTTTAATTGCATTTTTAATATCTTCAGAAAAAACTGTCCTATAATAGGAATGTCAGAATATCTAATCAGGCTGGATAGGACCTCTGTGTTTCATCCCAGGTGGCACACACCGTGGGTTCAATGGGGCATCTCCTCTCAAAGTACTGCCTATACCAACTGGCACTGCCAGATGCTTGGCTGCCTCTTCCACAGTGCTTTCTTAGGGTGCTCGGTACTCAGACTGTCAAGACAAAAGCTGATTCAGACCAGGTTGATGCTCAGGTATACCGAGAACTAAACCACAAGCAGATACCATCAGAACACATTTCACTTGTGACCTTTCACAGCCAATGAATTGGAGGGATTTTCCTTTGCTGTGGATCAAATTTAAAACTACTTCCCAGGAGTGAAAGGTCATCGTGTGGAGTCATGATATCCAGTTAAATACAGCTAAATAGAACTCGTTAGCATCACAATGAATGGAGTTATATATTACCTGGTCTGGAGGACAACAGTGGAGTAGAAGGAGAGCAAAGGAATAGATTCCTCATCACCCTTAATAAAGCACCATAATAGCAGAGGAAAAGCACAAAGAGCAAAATTTGACTAAATCTGCCTTTTGAATCTGTTTCTTCTGGCCAGCAGTATGAGTGGTCAGAAAAACATGGGAAGTGTCACATAAAGGATGTATTCTCCTCTTGCTGGGTTTGCATTCACAGGAGTTACATATCCATCAAAGTGAGAATATACTATTTACCAGCTCCCGGCAGGGCTTTGATCTCCAGATACAGTCTGCACTGAGGAAAAAGGAAATCCAGTGATCTTGTGGCTGAAATCAGATTCCCCCAGAGGGACAAACGGCACCTCTAGACTCTATCTGATTGGCAGAAGGACCTCATACATAAGTGGATCCATGACATCTTTTATCCTTCCAAACCATCTCCCTTCTAGGGAGTATTTCTTGCTCTCCAGACCTTTCCTAATGATTTTTATTTCAACCTTTCTGTTTCTGGTCGTACTTCAGGAAGGTTATTTTCTTCAGACAGAGTGTGAAGCTGCATGGCTTTTTCTTCAGCATTGGCAGCAGGTCGGGGCACGTGAAATGGTATAGGAGGCTTTGGCAAGTGTTTTGGGATTGTTGGTGGAGAGGCTGTCTACAAATGGGGAGGATCTACACATGGAACTTGGCATCGCCATCCAGCAAAGTGAATAGCTCATAGTCAATCATTTACCTTGGTGATCTGCCTTTTTTTTTTTTTTTTTTTTTTTTTTCCTTCCCTACTTGGTGTGGTTGAGTCTTTGTATTCTGTTTCTCTGTTTTCTGGGGGAAGAAAGGGTAGATGAGATCAAAGAGAAGGATCAGCTCCTTTGTTTATTTTAAATGAAGCGTTTTTTTACAAATGGTTCCTTTGCTTTATATATATATTGCTTTGACTTTTCTGTACTTATTTGAGGCTTAACGTTCATAATAGCCAGGCAAGTTACTGTCATTAGTAGTCAAATAGAGCTGGGCATCTACAGAGGTTCTTTTGCTGTTTAATTCAGAAAGGATCATTGGGAATCTCTGCTCTGGCTTCCAGCATAAACTGGACTCTATGACTGCTGCACTCAACAAACCTACCTCAGCTAGCACATCCCTGAGGACAGGCATGTCTTCTTGATTTGGACACTTCAAGTCACGGCTGAGTTGCAATTTTGCTACTGTAGATGGTATTAGATTTCTTCTGTGGCTGGTTAAATGGGACCCGAGCTGTGGAAAATGTTAAAGGAATTAATCGGATTTTGAGTATCTTGTGGCTACAGTGCCCTGTTTGTAATGTCCCCCCATGCTCTCCTGCTCCCTCTCAACACCAGATCCAGCAATCTGCTGCAATTCAGGAAGTGAGGCATACATTGCTCTGAACAAAATCAATTTCCAAGTCAGCTGAGTGTGTCAGTAAATTAGCATCAGATTTGCTCCGTGCTGAAACTACTGGAGATGCCATGGGTGTGATCCAGCATGCAGCAGTGCCTCTGCTGGCTGTTCAGGCAGTATGGCTTTATTGGAAGCACCAGAACAAAACCATGCAGCTCCCAAGCTATAAAGCTGAGAAAAACTGGGGACCCTTACCCCCCTCCAAGTGAAACTTTTTCACTTTTTGCCCCAAGTATGATACAGCAATCATACCTGGTATCAGTATGTTCTGGCAGCTGAAAGCAAGTATGTAGGACAAATGGAAAGGAGCAATGTAGAAAGGGGATGAGTAATGAAATTCACATTTATACATGCTAACCAGGGATTAGCCACAGTGGGTGTAAATTATTTTGATAAGGTACCCAAATAAACCAAGATGCAGTGCTAGCACTCCCTATCTAAGCATTTACAGTAATTCATTGAAGAGATCTTGATGGACGATGGTCCTGGGAGAAGTCTGGAATATTTACTTTTTTTTTTTTTTTTTTTTTTTTTTTTTTTTTTTTTAGAATAAAACTTGTGTTTTAATGACTTCCAATAAACCTGCCATCCATGTACTGGAAATACCTCAGAATTTCCACCCCTGCCTGAGGCAAGCTCCACTGGAGTTAGGCAGTGCTGATTTACACCAGCTGAGGTGCCTGATTTGATTTGATTTTATTTTTATTGGGGGGTTTTGTTCTTGGTTATAAAACTTTTACTAGCTGGAGGAGATCACATTCCACTCAGGAGCTCACTTTATGTCCTTCAGATAGGAAATCATCACCTTGGTGCAGACAAGTTTCAGCATTTCAGCATTGAAAAAAAGGGGAACAAGGGAGGGGAGCAGGTTTATACTTCCAAAATGAAGCGCTTCACATGGATGGGGAAATGCCTCCAGCAGAAGCAGGCAGAGGGATCCTGTTCTATATGGAACATCTGGAAATAGAGACATACATATTGCTTTTCTTTGTTGTTCCAGAGCTGCAGGGAAATTCTGGCCTAGAAGATCACTGCCTGCTCTGACTCTGAGCTCTCCCCACCACCTACAGCTTCCTTCTTTCCCACAGGCTTAACCTGCCGAGCATGGGCATTTCCCAGGCTAAGGCTACCTGAACACGTAACACAATACAGTGATCTGTCATCTTCTATAGGGTAATCGGCCACCTCTCGCTACCCCCATTTTTTAAAGAGGAAACAACTTTCCTCCCCTGCTTTGAACGTAATATATCTTTTTAGATTTATAGAAATACTGTGTACGTCTCAGCCACTGCTGAGTGATTCGATCAGTTGGGTTTATCTTAAAATTATTCTGCACTTTTGTGGTTTCTAAGGTAACCACACTTTTTGAATGAACTGCAGAATAAATGAAGGTATCCAAAATATGTGACAGTTCAATCAATATCACGATGTTCCTCTGATATACTAAGTACATGCATGTAGCAGTTTAGCTATTAAAACATTTAAGGTTAAATGGCATCTTGAGCTCTTACAGAACCTGATTTACATCAGCCGCAAGTTGGATTCTTGCTGATATGGGACATGGTGCTTGGTATGGCCAGGCAGGTGAGGACTTGTGAAAGACAAAGCAGAGCCTTGAGGATAACTGGTCCTTAGAGTTCAGCAGGTTCAGACAGTTTTCACCTGAAGAAAAGTATTAGGAGAAAGCCTGAGAATTTTATCATGAGCATTGCTATAAGTGTGATTAAGAGGGTGAGAGTGTTTATTTCTTTGTTTTCTGAATATTTAAACTCATCGGGAATCAAGGTACTGGAATTCTGAACTTTTCAGTCTCCTTTTCTGTTTTCTAAGGATTTTCTCTCTCTGCAGAAACAGGACTTTCTGTGTGCTTTAAGGATGAATGATTTTTCCAGTGCAGATCAATTTGGAACTGCAGAAATCTTATTTATTCTGAGGATTATATCACCACTAACAAAACTAGAAGCGATGTGGCAGCAAGAGGATTTCCCCCATGTCTGGCTATATGAGAACATGAACCATCAGCCTGTGAGCTTGGAGAGGGATGGCTCTTGGTGTCAGGATGCACCTCAAGCCACCTTCTTGTACTCAAGCTTTTCTCTTGCAGAATTTACTTTATGCTTGGAAGGCTGGATAGTTTGGGGGACTTCTGAAATTACTGCTCTGAAAGCACTACCCGTTGCACACTTCAGTCATGTATAGCTGGAGGAACTGATGGAGCCTTCCAGGAAGAGGGCATTTGGGAGGGATTGACAGTTCCCAAGATGACTGATAGGAAATGGATTGAGTGAAATGTGGCTTTTCAGTTTTCTGTCTCTTCTTTAAATTATTTTCCTTTTTCGCCTCCCCAGCCTCTCATTGGATTTGGACTATGTGTGTGGGTATTTTGACATTTCCATATTGGGAATATCATTAGCACAAACCTGAACCACATGCATCTTCTTTCAGACCAAATAGTTAAAGGAAATTTTTTACAATGCCAGATCTACAGTACAACAATGCAACATAATATGTACTTTCAACTACTGTGCACACCTCTTTGGCAAGGAAAACCTTTGACGCAGGCTTTCATCTTGCTTCATTTTTATGTGGTTCAGCGCTGGCACTTCTAGATTGCTGCCCCCCCCCCAAGAAATATTTGTTTAATAGATTTTGCATTGCTCTTGCATTTCCATTTTTAGCACATGCAGATGTGCTCGCTCTGATGGAACCTTTCATTTTGCTAAATGGAGAGAAGGATTTTTGCACACACCAACTGAGCTGCAATTAGGATTATTACAAGAAATAGATCCAAGGAAGGTTCCAAACTAAGGTCCGAGGTTCCTTGGCAACAGACAGGAGAGGAAAAAAAAAGAAGGGGGGCGGGGGGGAAATAAGACATTTCCTTCATAATATTCTCTTTTCCTCGTACGTAATCTCTTGTTGGGCCTTTTATTCTCCCGGGCCTCCCTCACCCTACCAATATCTCCTCCCAGGAAAACAGGTAGGTGTAACTGTAGGTATCCCCCAGAGCCTTTTCTTAATGCCATAATTAACAGAACGGGATATTCAAAGATGTGCTTGAAATATGCAATCACCAATTTTCCTCAGAGCAGCCAAATATTATCCTGCCTTTGTTCTTGATTTCAGCTAAACAAAAATCAAGGCTATGCCCACCAAAACTTTGGTATTTAAGCTGTCTTCATTCTGCCTTTGCCACTGAGAGTTAAAACACAGAAAAGCATTTCAGTTTCCAAACCCAAGCATGATTCACTTTCCTCAATCTGAAGAAGTGAATTCAACAGCAATTTATGAACATATTCTGTGACATACTTGCAGTGTTTTCATGAAAAGCCAGGTAACCCTTGCTGAATGAGCTAGCCTGTAAAATTACAGCAATTTCCTGAGGCACCAGCATGGCACACAGGCACCAGGCTGAACACAGCTTGGCACCTTCAATTCATGTAATTTCCAGGCATCCAAAGTGCCACAATCTCAGAAATGGAAGTGCAGAGAGTGATCTGCTGAGTTCTGTCAGGCAGTCGCATGAGAGAGAGAGTGGGCTTGGACCTCAAGTCTAGACTAGCAAAGCCTGTATGCTGGGGAGCCTGGGAAGGCTTGCCGTTAGAGGATTTGCTCCAAGCCATCAGTGCTGCACCTCATGCAGGCTATGAAAATAATCCTTAATGAGTGGGCAGGAAGGGATCCCTCTAACCCCTAGAACTTGAGGGAAAACATTTTTAGGTGAGAGGTTTGTTTTAAAAGCCTAGCTAACCTGTTTTTCTAAGGGACCAGTCCCCAGCTTTCCTAAAGCATTTGGACAGCCTAAGGACTGAAAGGGCTGAACAGCTTCTCCCTGCCAAGCTAACTCAAGAGACAGCATTTCTTTATGCGAGTTTAACAGTGGGTGGTAAAAATGGAAAAATGTCTCCCTTCACATCGCAACATGATGCGTCATGTACAGCTTGTCAGGAAACAATGTCTGGTTTATGTTTGCTGCCAGGTATTACTGAAGGAGGAACACCTGACCTGGGATATTTTTTTCCAGGTAATTAGTGGGTGGGGTTATCCACACCAGTGCAAGTATTTGGGGATTAGTTGCAAATCATTGAGCAAAATCAGGAGCATCACTTAGCAGACACCCAAAATAGTTACTGCTATGTGCAGTACCTGCTTTTTTTAAGGTAGTCATGAGAACTAGCCCAAACTTCCCCTGAACCACTGTGACTTCTCTAGAAATGAAAGTCGACCCTCACATAAAGAGTTACAAAATAGAGTTAATTCAGCATCTTGTTATAAAACAGGGTGATTTCTGAATTTAAAGTTTAGGATTTCTGTTCATTGACATAGTTGAGAGGTGGAGGAAACTGGTAGCATCATGGTCTTCACAGCCAATTTTCATGTTGGAACATCAGTGGAATATCCCCCCACACCACCCATATGTGGAGGTCTAGGACTATTACAGACATTTGCACCATCAAAATAATTTCCCAGACAAAATTCCCTTTAGCTGATATATGTTACTCTATTTACATATAGTTATCTATACACAGGTAACTAAGGACAGATTGGATCAGTTGAAATAAACTGAATGATAATACTAAAATGAATGTAAAATGAAACATAAAATTCATAATACTAAAAAGCCTTCCGTCCTCTACAGCTGAGAGCACTCAGTATTTTGCAGAACTGGCCTCCTTAGCAGTCAATACAAGGCTAGGTGATAAAAATTTGGGTATGGCACTGTGGTCGTCTCTTTTGACAATCTTTCTCTGCAACAAAATAAAATCGTTCTGCTGTTACATGGAGCCCAGGCAAAACTGATAGCATGTGCCAGTGCCTATTTTTATCAGGTGTAAAGCCTTCCCAGGAGTGCTGGTAGCAGTGTCTTCCCTGGAAACACAGAAGACTCTGCTGTGCTCATGTGGCCACAGATATTACCAAAATGAACTCTGGGAGCAGAAATTGTCTGTTCCCTCTGAGAACCTCTTCACTCAACACCTGTAATGACCATGTGTCCTCCCAAACACCTGAATGTACTGAGCTCCTTAGGTCATTCCGCAATAGTCTCTTTCTCCAGCTCCTGTATATTTGTGTGATTCCCATCTGAACTCTTTTCCACTGTTTCCAGATATGCAAGTGGACCTCCTAACTAGACATAGTTTTGCTGTTGTGATCTTGGTGTAGCTCCCTACTGAGGCAGGATCGCTTCCCCACTTCTAACTTGATACCTCCCTTTTCATGCACTAAGAAGATACACTTGCCCTTTTAGCTGCAGCTTTGCATTGAGAGCTCATGTTGAAGCTGTTATCTCCACTGACTTTTTCAGTCTCGCTCAGGGTCAATTTTTTCCAAGACAGAATCTTCCATCTTATAGCTGTAATCTGCCCTCCGGGTTCCCAGATGTATCACCTTGCATTTGGCTGTATTAAATGCAGCCAAACTGAATCACAATCATTTGACCAGGAGCTTCAGCTCACTCTGTAATAGTAACCAATCTTGGTGATGTCTGCTAAAACTTTATCAGCAAGAATTGTATATCATCACTCAGGTTGTTGGTAAAAATCTTTAAATACTGCTAGATCACAAGGGAATACTTTCTCATTTTTTTCCATGTATCTCTAAAGCTATCCTGCTAATTGGTATTTCTCCCTTAAAAATTGCACCTGTCAGAAAGATGGTTTCAAGATGTAGAAACTATATACTATGTGATTCCTTTTAACAGAAGTTTTAACTCAAAATTTCACTTACAGGGGAAAAGTTCAAGAATCCTATTTTAACAAACTGTCTTCATAAGCCTACCCCATAATTCTCTCACTCCCCAAAATATCTCCCAGGTAGGTTTGTTAATTCCTAACCTGTACCAAAACTACACTGATGTATACACTAGTATGAATTATGTCCTCAGCACTAATTATCTGTTATTAAAATACCAAACAAACTGTTCCATTATTTTTCTGGGATTGTGCTTGAGCTAGCCTCAGTAGAATGCTGTGTATAATTTAAAGTCTGGTTTCCTAAGGAAATTTTATTTAGTCATATCTGGACATCGCTCATTCCTCTCCATTAACAACTGAAGCTATTAGTCAATTTGAACTAAATTTCCTGGCGAGACTAATGCTCCAGAGACGCTAATTATTAGCAAGTTTGTACACAAGTTCCAACAAAAAGAGTGGAAGGAGGCTCAACGTAATGGCCATTGCTAAGTCTACTGGATCCCAGAGACTTCATCTAAGAGAAAACCTTGGGAAAGCTGGCTCCCTAAGTTCAGTGTCGTGGCACTGATGGAAGAATATCTCAGTGGGTTGCTTGTCTCTTTGTCCCTGCTGTATTCTAATTTTATACTGTTTAACATAATGCTTCTCAACTAGTTTCTGTAGTACGCTTCAGCGTGTTGTGTATAACTCTTGCTGCAAAAATATCTATTTTTTGTACGTAGCATGTCCCATCCTTATTTCTAGCCCAATGCCAGCATCCTATTAGGAAGGTGGCATCTTCCTCCTGTTCTCCACGCATAGAACAGATGTAGCCACAGACAGTTCCTGCCTTTTTCTACACATCTATTTATCACTTCTCTGTCTCAGGCTAGTAACGATCATATGCGTGACCTGTAGTTCATGTGTTCCTAATAAGTTTTTTGTTAAAAGGCTTATATTCAGCTCTTTAGACCACAGATATTTAAGGAATTCTGTTTGCTTCACGAGTAGTCAACTACATATTTTAGCTTACAGCTTTATTTTACCTTATCTTGTTTCCATCCATTGTATACAAGCTTTATATCACTGATTATGCATCTACTTGCAGTACGTACAGCTGCAATATTGACATTAATGAGAGTTCCAAGATAGCATCTTTATAATAATAAACTGTTAATATGTCCCTAAAATGATGCTGCTTGTTGTTCTGCTTCAGTATGAAGCAGCTGGAAGATATGTCAATTGTCATTCTGAATAAATTAGTAGACAAGAAAATGAGAAGTTATTAATATGAAGCAATACATAGAGACTAAACCAGGCGAATGGGCTTAGAGCTGCAGCTGACCTGGGCAGTAGCTTGCACAGAGTAGCAGCTCACATGCACCTGATGAAACAGGTGTAAGAATTTTCCATTGTGATTCGGATGGAGATTGAGGATATGAACTTTGCCTGGAATGTACAGTTGTTTCCACCATAGCACCCTACTCATCAAATTCGGCTTTGTTTTGGTTTTCCTGAAGGTCTTAGTGTCTTTTTCAAAAGTCACTAAAACTGCATAGTAGTCTAAAGAGTGTCACAGGAAAAATATTACCCCCATTTTGCAAGAAGAAATTAGAAATTAAAGAAAAGTAGTGGTATCCCACCATCTTGACTTCCAGGCCCTTACTGTAATTGCTAGACAACTTTGGCCTCTCCAGAATGTGCCCTTCTGAGCGTAGCATCCTGCTGCAGATATGTCTATGTCTGAAGGCCACATATTCAGTACTTATAATGTGTACTGTGTTATTAAAATGCTGACCTGTGATCTTAAGTTGGTGTCTGGTAGAAAACACAGAACTTGCAGGTGTATGTGGATGATTGTTGTGTGTTTGTTGTCTTCTCTGCAACCTAGTAGTGGTGAGGGACTATCAACAGTGTAACTCATTCAGCCACAGATTTGCAGTCCATGAAGGGCAGCAGTAATGTTCCACAGAAATGTCAATTTCTGAGAGACACCCAGCCTAACAATCACTGTTCTCCTGGGGACACTTTGGAAGGAAAACGAATGCAAGAAATCGGAGCAAGAGCAACAGAGAGGGGTAATGCTGAAGATGATTCGGGAGGGGAAAGCAACCCCTCCATAGATTGCATTTGCCCTCGCTAGCCTTGTGAACGGTGACTTAAGTTGAGGTTACATAGAGATGTTAAAGAGATGAGACAGAACACAAGAGGAAGCAGTGACAGGATGAAAGGTTTGCTGAGATCAAATGAGAGAAATGAGGACTCAGAGGGTCAGTCCTCCCCCTTACGCTTGCAAGTTCAGGCATTGGCTGTGCAAGGAACCACAGTTGACAAAGCAGGATCAACTGAACAACACAGGGATGAAGGGCCTGATTCTTCACTCTCTTACACCAGCTTTGCGTGCATGATACCCCCAGTGACTTCAACACATAAAGCTGGGAGCAAAGGAGCAGCAAGTCCCCTGAACAAACTGTGGAGGAGCACTTAACCCCTACTGGGTGGGTCACAAACCTGTGATTACCTTCATGCTCCCCAAAGCCTAGGAACACTTTGGAAAGATTTTAAGAGCTTAGCGTTTAACCATTTCTTTAGCTGCAAAGAAAAAAAGGAAAGGTTCTATCTTTACAAATGTTTCCCAACAAAATGGGAACACCCACAAGCAAGTTTTTGTTCACTGCAAGTCCCATGGGGTTCCAAATGTTTTTCACTATCTGGTGAAAGCTAGGAAAAATAGCAAAGTGGTAATAGCCAAAAATATCCCAGGAAATATTTGGGAGCTGTGCAAAACTCCCACAGCGATAAGGGATGTAACCAATCCTGCAAGAAGACTGTATGCAAAGCTGCGTAGTGATTACATATAGCCAATGTGGGATTAAATCCACATCCTCCAGTAAATTCTTCTTTATACAGACCCTGGGCTAAAGTGATTATGGACAACAACTTACGCCTCTCAAAAGTGTATCCGCAGCTTGGACTGGGAAGATTTTGAGGTTAAATGCCATACTGAATTTAATGTGACTATTCTGTTCAGCTCCGCAGTCTGTGTGCATATTAGCCATGGAACTGGCCCATTAGCAGTATTCCAACCATTACAGCAATACAGGAAGATGAATGTGTAAATACAAGTAATATTAGCACTAAGTAACCACACTATTAGCTGGATTTTTTTTTTTTCCTGGCCCTATAGTATCCATAGCCCTTCTGCTCACTAAATATGGAAAAATCAATTGATTGCTTGCTTGCACTGTGCAGTCCAATGTGGTACAGAAACTTCAGAGGTGGTGCTAATGAAAACCAGAGGCACAAGTCAGCACAGTGATGCAACTGGACCTGTTAGCCTTACCAAAAGCTTGGGCTCATTCACACAACATAAGGCTGCACTGACATGGTCATATTGTTTCTGGGCTCTGAACTGGCGTCTCTGCATGCTGAGAGGAAATGGCTGTTGATGGTGCTCTGAGCAAACTGGAGGATGTCTAAGAAAGCATGGGCTTGCACTGCGTGGGCAGACCCTTTGTAACAGATTCTGTAGGTAGGGTCTTACTCCCATTGGTCATGACAGTTAAAGACCTCAGTGGTCATGAAAACTCCTTGTGTTCATTGGGAAGGGAAAAGGAGGAATCTTGCAAGACTATCCTTCAGCAAATCTTTTTTTTTTTTTTGTAAAGGTACTGATGAAAATTATTTGGTTTCATGAAGATGTATGGTGTATTAAGCCAGGCTGTTCACTGTGACTTCAAACAGATCTAGCAAAGGTGATCTGCTCTGCTAAAGAGGGGGGTGGGGTGGGGGGGGTGGTATCAAAATTATTTTAAATTTCAAATGAAATGTTCTTAAGATTAGTTTTTGAGATTAAATATCAATTTTGTCACCCAACATGCAGAAAATGCATGTAAACACAATCTGTAACACAGAATGATATACTGTAAAAGAAGAAATTTTTTTAATTTGTTTTCACACAGTTTTCAGCTGAAACCACATCCCTGTGGTCCAAAACCTCTGTCTGAGAACACCTCCAAAGCAACACTTAATGTGTGTGTATGTGTATTAATGAATTTCTGTTCTCAGTGAAAGAGGACTGCACGTCTCGGCACTCTGAATAAGAACAGAGCATTCAATCCCTCTCCATAGCAAATTCAGTCTTCAACAAGTTAGTTCTTCCAGGGATGGCAGTGATGCAAAACTGCTTTGCAAATGTTTTTCTGGGTTTTGTTGCTAGGTGATGACTTGGAAAACTTTGCTATTCCTGCTGAGAGGTTTAAAAAAAACAGGCCTCACATTAAAGAGTATAAAAAATAGGCCATCTTGCTCCGTAACTCCCATTTCCTAACTCCTGGAGTCTGCACCCTGTGTGCCTTCTACACTCTCACATGCCCCTCTCTCCCCCCTGCCTCAGATCTGCTCACCAGAAATTGGAGGCCCAAAAAACCACTTCTGTTACAGTGTGAGAAAGGGAGAGAACATGAATCTTTCTATCCCTGACCAAAATAAGCAATTCTGCAAGTCTGTGTTCATTTATACTGGCCTTTCCTTTCTACTTAAATTTTACTGGGTTTTAATTTTATTAATCCAAACCTGAATGAAGAGATTAATTACTGATGAAATGGTTGCAATCACTTTCATGCAGCAAGAAACAAGAAAGCTTTGGGGGTGGCCCCACTGCAGTTTAGTGAATCAGGTACCTGGGCTGGATGCAGAATCCCCTGACTGGTAGCATGTTGGTAGTTGATGAGGAGAAGATCTAGAGATTCTAGAGGTGAAATCAGGTTGTGAGCTCAAAGAGTTATTCCTTGGGCTATTTCCCAACTAGGCCTTGTGGGGGGGGAGGGAAATAAGGTGTATTTATTCAATCCATGCTTGATTTCTGTATCTGTTGGGGCATTTTTGATATCTCATTATCCAAGTTTCCAGAGATGTAACCTTGAATTAGTATATGGCTAAACACAGTACACCCAGAAGCAATTAGCCACTGCTGCTCTGCTAGAAAGCTATTTCTAAAATCAGGGATGAAAGTATTGTACTATAAACTGACTATAGGAACAAACATTTTGTATATATTGGGTCTAGACCAAAATGTCAATGATGGTTAAAAATTACCATGGTCAGAAGCTAAAGTCAGAGGAGCAAACACTTATTTTCACCAGCCAGAAAATAAGGATCATCGACCTTTATAGCCTCAATTTGCAATCTGGTTCATTTGGAGTTTAATCCTGTTTCATCAGGTTGGCCAAGTAAGACGACCCCAAATCTCATCTCCAGTGAGGTTCTTGGCATTTGACAACATTTGGTCTCTTAAAATGATAGCTTTTCTTTAGTGTAACTGGCACTGTACAGCAATGAAAGACATAAAGCCAAGAATTTCAGGCCCTAATCCTGTAAATCCTTGCATTTTCTTTTAAAATCTATTCACATGAAAAGCTCCCTTGGCTTCAGAGACACCATTTGTATTCATGACTTTACACGTGTGAGAGTTTTTGTATGATCAGAGTCTAAAACCAGGAGAACCAACAAGCCTCAGTGTCTGACTTGAGTTTCCACCACCCGGTCCTGGAAGGCTTTTGGCAGCTGTGGGTTTGGCTCTGCCACAGGACTTGTTTTCTCTCCCTGTGCAGCCTCCACAGCAGACGCACAAGCACTAGCAGTTGCTTTAACACTTCATTAGTTATGGTGCAATGGCAGGAGTTATATTCTCTCACGTCAGTAAGCAGCAAGTTGGATGAGGGGTGGGAAAGAGGTGCTTGCTTGCGGGTCTCAGGATGGGCAGCCCTTTCACAGGAGCAAGTGGCACCGACATTGTCCTGAAAGATGGCTGGATTTCTGGCTGCTTTTGTTTTTTTAAACAAACTTAAGTAAGCAAGAATGTAGTAGTGACAGGTGAATTACCTCTTCTCCAGCCTTCATTATACAGAATGGATAGCAACTCTACTCTCCAAGATCAAGATGCATTTGTTATCTAATTATGTATTCATCACCATGAGAAAAATTATTCATTGCAGCATCGCTGTTCTGTGCAGAATACTCCAAGAGAAGGGAGGGAGCTGGATACTATGTAGAGAGGGGGCTTTTTGTGGTTGGTGGTGTTTAATACCTGCTCACTAGTGAGCTTTACATGTGGGTTATAGATCTGTTTTAGCTAAGGCTAAAGTTCTTCTAAGGTACCAGTTCAAAATTAACTGTTTATTGTCAGAACAGCTTAGAGTGGGTTTACTCCACCTTGTAAGTCTTCTGGTCCTTGGCTCTGCTGATATCAAGGCAGCTTCTCATTAGTGTTTGAACTTTTGCTTTCCTCTCATCACCTATCTGCTAGCAAAATGTTGTGGATCAGTCAATGTTTTTGTGATACCACTGAATTATCCTTAGAAGCTTGCTCCAGTCTCCCTGGTACATACTAATGTGTTTTGAACGTGGTTTTTTAAATATATGTCTGTTTAATGGTCTGGAATCATTTGGGAAGGGCAATGTTAATCTTTGGGGTGCAAAAATTATCCAGTAGCTTAAAAGAAAGGCAAACCCAACAAACAGCTTCTTACTCAACATCGTTCAATCTCCAGTACAAGAGTTTAGAGGGCTCAGCCACTGTGGAAGTTGACTACCAAGAACACAGCAAATGAATGTGTCAAGTGTGTGAGAAGGGAAAGGGGATTCTAGTCTGCTTTCAGATATTTTAAAATAATGGTGAAAAATATAAGTTAATTTAGTCAAATGAAAGCAATGTGCAGTAGTGCAATACCTAGTGGGAGTAGCTCGCTCACACACCAGCACCGTGAAAGATGCCATATAAAGGACTGTTAGAGGTGGGTCAGGGAGGACTGCCACCGGTCGTGTGAGCATCCCTCTTGCAGCCTGCTGGAGGGCTTCTGCCAGGGTGAGGTGGCACAGTGGGAGCTGCAGTGCTCAGCACTGTGGTCTCTGCTCACCCATTTTCCTGTGGGACCAAAGCAAAGGCTTACAGAGGTGTGTTGCCTGCATCCATCTGCACATCCCCTGCAAATGACTTTTGAACTCATTTGCTTGATTTCACCTGAACATGACAAGAACATGAAGGTCTCAAAGGTCAGTAAGTTCCCACAGGTTTCAAGAGGTTTCCAGTTAGTCTTGAGTTAGGGGCCCAAACTGTAGAAAATCAATATAGGAGAGAAAAAACCCCCTCATATAAATGATCAGTTATGTCAAATATTTCTACTGGAGTGTCATCCTCAGATACCAAAGGCAATGATGAGAGGTAAATCTATAGGAAACCAGGCTTCATTAGCTTGCAGAACCGCTTGTTCCGTTTTGGGTGGTTAAACAACCGTAGGAGAAGTTTGGTTACTGAAAAGGCAACAGGATCTGGGAAATGTGTGGGGATGGTGGATGCTGGCTCAAGCAGAGCTGTTACTAGACCAGACACATTCAGTCTATGCAATGAGGTGTCCAAACCCAAATGACCTAATTGCCCTCAAATGGGGACAACTGTGGAAGAAGGGTCAATTGTCCAAATACTTGGAAATTTTGACCCTTGGAGCAAAAACAAAAGCCTGGATAGCTGAGATAGCAGATGAGCTAATGATTGGTTTGGATTTTATTATGACTGGTAACTTTGTATTAAATGCCAGGAACAGTCTCTGGAAACTCCCTTTAAAGATGTGTCTTTGATCAAACAAATGATTTACAGGCAATTAATTTGCTATGAACAAATTGTCCAGAGACAGATAGTGTAATAGCGGCTACATGCGGCAGGAGTTTTCCAGGGGAAAAAGAAGAGGAATAACTGAAACCTGTTTAAAGATCGAGCACTTTGCAAGGTGTTTTAGCTGTGTGAGTTCACACTGATTTGCACCAGAAACAGGACCTGTCCATTCTTCATATCCGCATCTGTGACAAGCAGCCAGTAGCAGAGAGGGGCCCTGCAGTGACATGAGTGAACCAGAGAATCAAGGAAGCACCAGCAGCGGTGGAGGAGACAACCATTTGCCAGGGTTTCCATTAGAAGGATCTGCTGCAGAGCTGTACTTACAGCTGGAGAGTGGTAAAATCATTTTGGGAAGGCTGCAGCTTGGCCATGACAGTGATTCGACCACAATCTGTGCCAGCCAGATCCCAGGAAGAAGCTTCATTAGTGTGGCAGAAGGTAGCAAGCCATGGTGAGGAACAGGGTGAATTAGTTCAGGCCATGGTAGGGTGGGTAAGCGGCTGCTGGCTGTGCTCTGGGCAGCCTGGAGCAGCAGCAGAGCAGGACCCAAAACAAAAATAACACTGGAGAAATCAGCCCTATAGTAAAATGTCTCTCAGGGCTACCAGGGAAGGCAACGGCACAAACATTGTATAATGTCTTGAAAGGGTGATGCCTGACTGCAGGAAAGGCTCCATTTCCTTCACAGGCATTAGATTGCTGGCTGCTGAGGAGGTGCCGCTGGAAGTGTCCCTGAGCAGTGCCACTCTCACTCACGGGGAGTGTTGTTGCTGATACTCCCTATTTGTGGTCAGGATGCACTCTGGTCCTATTTTCTTTTAGTGAATAACTTCCTCATTCAAAAAATGAGGTTTCTATCACACTGAAGGTAATCACAGGTGGAAATCAAATTTTTCAAGTAATTTTTTCAAATACTTTCAGCAGAGGAAGAAATTGGAGTGAAATCACTGATGCCTTTGGTGCGGGCTCTGTCACTCAGCTGGTAATTGAAGGAAGAGACCATTGACAAGATATTTCAAGGCTTATCCTTCATCCTTTGTTTTTCTTACAACTACTCAAACAGAATTTTATTTTGATTTCATTTCAGGGCAGAAGGAGCCAAATCGATCATATCCCTCCACAGAAAACACAAGTGTCTTTTGCCTTTTTCTTTTTCTTTTTTCTTTCCATTTTATCAAGAATGGAGGTTTTGTTCTGCTGTTTTTTAAGCAGGTTTTGGTTCAGCAGCCAAAATGGTTAATGCTTGCCCAGCCCTAGCCAGCAGAAAGTATGTCTCCATCCCACGGCTCTCCAGACTTGCATACGCAGAGAGGGAGCTGCTGGGGGGGGCTGAAGCAAGCGTGGTGCTCCCCTCCCGTGGGGCCAGGCAGGCCCCAGCGTGTGTGTGCCCGGTGCAGAGGGGTCTGTTGGGAGACCAGCTGCAAACCTGCCCTAACCAGGTGAGCAAAGAGTTGCTCAGAGGAATAGATGTGTCCGAAGGAGATGGGGGCTCCCTATTGCTCTGAGTTGTTAGACTTGCAAGCATGCCTGGGTTTGCTGCTGAAGGACTGGATGTGCTGTCACCGAAATGGCCACCAGAGCTGCTTAGGGATTCCCAGAGGGAGACCCTGATATCTTCATAACATGTGGTTGGAAATGGTTTGGTCACCGTGGGGAAAAAACTAAGTTTAAAGGTGATCTGGTTTAGGTGATGGGGATAAATCAAAGGATGCTGAAGGCAACTATCAATAGGCAGAAAAAGATAGTGATTAAAGCAAAAAGAAAATGATTTGTTGCTGTGGACATAGTGAAACTGGTTCCTGCCACGTGATTGAAAGGAGATGGGAAAGATCGAAAAAATCTGGAGAGATTTGCATGGCGCTAGAATTGCTTTGCTTTTTCACATGACCGGATCATTGCACCATCTTAGGCTCTGCAGAGCTGGTGAGTAAAGCCAGGGTGGGAGTGTTGTGAGGGTTGATCTAGCCACAGCTCCAAGTTTGTTTTCTCACGATGCTATGAACTCAAACAGCTCCTACCCACTGGGTCGTCCTGGCTACTCCCTCCTGTCCCCTTCCCGACTGGCACAACAGCCATCTGCGGGGCCATGTTGTGAGCCGGCTGAGGCGTCTGATCTTCCCGGAAAATTACCTGGCACAAATGGAAGGTTTTTCTTTCAGCTGCATCAGCTCTGCAATCCACTTCATAGTGTGGTGGCAACACATCCAAGGGGGGGTGGAGGCAGGAACGAACAGCAGGGCGTGGGAATATTTTAGTTTGATATTACCATCAAAGGTAGGAGTCTGCCCTTAAATGTCATTGAAATCTAGAGAAAGTGAGCACTTTTCTTACAGGGTCACTCTGAGAAACAGTGTAAACTTCTTTCAGAAATGAGGTTAAAACTATCGCAGCTTCCAAATCAAACATACCAGCACTGAAAATGTAGTATCTGCAAGGCCTACGGGAAAGGGGTGCGATGGGGGTCTTTTAGCGGCAGCTGGGATGCTGTAGGCAGCACTGAAGCAAAGTTTTCAAATAGGCTTCAAAAAATAAGTAGTTTGTCTGTTTTTCTCCCGTGTTCTGTCTCATTAGGGATCACATTTTCTACCTAAACAAGAACCCTTTTTAAACTGTAATCAAAATGACTCCAGAAGTTAGGGCTTTAAGCAAAATAGAAATGTATTGAGACTGACACTAGAAGTGTGGGAGTTGATAACTCCAACACATTTACTTGTAGCTACTGTCAGGATTTTGAAATTCAGTTGAGTTGAGAGGTTTCCCGAGGCAGCCAGTTTAGAAACATTTGAAGTTGGGTAGTTGTGCCTCAGCCTTAATTGCAAGCGGAAAGAAAAGCATGTTTAAAACAACAATCTCCTCTTTTCTCTGGGTCCCAGTGAGCAAAAGGGAGCCTTTAAAGAAGACTTTGTTGCAGAATTTCCACTCCCAGCACTGAAGGATTATAGCCCCCCTTTTTTTTTTTACTTTTTTTTTTCTTTCCACTATGAGAGCAAGGCAAGTTCACTGTAAGTTGAAAAGCAAACAACCAGGCTAGGAATTTCTATGTACAAAGCAGACGGACACACATGGCCCTTTTTGGGATACTTGGGTAGGTCTTAACCACAGCTTGTTTTGCACTGTGTATCACTCCATGCGGGCCATTGTTGCCACGCACCTGTCTGTAATTTTGGAGGTTCATCTACCTCCAGAAAACTATATTTAAAAACTCAGTGCTGATTAGAGGGGAAAAAAAAGTTCAGGGGAAGGGATTTCCTAGTTCACAAATAAGAATGTGCAGTGGAGCACTCACTAAGTAAACAGAAAACATGGGCAGCTGAGAGAAATCAATTTAGCTGAACAAACAATGTTCCATGTAATGAACTACTAATTATCCTTTTATGCCATGTCAGTCTGAGTGATTACAGAGCTGTGCAGTTTAATTTGACGTTTGAGCATTGCCTTGCTCCATTAGCCTCATATAAAGCTACGACACGTTGAGAGGAATTAAAAAAAAAAAAATGGTGGTGGGCTGTGGGGGGGGAAGGGGGCTGTATTTATCCAGAACTAAGTAAGCACCTGTAGCAGTCATGGAGAAAAGAGCTTCTTCATTTTTTTCTTCTTTTGTTTTTTTTTTTTTTTTAATTCTTGATTGTGGTGAAAGGGGCAGGACTTGGGAGACATGAAGGAGCATGTCTGATGCTCATAGAAAACTCCTTCAGTGTGTTGATAATGTCCCAGAAATTTAGACCCTGCATTAAACTATCATCAAGGACTAGAATAAATAAATTGCATAGATCAGACACACATACAGATCAAGGGGAAAGCAGATGGTAAACAATACAGTGTGGGAGCAAATATCTTTTCCTGGATACATTCTTTTTATTGGCTATTTACACACAGTAGGTAAATCAAATCCCTAGGTGCTTAGGAAATCTCTTGGTTAATCTAGGACTGAAGGACATGTATTATAAATACTGCTTTATTATCATACTGTTTGTCCAACTACCTGTACTGATAACAGGATTAGAGGGAATTAACATATGGAGAAAGCTTAAAAACAGTTTGTTGGGGATATATATTATGGCTATTAACTCTAGGAGTACCACTGGAGTACCTGTAGTCTGATATAGAGCTACATATTTTGGACCAGATTTTTGTTACACAAAAGGTAAGTCAAACCCACTATCACTGAAGTTCTAGGGGAAATTTCCATGGGAAAGGTATGGATTCAGGGAGGACCATGCCCCTTGCCACATGTCACACCAACATGTGCAATAGTGTCATGAGGGATAAATATGACCCCAGTGTCCAATGATAATATTTATGGGGTCACGTTAATTTAAGCACAAATTGAAAAGCAAAAGTTTAAAAACCGTTTGGTGTAACTACCTGACATTTCTTACATGCACACCACTGAAATATGTGCCGTGACATCCTCCAGGTTCACTCTTCTCACAGTGTGAACATAGATGAGAACTCCCAGGTTGGGATAATATTTAAAGAAATGCCTTTTCAAAATATCTGTTTAAACATTTTTTTAAAATCTCAATGAGAATGAGCAGCAACTTCAACAGAAAAAGAAAGAAGAAAAAGGAAAGTAAAAAGCCTCCCCAAAACTGAGAAACTCAAAGATCTAGTTGACTATTTTGGCTCAGATGTAATTCATACAAGGCCAGATCTTTCACAGGGGCAAGCTGATTTCAATTAAAAATCCCTCTTTTTTCAGCTAGGGATTGGACCTGAACACGCACACTTAAGATGCAGTGGCCCCTCTTGCACTTGCTGTTGACACACAGCCCTAGGCTGTCCTCAGGGTCTCCATCCTGTCCCCATTTATTTTTTTTATATATATATATATTTTTTTTTTTTTTAGTTCTGTTGAGAAGCATCACTTTGACAACCCTGGAGGCTTTTTATCTGCCACAGAAGTACCTCAGGAGTGGAATTTTTCCTGATGCTGCCTTGCTGAGCAGCCGCTCAGTGCGGGCGTCCACGGCGGGAACGCGCTTGCATTGGGACCCCTGCCTGCCGTACGTGCCAAGGCCCTCAGCCTGCACGTTTGGGGGTGTTACACAGGGCTCAGCCACCTACCAGGTGGTACTGGTTTCTTGTTTGGTTTTTTGGTGGTTTTTTTCCCCATTTTGGTGATTATCCCATTGGGCTGGATTGAAGCTGAGTTGAATTTCAGCTCTGCTGCAAGGCATGACCGAGCTGCAGGCTCTTACCCCAGGGCTGAACTGGCCCCTCTGTTCCTTCCTAATGTGCGTTAGACACATTGGGGCCTTTCTCCGCTGTGCATTTCTAACTCCCATTGACGCTAATGGGTGTGACATGTGTCTATCCAGCGGAGAATAGACCCCATTGACTACAGCAGTTCCCGGGGCCTTCAGTGGTGCTCGTCACTTGATTAAGCCAAACTAATGAGGCACGACCGGGGCCAATGGGAATGTGTGGGACTTGGGTGTCGCAAAAGCTGGTGGAAACCTGCAGCTTTTACTGGGGGCTGGGTTTTGTTTTGCCAAGCAAAACCACAGGATGCCATGGGATGGGGCGCGCAGTAACCGGTGCTGTCATAGAAATGCATAGTGCAGAGAGGGTTCACCATCATTGATGACAGCACCCCAAATTGCCCTCTTGTAGTGGTAATTACATGTCAGAGTGTCTTGTGTGCTCAGCAGGATTTTAAACTAGGTTTGGTCTCGGCTCTTGCTCCGTGTCTTTCCACACTGGATCCTGAAGTTTGCCCTGTGGATCTTTCCCTGGGGCATACGTACAGGTGCATTTTTGGCTCTTTAGCAGACAGTCCACAGGTGGCTAAGGCAGGCAGCATCCTTTTCACCAGCATTAAACAGCATCAGTTTGGGAAATGGGAAAGGTGGGAAAAAGCAGAGACCCTGCAGTGAGTGTTTCTTGCAGGTTGCCCACTCTACAAGAAGAGCCCTTGGAGGCACGGATCCTTCGCTGTGTGCTTGCCCTCCACTGCATCACTGGCACCACCTCTGAGGGCAGAGCACCCACTGTACTCAGGAGGAGCTGGAGGAACATGCAGGGCTGGGGTCTTTTTTGCTTTGCCTGCACCCAGATCATCCCAACTGGGCCAGGTGCAAGAACGCAAACATAAGGTATGTGCTTGAGAGCTCAGCCTGAGTGTGACTGTGCTTGCAGAGAAATGGGTTGGGAGGAAAATCGGGATTTAGGAAGAGGCTGACACCTAACAAACTGAGAGCATGGGCATGGCCTCTGTGAACAGGCGTGTACCCCATACAGACATGGGATGCCGCTTGCTGAACTGAGGCCGGGAAACTTGGCCTTCCTGTAAGACACAGCATCATCCAGAGCCACTGTGTTAATGCAAGGGCACAACCTAGTAGCCCAGGGCCAGACTACAAAGGTAGATAGGTCAGATGTAGATCTTGAGAGAAAACAGTGTTAAAAACACGTAAGTTCTATTTTAAGACTTGCTGTTTTGGACAGCCTGGTTGAGAAGTTGCCTGTACTTTCCCCTGTACTTTACCTGCTGGTACATTCCAGGTCAGAGGAGGTTTGTATTTTTGGCATATTGCAATACTTGCCTTTATGTAAGTGCTGCTAAGAATAAAATTAGCAGTGGGAGAAAAACATCAGTTTGATGTCTAAATTTGGAAAACTTGATGAATAAATCTATTAACTTCGTTGTGGGGAGAGAAAAGAATAGCAACCCTTTGTTTAAAGAAAAGATAAAATAAATATAAAATAAGACCTGATTGCCCCCTCTGGTTTTCTGAGGTGCATTTTTTAATGTGCTCTTGTCCCATTCAGAGGATAAATATTAACTGACTCTCGATTTGCGGGTCTCTGGCTTGAGAAGATACTGTCAGTTGGATCTGAGAGGCTTTGTCATGACTACCAAACGCTTGCAGCATTTGTGAAGGGAGAGAGCAAAAGGGGAAGGAGGGTTCTTCTGCTTGAGCAGGCATCCTCCCAGAAAGCAGGCTCCTGCCAGGTGTTCAGCACCACCGCTGTCCCCACTGGCACGGTCACAGTGTGCAACCCCCTGTCCCAGGACACCAACTGATCTGCAGGGAGGCTGTGATGGGAAGCAGCACGGGGCTCTCTGAGGTTTGGCAGAGAGGCTCCAAACTCAAAACTGCCCCAGGCACCTCCAGTCTCCTCCTGCCCCTGCATCCTAGTCTGTGTAGGACTGCGCTCCAGCCAAACCCCATGGTGATCAGAGTACACATGAGGGTCTTCCAGCTTTGTCCAGAGCTGTAAAGGACATTGTCACCTGCACCTCGCAAGGCAGGTGCCTCCTTCTGCTTGCCCCAAAGTTTAGCACAAGGTAGTAAAGTCCCCATCACAGACCATAGCATTTTATGGCAAGCACCTTCTTCCTTTGCCCAGCATCTCTGGCAGTGTGCCCACCGCTTTTCTTAGGTAATCCAGAACAGGGCACTTCTACCGTTATTGGTAAATTATTATACCTTTATTGGTAAACTGGAGATTACTTACTAAGCAATTGAACTTGAGAGCAATTAGAACTGATAAAACTTATTAGTCAGATAGTAGACTAGTATAGTTCTGATTTATCTTAAGAGGTGGATAACTTTCTAGCTGTCTCATTTGTTTTGCTCTTGAGGTCCCTTACTTTTGTTCCAGCTGTTATAGCTGCAAGTTCAGCATTCAAGTTCTGCAGAAACGTTGCCTTCAACCTATTCTTTCTTTCTTCTCATCCTAATTCTCCCCTGTAAATCTTTTTGGAGTAAGAAGCTGGCGTATGAATGTGAATGTCCTGTTCAGTTCTTCTTCGCTAGTGGCAGCTTTGGGTGCTTAATGACCATTTCCCTCTCCTGTTTCATACTAAACTGGCTGGGCATGGAGGAGAAGCAGTGCATAAACTAAGCAAATACTGCTTATGTTCTTCCTGTAGCTGCTCTTTGGGCACCTACAGGTCATTAATCCCTTTGTTCCCAGCCAACCTGCCAGCTAGCAGCTCTCCTGCCCAGTCTGAGCCATTCCATTCATATGGGCTGCTGACCTGTTCCCACGAAGCTATGCTACAGGATGTGGTCAGGAGCCATCAGGACTCTTGGGACATTACTAGCTTTCTGCTGAGACTAGAAGTGATATAAGTGACACAGTCATAATACAGATAACCTGGCACTCTGTCTTGTTTTCCCACATTACCCTCCACATATTGGCAGTGTTAAACGAAAGAGTGGGGGGCAACAGGCCGTACTAGCAGGTGGATGCCTCTGCTGAAGACGGACTAGGAGCTACGCTGTAACTATAGACCCACCACACAAAAGCCCAAAGGTGTTACTGCAACCTTCGAGAAACAGCCTCTGATGGTGGAAAGAAAATCAGCGTCATCTCATGACACTGCTGTTCCTGTAGGTTGTGAATTTAAAAGAAAGCAGGCTGAAGAATGGAGCATGGAAATCCCTGCTGATAAGGAGCGAGACTATTTTCCTCCTTTAAGAACATTTGCTCAGCTTTTTGATTTCCAGTGTTTCCAGTTGCCATATCAACCTGAGAAATTTGTGTTGCAATTGACAGCATATTTTTCAACAGAAGATTAAAAAATTTAGTTGCATCATCTCCAGCATCTGATTGCTGGGATTTCACTTTATCTTATTTTATTTTATTCTCAGTATTTGCTTTCCAAGCCACATTAGCAGGTGACCAAGGATCCCCACCCTCCCTTTGACCAGATGCATCTGGGATTGAGCAGTCCATGTATAGAAGTTAGACACCAGGTCAAAATGCAGCAGACATCAGTAGCAGGGATAAAGCCTGCAGGACATATCCTTCTGGGGTGGCAGGCTGGGAAAGGCCAGGAGCCTCAACAGAAACACTCTGGCTTAAGCTAAGTGGCAGTTTCAGCTTTTATGTTGCTCTGAAGAGCAGGCACAGGAGGCACAGTGGAGGGCAGGGAGGTTGCTCCTGGCTTTGCCATAGGACAGCGTGTTGTTTTTTCTGGAGCCTGCATCCACCCCCATCTCCCTCCCAACACCATTGGGATGGGAAGAAGCAGGATGGGGAGGGAGCCTGCACCTGTTCCCAACGGTAGTCCAGGACCTCTGTGTGTCCCCAGTCCATCCATCCATGTCCTGTCTCCAGCCCATCCCTGGCCATTCATGAGTCACTAGTGTAAATGGGGACTGGATCTGCCTCAGAGCAGATGAATCTGCAGGGACTTTTCTGTGGTTAATATGCTTTGGTTTGTTGTGGGGTTTTGGTGAGGTTTTCTTCCTGTAAAAGGAATAAGAATGGAAAACAAGAAAGTCAAAAAGCCCTGAATCTTTACCTTTTTAAAGAAGTGGAGACACCGCCACAGCAGGACATAAAGGCTCGTTGTGGTGGTAGTGGTTTGCCTGAGAGCCTGGAGATTTATGTAATGAGAAACACAATTCCTGCGAAGAACATTGTTAAATCTTTTCAAAATTTCAGCTATAAGCCATTTTATTGCTAATAATATGGCTAGATTCTCCTTTTGAAGAATCTGGGAATGTTTGACGAGAGGGGAAAATGGAGAGGACTTGAGGCACCATAATCTGTATTTTCCATTTACCTTGCTTGAAGCTTGAACAACACATGTGCCACAAATGATTTGTTTATTCCTAAGCGCCCCCAAGGAGCCCAGTCTCCATTCTCAGGCATATAATGGCTATTCAAATGAAAGCTTTAATAGATTGTTGCAGATCTGATATCAATGCAGCGAGAGAAAGAGATATGCAAATATTCAAAATTAAACAAACTAGCTCCTGCCCTTTGCCTTTGGAGGTGCAGTCTCAAATCTGGATGGTGTCACCAATGCAATGAATTTGTTAGACTCAGCTCTCTGGAGAACTAGTTCCTTTTTCTTTTTCTTTTCTTTTTTTTTTCCCCACCTCCACTTTGCCTCACAAAGCTTTCACATTGTGTGAAAAATTTTCTGTCCGTAGCACTCATGAGTAAGGAGAGCCCCAACTGGGGCTGAAACACATGATGTGTTCTGATTTGAGACTGAGGAACATTGCCGGGAGAAGCTCCCGCTGTGCTGGTTTGCCCCACATCTTAAACCAAAGCCATTAACCTCAATGCCTTCTACTGGGCATTTCCCCATGCTGTAGAAACAATTCTGGAAGAGTGACACAGTCAAAAGCTTGCGGAGAGTAGAGCTGCAGTCCAATTTGGATTTAGTCTAAACAAAATCTGGTTCTGTCCACACTGCAAGACAAATTAGGGGCTTCACTGGTTCTTAACACACCCGCTGTTCCTCTTTCTCTTCCTGTAATGTGTGTGGGAGCTGGGCCCAAAAACCACTTCAAAAATGTAAAAATAACATGTCATCCACCTAACCATTGAAACCGTGCCAGCAGCTACTGTGTGCATTGAACAGCAGGGAAAAATAATAATTTTACATCAAAAACACCATAAAAGTTTTCAGTGTCTTCTAGGCTCTTGTAAAACTGCTATTATCTTGTCCAACCCCCAAGGCTTTTCACACAATTATCAATTATGCTGTGTGGATTTCAAAAAAGGCAGTGTCTGAAACATGGGCCACGTGGCAGATCACAAACCCAGCAGCGGTAGCGTGGCGGTGCCTGGTCGGCAGGAGGTCCACACGCACCTCGGCTCTGCTGCAGGTTCCTGGCTCAGAGGCAGAAATCCCCAGAGCATCCCTGTACCTCTGTTGCCCTCCTATCTTCTCTGCTCTGATCACAAGGGCTTTGAAGCAAGGCTTGCCTCTTGCTCCATCATTACTGCTGGTGAACCAAATGTTACCAGCAATGATCAATGGGACTCAACCTAATATATCTCCAAATATCTAGAAAAACCCCTGAGCTACAGTGTGAACAATTTGAAACTAAGAGAGAGCCCAATGCTCAGCAGGAAGCATGAGGAGGACCTTTATTCACTTGGGGTATGTGGACAGTCTTCTGGCTGTTGTAGGGACCAGCATATGTTGGAAGTAGAGTGGGAAGGAGGGTTTGCATCTCAGAGACTTGATGCTTTGCTTCATTAACATTAGCCAAGGCTGGGCACCTTAGGGTTTGGGGGGGTGGAAGATCTGATGAGGGCAGATGAGGAAGCAGGCTTCAGAGAATAAACTGTCATCTTTAATTCAGCTAGTCATTTATTTCAGAAATAGGAAAGGAAGTGCTCAGTAGCCCAAATGATAGGGAAAGAAGGTCTTCCCATACAAGTGTGAACAGCACAATACAGAAATGTTCCTCAAAACTGTATTTTGTGAGAGTGCTTGGAGCCATAGCCAAATCCCATATTTGAATGTGGCTAGACAGTTGGCTTCTACTTGGAATTTAAGGCAATCTCTGAAAACTATGGCCATGTTTAAACATGAATTGGGCTGTAAGCTTCTTATAGGTTGTGGTTTCCAAAAAAAAAAAAAAAAAAAGGCTGACTCATAGTGGGAGAGGATTGGGTTGGAACGCTCCCATGCAATCTTCCCCACTCTCTGGAGATGCCCAGCCTGTTCCTAGAGCTCCTGGACACCCAGTGCTCACATATACTTCCCTTGACGCTTGCAGTCATTAGAATTTGTGAAAGACAGACTTAAGGGCTTCAGATGAGTGGTGTTTCTCTTGGCCTGTCAGTAGCACAAATGAGGAGAAAGAAAATGGGCTTCTCCAAAGTTTTTCCAAAATACATGCCCAATTCAAACAGATTTGTCCACTTTCCTTGCAAGCATGAGTCCCAGATCACAGCTAAGTCTAGCACAGACTTCCCCAATACCATCACCAACCCATCATTTCTGTATTGAGCGAAGCGGTGTGCAGAAGCAGATTTGTATAGGAATTTTCCAATTAAGCATTCCTCTAATTCAGAAATATTAATTAAAACCTGATACATTGTGTGGGAAGCTCTTGGTTTTGGCATATCACATTTTCAGTTTAAAATATTTTGACTTGGTCAGCATTTATAATGAAAGATATTCTTTTTGAAATAGAAACACATGATTCTATAGAAAAAAATACATTAAGGAAAAAATAATACTTAAGTATGAAGTAATGCCAAAATGTTTCATTAAGATCCAAGCAGCATCTAACCAGTTTTTGTTTCTTTCGGACTACCGGTTTTCAGAAATTCAGATTACCATTTCTGGTCCTATTCAAAACTGGGGAGAAAATGCAAAATTCTGAAATCTTTGCTAGGTTTGAAAACAGTTTGCCACCAAGCTCTCCTCAGATGAGACTGCAGAAATTCTTCTGTTTTCTCCTTCCTCCCTGGCTCTGTTACCATGCAATTCTATTCACACTGTTCTCCAAGACAAAATCCGAGCCAGGCTGAGATGTGTGCTGATGGTGAGTGCCTGCCTTTTTTTTTTTTTTTTCCTTCTTCTTTCTTTAAATAAAACAATTTCCTAAGGCATTGAAATGGGGCTGATAAAAAGCAGCTTTTAAAATTCATTTTAGTAAATAGTTTGAAGCCGTACCATAAAGTCTCATAACTGTAGGTTTGCCCTTAATTGTACCTCTCTGACAGCCCATTTTCCTTCTCCTCTGCAACCAGTCTCCTTTTTCTTTAAGAGGAAAACGTATTGTATGCTACTTTTGAAAGATTTGTGGGGGTTCACGCGAATTGAACAAGATCTGTAGGTAAACAGTGTCACCTAGTGGATAAACGGCATCAATTTTCCCAAGCTGTGGAAGAAGTTTGGCCGTGTGGTTTTTCCATTTTGTCCTAGAAAAATACTATTTCAAATAGGAAAGAGCCCTGCACTGAGAAATGAGATCATTTGGACATCGCTGCAAACCCAAAGATGCAAAATGCAGTGGCCAGCACTGGGCTGGAAATCACGGCATGGGCACGGGCACAGGTCCAGCCGGCAGCAGGTACGAAAGGGGAGAACGAGTCTCCAGCTCAGTGCCTGAACAGCAAAAGGTTAAAGCAGAGCAGTATGAAATAATGATGTTCTGGATGTGTAAATGTGGACCGGGCTCCACGTCATCTCCTGCACCATCAGCTGCCCCTCTCCAGGCACAGAAGACAAGAGACTGTCAGTAGGTGCCTTTGCCAGGTGAGCAGCTGAGGCTCCTGAGCAGCAAAAGTAAACAAATTGAGAAGTACTCCGGGTGAGAGATTTGGCAGAGAGCATGTGAATGCTGGAGAAAGGGTATAAGCTCCATGGAAAAATCTCTCATCCTGAGAGGGTAGGATGATGGCTTGGGGAATGTGGTGGTATGTGTCTGTGAGAAAAGCTGCCTAGAGAAAGCAGGAGGCAGGGTAAGGCTTGAAGAGCCTTCTGAGTTGGAAGTAACAGGTTGGAAATTCAGGGCATGATAGCCTCAATCAAGGGTAAAATGCCCCAGAAGGAAGGGTATGCTCCTTCCTTCTAAACTGAGACTGGATATCCTGAAGACCACTTACAGTACTTAGGTTTCTCCCTTCTAACAAACTTGCTGTCAGGATCCCTTGCAGTCAAGCTGGTTTGAACAAAAGCACTGGAGGAAGAAATTGATATAAACAGAACTGAGCCAAGAATCGCATGGAGAACAGTTCCTCAGGCTCCTGGAAACTCTTGGCTGGGGGAAGTAGAATTCAAGCAACAAAGGTGAGAACCTGAGTAACTCGGTTTCTAAACAAAACAGAAATGGGCATTCAGCTGACTCTGTGCAGGGTGGGTGGGAAAGTGGAGGTTTTGTGATCCCCTCTCGCTGCTGCCCTTCTTACTCTTCCTGTAAGGCCATCACCGCAGTTTGTGAGCAGGTCCTGGGAGCAAGGTTGGACATTTCAACTCTGCTGTTATCACCCAGTGCAGGCAGGTATAGTCCCTTGGCTGCTGTTGGATGATGGGATCATAAGATAATTCAGGTGGGAAAGGATTTGGGGAGGTTTCCAGTCCAACCTCCTGGTCAAAGCAGGGTTGTCTGAGACCAGGGCAGACTGTTCAGTGCAAACGTCAGAGGATAGAGAGAGACAGCATAACCTCTCTGGGCAACTTGTTCCAAAGCTTGACTGTCCTCATGGTGATATAGTTTTTCCCTGTACCTAGTCAGAACCACTCTTCTTCCAGTTTATATCTGTTGTCAGTTATCCATGCCCACCATGTGCATGTCTACCACGCACCCGTGGGCTGGTTTCTCTTGCTGTATCTGTGGGTTTGCTGTCTCAGTCAACTATTCTGCCTACAATTAAAGCAAACCCTTTAAAAAGAAAAAGCTCTGTCATCAGTTACATGGCCCTGACACAGGCAAAACCGTGATTTCACTGGTTTCATTCATGACTTGTGTAAGATTGGCTAAGAGCAGAATGGGGATGCTGCATGTTCCCTATGGAACATTCTTCCCAGCATACTGGATCTAATTGGAAAGTGCGCTTGTGCCGCGGTAGAGCATGGAGGCTTCAGCCATGGTCCTGCTGTGCTCTGCAATACCGAGCCCCGGTACACTTCATCTTCAGGAGTTGGGCAGGAGATAACACAAGACACAGATAGTGGCAGAAGCACAAGCCATCGCAGTCTTGGAGGCAGACTGAAAGAGAATGTGAAGGGAGAGCAAAAGCATGGTTCCAGAGGTGGCGCTTCCCTGTCCAAGAGGCAGCAGGTGGGAAAATGTGGAAGTGCCTGTCCGAAAGCTCAGTAGTTGGCCTGCAGGATATTACCAGCTTCTTCTAAACATAGAGACCAGTCATGAAGAAGAGGAGAATTATGTTGAGTGGTGAGGATAAGAAAGATGAAAAGGGATATGACCCGCCTGACCTGCAGGCCCTGTATCATCAGCCTCCAGCATGCTGGCTGTGGGAGCACTCTCAGGCTGAACATTTAGACCCTTACATTGACATGGATTTGGCCAAAGCAATAAGCTAGAGCATTTTGAAGAATGTATGAACAGATGTTAGAATTGTAGTCAAAATGATAAATATCTAGTTTTCATACTTCAGGAAACCTGAACTCTAGCACTTAATTACGTTCCAAATAAAAGGAAAATACTGATTGATTTTTATGGCAGGTTGTTCTGCTAAGTTTGTGTTGAGCCTCCGTTTTCTTCATTTTTGTCATGTATCAAATGAATGGTCTGTCATTCTTCTCCAAAAGGGTGAAAGCGATGATCGTGAAAAGCCCAAGGAGCTCTGTATACAGGCAAGCTAAAATATGCTGCAAGTCAGGACACTTTCTCACCTGAGTATACACTCTGTTTCCAAAACAAACACTGGCATAACTGTATTTGCTCTGTTTGGTGCAGTTCTCCTTCAAACTAATTCATTTTTTCTTTTTCGTACTAGTCTTGAACCAGTTCCCTCTGTTCGAATCAGTGGAAGGCACCACCTGAAATGTGTGGTGCAGCGGAAGGCTGGTGCAGACTTAGTCACATTACTTTGATTACTCTGTGCCTCAGTTTACTCCTCCTCTAATGTAAGTTCTACTCTGACTTTCCACAGTGTTTTTATTCTTGGAGTCTCAGAGCTCTTTTCTTACCTGTCCTCTCTCAAACCATTAGTTAATCAGATGCTTTTACTGTTCCCCTTCCAAAAGAGAAGGTGATACTAATTCCTTTGCTCATTAAAGGATAAATGAAAAGGAATCCTGTTGAGTTCAGTGATAGTATGAGATGTAAAAGCAGTGTATGAGGTCAGAATCTTCCCATGTGAGTTACAAGTGCAAAAAACAGTGAGCAAAAAAACCTGAATAGAACAAGGATCTCACTCCTGGGAACAATGGAAGGAAGAAATAGAAGTAGCACCTGGAAAATGCTGCTCTCATCAAGAGAGGCCACCTCCCCTGTACATATGTGTTAACTCTAATGTTAAACAAATAGAAATGTACCTGTTCTGTGGAATCCTCTTTTGCTTCTTTACAGAGACACTCATAGTAAAGCCTGGGCTTTATTTTTAAAAATAATTTTAAAAAGTAACTCTTGTTCCACCAGGAAATCATTTCTTCAGCCAAGAACATCTAGTCTGAAGTCTCATGAGGACTGGCATATCTCCTTAACGGTGTGTAAAAACAGTCCAAACATCTTAACATTCCCAGCCTGGATCCAGCCCTGCTGTCAGCAAACCCATTGGATGCTCTTTCCTAGCCTCATGGCTGTGTATGTTCCCATATCCGTGTGCTCTAATGGCACCACGCTGAGCCCAGGGTGGGCTTCCCAGTCCCCTGGGGATGCAGGTACTGCGTAGAGAGGGGGTTTGCCAGGCAGCCTCCCTAAAGCTGCAAGTGCTGTTGCCTGCGTGCAGAATTCCTTTCCCCCTGAGATAGCAGCACACATGAGTGCTCCTAAGCCCTGTTTGGACCCATTTATGCACACATAGGCCAAATGGCGGGAGAAGACAACTGCATGGGCAACCATCGTTGCCAAAAAGGCAAATTGCATTGCCTAGCTAGGTGAGGAACCTCTGTCGGCCAGGAGAGCATACAGAAATATAATCACATTAACATTCATCCCTCAGGCTGTCTGCACGCACAAATGTAAGAGCTGGTTTGAAAACTTTCTGTTCCTGATCTCTTTTAATGTGAAATCAGGCTTCAGAGTTAACAAAAGTATTGTCTGAAATGGTCTTTTTTATTGTTAAAACAATATTCCTAGAAAACGCATTCTATTTCTGTGTTGCCAAGAAAAGTTAGAAAATCTTCACTTGGCTTACTTCTAAGCATGCCTTTGCTTTAAAAGTTTAAACTCTCCCGCTTTGTTGATTTGCTATTTTCAGTATCCATTGGCTGTCTCCAGTAGTTCTGATCTGATATTCTGAGGGAAAATAAGCCTTTTCTAACCAGCTCAATGAAAGGGGTCCGTGGAGGACATCTGTTGACTTCAGCTCCAGTAACATGGTCCATGATATATATAGTGGGAAGGCAAAGCCACAACACAGTGTACCAGCTTTAAGAGGAAGGGATGGAGGGAAAGGAGGTGTGTATCCTCTGCCTGAATATTAAAAATGCAGCAGCTAGTGCTGTAGTGAGGGGGGCCATCTTTTATCCATACAAATGATCAGCACAACCGAAAAGCAAAAGACAAGGCTTACAAGCTGTCTGCATCCCATCCTTCAAGGTGGCCTCATCCACTAAGTAGTCACATTCCTGAGTACTGGGGAAATTCAAGGAGCTAATAGTTTCATCCCACTCAAAAGCAAAATGGCAAAGCAAAAACAAAACAAAAAGCACCCAGCATACTTCTGAAGTTCCATGTTTAAATCTGCCTCTCTGTGTGCATAGGATTTGTTTACATTATAAGCTATTTCTCAGGGTGATTCAGTTTAGGGTATCAGGTAGTGTGAGGCTTGAGGACTTCAGCAAATTCGAAGGGACGTCCTGGAGGAACTATGAAAGACTCCATGTTTGCTCAGCTTCCCTCCTCGCTGCCCATGCAGAATTTCCAGGAGTGCTATGAAATAAGCTTTTTTATCTCCATCACCAGTCCACATCCAGTGCTGGAGAAGGTCATGCCTTTCCATGAGAAAACATTTGGGAGCTTGGGGAGCTAGCTCTGAGCCAGGGGCCATTCAGTGGCATCTCCAGAATGTTAGTGGATCTCAGGTCATTTTCACATGAAACAGCTGTGTGAAAACCCACCACTGCTGCTGGCTTTACTGGTTTCAGGCTGACTTGCTGTAGACCTTAATTTGCCCTCTTGTTCCTTGGGGCAGACTACCAGGGTAGGACGTTCAAGTGGCAACCAGGAGGAGGTGGCACAACTTCTGCTTGCTTAGGACTTCAGTCTCCAGTGGTTTCATTCCAGCACCTTTCCTTACAGTAAATGCAGCGGGTATTCTTGTTCATGTTCTAAAGGCAGAATTAAATGGATGTTTTAAGCCGAGAATATTTTCCCAGCTCCTGGAAAGGGTTAGACACACAGCCCTGAGGTGGGCCACATGTGTGATTGCCATCACACCAGGCAGCCATGATCAGCTTCTCTGGGATTTCTTTATATGAGACAGGGGATGATTCATAAAAAGAAATGCTGAGGCCACACAGGTTGTCAAGTCTCTTGTCTAACCAGGTGTAATGACTGAGGTGTTGCAGGTGAGCTGCAGTTAAGGCAAAAAATAACAGATCATGGGTCAAATCCGTCCCTGATGCAACTCCACCATCTTCAGTAAGAGTTACCCCCTTGTGACTGGCCCCATGTCCCTCACTCACAAAATAAAGCAAGATCTCTCCTGCAGCAGAATCAATTGGAAAAGAAAGAAGGGAAAAAATGCTTCTTCCTAACCCACATTAAAAATAATAACTTTTTTGTTGCACAATAGGGCAGAGAAAACCTGCTAAACACCAGAGCACAATTTCCTCAGCCCGGCGAGGGGGGCGGGGGGAATTAGCAAAACCAAGAGTCCTCTTTCATCTCTGCTCAGTTCTAAACGATACAGGGAAGAGGGGGAAGCACATCTAGATATCTAGATATATCTCCCTGCAGATATTTACCTATAGATAACTATGTATCTATATAGTTAGATATATTTGTGCTTTCTAGGTTGATTCTGTCACCAGTGTGAGATCTGGAGGTATTTAGGAGGAATTTTGCACAAATGCAGAGTGATTTAGAAAAAAGGATTATATTCCCTCTGTTGATTAGACCTGTTGTTTAGAAACAGTAAAATATACCTGGTTTAAATGCTAGAGTTTTCACAGCTGTGTAGTGTTTTCTGTCTCAGCTTTTTCTTCCCATTTGGCAGGTCTGTTGTGTATGTGAGCTCTACGGGAATGCAGAAAAGCCACCTGAGGGAAAAAATTGCTAATCACTAAAAATTACTAATCATTCTTTTACACTAAATAAATCCCACTGAGAGGTTTTTAGTTACACAAAGGTGGATTTTTTTGTTCTTTCCCCTTTTCCCGCTTTCCTCCAGCTAATCATACAGAGGTGCAAAATGCAGGATATCACATGCATTAGCTGCAGCATTTTCACATGATAAGATCTAGGTCTGAGTCCAAAATAAAAGCACAATAGCCTGAAAATCTTCTAATGCACTCCACTAGCACTTCGCAACCAAAACGGCAGGAAAAAGCAATTCAGACAGTCATAGAATCTTTCCAAGGTTATTTGTATTCCAGCAACAGTGGCATCCCCTTGCTGAGACTGGCCCCCTGTGCAGTTGCCCCCTAAAAGAGTTTACAACCTAAAGAGATGAGGCAGAAGGTTGGAAGAAAAAGATACAGTTTGATTTGCAATTCTTACAGCTAGGAAACTCAGAGTGCTTTTCTCAAGGTCACTTGGAACCTCTGTGGTGGAAACAGAGGCTGGACCCACTTCTGAGTCCCAGAGTCCCAACCAGAGGAGCCTGCTGCCTCCCAGGTTCTCTCTCCCAGCACCACTCCCTTGCTCTTAGAAAGGCCTTTGCTGACAAATCCTGGGAATATGAAGCTGTTCTTATTCCCATTATACTTCAACAAATCCGTTCACACCTGAAACTGTTCATTTGTCTTTGCTAACGATGCTCAACAGGTTTCAGTGGCTGAAGTTCCTCCCGCGCTGGCTGGAGGCAGCGGGCAGCAGCGGGTGCGTGGCAGGCGAGGAGCTCGGCTGCGGGCGTACGGCTCCTCCTGCGCAGGGGCACCCTGCCCCTGCAGCCCCGCGCCTGGCCTCCCTCCTGCCATCTGTCCCACCGAGGCAGCTACACAGAGACTGTGACAACGCCAGCAGCGCTTCCAGGGGAGTTTCCAGAGAAATATGCATCCTGGGCTAACGACTGGCTGAAACTGGGGGGCAAGGAATTCACCATAAAGGAAAAAAAACAGTGGCAGCCCTGCCTGTATTTAATTATGCCATTAATGGATTTAAAAAAAAAAAAAAAGTCAGGCTGTATACCTCTGCTCATTGTAGTCTACTTTGGGCCTCAGCGCACACCTAAGCACCTTCTGCTGGTGAGAAGGCGGCATGTTTTGTCGTTCTTTCAGACTCTTTGGAAAATGCTTCAAGCTTTGCATTTCCCATTCCCCATACAGGGCAGCTGGCTGTTCCTCGGGCTCAGCCGCTGCACCCCAGCCCCGCAGGTGCCATCTCCCAGCTCTGCAGCTGTTCCTTATTCAAGCAGAAAGAAAATGAGGGTGAGAAAAATCACCTTGTTTTCAATTCTTCATCAACCATGTTATGGTGACATGGTTATGGATGCTCCACCACTGAACAGGGCTTGTTTAATTTATGTTGACACAATTGTAGTTTGATTCTCTGGGCCAAATTTAGGCCTACTGTAAGCAAGCTGATCCCAGATACATAATGTTTGGAAGAGATTTTTATTTCTGCCCCATTCCCCTGTTTTTTTTCCTGTGTCTGTGAACATAGCAGACATCAACTAAACTGAACCAAACAGAAGTGCAGTATGTTTTTTATCACTGCCCTAAACTAGTCCGAAGCTCACCTTTCTGTGCTAGCTGCGCATATTCGGGTTGCAAAACACGAGACCCTCTCCAGAACGTTTTTACCCGCTGATAAAGAAATAATGGAAAACCAAGAACGGTTCCTAGAGAAAGGATACCTTGAGGCATGAGCGATGTCTGCCTACGGGTCCACTCCTAATCTCTTCCCTGGACAGAACTAAGTAGGACAGTGCACTTAAAATACTTCTATTTTATAACCAGACTAGCAGCTGCTTTGCTGTGGTGCTGAGCAGTGATATTAAAATGCTGTCACTGAGCTTTAGGATTAACACCTTGTGGGAAGCACCTGTGAGGAGCTGGCACCACTTGGCTCTGCAGCTGTCCCGGGAGCACCGCCCACACGGGGACCGCCGGAGCCGGAGCTGCCGCTCTGTGTTCCGGCAGGTTGCCTTGGTTTGGGGTTTGTAAATCACTAAGTATTTCGACTTGAAGTATTTTGTCTCTAGAGAAGACACACTGGAATTTTCTGAATGTAAATTGTAAATGTTTTGACACGCTGATGTTTTTAAGATTGCATAATTCACTGAATTCCACCCAAGTTTGTACTCTCAATGCCTCAGAAACATCACTTGTTGGTCAGTTTTAGGCTTCCTCAGAAAGACTTATTTTTTCCATTCTCTATTCCCCAGAGGTCCCAACAGACCCAATGGAGCCTCTGTGGAGCACCCTTTGCATGACAGACCGGTGGTGACAACAGGCTTTCCCAAAAGTGAATATGAAGGACTGTGCTGTAAAGCTGCTGTTTTGTGGCAAAAACATGCCCCTGCCGTTATCAACCATCAATCGCTACTGGCATCTGTAGGAGACCACAATGTTGCAATGAGGTGGGTTACTACTAATTACAAGATGTTTATTCAGTCTAAGTAAAATACACTGTAGTTTACTCATTAGCACCCAAAACAGCACGTTTAATTGGAGCAATGTATTAACACAAATAAGGGATTACAGCTAAGCAGGGTGCTTAACTGTCTACAGTTAATTTATAGTTAACTGAGGTGCTTGTTTACCCTGGTAAGGGTATATATATCCACACAGCAGCTTTGTGAGAGAAGGGTTTCATCATGCTTTAGAGAAGTGTAGGTGCTGGACCCTCCCTTGCGCTGTCTGACCTTATTAGCATTAATGTGTTTGTGATAGGAAAATATACTTTTCCTTTGTTCAGGTAAGGTTAAAATGGCCTTTCTCAACTCAGCTTTTCCTATTATTTTTATTATGAGATCACAAGTTGCTGTCATAAAATTCACACATAAGTCAGTGGACGCCTTTCATACTGAAGAAGCATAAAATTATTAGGAAACAGCCTCAGCTCAACCAAAAATAGTTATAATCCAAAATAAAAATGCTTTCTCAGGGTTTTGTGCTGACTGAAGTTCATATATACATTCAGCTGCTCCTTGGTGCATATTTCATCAAGCTACCTGCAAATCAGGTGGAGAAGATTGAGCCTTTTAATTGCTCCATTGAAAATGACTGAAGAAGAAGCAAACCAACAGAAAAAGAGGGTGTTGGGCTTGTTAACCCACAGGTGAGGTTACTTTCTGCTTACCAGGCTGATGGAGAGGTTATAAAAGGAGGAAAAGAGGTAGAAGGCATTTGTGTCAGGAGCGAGCATGCAGGAGTGCTTTTAGACAAAGGGAGAGCTTGGGTAAGAGTCATTATATGGGATGCTTTAATTCACTTTGCAGTAAAAAAAGAAGTTGCTACTTGAATTCTAATTGTTCTTCCTTTTCTTGGCAGTTGTTTTATTTCTGTTGGTCTGAGGCACGTTTCTGCAGTGAACCCTGATTTCTAGGGAGTTGTGGAGCTTTGTTTTGTTCTTTATCATGCAGGAGACAATGCTGTTCTGGTGAAGTAACCATGCCTGTCTGCCAGGTGCCCACTAAGCTGCTCTCTTGCTCCCCTTGCTCAACAGGGCGGGGGGAGAAAATGAGATGTAAAAAAAGCTCATGGGCCAAGATAAAGACGGAGGTTGCTTAACAGTTAGCATCACTAGCAAAACAGAAAGATTTAATTTTGGGGGGAAATTAATTTAATGTCTTTCCAGTTTAAACATAGAGAAGGATAGTGAGAAACAAAAACACATTCCCCACCCCTTCTTCCCAAGCTCAACCTCACTCCTTCGTTCTGACTCTTCTACCTTTTCCCTTGAGTTGGTACAGGGAGGTGGGAGCTTGTGGTTAGTTTATAACACTTTGTCTTCTGCCACTCCTTCCTTGAATTTTTCACTTGCTTTAGTGTGGGGTCCCTCCCGTGGGATACAGTCCTTCAGAAACTGCTCCAACATGGGTCTTTTCCCATGGACTGCAGTTCTTCAAGAACTGCTCCGGCATGGGAGGTTTCCACGGGGTGCAGTCAGTCCTTCAGGAGCAGACTTCTCCAGCATGGGTGCCCCATGGGCCACAGTTCCTGCTGGAAAACCTGCTCCTGTGTGGGCTCTCCATGGGCTGCAGCTTCCTTCAGGGCACATCCACCTGCTGCTCCAATGCCATCCTTCATGGACTGCAGGGGGACACCTACTTCTCCATGGGCTGCAGAACTCCTTTGGTGCCTGGAGCACCTCCTGCCCCTTCCTCACTGACCTTGGTGCCTGCAGGGCTGCTTCTCTTGCAGTTTTTGCTCACTTCTCTCTATCGTAGCTGTTGTGCAGTGTTTGTTACCCCTTTTTAAAGCTGCTTTCACAGCGGTGCCACCAGCATCGCTGATGGGATCAGCTTTGGCCACTGGTGGGTCCATTTTGGAGCCAGCTGGAACTGGCTCTGTCTGACATGGGGAGCAGCTCCCGGCCTCTTCTCACAGGGGTCATCCCTGCAGCCCACCTCCTGCTCCCTAAACCTTGCTACATAAACCCAGTACAACTGTCTTAACTGATACACTTTGGCTTCGTGAATGGGGGGGAAAAATCCTGAAATCACATATATATATGCTCTGTATTATTGCTTGACGATGTTTATTGCGTGCTCTCTGTAAGCTCATTTTATCGGCTGTTTTTTCTTATTAGGTGATCATAGTTACAGGTATTGCTACACAGTGAAATCTTATCACAGTGTTCTGGGTTTTTTATATCACTGGTCACTCTGCCCTAACCCTAGATGTATGCACTGAATAACCACATTGTTCATTTATAATGTCCTTGGCTTTTCTATAGCCTTGTCCCTATGATATTACTTGTGGACACAGTGGGCTGGATTGAAGACAGTGAAGTTAAAAGTGGTGATGTATGCAGCTATGTAACTGTGAGAAGAAATGTATTGATTCCACATACTTCCTTTTCTAACCCGCTGTAAGGTGTTTCATCATGCAGGACATCATGGAGATCTTATATTTGTTACTTAACATACATTGAAAGGTCTGACTTCTCTTTCTTGCTGGCTTTCTGAATGGAAAAAGCTGTTGTTAACATGTCTTGCGTGTCAGAGATCAGGCTGTTCATGATAGCTTATGAAGCTTTGAACGTATATAGTAATAGAGAGGAATGGCAAACTGTTATATTAATGTAACTGAAGCACAAAAAGTGAAACTATTGACCTCTCTAGCTCTGCATTTGGGGCAAATGTTACTGCAGTGAACAGAGTAACTTTAGCTTTAAACGGGAGTTGTTCTGAATTTTGTTTTGCGTGTTTGGTTTTGGTATAGATCAATGAGAATGCCTGAGAAGAGCTAAAGATAGTTGCAGTTTTGCAGACGTTGGGATTTTTGGGGTGAAAACTTTACTTTTGGACAAAGAGGCCATTAATGAAATAGAAGCAAAAATTATTTCCAGGGGTTCTTAAGTCACTGAAATAGCCTGTTACTCAACTTATGTTTCTGAAATAGTGCCCTTTTAAATCAACCACCCAAACAAAAAACCTTTACTATCACTCTTGCCTGGCATGGCATTGGTATTCCCTGAACGGAACCAGCAGGTATCCAATAGGTCATTCAGCACAGCTCCTGAACATCCTGAGACAAAATATCCTGTGAGTTACAGTGACTGATTCCTGGACTGTACAAAAGACAATGCAAAAACATATGGCAAGAGGTGTTAGTAATGATTAATTATGATGAGTTAATGTTAATTATGATGAGAGGTATGTACAAGATACAGAGAGAAGCAAAGTGCTTAGCTGCTTTCCATTCTTTTCACCCAAATCCAATATAAAAGCCCTCCAGGGCAGTGTTTGGGAAGATGCAGCTGATCGATGGGCTGTTTCCGGGCTCAGTGGTGTTATGTGCCTGCCCAAGGCCCTTATTCCATGGAAGCGATTCCTGCCCCATGGTTGATTTGCATGGTCTTTCTGCTGTGTGCAGCATCACATTTGCTTGTGCAGCTGCCACCCCAGCAGGGGTAAAGAAGTTGGGGGCAGAGGTGCCAACGCACCGTGCTCGACCGGCCAGCCATGGGTTTGTGTGGCTCGCCGCACTCAGTGCAGCCCAGGGACACTGCCACAAAGGAAAGCCCATGCACTCGAGCCCAGCGCCGTCTCCCAGTCCCACGCCGAGTCTCTTGAAGCAGTCTCCTTTCACCCCGCCAGCATGTGGCTTCCTCGGGGCGCTGCAGCACGGGGAGCGTTCTGGGGAAGCCCGTGCCATGGCCATTAGTGCCGCACCGGCAGCAGCCTCTGCGGATAACGAGAAGCCCTTCTGCCTCGCTGCTATTAAACTGCTGCCTTTTCACGAGAGGAATCCTGAATTCTTCCTCAAACCTAAACAAAAAAGTCAGCCTTTTATTCGTTTCATCATTATCTAGGGCTGCCACATTCAAATGATTCTCCAGCAGTCCCTTCATTTCCGAGTGCACACGTCGAGAAGGGATTGGAAGCCTTTTGATTAAGAATAAGAGGTGATGACACTACAACCAGTGCAGGGTTGTCATCATTACCGTGTACCTGCACTTCCACAGAGCTCTCGCTCTGGGTTGCCTCTGATATAAAGCTGCTGTACTCTGTGCCCTAATTGAATGGAACTATTTTATAAACACGCATTCCCTGAATCCCAGAAAAGATCCTTTTAGAGGGGAAGATATGGGGAGGGTGGTGGGGAGGTGAGGAGCTAGATGGGCTCAGTTCCTGGCAGACTAATTTTGTCTGTGAGAGAGATTTCTTTGTTCCCTGCAAAACTGCTTGTCTTCTATGAGCAGATATCGTGGGGTTTTTTTCCCCCTACAAGTCAAATGAATGATCTGACCACCCACTTTTAATCCTGTGATTTTCTGCTTTTGGCCTGGATTACAAGTCACCTGTGGCCACCTTTAGAGTGCAGCAGGTTGCAGGTTTACAGGAGGCACCTAAGGGAAAACATCCATTCCTCTCTGGCCCCATTTGTTAAGTGTTCATGTCTGATAACTTAACTGTTTGACTTGGTCACGGTAACAACCCTTCGGTAGCAACACAGGGAGGAAACCTGCCATCTACCCACCAGGATGCTCTCATCTGTCTCATGAGATTGGATTCATGTGCATATCCTAAACCCACATGGCTTATCACAGGAGTGACACTCTGCAAATGACTTGTCAAGCAGCGTCCCTCTTTTCAAGTGCTCTGTGCTCATGCTCTGGAATCTCCACTGGTGATTTAGTTTTCCAGGTTAACTTTTAAGTGCTGATTTTGACCCATATTCTTGTCCTGGCTATTTCTCTGTTCCCATGCAATGTAACTGCAGCTGTAGCAGACAGAAGTGTTGTGCCTGAGCCTTGAAGGATGCAGGATCTGTGCTGGGCCAGTGTCTTCCTGGAAACTGGTCCCCCAGTTGCAGTTCAATAGTTAAACTAATCCTCTGCTATCTGTGTGTTTAAAGGTGAAAGGCTTTTATTGTTAAACAAGCTTTCCCTGGAGCCTGTATTTCAGTAAGAATACTCTAAAACTGCTCTACGAAATTATATTAATAGACAACAAAATTACAGCCAATTCCTGGTACTATTTCAGTAGCTATGTATGAAATTTACTGCATAAGGGATGTTGAGTTAAAAGTGGTCAGAGGAGTTACTTTTATCTTGGCTTACATACAGCATTACATTTACACCTGAACACAGGGTGAATTATCATCCAGAGGAGTTGAGAAGGAATCTCTTTTCTCCAGGAATGGCAATTATATTTGATTAGGTACATGGGAGCTTTTTCCTCTCCTGGCCAAGGAGCTGAGGGCAGTGCTTTGAAGACACCCAGCCTCATGATCAAGGTGTAAAGCATAATGACAAATGTGAAGTTCCTGCAGGGTCAGAGTCAGCTACAATAGTTCAGGGGAGAGGGCATCGGACTGGGACTTAAGAGGCTTGACTCGACTGCCCTGTTCTTCCACTGGGCTGCAGGACAAATCACTTCCTTTCTGTGCCACAGTTTCCTTATCTGTGAAATGGTGGTAATGAGCCTTTCTTCTTCATTTCTCTTTGTAATCGCTCCAAGAGCTGCAGGTAAAACATGCTATACAAGCACTTGGTATTACTGTGTTTGATTTGTGGGATTTTTTTCTGTGTGATATCCTAACGCAAGGAGTTGTTTCAGATTTGCACACATCAGCTCAAGGACTGTGGTGTTTGTTGTCCTGCTGTTAACAGCTTTTCCCTGAAATCGTTTGGATGTGCAGGCAGTATTCTGGTTTTGTTTTTGTTAGGATATCTGCAGCCTGCAATCTTAGTGCAACAGGATTTGTTAGTCAAGCGTAGCCCTCGAACAAAAGCACCCAGAGGATGTGCTTTTTTAGATGCTGCTCTCTGCACAACGAACCCCCTGTCCTTTTTGCCTCTGGCCTCCGCTGGTCCCCTGTTGAGAGGCCTCCATGCCTGTGGTCATCAACAGTTTGCCAACATGAGGAGGAGGAGGGGGAGGTAGGGAAAAAATCCCCTTGACGTGTGTAGTAACCTAAGCCTCATTCCAAATGTGTTTGCTTAAGCATTGCTAAGGGTTCCCTCCTTCCCATTGCCATCACTTCTTCCCTCAACCTGTCTTTGTTTCAGGATGGGAGGAGGCTGCTGGAGGGGTAAGGGGTTTCTGTGACGGTGCCTGATGTGATCTGGGCACTCTTTGTTTGACAACGTGTGCAGAGCCCCCGTCACCGTAGCCTCTTGCTAATGAAATACGTTGGGATGAAGAGTCCTAATTGTGAGGTGATAACCCACTGAGTGTCAGAGCAGGCGGGGTGTGCATGATGCTCTTTAGTTTGGGTCATTGGAAGTGATAGATGCAGGAGGATGGTAGATCAGTTCCTGCTGAAACCTGAGAAGCTGCCTGTGTTGGTGAATGTCACCCAGTGCTCAGCAAATGCATTCAGATGAAATCGTTGAAATCTTGGGTTTCAGGCCTAAGTGACCATTACAGGCACTAGTAGTTCCTGCCTGTGGAATAAACATTTGCTGAACACACTTCAACATAATAACACTTTGTGCAGCAAGCAATTGCTCAGCACCCTCTGCCTCTTCTCGCTGTTGTGACAATCCAAACGCTACCCAGACCACAACTATGTCAATCTCTCCTAGAAGTGTTTTACTAATAAATTGCTTAGCTTCACTTCCCTTGACCAGAAGTCAGGGTGCAATATTTGTTTGTTCAATGTGTTTGAGTTTACTGCGCTGTTTTTCCCCTACCTGCTCCCTGGAGCTGGAGAGCAGGGCACTAAAGGGAGATGCAGGACGTGCAGCCTTTTCACTAGCATAATATGCAGATAGTGCTCGGTGCCATCAGTGATCTGAAATATAAAATTACTTGTCCAAGGCCATGCATTTCCTCTGCTTCTTCACTTCTCCAGCTCATCTGCTGAACACCATTAGCACTTCGGGGTAGGAGCTGTACAATGTTGATCGCTTATCCAGTGCTGTGGGATATGATATCTCACTGTAATACAATGAGGTATTTTTTAGTGGTAAATAGATTTTTCAGGAGGTCCAATGGATGTACCTTTTCTTGACAGAAAACATCACTTGCAGGCTGAGGACTGGAGCCAAGTCTCTTGACTCGTGGCCCAGTATGTCATCTGCAGTGGGATCTTGTTCTAGGGTTAGAGCTCCATGATGCTACCACACATTTATGCAAGTGGGCTGCTCACAATAAAACGTGAAGGGGTCTTTTTTTTTTTTTTTGTAAAAAGATTTCATTTGTAAAAATGAAACTGTGCCTGTAAAACCCTTAGAACAAAGTGTGGACTATGGACAATATTATGATTTGAAGATTATGAGGATTACAAAAATGGAGAAGTGCTTCTCTTGCATTTCATCAGGCCTTTCTGCTCTGGAATCAGATTTCTCCTCCTGTATTCAAAATTTACAGAGCCAACCACAAAATTAGGGACATGTCAACTGGAAATAAGGAAGCATTTGACTTTGACACTAAAATTAATTAAACTGTTATTACATTGATCTCTGCAGCATCTGTTCCACTTGTATGCAGAAATGCTAGTGCATGCTACGGGGCCACTTTATACCAGTGGAATTGGATGCTGTGATCAGCCATATGCTGATAAAATTATTCTTTTGTCAGCATGTCTGCCTGGAATTGCTTCAGGAGCTGGAAACATTCAAAGCAACAACGCTCAGTGCTGAGTGTTTAAGGCTGCTGATGTGAAAGGGACTTTTGGTCTACTTCCATACTCTGCATACGCTTCATACCTTACATACAGGTGGGCAAGCTTGTTCCTGTCTAAGCATCTAAAAATGGGCTTTTAAAGCATTTGAGTTTTGGGATCAAACGTTGTTTACTGCATGGGGTATCACTTGTCTGCAAAGCTCCATCCAACTCTAGTCAAGTTAAATCTGGAAGTTCTGTTGCTACTTTGTGGGGATTAGGTCACACCCGAAAGAAATCAGGGTAGAAGAAAGCTGACATAAAACCCCTGCTGACTCAGCATGTCAGGAGGAAGGCACAAGTAATTAGGTTTGTTCATTGGATGGTCCTTGGTGACCTATTATGCTTGTGCAGCTTATAGGTAGATCAGTCACAGGCACCAAATTCCATCAGAATATCAAAGGTTTGTGCGGCAAATGACAGAAATGCATTCACGCTTCGCCTTCCTTGATGGTTTTAATCCAGAATTTGCAATGAGTCACTATTTCACCGTGCACAAAAAACGCGAGATCTGTCAAGTGCTGGAAGGGAAACTGGAAAGAAGAAAAATGAACCAGTCATTGCAGTGGTTTGTAGAGTAATGGTAGAGGAACTGTCTCGGTCCTGAGGTTATCTGCATCCCTCCCAGTGTGGTCAGCATTGCATGTGGAGCCCTGTAGGGATTTATTTTTTTAAAATGACAATCACGTGTCAAATCCATCCATAGGTAAAGATATTCTGATGATGAGCAGAGCCTCATCTGATTGTCTGGGTACCATCCATATCTGTAATTAGTCCCGAAATATGCACCTGAAACACAGCTGTTACAAGCTTTTTTTAGGAAAAGTGGCCATTTAAAAATGGGTATTGTGTTGGAGGATTTTCTTTCGTAGTTTCTGTTTACAGTTGAAAGCAATTCTCTTCAAGCCTTGAAAAGGATGTAATTATTTGCTTTTACAATTAAAGCCATAAAAGCGGCTAGCTATTGTTGCATGCTTCTTGAAAACATGCTATCACTTTTGATGACTGTGATATTATTAATCAGTTAATTATCACCGGATTAAAATAAAATGCCCAAGTAAACACAAACGCCTTCTCTTTAAAGAACTCATCTGAACGCTTCTGAGCTGGCGTGTGTGCTGGTGAGCGCTGGTGATGGCCGCGCTGCACGTCTCGGCACCGCCGCGTGCAACGTGTGCAGGCACAACCTGGGCTCTGAAGGCGTGCAAGCCCCCGAAAGGCTGGTGCTTTGTAACAACTCCATCAGATGTCACCACAAGGTATTTGTCTGTCAGCAGTGGCCAGCTAAGTGATTAGCTGACACAGCTACTCACTGTATGGGTCACTGGCAAAACAGACAGGTTCAAAAATTTAAGATATTTGTTCCAGCTCCTCCTGAATGTCTTGCCTGCTTCATTCAGCTATCGGCTCGGTTGTGTGGGGCAGGCAAAATAACACATGTTGGCACTTAAAACAAGCTGTTTAAAAATAGTCCATGGTGGACAGAAATACTGAATTTTGTTTGTCTGGAGGGGAATTTTTTTTGCCCTTCTAGGGCTTTCTGCTGTCCCTGGTAGAGTGGAAGGGAAAGGCAGCCCCACCTTCCCTGCTGAGCACCGTGCGTGTCCGCACAGGGACACCTGAGCACGGCGTGAAGTTCCCTAACTCCGGCCTCCGTTTTGTGTCCTGCTCTCACAGTCGTAGGAAAACCCACATCAGCCCATGAAGCTGGCTTTAAGAAACAGGTACAGCTTTTCTGTCTCCAGAAGTGCAAGCTGTCTGAATCCACACTGAAAAGGGAAATTTGTTTTTAACAAGTTGCCTTTTAGAGATGTTCCTCCCATCTCCTCTACTCACGCAGGATTTGTGTGAACTATAACCAAGGGATAGTTTGGTGGTTTAAAAAAAAAATTAGTGGTAATGTCCTAGCCCTGTAGTTAAATGTAAAAGAGTGTTATGATTGCAAGCTATAGCAAGGCATAAAGAGTAATGCCCAAATACAATAATAAGAAATACTAATGATCTATGGTAGAGCTGATGGCTGAAGAAATAGCCCATTCTTATGACAGCTCAAGGAAAAAGCTGATCTGCTTTTCTTATTTAAAGCTGCATTTGACACTTAGGAGGGTTAAAAATTGCTTTCCATTAAACATATTTTGTTGAGAATTACCTTAATGATATACTACATCAAAGTTTCATAAGGGCCTGGCTTCTTGAATTGCCTCCCCTGCACTCAATGCGTGTGATTCTCTCTTGAAGTGGTAATGGCTGGTGATGAAAGCTAAGGAATGGGTGCAAGCTGATCCTGCTGGCCAAAAAAGTTGCGTAGATCGAGGAAGCTAAAGAGCAGTTTTCATGAAATATAAAGGAAGCAAGTGTGATTGAAAGTCGGGGGATATATTTAGACAGAACAGGATCGCGTCCTGTGTCTAGTTTCCATGGTGTCAAGGTCTTAGCTAAATCCTCGTATCGTAAAAATAAAAGTAGACAGAAATGTACTGTTTTAAATTTCGATTATGTGTCAGGGGGCAGTAGGATTTGAAGATCTTGTCAACAGACAACACAGAGGAGTATTATTCTTTTGTAGAATCCACCGCACAAAAGATACTACTCAGTTGACCACAAATATAAATGTTGAGAGACACAAGCCAAGGAACATTTTGTATGATGTGTGTAAAAGACTTTACATAACTTACACTGGTTTTAAAACAACCCTTTAGGTTCCTTTAGGACCCCTAAAGGCCCACATTCTCCTAATATTGAGGATTTGACTTCAGGCTGAGAGTGCAATGCTATTCAGATCCTGAAAGCAAAATGTTCTGCTGTGTCGGTTGTCTGAAAAAGACATGCAGCATCCCACTGAGAAGCATGGTGGAGAAAAATGTATCTGCCACTCCTCCAGCCCTCAATCCGACATCCTTTTTTCACAAACTTTAGTGAAAATCAGTGGCTGCATTTCACCATACTTATCTTTTTTTTCTTACCACAAAAAATGGGAAAATCATGAAACCCATGAATACTTTCTCCCTTTTGTTTTTCTTTTAAAACCTGAAGAGGAGGAGAAAATTTATCAGAGGACACATCACTGCTTACTTCCACGTGTTTGTGAGCATGGTTGAAAGCACAGATGGCGTTATTTTGATGAAGCTCGTGTATGCTCCACTGCAGTATTTTAGCAGTCCTGTCCTCAAGACTACTGAGACTCCTTGGAGTTACACAACTCTGGATGCCAGCAATTCTGCACTAACAAGCCATGGCTCTGCACTCAGGCTAATTACTGCTGAAGTCAAAGGAGCCGGATTATTTCCTGCCAGAATGTGCTTGAGCTGCAGCAGGAAGAATTCTGTGTGCAGAACCATTTGTGTGAGTTTTACTGTTTCCCATCCTGAATGCTGAGATTGAGGCAGAGCAGAAATTAAGCAATTTGCCAGAGCCTGAACAGAGAGGCACAGACTACAAGGGGAAAGAGGTGGAGCTGGTGACTCCCAAGATATATTCATCAATTGGCAGATCGCACTGTCCGACCAGCATGCATTGCAAGGGAAATTAACTACCTAAATGAGATGGTTTTGAAAGGACTTTTTTTAGCATCTCCCTCAGCTGTTTTTTCAGTAGAGGAACATATGGGATGTTAGCCAAAACTATGTATTCCTGTAATGGCCAAATGTTATTCAAGCACCATTACTAACAAGAGCAGGATTTGGCCCTGTATGTTTGTTCTGTGCTTTTCTCTCTGCTCTGTACTACTCGATGCTGGATCAGGTGTTACTCCCTGCTGTTCAGAAAACAGGAGAGGCATTTTCACATGAGAAGCTCTAAAACTCATTGAACTCATTGTTAATTAGGAGAGGTAGAAGAGAGAGCCCTGTGTCTAACTCTCTTGCTGAATTCTTGCAAGAAAAAGTCCAGCCTCAAGTATATTTAAATTTTTACTGCCAAGTTAAACCCTTGCACAGAAAAAATCTTACAATGGAAATGCTGACAGGTCCTTAACTATAGTAGCAGTAGCAGTCTCTGCCATAATAAAGATGTTGCATGTTATCAATAATCCTCTTTTTGCCTGAATCCCTGTCTTTCTAAAGAGAAAGGGCTTACTGACTGGGCAAATCTATTTATAAATTTTGCCTTGGCACAAGAGGAACATATTGACAATGCAGTGGAGATGTGGGGGAGGCAGCTGGTGTGACTGCATGCAAGCAGCAAGCTGAGTGTCAAAGCAGGGCACTTAAATTTTCTCTCATTCCTCCAAAAGAGGGAGTGGGAGGAATTAGAGGGGGGGAAAAAAGCTTTCCTTTGAACAAGCAGGGTCAGAGGAGTTAAAAAAGATCGAGTAAACTGTTACACTTGGCTCACTGAAGAGCTTTGAAAGGCTTTCACACACTACTCACTATTGGATGGACTCATCTGAACTGGGAACCAGGGCGCGCGTGTATTTATACCGTGCAGAGGCACACGTACCGTGACAGCCCTAGCTGATAAGGATAGCTCTTCCTGGGGTTTGACACTTTGCTTTGAATAAAACGATGGAGGGGTAAAACTGGAAGGAAAAAGAGATAAGATCTCAAGGATAACACTCACTTTTTTTTCCCCTGCATGTCATTTTAAAAGGATGTTTTTCTTTGAAAATGCTGTGGTGGATTTCACATCTGTTCACGTCTAAGCAAAGTCTCACAGAGAAGACAATGGATTTATTTCATCAACAGCATAAACTGGCAAAGAAGTTGAAGTCCTGTCATTTACCATCTTTTCACATTAGTGATATTCCAGTAGAAACTGAACTTTTTCCTTTCAAATAGTACGAAATAGCGATGACAGTGCTCCTTAATGTTCCTGTACACCTGCAGCTGAGCAGTACCAAATAATTGTCATATTTCTCCAGGTCCTTGGCCCATTTCTAACCAGTGGGCTAGATAATAAGTGACAATGTTCATGTGAGAGTCAAGGTTTTGTGTATTTTTATTTTCTCCTTTCTGCAGTTACTTTTCACAGTTTATTGTATGCATAGCATTAATATTGTACATGTACAAACACTGAGCTGCTGCATGCTATGAGTTACCAACTTAACTCTGCCTGCAGGCTTTCATTACAATTCCTCACCACCCTTTCTGGCCGTAGTGTCCTGGAAACACCGAGCAGTTGATAAGAGAAATATTTCACTCTTACTGGTGGGGTTGATGAAATGATGTGGTAATAGAGTGTGTGTAGATCAGAAACAGGGTGCACTGCGACGATGTGTAGTCTGAGGGATATAGCTCTGGTAATAGTAAAATGGGTGTTTGGGTGGAGGCGAAGATGTGTGCTCTTAGCTTTGCTTCTCTTTTTCTGGCAGCTCTATTGCTTCACAAATCCCACAAGTGCTTCACAACAAAGTACTTTATGTATTAGTATACCTTGGGCAGGATTTTTTTTAGAGCACTCCCTATTGTCCTAGCAACGTTTGATTTCAGGCCAGGGATGAATGGTTTTGAAAATCCCACTCTGAACATATATGGCTGTCCTCTATTACATGGATGTCAAATTTTCCTCTTCTTATACCCAAAGACTAAAGTTTACTCAAAGTAGAACAGCAAGGATCACATTGCTTTTGTCAAAATAGCTTACAACATGCAACCAATAAGTAGGTCACTTATCTGAATGGGATACTGTATAAGCAGCATGTTTGCCACGAGAGACTTACGAGCAAGTCCCCGATGTATATAAAAGTCTATTGGTCTGAGCCAATTCCCACAGATGTTTAAACTAGACATTGGTTTAAATGGAGATGCACCAAGGGGTACGTGTCAAGTATGAACTGTGGATGTGTCTCTTTCCACAAGGGCTTACTGAAGTAACAGGGGATGTCACAAAAGGCCAGAATTGATTGTATAAGTTCACTTTCAGTCTTCACAAGCCATTTGAATGATCCAGACGTATTCCTCCAGAAAATGCAGGGGAGGAAAATAATGCACATGGCACCGTTAGCTCAGGACAACGATGAACTGTTCAAATCTTGCAGGTGACCTGCCTCTGACCCTTTTAGCGACTAAAGACACAGAGTGTTTCTTTTACATTTCTGTCTTCATTCTCAGCTGGCTTTGGCAGAGCAGGTTAAAGTTATGGGGAAGATGATAAAGACAGAATTCCCAACTAAAGCAAAGAAATACTGAAAATCTTGCTGGAGAGGCTGTAATTTGGGCAATTGTCTGCTGACTGCTTTTACTAATGGAGCACATTACATCCAGCGGCCCCAGCCTGGGAAAAGAGTCTGGATTCAGGGCCAGGGCCTGGGAGCTGTTAAGCTTCTCTTCCAGCACTGTGCGTTTTGACAGCACTAGAGAAAATCTCCCTCCCTCTGCAGTGAAATTCCATCTAGGGAAGAGCATGACCCAGTGTGTTTAAGTTTAAGCTTTGACATGGCTTACGTGAAAGATAACCTTTGACTGCAAGGACCCAGGAAAGCGCTCGCCGCAGGAATCATCCAGCTGAAATCCCAGCACCGAGTTTGCTTCCCTCTGGGTTTTGACGACTGTGACTATAATTAGGAGGTGCCTTTGATGGATTCCACCAACACCTCTTCTCCCAGAGGACAGAAGTCAGGATTATGTGGCTAGTGGGAGATCAACTGTGAAAGCTGAGATTCCAACTGTATTGCACTGGAAAACCATAAAGAAGGGGACAGTGTCATCATTAATTTAAAAGTATGTACAATGATGATAACATGACACAGAGAAAGGATTGGCACTGAGCGAGAATTGTTCTGCAGGAACATGTTAGTTCTACAGCTCTTATTACAGGAATTGCCTTGCTCTGGAGAACCATTATTCAACAGTCAGGTATGACATTTTCCAATTATTTCAAAAAAACAAACACCAGAAAAACCAGCCCTCTTTGCTCTTTCTATAATTGCGTATGTTCAAAGTCTGGTCAGTCAGTCTAGGGTAGAAGAGTTGAGCACTGCACAGAACTGAACCAGACCAGACTGTCTGTCTGTACCGTCTCTGCCAACTATCCACTGGGTTTCTTTTAAGGGACCGTAGATGCATGTGGATTTATTCCCCTGGGTACCCAGGGTTATCTGATTTCAACCAACACAAAAAGGAAGAAAAACGATGTGCCTTATTAGATGCTCTGTATACACCACCCAACTGGGTCCTCACTCCTCACTTTGTTGTAGCTCTCCCTACTAGCAGTACAGGTTTTATACAGGTCTGCCTTTTGCCCTTGGTCTTTGCACAGAATTTCAGTGCTGAAAAAAATGCTTTCACCAACTCTTCTAGTTAAGGTGTAAAATTAATTGTGATTTTCTTTCTCTTGCCTGGACTGAGATATTTCACTTCAAGGAGAACCCTTTAAATCTGTGTGCAAGAACCCTGGGTGCCATCACCACAAACACACATAAATGCATGTGGTGTGTTACTGAGCAGGAACGGGTGGTCAGGGCCTTCATTAGATGGCAGATTTCCACATTAAAATGAACATTAGCAATTTCAGCCTCAAAAACACTTCTTCTGAAAACAGTTAAAAGGCACTGAGAGCAATAAAATATTAATCATTGGCAGCTCTAAGAAGGTAAAAACATTTCCCAAGGGGCATCTTGTGGTGCCACAGCCTTGCCTTATGCACAGTTTCCTACCTCTCACTTCCTTCCTCATTAGGTTGGCATTGGGATAAAAGAGCAGAATGGGTCAGGAGGTCCCGTTCCAAGTAATTAGAGAGTTGCTTCTTTTATCTAAGTGTACCTTGTTAAAGTATATCAGTGTCAGCCAGGTTAATTGGAACTTTAATACATAATTGATGCTAATTTATGGCCCTTTTTGTTCCAGGATGCTCATGCAGACCCCGAAGTCAGGATACAGTTTTCTTGTTATTAATTATATACTGAAAACCAATATCCCGTTGGGAGGAGACCCACAACTTATTACAGTTGCACAGCTTTCCTGTCCCTAACCCCCCTTGCTTCACTAGTGTTTCATGTTTTTGTTAAAAAGCTCCTACTTAACCTTAGCATAAAATAAATGTAAATGTTTATTTCTGCTTTCGCCAGTCAGCTTGCTCAACTCACTGGGAATGTTCCTCAACTGTGCTGCTGTAAGAAGGGTAACACCCCAATTCTGTAGCTGACACTAGTGCTCCCACAAAATGCTTTTTGTCCTCAAATTGCCAAAATATCTGTGAAGAGAGAAGTAAATGCTATCACTGCCTTTTAATGAATTTAAAGGGTGAAGTCAGGGCTGTGCGTTGCTTTTCCAGGTGGATACTACTGAGAAGGAAAAACCTAGAAATGGCAAATGAGGGCTGAGTATTGTGCACCTTTGAGGCATGTTGTTTTCACTGTCTGAGGGTTGGATGGCTTTCCCTGAACATCAGTATTTAGCATCGTTGGAGACCTGAGCATCTCATGGTGATGTTTCTTCTGAGCCTTGGAGCCTGAAACTTTTTCCTTCACCCCACAGTGACCAGGAAGGGCAGCAGAGGAGGTGTGGGTTGTTCTGCAGTTCCTATCTAAGATAGGGAGCTGCTTAAGAAAATCAGTAGGAGGTATAGGATAGCCGGTTCATTCATTTTCCTTATGGTCCACACTTCTCTAATTCAATGTCTATGGGCTTTCAGTGCTTGTGCAGGCAAAATGTGAGAAATACTTTTCCCTTTTGCCAATTTAGCTGAGATGTTAATCAGATTTTCTCTGATCTGGCACCTAAGTATAGCAGGGGTTGCACAGATAATATGGTGTTATCAGATGTCCCTCCTTATATCTCAAAAATAATGCCATTTCTGGGGTTAATGATGGTCCCACAAGTGTGCTGGAAGTTCACCAGCTCCTGTACACCAACAGATATTTGAACTGGTTAGACCTGATATGTCAACAACTGGTTCCTCCTTTAATTTTCTCCTCAGTTCATTTTGTTCTCTGGAAACCAGATGTGGCATAACATGATAACATACCTGTAGTGGGTTATGCTGGAACATGACACAACATGTGTCAAGTTTCTTTTGAACCTTTCTGAGATCAGGTATCAGTCAAAAGGAGGTCATTTTAATTATCAATGATTAATTAATTAGATGATTGTTGGACAGATGAATCCGAAGATTATATAGCACTCTTGATCAGTGTCTATAACATAGAAGAAAAATGAAGATTTTTAAGTTGAATGAATGGAAAGATTGGTGCTCAAAATTTCAGCTACTCATGTGACATTTGTGTAGCTTTTCAGGCAGTTGAAAGTGATGAGGTGAAGTAGCTTCTCAGTACACCCTCGCGAACAGTGGCAAATAATTAGGCATCACTCTGCATTTTAGAAATTACTTCTTGATTTAAATATATTCCTACTCCTTTTTGGTTTTGGATTTTAGGTGCCCAAGCTGAACTATCTTTATACATACCACTATTTAGGGATTTGAGTACTGTGCAAAGCCTGGTCTGTGTCAGCAGTACTTGCCCAGTTATCCCACGTGAATTCTCCTGCTGATGCTGCTGGCAGGTTTGGCTAGGGACCTGTAGGACTGATCCTGATCTAACAGAGGGCAGCACTGACCACAGAAGGCAAGGTGCAGACACTGGAATGGGGATGTTTTGGCAGCAGAAAATCCTTTTGGTCAGATTTACTGTTTTTAATGATGCCTCATGTGTTCTGCAGCTCTGTGTATTTTGGGGCCCTGAGGACACTGATGGTCCTTGCTGGCCCTGAGCCGGCCAGTGACCCCATTTCAGCCCCATAGTGTGTACACAACTCAAGCACTCGTGCGCCCAATATTGTACACAACCTAAAGTGTTGGCCAAACATTTTCATAAGATCAGTGCCTTTGCCAGGACAGCCTTTTGGAGACCATTTTACCCAGGGTGGGACTAAGGGCATGTTAACGCTTTGCCTTCTTCAGTATTTCAGCTGATGCTGCATTTGATTTTGCAGCATGTGAAATATTCACGTTGCACAAAGGTCCACCACTGCCCCAGCTGTGCTGCAGGTCATGGTGAAAGGGAGCGTGAAGAAAGCCTGGAGATCAGTCCGTGGCTCCCATCAGGAACAGAGAAATACAGACATACCAGCAAGCTCCAGCTGCTGCAAAGCGATGGGGAGTTTGGGCCATTCAGTAACAAAACTGTGTTTGTGAGTGCCCACTCCACAGAAACTGTGTTGGCAACTGTGGCAGAGGAGAGAGGGTTTGGCAAGTTGATTAGGCTTGTTGTTGCCTGGATGGCTGTGTGGGCCAGTGTTTAATGTGCTGATCTCCATGTGACTATAACCATTTGAACTAGCTTCCTTGCACGCAGTGCTTTGTGGGTGCCAGGCTATACAAGGTAAACCTCTTCACAAAGTTTTGGGAGTTCTAGTTAAGGTAACATCTTGAGCAGTTCTGATAACTGACATGACATTGTACTGTACCTTTATATAGTCTTTCAAATGTGGCACAGACTGGGTGGTCCTGGCAAATTGAAGGTGCAGCTTTCTATTTTTCATTTGGCTTTTCTTTACGGAATAATATGAGTATCTAGAAGCACACTTTTCAAGGAGGGTTAGACTGAGACAAACACCATTAAAAATTGAAGCAATTTTGAGGCTATAAGGATTGCATGAAAATGTCCCTTGGCTTTTTCTCTCCTTATGCTTTCCTGTCCGAGGATTTCACGAGAGAGCACGGAGTGGAATCGATTAACCTCACAGAAACTCCGGCAAGACTTAATATTCTCAAAGGGAGGTCACCAGGTTTCAGTTTGTGCCAGCACTCACTGTCCTGAGGTATTGAAGGCTGGGGAGCTGGAAGTGAACCTTGGTCTCCAGCAAAGGAACTAGAGAAATCTGCCAAGCGATTTGAATAGAAATTGATGTGGCAGTAATTTTTTCTCCTTTTTTTGGAAGTTGCCCCTGTTTTCAGGACCGTGCTCACCTCAGAAAGGGGGCTGAGGAATAATGCTTCACATGGCTGATTGTTACTGCTTTGGTGGCACAAAATAAACAGAATGGGGAAGGCAGCAAGTGCATTAGGGCAGGGGAAATAAAGAAGCATTTCTAACCTCTCGCAGCAATAGGCAGCAGGACACATAATGAGCTCTGCTGCTCTAGTGTGAACTGAGGGAGTTTTTTCTTTCCCCACCTCCCTCCTGATGCTGCATCTACCCGTGCCCTGCGGAGAGCAGTCAGCCCAGGGTTAGCAGCAGATAACCCTGCCTTATTAAGTGCAGGGTCTGATTTTAGGGGTTTTTATTGGATTTGATTGGAGGATTTTATTCTCCCTAACGGGGGGCTGAGAAACCTGCAGGCCATCAACTTGGATGGAGTTGGCTGGAGGTTTTTTTCAAAGCTGGGCCAGAAACTGTCCCTTATTTTCATTGTAGCTGCGGCATGGCTCCTCAGGTGAGGAGCCAGTGCTGAAGTAAATAGCCTTTAAGAAAAACAAAGTCCCTGTTTTCCTGTAAATGTCTGCAGTAATTAACAACAAGTGAATCGTGAGTTGTCTGGCATACCCACAGCTTTGCATCTATACAGGCACAGGCTTGGCATGACAGACAGGCTGGTGGTGGGAATTTCCTTCCTCTCAGACATTTCTCAGCTCTTGCTGAGACTGCCTGCTTGCCCCTACTGCTGCCTGCACCATATGTACTGCTTTGCATTAAATGAAAAATGAGTCAAATATTATTGACTTGTCTCTTTAAGACAAAGAACATGCAAAACGTACCTCAAGGTTGCCTGTTTCTACCCGGCCCGTCAAAGAAGTCCACCAATTTTGTATTTTTATTTAGGAAGAGAGTGTAGAAAACAGGGGATTTCACTTATTAATAAACAGTTGACTCCAGCAGTGACTGAACAAAACTGACTAATCAGAGCTCCCTCAGGAGGGCTGGCAAAACTGGGAAGGACATCGCTGCTCGTAGAAGTAGAGAGCTTCCATAGCTCCGTCACCAGCTCAAAGCACCTAAAATGAGAGATACTCTCCCACCTGGTCCCCAGCTCCAGGAGCAGCCCTCCCCAGCTGTCACTCTGCCTATGGAGGTCCTTACATGTGTTGATTTTTTGCTTCAGGGACACTAAAGAGTCTGTGCTTGCTACACATAGTGGATGCTGTTCCCTGGGGTTTTTAGCTGCTTGGTTTTTAAATCACGCTGCTGCTGCAAACCAGTTAGGTCTTTTTTTTTAGTGTTGTTTTCTTGCCACAAGAGTCCAATGGATGTTTCTGCTTGAACTGTTCTGCTTACCTGTTGCAGTGTACTTGCACTAACGGGCACTGATTGCACTGACGATGCTACAGGCATCTGAAACAGCCTTGTGCTTGAGCATGAAAGGGTCATGTGTAACTCGGCAGACACGGGCTTTGTAACTCTGAAATACTCAGGTGTTATACATCACCCCTGCAAAGCTGTTCACATTAAATCAGTAGAGACCCATTTTATTTCAGACTCGCATGTTTCTGTCGTAAGCATCGCTGTATGTGTTACATAGCAGTGTTATAAAAATCTTAGCCTTCAAAAAGAAACAAGTGGGACTGCGGTTTTATTGAGTCTATATTGACAAGCTTAGGCTATAAGTACTTTCTAACACCTGTGACTGTGTTCGGCTCCAGAATAAAACGTATCTTGAAGATGTTCCCGGAAAATACCTGGTGAAACACTGTGTAAGCCTTAAGTTTCCTCAAGGTCTGCCGAGTTCCCAAAGGAGTCTGCAGCTGAGGCATTGCACAGGCAAAGCGAAGGAGCGGCTTTACATTTCACGAATGTCCCCGCAGATGCACCGCTAGCCGTGCGTACCTGGCTCCTGCCAGAGCACAGGCGGGCGGGCTCGGTGCCGTGCGCTGCGGCGGGAGGCAGCGCCGAGCCCTGAGCCTGGAGCTCCCTTCAGCGGAGCCAGGCGAGCAGTGCACTGCCCGCCGCCTCCCGGCCGCTGCCCGGCGCCCCTGCCCGGCCCCTGTCCCTGCCCGTGCGGAGCTGCTACCACCCGTCCCGTTTTCAGCAGAGTCGACGCGAATCTTAAACGAAGTCTCTGTTAAAGACGAGGACGGATGCCGGCTGTCCCAGCTTCCACCCGGTAACCACAAGACCAGGCCCCCCTCCGTTCGCAGCGGGCTGCAGAGCGAAAGGCTGGGCTCCTCTGCGGGCTGCGAGCCCGGCCTTGGGGCCCCCAGCTGAGCGGGTCCTCCCCCTGATTTTGGAAAGCAAGCGCCTCTTTAATGCTAGGCTCACAGAGCTGGGACTTGAAACAGCTCTTTCCTTCCTTGGTCAAGCGGGTTACAAAAGCAACCGTGCGGTCAGCGTGTGCCGCCGGCCCAGGATAACGGCAGACCTCAACACCCAAGTATCTATCTGCAGGGAGTTAAAGAGGCACCCCGAGGAGGGGACGGGTGGGAGGGAAGGAATTGTCTTCTCTCTCCACTGGCTGTGAATTGCCCTGTCCCTGCAAGGACACACCGTGGGCCTCTTACACCTCGAGTGCTGAGCGTGTGGCTTGCTTGTTTCACCTTCCCTCTCCCCGCTTCCTGCAGTGGCTGCAGCTCAGGCGTTCAGAGCACTGTCACATATGGTCTCTCTCCACCTTCTTGACCCCATGGACAGACTGTGCTGACTTCTCTGGAGAAGCAGGACAGGATGTAGGACAGTAATGTCAGTGACGAGTCCTTGGAAATAGATGGGCTATCTCTGGCAGGTGACCTTTGCTTACCTGAGCCTGTGCTTTGGGGGCGGATGCTCCCCATGCCTCTCCTGCATACCATGGCTGTCTACGTGCTGGGGTGCGGCACATAGCAAGTTTGTACTCCAGCCTATTCCCAGCAACTTGTGTACATCTCAAGTCCTTGAGTTGATGACGTAGAATCCTTTTGCTTATACATCTGAATATTGGGGGAAAGTTGTTTCAAGCCTGGTCTTTTGTAACTTACCCTGCCTAATGAGGGCACTTAGAAGCTCCCAAGGAGTTACCTGCTGCTGCAAAGCTGTGACATACAACTTACAAACCATGACACAATTCTGCATTTAAAAGTGCTCATTAAGAGCCATGTGAATGACTAGACCAACTGTGAATGGAAATACGGACAATGAAAACCTGATTGAGTTATGCTTCTGTGATAAAAAGCTTGACTTTCAAGATCTTGTATTGACTTTTTCAGGTTATGATGAGAAATGTCCTTCTAAGATTTCTTTTCCCACGTAGATCCCATGCAAATTTCAGATTTGCATCCATTGTTCATGGGAACTGTTTTATTTTTATTGTTTTTTGCTACATGAGTGAAAACATCTTTTTATAAGAGCTAGTATTTGGCCTGAACTGCTGGGTGATGAGTGTTACTGATATGTCTTTCTTGCATTTGTTTTTCTGGTAAATAGTTTATTCTTATTTTTACACACCCCTTTCTAATCCCTTACCTTGAGTCTAGCATGCCAAAAGTGCTTGCCTTGAAGTTCAGATTTCCCATTAACCACTAAAATTCACAGTGCAATGTATGGCATCATAGATTTTTAAGGGAGTCATCTATATCACCTTATATTCATCATCTATGCCACCTTAATATTCAAAGGCCACTGATAAGTGTCTCTTTTCTGAAAGTATGCCTTGATAAGGAGAATGTAAGTCTAGTGTCCGTATCCATTCAGTACAGATAAACAAAAACCAATGGTCTGAGATGCTGGCAGCCCATACTGAGTTTGGACTGATGGCCTGTATTCAAAATGTCTGATTTCAGTATCAACTGCTTTGGCTGTCTGGTCCCCAAAAGTTTTTCTTTGCCGTCCTTCACTGTGATGTGATGGAAAAATACTGATAACATGCAGGCATATTAAACGTGCAAATCTGAACCCCCGGTATTACAGAATTTGTTGTGTTTTAGAAGATAAGGAATGAAGGACTTCCTTGGGAGCAGGAGCCAGTGTCTGGCTTTGGAGGAGAATCTAAATTTCCTAAGTCCCAGGAGCGGCCAGGTCTCGTGTCGGAGCTCTCAGCTTCCAGCGCAGTGTGGGGAAGACTAGTTGCATGTGGTAGCACATTCAACAAATGTGCAGAAAATCAGTAGCAAGTCTAATTGGTGACTGAAGGATGGGGGAGGCAGCAGGAGAGAGCAGGGGATAAGATCTTGACAGCGTTGCAACTTTCCATAAACTTGTTTTGTTTAATTCCATGGTTTGAACATATGGTCTATCAACTCCTCACGAGCATTTAAATTACATTTCCTAGTGACACTGAGGGATACATTATTAATGCAGGATGGTGGGAGGTGTGTTCACAAATCCGTTTATCAGATAATGGGATTAACACGCATACCTCCTGAGCGCTGCTTTAAAAAACTTACTTCTAAATCTACATATTCAGCGACTACAGCAGCCACATTACAGCACATCAAATGAAAGTGCTGGGCAAGCATTTTGAAGGCCTCCTCTCACGGTTCTGATAATATGGCAGCTGCCCGAGAAGGGGGACAAATCCTCATGTTACTGAGTCGGTTGGAGGATGTAAGCTCCTGAACTACTGATAAAGTGAAACAAAGGCAGAGAGATTGAAGCTGCGCTCGAAGCAGAAAAGAGCAGCACCTAAACACTGAAGGGCACTGTCCTGCCTACACCAGTAGCGCCTTTGCTTCTGATTTCAGCAGGAGGCAGAATGGGTCCGGGAAAAGATGCAGATGATTTAAAGATAGGATCAGACCTAAAGTTTGCAGTTAACATCTACTGTGTCCTATATAGGTTTGGCCATGCCACAGCCTAAGTCTGTTTGCATGCACGGATGTATTATGACTTTTTGTGGGTTTTGTGGTTTCATTTCTCCCACCCAAATTCTGTATTTTTTTTCTTCTTTCTCCTGTGTTCTTTAAAGTTAGCTGCTTTTTTAGTACATAAATTGTGGTTTCATGTGTTCCTTTTCTGAAAAGTCTCATCTCTAGATGCAGTTCTTTGAGTTTAGAAAATGATTGACCACTGCATTTTTACTGTTACAAGCATTTGTACAGGAAAATGCATCAGAGATGGGTTCTTTATGCAAATTAGCAGAACAATGTCCTGTTTCTACAGGGACATGTACCTTACTTAGCATGAACTTCTGTTTTGTATGTGGCCAACCACAAAGCTTATTGAAAAATTATTTCCATAGGCAAATACAGTTTAATTCAAACTTTGTAATTTTTCTCTCTCTTTAAAAATATCCTCGAAGGGAAAAAGAGTATGGGTGTTTTTCAAGAAAAGAATTGCAAGTTTTTCTCTCTCTTTGCTAGTAGAAATATGAACAAAATCCAGGCTGACACTGCTGAACCTGCGAGTGTTGTAAACACTGCTTGTGGCTTTGTAGCACCAGCCTTTATACTTCTCTCTTCGCTTGTTTCATTCTTGCAAAGCAGAGATGAAGGAGCAGTTTCAATATGCAAAGAACATGCCACAGTTTGCAGAACAAGCTGGTTTCTAAGAGATGCTGGTCTCTGCATCCATAACACCCTGGCTTTGGCAGGAAAGCCCTGCTAAAAATTCCTCTCCCCTATACAACCTGCTTGCACCTTCTTACTCCCTTGCTGCAGTTCCTGCCCCAGCCCCGTGGTGCTGGTGGGGTTGGCCTGGGTGGAGGAGCCATGTCTTACCCTGACTTTGCTGCTGAAGCCAACACATCCAGCATACTCTAAGCTTCATGCTCTCACACTGCATGTGTTAATGTCCACCTACTGAAGAACATGCACAAATTTAAAGATTAGCAATAACACAGCAAAGTATATTGTGAGATAGGATATGGAGTTTTATGGAGGAAAAGGATTAGTAGATATTGCAAAAAGCCACTGCAGTAAAGGAAGCGCTGAGATTTTAATAACCTAAGGTATTAAGTTTTTATCTCCATTTTCCTAAAGCTCTGCATCGAGGTTTTTTGGAGCCATAGGGAGGATTTACACACACGCATCATCTATTAATGGAATCTGGAAGCTGAGCAGGAACTCTGGGCATCTTGAGACAAGCCAGGCCCAAACTTAGTGGTGGTTCTCATTGTACCAGCCCAGGGTGCAGGCGGGGCCATGGCCCCTTTAGGAGTCACTGTGCTGTTTTGGCTCCTAGCCATCACACATCAAGGTAGACTGGATCTGTGCGAGTCCAGCACATGTGTTTCTCCCTTTGGACCAAGTAGAACATAGAAGAGCAGACACCGTTTGCTCTTCTTTTGCTGCTGCAAGGCCAAAATTGGAAAGAATCAGCCCGGCATCAGCATGAGATCCAGAAGAAAATCTCTATTGCAAGCACTCACCTCAGCTGTGGCACTTGCAGTCTGTGACTGTGTTTCCCTTTCATAAATTTTCAGGGATCTCTACCTTTAAAAAAAATTCTGGCAATGGCACTAACTGCTAGAGCATGCTGAGCTGCTGCTGCCCATGTTCATGAGGAGACTTCTCTTGCTGACTTGTCCTCAGGGAAAACCTGTATGCAAAGTGAGATCAACATGTTAAAAGACTCTACAGTTTCACGACCCAATGCTGAAGGAGACTGCTCTGACTTCAGTAGTAGGAGATATGTACTATCTTTGTGAAGTTAAAATACAATCTCCTACAGATTAATCTTGTATTAATCTTTGGGTCATATCCTGGTGCGCGTGCATGCTGAGTCCAAAGGAACTAGTAAGGAAAATTTCAGGGGAAAAAATCCTTGTTTGCTTGGATTTTTTAATTGAAGGTAGACTTTTTCAAGTATGACACGGAATTGAGGTTCCTAGCTGAGTGTCTGGGCCCAGCGAGATAGATAGCACAGCAGTAAGTAGAGGTGGCAACAAATAAACAGGGACAGGAATATTGGCTGTGACTCTGCTGGGTTGGCTCTCTCCATCCCCCAGTACAGCACAGACAGGGGCTCCTAAGGCCATCTGGCAGCAACCTCAGAGGTCTTCATCTCAGACCTCTCTGTTGTGCCAGCTGAGCAAGGTGCTAGCTGCCATCATGGCTGTGTCCACTGGCAAACCCAGCCATTGCGTATAGACCTTTATACCACCCTCAGAGGAGGACTGCTCAATTCGTGTTGTCCTTGCTGGGAGGCCCCTGGCTGTAAAGGGATACATCCAGAGCCAGTGGGACCCCTGTGCTGTTGGACCCTGTGTGTGCTGGGAGAACAAGGCCTGCAGAGACCCCATCACTGCATGTGAAAGGGTGGTTCACCACCCCGTTCTGATATGGTAGCGTGGAGCCAAATGAACAAAAGCTTTTCCTTAAACCCCCTTGGTCCTGCTTGCATGGTCAGCTTGTGCCAGCCCACACATGGCCTCTGACAGGGGAGGACTGTAAACAGAAGTGAGAGCACATGGGAAGCTCAAGGTGGATATGGCAGGAGCAATAGAGAGGAAAATGTATGTGCAGGGAGCTTAAATCCTTCAACCCCAGTAGGCAGTCACCTTTTCCTTTTTTTCCTAGCCCCAGCTCTGGGGCCCCCAACATAAGAAGGACATGGATCTGCTGGAGTGAGCCCAGAGGAGGCCACAAAGATGATCAGGGGGCTGGAGCACCTCTCCTGTGAAGACAGGCTGAGAGAGTTGGGCTTGTTCAGCCCGGAGAAGAGAAGGCTCCGGGGAGACCTTACAGCAGCCTGCCAGTACCTAAAGGGGTACTGCGAGAAAGCTGGAGGGGGACATTTTACAAGGGCATGTAGCAATAGGACAAGGGGTGATGGCTTTAAGCTGAAAGAGGGTAGGTTTAGATTAGACAATAGGAAGAAATTCTTTACTCTGAGGGTGGCAAGACACCGGCAGAGGCTGCCCAGAGCAGCTGTGGGTGCCCCATCCCTGGCAGTGCTCAAGGCCAGGCTGGATGGGGCTTGGAGCAGCCTGGGCTGGGGGAAGGTGTCCCTGTGATTCTAAGCACGCGTTTTCTCAGTTATGATCATACCCTGACTCCCTCCCAAAAAGCAAAGCGAACATTTATACCCAGGGAACCAAGCCCATAGCGAGGTTGGGTGTTTTTTTTCCTTCGCGCCCATAGCTCCCAACAATCCGTGTGCCTTAAGTCGGACCTTAAACAGGTTTTTTTTTTCCCCACTAGATGGTGCTTGAACATCTCCTCACCGCGGGGCCCTGCGCTCCAGCTCCGCTGCCCCGACACCCGGCTCAGCCCGGGGGTCCGGCAGTGCGGGTCCGGCTCCTGGCCTGCGCTGCCGGCGTGGGGCTTGCCTTCCTGTATCATTAATAACACATTTCTTTGCTGAAAACAACCGCGGCAACAAGCTATTGCTTAGTGGAGAGGCAGAGACCCCGCAAGCTGATTCCTTGGGAGAGGATGCCTGAAGTCACGCACTTGGTTGCAAAGCACCATCATGTCATATGTATAACGAGGCAATTTGCGTGCCTTTGAGTGGTTTTATTTCGGAAGTCTGCAGTGTAGCTGTGTGCCGGCGTCAGCTTTGGGCTGTATGGTTTGGAAAAGTAACTTCCAGTGTGTGGCTGGGCTCTGCTCTGGGACGGTGCCGTCCGAGGGCACCTGGCCGGGCGCTGGTGGCGCAGCGCCGGCTCCTCAGGCCGTGGGGCATGGCGGTCCTGCAGCTCAGCGACACTACGGTTCGTGTCGGGACTAAAATTCACCGCAAATGGTTCTAGAAGGATATGAAAACTGCTCTGTGAAGGCCAGATAGTTACTGATATTTCACTGGAGCCTGATGGGACCGAGAAGTTCAGTGCGTTTCCTGGGAAAAAAAATCTGATTTTATTGTCCACAAAGAAAAATAGAAAACACTCCTTTCCTTGTATCTTCTGAAAATCAGCGATAGGCCTACTGGGTATTTTTCTGACTTTTTAATACTGCATATGTGCCCTTCTCAACCTTGGCATATGCTAATTTCAGCTGCTTTTATACTGTGTATTTGGAATTTCATGAGTGACATCTTCAAGCTCTCTGCAAGGGAAAGGGGTTTCTGTTAGCAAGAGAGGAGGGAATTACCAGCTGCAGAAGGAATTCAGTGCTCAGGGAAGTAAAGCTTAAAGTGAGGCTGCTGGGTTTCCCAGACCTGGGCTTCTCTACATGGCTGAGGGAATAACAAATCAATCTTTTAAACAAGCTCACACAGGTGAAAAAACGTGACTGCTTCCTTCCTATATAAGTAAAAGCTGAGAACTTGTTTATTTAACTGAAATGATCCTCTCCTGAGGATCAGGATCCCCTATACAGCTAGGAAAAACTGTGTTATTAATCTGTATCTGTATTAAATCTGTGATATAATACTAAGGGGAAGTGATGCTTCTCTGATTTTTAACAATTCTGACAGTAAGACTGAACACCTGCAGCAGGAGTGAGCCCACCTGGGTGGTTCCTGTGAGCCTGTACAGCATCCAGCCCAGGCTGAATAGACTGAAATGTCTCGTAAATCACAGTAATACCAACGGTAAGCATGCGTAACTGCAGGGTGCACTGAGCAAGCACAATTCCTTTGGAAAACATCAGATAGTAAATATTATTTTCAGGCCATTTTGTTCTAAATCAAAGCTTTAGCTGCCAGATTATTTATCACCTTAAAAATTCAAGATGCTTTTCAAGCTCAATTTTACTGATCATCACTAAACTCTGTAGAAGAGGTGTTTTCCCTTCTGAGCAGGAGATTTGGAAACTTGCTGTTGACATAGCAGTCATTCTGCTGCAAGTGAAGATTCTTGCCAAAACTGCATCGGACATCCTTGAAAGCCCAGGCACGTCTGCGAGCTTGACAAGCTGCTCACCTCTGAGCCTTCCATAGGCACCAGCATAGCCCAACGCGGGTGTCAGTTTTCTGACTCCACTTGCAAAGTGCCTAATTGTGATTAAGTCCCAAATGATCAGTCTATTGTGCACTGTCCTCCCCAGCAAAGGGTGTCCTCATGCATGGCTCCCGTTACATTAGCTCCCCCAATGTACTGATCACAGGGATAAATAATGTATGCTGGGAACTACCCAAAGTGATGGGTGAGCTTTTTAGAGCCAGCTTCTGTTGCAAGCTTCAGTCACAAAAGGCATTGACTTTTTTCTCCTCTTGTTCTCTGGTTATTTTGAAAGTGTGTTTGGTTTCCAAAGCTAACGGCGACATTGTTTGCTTGCCAGTCAGCTGATTGGCCATTGTTCTTTTAAATCAGAGGGATTTAAATTAATGTTCTTTAACTGTTCTGGAAAAAATACAACTTTACAACTGGACTCAAACAGATAATGGCAGTGAGAAATGCCACTCAGGATTGCAGGGCTGCTTTTAGAATGGTCTGTGGCTGCAGTGGGAAAAAAAGTTGACTGGCTACTGGTAACATAATGATCCACCTGATGTTTTGATTATGCTGGTATAGCTGGTTTGTTCAAGGGCACCTGAAGAGTCAGCTATTGCGCTGGAAAAGCGAGGGAAAAGTTACCCTGCAAATGCTCAGAAACAAACATATCACCTTTTCAAGGTCATCTGCCCAGTGTTGCTTTGCATTTCCCAGATTCCTTTCTGAAGGGAAAAGTACTTGGCCTATATTGCTCGACTTTGGTTTCCAAACCAGTGGGTTAGACGTCAGATCAACAAGACTGAGGCTGCCCATATGAGTTAAGCATCTGTAAGTCCTGCCCAAAAGCTGGGGAGACAAGTGCATTTAGGACTGAAGCCAGAAAAAGTCCAAGGTTTGTTCAAAGGGACAAAAGATGCGTATCACATACCCAGAACACATCCTCCCCACAGAGCGCAGGAGCTGTCAGACAGACAGCTCCAATCTGACTGTTTAAAGTATTCTCATTCTCCTGGTTTTTTTCGTATTTATATGCACAGAGAGGGACAGAAACGGTGCTTCTGTTTTCAAATGAGGCTGGAGCAAGGGAGTAGAAGAGCATGCCTAGTGCTCCCAAACCCCTTTTTATCTTTCATCTTTCCATCTGCCTGCCTGCAGTAATGATAATACCTGCAGGGATTTTCACCTCTCAGCTGGAGCAGGGGAAGTCCTGCAAGCATGGGGAGGAAGGGGAGAGACACAGTTCCAGACAATACCATAAATACGACCGCCAGGCTCAGAGGAGCACAAATTGGAGATGTTGATTTGAAGAATTAGAAAGTGGGGAGCAATTCACCCTCCGGGATAAGGGTCCGGCTACAGGGATGAGAATGTGGGAGTTGGAGAGAGTCAGCGCAAAACTTGCAGCCAAAGCCATACAGCCAGTTCTGGGGCGCTGGGCTGTGTTTCTCCAAAGGCTGCCATCTCCTCTGGAGCGGAGAGCTTCATCTCACAACCGGTATGTCAGTTTGTCAGCCGCCTTCACACCCTGCTTTCCCATGCTCAGCAGTGACTTTCTGAACCCTCTGATGCTCCTGTTTTCAAATGTATTTCCTTATTATTTTCCCCAGAGATTAATCTCTCTTGTCACTTCACTTCAGGCTATGCTGTAAGTTGGTTTTTTGTTGTTATTCTCTGTAAGTGCTGGTGTGTGACTGAGCTGTCACAAGACCAAATCGGCAAAATAATTGTCTCTGATGGGGTACTCACATAATGTAACGTCCAGTGCCTGGCACAGATATTTAAACTAGCCAGAAAAACTGCCCTGAATCACAGAAAGGCTTTGATTTTTGAATGTGTCACAGGTCTGAGTGTTACCTCCCCATCATGTCTTGCCCTCATGGTCCCACTCCTACCCCCCCAGTTTGGAGCCAGCCTTTGCATTGCTACCATGTCCAGCCTGGAATATTAATTCAATCTGTGCAAGACGGAGAAGAAATCATGACAGCTGTCTCGAAACAAACCTCCCCCTGCTCACTACCCATAGCCCTGCTTAGTGGCTCCAATTCACACCCAGGGATGGGGTTAAGGACCTGACGTAGAGGTGGGGCTGGCTCAGTCTGGGATGGCTGGTGGTGTTATGGCTGCTAGGTGTCCACCCTCGCCCGCTGCCTGGGAGCTGGGATGGGTTGTGGGTGAGCTCCAGCCCAGCTGCAGCCTCTAGGTCAGCACCACAAAGCCAGGCAGAACTGGTAATACTGGGGAAGATGTGAGAAACTGCACTTCTCACATGGGCATCTTATTTAGGCACACAAAATTAGGCTGATTGCATGCTGGCTTGTAATCTCTCTTGTACTCCCTTCACGTTGATCTTAAAGGAATAAAGACTGAATTTTGTGAAGTACATTCAAGTATTTAACTATGCAATTAGGCAATGCAATCTGAAAGTCCCGCCAATTGCCTGTCTGCACCATTAGCTGTTTAAAAATCCACCCCCTCAGTACTGACCCCGTTTCATAGAGCAACTTCCTTCCACTTGGGCACCCAGCCAGCACTCTGGGTGCAAAGGCAAGTGAGTAACATGGTGCAGGGGATTCTGCCTTTAAGAAAACAGTTTCTTCTGCAGCCATGGGTTTTCTTTCTCCTCCTATTTCATCAGCAGCCACTGTGTCCTCACTCTTCTTGTTGCAGACAGACTGACTCTAGCCACAAGCGAGGGAAATGCGTGGCAGTCACACCAGGAGTATATCTGTACTGGAAGGGATGGGTAGGAAATGTAAAGCCCTGAAGTTCCTTTCACTCCTACCTAGCCAAGATCAATTTCAAAAATGCTGTGCTGCAGAATACCCAAGATTGATGACTACAATGTCCAAATATACTGCCTAAAACCACCATCAGATTACAAGGAGGGCTCCCTAATCTGTTGCTGACTATCTGGTAAGACTGATTCAGGCCAGCTGTTCATATGCGTGTATTTATAGACATAAATATTTTCATATGTGATTGCTTTACAGCTATCCCAGATAGATTCAAGAAAGCTATCAATCTCAAAGAAGGTTTATTAAAGGTTTTTAATTAGCAATTCTATGTTAAAATTCAATGTTTAGATAATACAACTGCTGTTAATAGTATATATTGATGAGGACAGAACCCAAGCAAGATTCATGTATTAAGACTTGTAATTTCACAGTAGCTCAAAATTTGTGGTCAATATCATGTATAGATAGAAGTACAGACTTGTGATGTCCTTAGGTAGACTTTAGCACTAGAAAACTGCAAGATACTAGCTAATTATCACTCTTATTAAATGTCTGTCTTAGTGTAGAATACAGCTTATGAGCTTTAAAGCTTACACTAATCAAGAAGCAAGATCAACCACTCATGTAGGTCACTTATAGCTCAGCTGATATGGAGCTGCTCCTCATTGGTGTTATCACTTAATCATTTATACTGATGAAATAAAAAGTTACAGTTCTATGATCTGAAGTAGGGGAATAATTACATCTTGATTATTAGGAAGTCAGTGACCAGTCCCATTTGCACAAACACTCAAGCAGATGAAAGGACAGAAAACTAAATGGATTCAATGATACATCATCTGAACTGTATCACTTAAGAAGTACTGGAGCTTCCATGTAAAAGTCTTAATTGCTGTAATATTGTTATTTGAACCACCATTATTGATTTATACGGCAGAAGTACTTCAAGGCATGTAGTCACTGGGCTGTGGGCTATTGAGAAGGAATCTTTCTAAATCTCTCCTTTGTTTATGCAATGCAGAGGTGGTCCAACACTTTTATGGAACAAGAACCTGGACATACATCTCAAGTGAGTGTCCTAACCACCATGTGATGTAAACCAGCCTCTCTTTCTGTCCCAGTGATTATTTTTTTCATTCACTGAAAAACTGCTTCAGTAAGCAGGCTGCATCCCACAGGACACTGTCAGTTGTTAGAGCTTTCTCCTAGACCAGAAGTGATGCAGATTCAGGTCTGCATTTCACACCTGGCTCAGGTTGCTCTCCTCACTTGGTTTCTAAGGATATCCCCTGTGAAGTGCTCAACATGCTCAGAAAAGAGACCTTGGGCTGAGGCACGGAAATGAGTAAGAAAGAAAATTGGAGTATGTCAAAGCAACTCTAGAGTAACTCTGCGTACTTTTGTGAGCTACTGAGCTGCTCATTCCAACTTTGATCAGTTCCCAGGGAATGCAACTGCATTATTTTTAAGTATTCTTCATATTGTGAAAACTGTTGCCTTAGAAGTTTACAAACTTTTGTGTATGTTAGTCCTCATTAGTAGCTGATGTTTGTATCTTGGTTCTTCTTTCACTTGCACTGGTGTAACTGAGGAGTGGTTTGGTGAGAGCAGATCCAGAGTGGATGCAGATCAGCACAGCACCACTGATTTATAACAGGGGCTCAAAGTTCATGGTGACTGTGGCTCTTCCCCTGCAGAGTTATGCCAAAGCAAAGCATTACAATTCAGTTCTTGAATTCAATGCCACAATTGTTATCTAACTGCTTAAAAATGGAGGCAAGTACTCCAGAGCTGTGAGGTCTAGGGCTACTTAGCACAAGTATAGAAGGAGAATTCTGCAGGAAGAATATAAAAGGATTGAGAGTTTATTAAAGCTTAGAAAGTCATTCACCACTCTCTCCTTGGATTACCTGGACATGTATTTTAATACTCCCTCCTTTCTAGTTTAAGTAACATTGAGGTCATGAACCAAAGTAGTAAAAGCAAGAAAGTTCACAGTTAATGGTGACATTGTCCTTAACTTGCCCTGAGCTGGAAAGGTGCCTTCATGACACAGCAGAGTACTCTAGGGACACAGCAGCAAACTTAACTCGCGTTTCGCATCTGGCAGCGTGCAGCACAAGTGTAAAATAACTTAAATAACTGGCTTTCGGTTGAGAAGCAGGAACAATGAACAAACGTCTGAATCGGGCTGCCAGAGATAGAGCCAGTTTCTGATTCTCAGTTCTTCACTGAGTGGTGCTATTCTGCATTTATGTGATAATTTGGCCAGGGGTAGAGAATCATCCAAAGGCTTGGTGTGCCGTTCCTTGTGCTTACCACTGATGGCTTTCCATGGAGTGCAGTGAGCGCTGGGTTAGACCCTAAACTAATTAATTTTCCAAGAGCTTGTTCTAGAAGTTATTTTTAGTTTATCCTGACCTAGCTGCATTGTCATTTTGTTAAGAGCACTTTGATAAAATAATTCAATCAGGTGTACTACTACACAGCAGAAACCAAAAAGCGACATCTTGTGTAACAAGAGAGACTTAACAAGAGTTATCAGGTAGGAGCTAGCGTTTCCATCTGCGGTATTCAGCTCACTGGATGAGATTCTGGATAACATTAAATGATCATGTTTTACGAGTTGAAACAATCCATCCATGTGAAACTGAACACTCACTAAGGATGATAAACCTCAATTCTTGCATCTGTCTCTGGTGTAAGGGCACTCTCTGTCTTGAAGAACCCTGATCCATTTTCCAAGCTTCTGAACCAGGAGGTTTGCAAAGCAGTGGTTGCCTGAAGTCCTTACCATGTGGCAAAAAGCCTTTTCTTTTTTCCCAGCTTCATTCTTGGAACTGGCTGCAGTTGTGTAGAAATAGCTCTTTGGGTTTTGTTCCCCCTCGCCACGCCCTGAACTTGGCCTGTTGCTGATCCTAGTGTGGAAAGTCACAGCACAAATTTTAAGGTGGAAAATTTGGCCTTACTCCTTTTAACTATTTGTTTAGGCCACAATATTTAAATCACAAGCATTTGCTAGTATTTACCTAGAAGAAGCTCTCTAACATATGTCCTTTGAATCCATCTGCAGGGATTTCAGAAGCAATTACCCATGTATTGATGTGGCCTTTCTGAAGGAGACACAAAGGAGAGCACAAGACCCTCATTCAGGGGCTCCAGTTCATGCTGTGGTACCAACACAGGCAATCTAAATTGATGATTTCTGTTGGATCAGCAGTAGGAATAACAGAGCTTGAAGTTAAGCATCTACTTGAAGTTATGCATGATACCAAACTGGCACTTTAAATCTGCACTGAGGCCTCTTAACATAAAGCTGAGTGCCTTGGCAAGCTTATGTCCACATTAATAATAAATCCTGGTGACACAACCCCTTTAAGAAGAGCAGTAAGAGCTGAAGCCTCCTTAGTGGAAGCAATCTGCTTTGGTTTGTTCGTGCAGCCAGAATACTTGGAAAATCTTTCTACTCTATTCTGTGCCCTCTCGCATTAACAGAGTTTCTAAAAACAGTATAGTTCAGTCAATATCCTTTTAACTAGCTTATTACTTTATCTGGTTAGTCATTTTAAGAGCTATCCACTTGCCTAGGAAAGTCTGTGTGTTTTGATTTTATTTTTATTCTGAATGACTGCAGTCATCTGGCTGTTTATGTGAATGATTAGAGCCTTTAAAAGCTCCGATGGATTTTTTTACTCCCTCGCTCCCATTACATTCCAAATTTCTGCAAATGCAGACAAATGTATGCCACTGTTAAAACAAATGCTATTATTAAACAGTAAATAAACTAAACTCAACTGGACTTCTATTATAATGGCAGACTAATGAGCCAAGTAATTTGGTATAAATACAGAATGGCCAGAAAGCAAGGGAGGCTGTAAGAGAGTCCATTGTAGTAAGAGACTGAGCTTACCAAAGCCCTTTCAGCAAAGTGATTATTTTATAAAGAGCCTCATAAGCAAAGGTCCTTGGCTTGAGCCTGCTTGCGCAGCTGTATGGCTCATAACAGGAGAACCCTGGAAGTGTTAGTGGGATCTGGTTCTCTTGAGTTCCAGTAGAATCAGAGGGGAATCCAGTCTCATGGCTGATGTCCCTCATTGCCGGTGCTTTTCGACCTGGAGTGCAAAACCAGGCTGGATTTCATGGGAAAAAAACATTTACCTGTTACTCAGCTCAGACGTGGCCCTGGCAGGGGAGGGAGCACAGGCAAGGGCCCCCCACCTTGAAGCTGCACCGCAGGACAAAAGCACCACTTGCACGGGAGAGGGTAAAAGAGGGAGCAGGGGAGCAAGCAAGATATGACTTGAAGTGGGAGGCTTGGTGGAAAGACTGTATTAAAGTACCTTGCCTCTGAGATGATGCAATATGATGCATTCATGATTTGTGTATATACAACAGTTTTACAGAGCTTGCTAATAGATTTTGGAGCATCAGAGTATAAGAAATAAGTAGGCATAGGTACTGGAAATGACACTGAGGTTGTAGTAACAGATGAGTAGGATGCTTTAGGGATTATCATCTATTATTTGAAGAAATGAGTGGATCTCATTTCACAGCGCCAAGCCCTTTACAAACATATTCCCAGACAGAGAAAGGTTTCTATTACATCAGCTTTCATAACAAGCAATTAGAATTGGATTACAGATATCTTTAAGACAGTGAATTCATTGCAGAATAGTGGGACGTGATGTGAGACCCAGACCAGGAAAAGGAAATCCTGCCAAGGTGAGGATATATCCAGGATTTCTATAGTCACTGCTATCCCCTCATGAGCTCTTCCTTAGCCAATGTTAAACACTTTCCCTAGCATATTTGCTGCCAACAAGTGGCACAGGACACTGTAACTATTTTTCACTCCTGTCTCATACTTTCCTGACAATGATTTTTGACTGTGCTTACTTGTGTCTGTGTTGAACAAAGATGGTGCAAATCAGAGAGTTTTAGCTCTTCAGTTGTTCAGTTCTATATTCAGATTTAAAATTATTATAAGCTCATGCCTATAAAAGTGTACTTGTTTCCATCACCTGTGTTTGGCTTCCAAACTACATACCATCACTGAAATTTATAGATATTGTGTGGCTTACAGATTCCTTGTGGATATTTTTGAGGAACTGTGTTCTCCATAGGCTTTGAAACCAAGACTGTATTTGAGTGGAAATGGTGCTCAGGGACCAGAAACAAAGAACAGGCAGAGTAAAAGCAGTTTCTTGTGAGCATGATGGCTGGAAATTTAAAGCCATTTAAAAATGGCTGGAAGAGTCTCCTGAGTTATTACAGGCATTGCAGAGTAGATGATCATGCCCCATTTGTACAGTCTATGACATGGTAAGAACAGATTTATCACCTCAGTCCTGAGGTCTCCCTGAGCAGGCTGATGTCAGTCAGATTCACGTGAGCTTTTCTGTGTGCCACTGAGTGCCACGAATCATGCAGTGCTAGTGAGAACGGGCCACAGAGAAGGACCAGTGAATGTCAAACTCAGGGCCAATGTCTCTGGATTTCGCTTTCCCCCAAAGCTGAATATTGTGTCATCCTCTTCTATTTAGATGTTGAATGCCACCAAGCAATGGTCCCCGCTGCACGCGGGAGGTGGTCTGTCCTCCCAAGACATTTCTGAGTTCTCAGAAATGAGCAGAGAGCTCTTGGGACCTTGCTGGGGTAAGTAAAGAGACATCAGTGCTTTTACAAAAATATATGTGACTGGCTTTTTTTTTTTTTTTTTCCTTTGCCTGATTATTCATGGTGCTTTAAATTGAAAGAAAGATCTCCTTCTTGTAATATCCTTCAGATATTTGTAGTAAGGATCTGAAAATGTAGCTTGAGAAATGCTGATAATGCTGATTAGTCCAGTTTATAGTACAGGAATATTTGTGCTTTACAAATACTGACCACCCTTCTCTGAAACAGTTCAGCTTCCTTTTGATTATATTTTTCCAGCCACATTGAATTTTTCCCTGTAGCAGGTGCAGGTGAGTATAAGAACTGAAACAGAGAGCAGCAGCGTGCTTCTTGGGGAAATGGTAAATGACTATATAATTTACTCAGTAGTGTATTTCTACTTAGTATTATTGCTTAATTCAGAGAAATTCAGTGCAAATTGCATGACCGCACCATGTAAGATGAGTGTACAGATAAAACATGAGTACAACCCGTGCCTTGTAGGCTGACAAATGGAGTGTAAAATGCTATTGTTTGTTTACTGACTGCCTGAGCTTGTCATGAACCATTATCCCTGCCTGGAGAGGTAGCCGAAGATTTTCAGTGGTACCAATCTTCCTGTTTGCGATTCATTTGTGCAAACAGTGGAAAGCTGAGCATGTAACCATGAAGGCAATTAGGCGATTACTTCTCTGCCCCTTAAAAATTGTGTTGCTTCTCCGTTTGCTTTCAAAACTCGGGGCTGCATTGGAGTGAGCCGGGGAGTGTGAGCCCCCCTCCAGCCTGGACACGACGGGGCAGGTCCAGAGTCACAGCTGTGCCTGTAAACCTCTCTGCTGGGACTTGCTGCTTCCTGGCAGCAATATTTTTCTAATGAGCTCACAGGGAGTGGGAGGAGAAGACGGATTCATAGTGGTCCATCCAGGGCTGCCGAGGGGTGGGAGCAACCTGTTGCCCTCCCCGGCAGAGGCTGCATTTACGTCCGTGTCAGGAGACTGCTGGCCAGGTTTGGGTTTAGGGTGTGACATCCTTTTTCTGCTTCCTGCGCGGAGGTGTGAGGAAGCCACAGCGGGGGAGGCTTCGCCCCAGCTCACACCACGGCTGCAACGGCAGGCTGTGCCTCTGAAAACAGTGAAGTCCTGGACCTGCTCCAGGTTCTTCATACTGGCCCAGCTAATGGCAGACTCCTTGTGCAAGCTGGTCTGGGCAGCAAAATGTAAATACATAAGAAGGTCAGATGTGAGCCTGATGGGTGTCTGAGTCCTTTTCCAGCTCCGGTGTAAGATGCGAACGGAGCAGCAGTGCGGCAGGGCAGATCCTGCCATCTTAACCCAGCCGCAAAACCCACACCAAGCAATTACGCTCGAGTGCTGGTTTGCCTTCACAGATGTTTCTTTCTTTCTGATTTTGATCTGTAATATTTTATTCATTCTGCTTCTGGCCATCTGATTCCTGCAAAGCACTGCCTGGAGCAGTAAACTAGGCTTTGGAAAATAAACAAAGCTCCCAGTGAAAATAGTGGATTAACATTTAGTGTTATTTAATCCATTTCGTGGATTAACACGAAGGTGAAGTGGTGACTAGACAGTAGTTTGTAGATATTTACATAAATAAGACATCTGATAGTATTGGACTTTCTAGACTTTAAAGTACAAGGGAGTCCTAAATTCAGTGGACACCTTATATCAGATTCAGGGTAAAGTCTTGCCTCTGTTTTTAACAAAGAGGTGACTGGACACTGCAACAGCTTTGTAAGGGAGGGCTGGCCTTCTCCTCACGTGAAGTCATTAAGTACTTGGTTCTGGTTTTCTATTAAGGACTAAAAATTCCTAGTTTCACCAAAAAGTAGCTTCTGCATATCAGACATACCAAGTGAAACTGCCTGGCCTGTGGGAGGAGAAAGTTTAGACTAAAAGGTCTGACTGGCCTGTGAACCTACACTACCATTAACTACTAAAATAAATGCTTTAAAATTAACTTAGCAATTCCCCAGCAGCTCTTGAAGAGAGCCTTAAAGAGTGAACTGTGGGAATGTAATGAAAATAACACTATGAGAAAACACGAAGCCCTACTCCACCGGCCGTTCAGGACCCCAAGCAGAAGGCTGGAACAGATAATTTTCCTACAATCTGCAAAATGATCAGTTACTTCTTGTGTGAGAAGTACCCCAGAAGAGCACCTCTGTGTGGCAGCTCTGCTCACTGGGGCATATGAAACACCAGTGATCTAAGAATTTATTCTGTACGGTTTATGTCAAGTGTTAACTTTCGTCAGAACCAGTTAAATTTCACCTGCTATTTGAACAAAATGGAAAGCCATTAGCGAACAGGTGACAATAAAATAATATTTTGAAGCCAGGCTGTGACATTTATAGGAATATGGTGCCTTTCCTTTAATCGCAGCATGGGAAGGATGGGGACTAGCTGTCCCTCAGGAAACACCCTGTTGGTGCTGCCAGCTCACAGTCCCATGGGCTGAATATGAACAAAAAATGCAAACAAATACAAATAACTATTTGACCATACAAGATTTCTTCTGCAACTCGGTTTGGGTGCTAAAATAATGTGTACCCCATTAACTTCAGTCCTGAATGCTCTTGGTTTGTCCAGTCCTTACTTGTGTAGCTGAGTGCAGGGGTATCACCGGAGCCTGAGGATGATGGAAAGAGGTTCACTTCCATGGACCTGTTACAACGGATCTCCCAGGAGATGGACTCCATATCCACACATCATTTCTTTCCTTTTCTCTCTCCAATTCAAACACTGTTGTTTAGCCTTTATTAAAACTGAAAAAAAATTATGAACTATTCTCCAGGAAATAGGGATCTCTTGTGGAACTTTTTTTTTTATTTTATTTTATATACATTATTTTCAACCTAGCAGCATCATTACATTGCTACCAGAGCGGAAATGTATACAGTGCAGGCTGCAGCCTTAGCTATCTGATCTTATATAGCACAGTCTATCCGTGTACTAATTTGTAACATGTCCAAAGCCTTGTGAAAGCATCCCCACGTGTAGAATTACATTTGTGTCATATTTATTTAATGATAGATTTGCTAATACAGCACCTGCTAAACAGAATTGCAAACTACGTTGAAATCAATCACCGTATGCAAACTGCTCCTAGCGAATGGAATAGTATATCTATCCAGCTTATTTCTAGTCCAACAGCGGAGTATAGTTTTAAGTACGCATATCTCTGTGTGTTTAGTCATCTTTTTTAACATCACTAATGATCTTGACTGTAAGACTTTTTGGACACATGTTAAATGTTTTTCAGTTTCTACTGTGTTTAACTACATGAAAACTGGTGCCCTCTTTAGACTTGGAACCAAACTGCTGGGAAGTCAGTGGGTGTCAGGAGTCAGGGCCTCTTGTGTAACTAGGGAGAAAATTCAGTTTCCAGCTAGAGCTCTAGCTAAAGCTTGAGTTTCTTCTAAGTCTTTGTGTGCATGTCCTTGGAGATGAATTTAAAAAGGCTTGAGCTTGAAAAGGCCATGTTGGGGTTGCCACTTTCTGGCGATGCCTTTCTGGGATGCTTGTGGCTGCAACGAAGTATTGTGTGCTTTGACCTGCTATCAGGCTGAGGTGTGTTCTGCTCACCCTCCACATCAGATATGCCTTTGGGCGCATGCCTGAGAGAGGGAAAATCCTCTTTCTCTGTGGTATGCTGACCTAAAAGAGCCCCTGGGGAGGAAAGCACTTCTGGGAACCCAAGGGCCTCATTCTCTTCTCATTTACATCCCTATTGTAACTCCACTGGCTTACCTAGACATCTTCCTGGATGACTAGCACTCCTAGATACCTCCAAAATACATACACAAACATTTGTCTTTATAAACGTCAATAGAGTTTTCTTGCTTTGGAAAACTGTTTTGTTTAATTTTTAATTTCAATACTCACTTGGAAGCTGGAAGTGCTTGAGCTGTAAAAGGAGCTTGGTGCACTTGATGCAGCTGACTTTATTTCCATCATGAAAAATATATTAATTGTCAGTTGCAGAAGTATGTCTTGTATGTTTCTGATTGAAGTGTCCCCCAGAAAGAGGTTCTAAAATCTGAGGTAACCAAAAGAAATCTGTTTTGGTTTTTTTAAAGCACTGGTATGAATTATAATACCAACAATGTTATAGTAAATAAATATAATATTAATGATAATTAATTCATGATGAATTATTGATGCAGTAGGTAAATTAATGATTCCGTATACTTCCAAAGACTGACATTTGGTTAATTCTGGCCATCACTGGAGGGAGAGCCAGAGCCCTTCCACGATTAATATTAATGTCTTCACAGTTCTGGATGAAAACTAAAGTGGGTATAAAAACTGACAGTGTTTCTTTAGCTTTAGAGGTAACTTTCTTATTGGTGTTACAGGCTTTCACTCTCAGAAATCAAACAAGATGGTACATCAGTTTCTTTCCATACACACTTCTTGCTTTTTGGTTAAAGGACTATTTTTTTCAGACCTGCCAAGACAGCAAGCCTTACCTACTCAAATATTGGAGAGCTCTTCTGTAACAGGAGATAGCAACAGAAAAACTGTTGCTCAGCTGTATGCTGTCATTGTCACTGTAAAGGGCACTGGCAACTGAAGAATATCTGACAAATTGACAACTTGACAGGGATACGAGATGGTGAATTAATTTACCTTGGCACAATGCTGTTAGTGAATATTTAAATAGGTTAATAGTCAACATTCGAACCCTGAAACCAAATACAGGCTGGCAGCAGAAGAGAACAGGTTGTTATCTAAAGTATACTGTTAATAGTGTGCTTCAGTCTCAGAATGAAAATCAGATTCTCAAATCTGAAATAAAAGATTTAATCTTTCCTTAAGGATTCTTTTTCGATCAACAGCATTTTCTTTCAAAAGAAGGATTTTTTTCCTTTCATTTATGTGTGCTTTTACACAGGCAAATCCACAGTTCCTTATTCAGCTCAATGACACATGCATCCCAATAGGAAAACATGTAAGTTCAAGTAAGAAAAATCTGTTACGAATAAATAAACCCTGTCTGGATTGGTTTTGACAAATTTTGAACATGCCCATGAATATCTCAATTTCTTTGGTCTTTCTCCCCAAACATCATAAGAAATGCCTGCTGGTTTGACCACGTATGACAGACAGACAAGAACGTGTCTCTACGGGATGGCTTTCATGGGTGGTTTTACAGCCAAGATTTGTGTTCCTGTTGGTAGCATTCATCCAGCACCAGAGCTGGAAATGCAATAAAATGAGAAGTGAAAAAGGAACATAAGGAATCTTAGCAATAGTGTGGATGATCTAATCTCAGCTGCTAATGGCTGTACTTTCTGGGTCACCTGCAGTATCTTTTTGGCAATATACAGCAGGGCTAACTCAGCTGGCACCGCGTACATTTACCTCGCAGAATATCATTAAAAATGTACAAGTTGGACAATGCACTTTGTCCATATCACTTTCAGGTACTTTCAGGTGGCATTTCTCCAAAGGGCTAACACAGTTTAATAACAATTGGTTTTGCCATCTGTGTGCTCTGTAATGAATTCTTTGACTAACCCAGCATCCTGTTTCTCCCAAGAAAGGCTCCAGGGTAGCCATGCAAGTTGGGTGCACTGGAAACTCTGTTTTCTAAGGATAACTCAAATCCAGATTAATAATAAGAGCTAGTGCTGGTCAAATCCATTTTCATTGTGAAAATGGAAGGATAGTTCTTGTGGGAATCTATTCTGGGTCCAATACTAATCAGGATTTTAATTAAGCATTCAGATGAGGGAATACTGTGCTATTATATTTGCAGAAGATACCAAGCTGGGAGGCACTTCGATGGAGACGAGCCAAATTCAAAGTAATCCTGGTAAACTGGCTAAATAATCTGTGTGGTGCTAAAAAATGATTAACGAAAAAATAGGAATCACTTAAGAATAATAAATTACATGAATATTAGATATAAAATGACTGATTTGGCTTGCAGGAAAAAAAAGCTTAAAGTGTCATAGCAGAGCATTAACTGGCCAGTAGTCAACAGCGTAATAGCTGTGGGGGAAAAAAACACCATATCTTGTTGTGGGTTATACAAATATATGCAAGATAAGTGAAATTATTTTTCCACTCTGTGCAGCACCGACGGGGCCTCAGTTACAGTACCAGCCCTGCCTGGTACTTGGCAGTTTGGAAGGAGGTGGCCAAGTGGTAGAAGTCCAGATGAGAGCAACAAAAATAACTAGCAGATTTTTTGCCTAAAACTTGAGTAAACTGGGTGTTCTTCAGGTTCAGGAAGAAGGACGACTTTCAGAGAGTACAAAGCTTACTCTGTATTGTTCCTCATACTTGGGCCAGGATAAGAAGCAAAAAATTTACCTTCTGATGAAGAAGATCGAGATTAGAGGTTCAGATAAAATTAATGCTCTGGGAGATGTTGAGCCTTTGTAATTGATTTTTAAGAGCAGCTGGATGACCTGGATGGGCTGATGCAGCAGGTCCTGCCTCGGGCAGGAGTGTGGGGCTCGAACATCGCTGCCCATTTTATTTTCTGGAAAACAGCTGCTTAACTCACAACTGATGTCAGTGATATTGAAGTATCTGAATATATTTTTGTGCAATGAGCACTACTGGGGATGTGCAAATCAAAAGGAAATACAGTTACTTAAAAATCACGAAGTGCTATTGTTTTGCTTGCTATTGCTTGTCATCTAATAACATATGCTTGAGTACTATGTGCTGAGCTGTTGCCTTACATTTTAGCACAGGATTGTAGTACCTGCCATGAAATCTGTAAATTATCAAGTGGCTGGTAGATTCATCATTCAAGGAGCTTTACTGTTAACTGTAATCTCGTATTAGATTTGAAGTCTTCATATAATTAATACAATCAATCATGTCACCATCTTTATCATTGTGATGCTATAGTCCTAGCTGGGAGAAAAGCATGATTTCTGTGGAAGTGCAAGAGCAGTAATTAAACTAATTGATATAACTGGAAAAGAAGACAGACATCTGAGCTTTTACTTCCATTGACAGCCAGTAAGTTTTTGGCTGCATGTATTCTTTTAGCCTCTGACCAGATAATATTATACATCACCAAAGGTTAGTTATGCAAGGCAAAACTTAGTTAATCTGTGTGGATTCCACAGAAAGAATTGTTATAAATGTAAGTTTCAATTTGTGAATACCTTTACAGTGATTGTGTTGGGTTTCTTCCATGTATATTTTAGCAAACAGATTCATGGGCAGGCATGATAGTAAAAAATAAATCTAAAAAATTGGACAATGTTTGCAGGACTCACCAGTTTATAAATGTGAATATTCTCTGCTTAAGAATTATTTCTGGTTTAGCAAGCAAGAAATAGAAGGAATAACATGTCAAATGTGAAAGAGCTCATTCTTTCAGTAATTCCAAAGAATAACTTTGGTAACATTTACAGAGTAGGGATAACCCTCCAGTGGCCTGGCACAGTCAATGAAAAGCCTGCTATTTATTTCAGCTGGACGATCTCACAGCTATTTTAGCAATTAGGTTCATGTAATGAATTAATTACATAAAATTATAAGCAATTTGTAGACAAATACAAAGAAATTAACTGGATAAATTATATGCTGGGAACCACTCAGCTGTAATACTTATCTTTTGCTATTGTGCACCATTAGAAATATTCCAAATAAAAGATACAGTTCAATAAAAGGGACTTTTTCATAAAAATTAAGAATAATAATAGTCATACAATTATTAAATTGATGTATGGCTTATTTTATGAAGTTTTTGGTGAATTTTATGAAGCTGATAAATTCCAAAACATCTCCTGGAAATATATTACAAAACACAATCATTAGCACTCTCTCCCTTGTTTTCCTGAGTCCTGCATGTAAATCTGTACAGGATCCTGTCCCTCCCGGCCATTTTTCATTGAGCCAGTGAAATAATTTCTTATTATACCAGTGGCACAAATCCTAGGGTAAAATCAGAAACAGGGTCAGGTTGCCCACAGAGAATTTAGTGCTCCAAAGCTAGAACTGATTTATTAGAAACTAGTTTGTTTATAGCCATCTTTGATAGCTTCTGGCTACTTTGATTTATGCATTGTTGACATACCATCGGCCAGCCTCTACTGATATTAATAAAACATTGAAAACAATAGATATTCAACTAAGGGCAGTGTAAAACCTGTTTAAAGGCCATTAGATTTGTTCCAGGAGATGCTTCGACAGTGTGAGGCTTAATATTTTATAGGATCAGGCACCAGTATAGGTGCTTTATATATACACCAGTATATACTTTATAGGATCAGTATAGCAATAGCATCAGTAAAGTACCTTTGCTGTGATCAAACGTACAGTACAATAAGAAAACTGGCAGAAAGCTAAAAACCAGACCTCTCATTCCATTAGAACCATTATTAACTAAAAATGTATGCTTTCAGAAAAAGACAGGAGATTGGGAAACAAAAATAAAAATATGTGAGGAAATCATGAAATATGGGAGATTTACAGATTTACAGCTGCAGCAGGCCTAGATGGAGAAAGTGAGGCAGCAGAAAAGGGATTAGGATTAGGATTGCTTATGCACTTATATAATGTTTGTTCTAAATTTGATTACAGTACTCAGTAAAATGAGAACTCAGTATTCATCACGCACAGCAAAAAACTTCACATGTCAGCATCATCATTTACATTTGCAAAAATAATTAGGAATCATTTGTAAAATGCTTTAATTATGTTAATCAGCCAATGTTTTGCTACACTTTGTAGACATAAAGCATTGTAGGAACTTCAGACAGAGCAGCCATATGTTTCTTCGTCTCATATGGCTGCAGGAACATCATCTGTCATGTTCACAGCTATTTTTTTTTTTGGTCTGCAGAGACCACAGACATCCCTGCATGGTAGATTATTGCACTCTACTTCTAGAATACTAGGCCACAAATGGATTTTTAAGATAAAATAAGTAAATACATATATCTATACCCACAATGAAATTTTGAGTAACTGGTTTCAGATTTATAAAGCTTGAGTTTAAGAAGTACTAAGCACCTCCTGTGATTTTTTTCATTACTGCAGTTAGTTCTGAAGTTTGCCTCTGAAATTATAGACAGGTTTTTGAAACTCTGAGCCTACATGACTTTTCTGGAAGCTTAGCCAGAAGTGAAATGCAGAGGTGCTGTGGCATCAGTAGTATCATGATCTGTCATTAGACTACACATATATTCTTCCTATATGATATACAGCTTGTGCTAAAAATCATCTTTTAGTTATGGTACTCCATCCTACAGGTCAGTAAAGTCTCATTCCCCAAAAGTAGTATATATAACCCTACTTCACTGTGTTTACCCCAAAATAAAGAGGGTACAGAATTCCCAAGCAAAAACCTGTTTGTGTTTGCTATTTCAAACTGTCAGCATACATCAGTGCTTAACCTAAAGCGAACTACAACGTTGTGTGTCCGGGGGTGAGGAAAGCCTGACTGACATGCACAGATCAGCACAGGACAGGGGCTCCTGGGGGGCCAGGGAAGGTGGGAGATCCCCAGCTGACAGGCCAGGATCTGTCCCACCGCCCTAGAGAGGGAGCCGGGCCAGCCTGGAAATGGTGGTCACACTCAATCAAGAGACCAGTTTATGGTGATGGAGCTGAAATGAGGTCAGGGTCCCAATTCACAGGTCTGCAGCTGGGCAGGGCTGGGAACTGGCATCCCATGGTGTCCTTTGGGCAGGATGGGCAGCCCCAGGCTGCTGAAATGGAGCTCCCAGGTCCATGGGCAGGACTGGGGGAGGTCTAGGCAAGGCTGATGAGGTCCTCAAAGGTCCATTAGCACCTCAGTGCCCAGGTGGGGTGAAGGAGGTGAGCTGCTGTTTTGAGACAGCATGGCATTGCTGGTGGACACACCTACACTTCTTGGGAGGTCTGCCTGGAGATACATTATTACCACACATTAGTTAGCACATGGTTTAGGTAGTGATGGTGCTTAAGAGACTGAAGATACTTGTTCTGAGATGCAGATAGGTCCCATAGCATATGTCAGCTGGAGATGTGATTAATTTACAATTCCTGAAGTGCCAAAACCAGTACTGTAAACACAGTATTGGAAGGAAGAAGTGTTTTTGCCAGCTTATTCTGTTTGGCAAATGCTTTTGCTAAACCCTTTTGCTGTATAAAACGCATCTCTGTTAGAAAAAATTGCTTTTACAGCTGTACTAATGAACAGCCTCAACAGTGTTGAGTAAGTGCAAGGTAGTGATTTTGTCTTGATCTGTGAGACCTTCTCATACCCGCTGCTGTATCTGAAACCTGTGTTCATGGCCAGCATTGGCAAAGCTCTTTTTGTTTTGTCCTTTACAGCGCAAGGTGGCTGTATCAGTTTTAGATGAGGCACTGAAATTTTCTTTAACTCTCCAAGGTGTCTGTCTTGCCCCTCCAAGCTGTCTCCACCTTGTTTGCTGAGGCATTTGTGTAACCCAGACACACTGGAGCCCTGTGCTTTGTCAAGAACATGCCTGCGCGAGGGAGTAACCATTACCCTTTAAGACACCTGTACAAAGCAGGTACAGAGTTAAGATAACCATCCACCAGTTTAATCTCCCACACTCTTGAGAAAGGGATGGACTCACTGATACTGGGTAATATCCTGCCACCATTGACGCACGTGCTTAAATGGTGGGTAGCTGATGGAGAGCGCTGAATTAAGGCACTCCTAAGCTGTTGTGCCTTTATCCTTGGATCAGTTGAGAGAAGGGAAGAGACTTGAAAAGGAGGCTGTGTAATCACAGCGCATTGCTGCTGGAAGCAGTAAGATACATAGGTACCCAAATCAGGTTTTCAGCGTTCAAGCTGGCTACAACCCAGCCAAACAGCACAGTGAGGAACACCTTCAGGAATATCTGCTTCATAATTTCAGTGCAGTATAGGGACATCTAAGCTAGATTTAAATAACTAGCTCAAATACTAGAAAAGCTGAGCCCTGGAAACATAAAAAATACCCTTAGTTATGACAAGCTTACTTCATATCTAAATCCCACTGAGCTTTAGTAACAAAGCTTTTTCCCACTTACATGACTTGTAAAGTCTGAACCAGAAGGTGCTCTCGGAAAACCTCTACCAAATTCAGTAGTTTGTCCTCCAAGACATGGGAAATGGAGGTTCTATGTGAGGCTGTTACATACAGTAATGTTACACTATTTTGAAATAAGCTGTTAAGCCAAGAGAGAGTGTGTACAGCCATGAACAGAATCCCTATGTTCCTTTCCCACAAAGATCTCAAACTTCTTTCCAAAGTAACATATCTAGGTGTGCAAGTGTTTGTATTACAGTTGTCATGGTAGTGTCCTAGGAGACCAGTGTTAAGAGACCTAGGTACTGGTCCCTGTGTTTATTCTCCAGAATTCAACTTTCCATTATCGGCTCATTGGTCCTAACTGAGATGCTACAAAACAGAAAAAAACTTCCCTGTAGAATATATTATGAGATGAGTGTTTATTAAGAAATCCCACCATTGAGATGCATCCTTTTCTGCCTGGCAATTTCTTACAAGGGCTAACCATGAGGTGATGTATGAATGTGTCAAATAATCACTTGAGTATTTAGATTAGAAAAGTAAATTGTTATAACAGGGCGAGTATAAGAATGAAATAGTTGGAAAAGTATATATTCATAAACCATTAAATGAAGAGTCGGGATTTCACATTTTATAAGGATATCCATGTTTATAATACAGAATAGCAAAATTATGTCACTGTCCAGGACATAATAGCAATTAACTGACTAATCGTAACACATTTCCCCACAAAACTCTGTTTTGCAAGATTGCGCGTCCTCCAGTTTCCATCAAGGCAGGGCATCAAGACAAGAGATGTTCCAAACCTTTTAAGTTGTAGGTTCAAAATTAGCTCTTCCTTTAAAAAAAAAAAGAAAGAAAAAAAGAAGAGCACGAACAACAAAGTTTTATTCTTCATCCTGGTCATACTCAGCTTCATGAAGATAAGGGATGGCTTTTAAACATTTCCTATTTCCTCTAATCTTGGACTGCTTCCCTATGGGGAAAAAGTAAAGCAGTTCTAGAGACAGCAACAAGCCAAACATTATGGCTTACAGGCAACACATAATTAAAAAGTTAACAGTGAGGCTAAAAAGCAGGATGAACTATAACGTTTTCCACAGCTTGCTGTTATCCTGGGGCCTTGTAAACTGGGTAGCACTGCCCCTAAACTCTCCTTGCATTTAGCAGGCCAGGCTATTCTGTACAGCCAGGAGATCCTGTAAGTGCAGAGCATCTTTTTGAATAGCTTGATGCAGTGCGAAGTCCTCTTGTGTGTGTGCAGGGGACCTGACAGGTTTGACCTTTGGCATGCTGCATGGAGCCCCTAACCTGGTGCTCTGGGATTTGGCTCTGTTGAGCGTAATGTGTTTGGCAGAAGTTGAAGCTCTACACTGTAAACAAAGCTTTCAAGTGAAAAGAAAAAAACAATAATAAAAAGGTGAGGTTTTATGTCAGGGTGCAGGTTTTAGCAGTTGAAAGAATGGGTAAGAAGAAGAAATAACAAAATAATGCAAAACTCTGTAGATCCAGTAAGTATCTTGGGAATGTCACCTTGTGCATCCTGTAATTTAATCTGATCTTCTTTCTTGCAGGGCACAAAAAAAAGGAGTAACAAACTACTACACACAAGGTTTTCCTTTAAAAAGCTTAGTTCATTTTCTAACTCTTTTACTTTTTCCCTGAAGACTGGTTGCTCTGGGCAAGAATCCACATGTGTGTTTAGATGAAGGGCCTTGTGACTGGAAATCAGCCACTGGTTACCTATATATAATTGGTGCTTCAGCCAGTAATTGAATGCCTGTGGAATAAAGATGCCTTGAAGAAACCCTGTGTCTCTCAGGCAGCTCTTTCTCTTGATGGATTAGAAACAAACCCAGGCATTTTTATACTTAGTGTACATCTTTAATTAGCACCGTAGTAACCTAAGTAAATAATGCATAGATTAAAATACTAATTTCAGGAAATGACAAAATATTTAATGAAAAACAAAATAATGAGGGCAGAAATGCTCCATCAGGAAAATGGTCTACCGTAAGGAGCTATTACTAGTCTTTTGCTATGCAAACCTCCATCCCTGCTCCACTCCTCTTAGGCTTTGCTCGTGTTTTGTTTGGCCCCAAAAGACAGAGGTGTTTACCAGCTGCAACGCAAGACCTGGGCTGCCTCGCTGCCAGCACACCAGAGTGCACCGGCCCCTTAGCTGTCACTTGCCTCATTTGCACTGCAGCAGCAAGCTGGGATGTGGCAGTTGCATCCAGGGATGTGGCAGGTGAAAGGGTTCAGCTACCAAGTGTCTCAAAGCTTTCAAAGGCAGCAATGCTAGAGGCACCTCACGCTCTGGCATCAGTGCTGCACTTCCATCTCTTCTCATTGTATACCAGATGTGGGCACACAGCCATAGAGCATTCCAACACTTCACCAGCTCCTGCTGAAAAATGGCCCCAAAACACCATGCAGAAACAATGGAAATGCATAAATGTCTCACACAAGAACAAGCTTAGGGAGAAACATCAGCAGCCCCAGTGTCAATTTGATGGTTGCATGTTCAGGGCAATGAATCTGTGGTTACCGATGTTTAATTTTATAAACCTAAAAGTAGTACCATTGATTACATAAGAATTACTCATGCACATATAATTAAAAGCTTACTGGACCTAACATTTAAGTGTGTGCTTTTATGTTTGTGTACACATTTTCATATCAGACAACATTTGTGTCCTTATATTGCTAAACAAACCTCTGAAATCATTGCTCTCATAGATACTGAACTGGAAAGCTTGGAGTTTCATCAAGAAAGCCTAGGTGGCCTAATCTTCATATCAGAAGGTGACCTTTTTCTTCAGCAGTTGCTTTTTTGTCTTTGTCAGCCAGCTGTGCAAATTCAGAGGAGGCTTCAGGGCAATATTTTAAAGTGGGATCTCTGATATGGGAATCTTAATTCTTAATACAGTTGACCTTTGATTTCAGAAGTGCTGGAGTGTTACTGGCTAATCAATACCTGGCTTGGCTGCTCTGCTTCAGTTTTGCTCTTCTGAAAAATATTTACCTCTCAAGGGTGAGATGAAGCTTCATAAATGTCTAGTGTGGGCTTTTGAACAATTTAAAAGGTGCAAAATTTTACTAGCCAGGATGCTAGGCAAGGATGTTAATTCTGGTGGAACTGTGCTGTATGTTGGAAAAGGAATGCAGTCAAAGCCTTCTGCTGCACACAGCAAAATAATTTCATCCTATCAATATACTTTCATCCACTAAAATATATACTTTTAAAAGTAAAAAATATAAACTGCAGAGTTCAAATCACTTGTAAATTTCTTCCAAGTTTTGTCTGGTAAAACAGTATCATTACAGCAATGTGGAACAGAAAGCACAATGTAACACAACTGCAAGCCACGGAAATTGAGGCTTGCAGAAAATGCAACTCACTTGAATTTGGCAGGGGCACAGCGACAAATATACTTGCACTTGAGAGAAATGGCATATGATTTTTAGCATGTAGTGGTCAGGACCCTGTTCTACATCTGATGATAGAGGAAGAGCACAAGAATACTGAGTGTATCAGTTAAGCTTCTGGCTTAAGGCCACTCTCCAGGCAACGTGCCATAGCTATGAAATCACTCTGTTATTTTAGACTTCACATTAGATGAATAGGGTAGTGCAAGCTGTTTGAAACTCAGCTTTGATGTATTTAAATGTTTTGAAATAATGCCTAGCATTTAATACAGAGTTTTGCTAACATTAGCGTTCCTAAGTGCCTGATAAAAATAGTCTTATTCCCCACTGTTTTAAAGTTACTTTCCTAATTAAATGCAGATGCTTAAACCATCAGCATTCACAAGATTCAATTCTTCAGACATTATATCATCTATCTTAAATTCTGAATTATGTTCTGCGTTTCTAACTGAGCACTAAAAGCTACATTAGTTCTATGGCAGATACGATTAGGTTCCATTGCTATATATCATAATAACCTGGGAACAAATGGGAACGGCAGGAACAGTACAACTCTGGTCTTCACCCACAGAAAGAATTCTCTTTAGTGACAAAGCTGACATTGACTATACTGACAACAGTATTTGGTCACAAATGACCAGGTCTTTAGTGCTTAAAATAATCTTCTTTAGTTCTTAGCCACACAGACCTACAAGCTGCGGACTTGCATCCGTGTGCGTCAGTGTTTGAAGCTGAACACTGTTTTGTTTTTGTGAAGTACTACCTGTTTGCAGAGCAAAACGGAAGATTTCAAAGAGATCACCGCTGGACATCAACACATTTTAACACCCAGCTTTAACCAGAGCAGCTCAGCAGCAAGAAAAGGGAAAGGTGCCGGCTCCTCCCAGCCTTGCTTTGGGATACCTACACGCTGTGCACTTGCTTTTTGAGTTTAAATCAGTGGTTATCAGGCTTTCAAACTCTTTATTCCAACATATGCATGCTTTGCATTTTTTTTTATAAGAAAACAAAGACAGAAAGTTGTGAAGTAGCTTCACTAGAAAAGGGGGGTCTCGGCGAGCTGAGGGCCTGGCGGACAGGCCCACAGACCTGAGGGGCTGCGGCCGGAGCTCCTGTGCAGGGAGGGGGTTGGGGTTTTTCCCCAGGCCACCCCCGCCCA
>JAVJGI010000003.1:19650090-19662170 GCA_035590275.1 Ibycter americanus | reverse complement strand
GAGACTTGCAGGCTTCGTTCGCATCACTACTGTCATTCTTTAAAATTTTGTTCTTAACACGTATCGGAGGGGTTGGTGAGTTTCGGCTTCGCTTTTTTTGTTGTGTTGTTTTTTCGGGGTTTTTTGGTTTTGTCTCTCTCTCTTTTTTTTTTTTTTTTTTTTTTTTGCCTTTAAATAACGCTGACACTGAGGGGAGCGCGTTGGCTTACCTGTGCCCCCGTCGGGAAGGGCTCCCCGAACTTCTCCTCACGGAGGAATGACGGTGCCGTTTCTGGGGACCGGCACCTCGGCGATCTGCCGGCCTCTTCCTCCTCCACGTTGCGAAACCTTCCAGGGCTTTTCCAGCCGCTGTGCGCCTGTCGCTCGTCCCCGGGCACCTGAGGGCTTGGCGGCCGCTGCGGCTGCCTGTGTCTTAAGGCTTTGAAAGTGGTGAGAAATGGAAGAAAAACATCCGTGAAAGGCTTTTCGCTTGAGGAAGGCTGCAGTTAGCGGGTGTCTGTCTCCCTCTAAGTAGGCACGACTTGCTGTGCTTGTGTTACAGCTGAGACACGGCCGTGACGGGAAGGTCCGTGGTGCTGTAGCAGGGACCTACATTGAGTTTGACTATTTTGAAGTGTTGGCCGGCTTCCTGCCCCCTCCAGCATTATTTCTCTTGCATTTTCTCAAAGGGAGAAATTCCTTCTAAATGATGTGCTTATAAACTTACTTTTTGCATTCATTGGATTTACCTTCCATCACAGATGTTGCCCAGGTTAGTATGAGAACTTACATTAGTTAGGTTTTTATATTTTAATGGTTAAATCTTCTGTCTCACTAATGATTTGATATGTTACATCACTTTTTTTTTTTTTAAAAAAAGATAATTTCTGGGGTTTTTTTTCTTTTTCTTCCCCTGCCCCCTTTGCCATGGCCCATAGATTTTCCCAGATCTGTGTCTAAAGTGCAGAGCTTGTGGTGATGGTCTCAATGCCAGCTTGACGGTGCTCACTAGTTTGGTCTGACACCAAGAGTTATTGACCTGGAAATTAATTGCTCTGTCTGAGCTTTGACTGCACTCTTCTGTTCTGTTATAGTCATACACATGTTTTTTAGAATAAAGCCTGTTTAGTGTAACGTAGCTATCATTTTTTTCCCCTGGAAGGTGGCTTGAGGTTTATGTGTGTAGTTTTTAAAGCAGCATTATGTTGTCCTCTGGTAGTTTAGATTAGGACTGTATCTGTGCTGGGAATTCATGGATCACACATGGTTGCTTTTCTCCCTGTGAGTACACTGGCCAGCTTTCCAGAAATACGTTTGTCCTTAATAGAAAGTAAAAGCAGTGTAACAAGAAGAGCAGTAAACTAGCACTAAGAGGTTTTTGTTCTTCTAAAGGAAACTGTTTGATGGGGAAATAACTAGTTAAAACTTGCACTGGTTTTGACAGGGAAGGATGAGTGTAGTAGAATGACATAATAAAAATTAGGGATGCTTGAACAAACATTTAAATATGGTACTAAGGAAAAAAATTACTGCAACAATACATGGTTTGTGTTTCCTTTTCTATAAACCTTACTGTTTGACATTAATGGCTCGGTTTTCACAGCTCATAAAGGTGAAAAATGGCCTAGGATAGGTATCACACTGAATGTTTCTTCCGAGGGATGCTCAGACATCTCATGCCTGTGTGTAATTGTTGGTTTAACATAGATCCCACCATACATTTGCTTCTTCATATGTCGTGATGTTTGGGTTCTGAAGGAATGTCAAAGGGCTGAGAACCTGGGGAGAAATGCTGAGAAAATAATCAGAGTGAGTGGGAAGAGTGGGGCGGCAGAAATATTTGAATCAAACGGTGGCAAAATCTCTATCTGATTTATTTCTGATACGAGAAGAGAAGAATGTGTGGGTTTGGATGCCTCTGAAGTGTGTATTTGTACCTGTGCTTGATGTGGCAATAGGCTTTGAAAAAAGTGTTCTCATCCATACAGGAGGGATTGGAACCAGGCAAATACGTGGGAGTGATTTAAGTGGGATGTTGTAGTAGTACAAAAGAAAAACGTTGGTGTGCAGAAATGTTAGAAAGTGGTAAGGGATTGGGGAAAGGGGGAGGGACTGGTACTTTGCTGAAGGTGCTTTTAGGTAGTTACTAAGTGCTCTCTGCAAAACCAACAAATGTTTTGCAACCTCTTGTTTAAGAGGACAGTATTTCATATACTAATTAATGAGATTGTCCTGAGTGTGTGTAGTCTTGAGAACTTGAGTTCTCAAGAGTTGTAAAAGGGGCAGGGAAAATGACGCAGGTGGTCTTAGAAGTGATGAGAGGACCTAGTGTGGCATTCAGATTATTTCGGCAGAGTTGTTTAAGTGGTGACTTTGCTGTGCTTTAGTCTGTGAAGATCTATGCATGCCTGTATGGCTACATAAAGGGATGACTAGTCCTCTGAGAACAGGAGGCATGCTGAGAACGTAAGACTTTCCTTGTCTTTATTACGCTCTTACAAGTCCAAACCCATTTTCTAACTGAGGTGTTATTTGTCTTTTCAGTGATTTGCTGTGTAACAGGAATTGGTGACTCAGTCTTCAGTGCCTGTGTGGGACTCTTACAAATTGTCAGTTTGTTTTGGTATCTTGGCCTTCAGTCTGCTGTTTGCTGAGAAACAATGAACACTATCCTTCACAGGCAGTTTTATCAGTTTTTCTTCGTGTAATGCTGTCCCATACTAAATAAACTGCATACTAAGTCATTGCCAGTGTGCAACTTTCTAGTTATTATTATTATATCATCTAGTTAATAGTTGGAAGTACTTAAGTTTTAGTAATAAAGAAATGTAGATAAAAATGCCGTTACAATTCGTTGCTTTGAATAAAGTGCCCTGACGTATTTCAAAGACAAGCTTTGAGCAAGAAAGATGCCTGAGTTCCAACTCCGTTACCTTGAGGTATTAGAAAGACAGTAGGCATGTGGATTTGCTGAGGATTGCATAACAACACAGGCACAGCCAACTCTGCTTGAAAAAAAGCAACTCGATAAATAACAGTTGATAGGAAGCATTGTTAATATTCGGGAATAGTACAGTACATTTTATTTGCATTTGCACATATGATGGGTTAGGCTATATAGCTAATCTGTGTACAGTGGAGTGCTATTGTGGCTCTCCTGGTCAAGTTTGTACCAACACAAAATGAGTACAAAGTGGCATTTGTAATGCTCAGTGACTTTCTGTAACACTTACAGTTTGATAGATTTATGATAGTGTTTGGACTGTGCTAATATCCTGATGGCTTGCATGGAGCATAGGAGCTGTTGCAGTGGTATTAACAGAAAGTAATGACAGCTTCAGTTGACTGGCAAGGTCTCCAAAAGCTGTGATAGAATACCCTTGTATGTATGATCTTAGCTGCATAATTATAACTATTATTCCTGTCAAGTGAAGAAGGATCTCTGGATTTCCCTTCTATTTGCTGTTATGTGGAGTTTGAGCCTTTTGATCTCTTATCTAACAGCTCAATTATGTACAAAAGATACTGCATGGAGAAAACCTAAGAGCTACCTGCTTGGTCCCTCTTATAAATGGCAGTTCAAGGGAAGCAGAATTATGTTGTATTTGGCAGACTGTCTTCCTATGGTTTAAGAACCTGAGTGCTGTTGTGCACGGGTAACAAGTTTTACACTACGCAGAGCAAGGTATTCAGGCAAATGCAGCTTTGCTCTGTAATTGGAAGTCAAAGACAAATCAGTGTGTTTTGCCTGGAAAACCTAGTTACCGGACTCCCTTGTTTCATGGTTGTAGGAAGGTTCAGGTTGGAAGGGACATCAGGAGTTCATCTTTTCCAAAAGTTCTACATAGGCTGCATTGAGAGGTGATCACAGGGGATGTTTCTGGCTGTTCTGTTTTGGTTGTACCTGTCACCACCACGACACACCCCCGACAATATCTGTAGGAGTGTCCTTGTTCATCTTTTGGATGTGTTCTAGTGGGAAGTTTCTTCTACTAATAAGGGAAGTGTACTCAAATAGATTAGCACTAGAGGACTGTATGTTTGGGATATTCTTCCCTTTCCTTCCAGGTGTTGGTATCTGTTAAGGTGTTCTGAGAGAACAGGTGATATTCGGTGATAACTTGCAGTTATTGGCATTCTGAACAAGGTGGACAACATTTGATCTCATGGTTTGCCCTGACATGTGCCTATTATTTTCACTTAATCATTCTATAGGCTTGAACCAATGTGGTTACTTCTTTTTTTTCCCCAACAAATTCCCTGTATTTTTTGAATGCTGAAAGTACTTTGAACTGATCCAATGACTGAGAATCCTAGCTTCTGAAATCACGTTACTTTTCTGGAGTACAATTTCCCCCTCTTTTCTTACTTGTCATTAAAGCCTGTTCCTCTTTTTGGCTAAAATTAAGTTGGTGTTTGTTGTTGTATACTAGAAAAATAAATGCTTATTTGCTCAGAGGAGTTCCTCTGGCTCAGACTGCCCAGCTAATACCTTCTGTATCGTTACTGAAGGATCGGTGAGATGCATGTTGGAGCAGCCCAAAGGTTGCGCTGCCTTGGTTAGAGCAGTTTGAGAATTGAGGGTTAATGACTCCCCTCATGTAGCTTCACGCAGGAGAAAACGTGGCCGTTTTTTTGCTAGAGATAGTCTGTGATCTGCTGGACTAGTCCTCCCATTGTGTTTGGGTCTTTTAACCTTATTTTCTTTTTATATTCTGTGACTGCTGAAGGGTAATACATTTGCAGCACAGTGTGTTCCAAAGCGTGCAGAACCTGGCCCCGTCTTCAGCCAGCTGTCTGTTCCAAATGGAGACATCCGTTTTGTCCTGTGTGTAATTTTTAAATCTTATCTCATAAAAATTAAACTCTTAAATTTAAAAATTGCCTGCCAAAACCTAATCAAACCAGTCTTGATACTGCTTCTTTCAAAGACCGTTTTCAAAATGGGAACATCAGGGTTGTCTGATGTGCTGCCTTGCTGTGAGACTTGGATGATGACAGACTTGTATCTTGTCCAATCCCCCCCTTTTTTTTCCCTAACCATGAGCCTTTTAAGCAGCACATTGTTATTGTGCCAAATTTCCACTTGTCACATAATAATATGACCATTTAATTGACTGTATGATATTCCTGCATTAACAGGTCTTGCTCCCTTAATAGCTACTGTCTATTTATGTTTTATGTGACTGAGGGGGAAAAGTATTATTTTGTTGACAAAGAACAAAAGCTTTTTGTGTTTTGGTTTGTAGGTGGTATCTGATGGGATGGGGGATGGTTAGGTTGGATGCCTCTGTTTATTGCTAAGAGATTGTGTCTGAACTCTCATCAGAAGGTAAAATTCATAATCTAAGGCAAGTAAATATGTGCTGAGTTTAATGACATTCAGCATGTGTTTTGGATATCATGGGTATTTGTTCTTCTAGTTTTGGATAGCTTTAAAACTTGTTTGCTTTCTTCTGGGGTGGAGAGATAGGAGTTACAAGAGAAAAATATAATCAGGTGTTTAAAGTTCATTAAAATTTTAAATTATATAATTATAATATGAATATAGAAATATAAATAAAAACATAAAAATATTTTTCTAAAAATTATATTCAATAAAATAAAATTTCATTAGAAGCATCATGACTTGTGCCTTTCACTAGATTCACTAGTGATCTGCCATCTGTTTTTCTTTATTGTATTGTGGTGTCCTCAGTAGTTATGACTATTCTTGTAACTATTTCACTGGGAAAAAGGTATCTACAGTATACCTCTAAAAAAATCCTTTAATTTCCAGCACAAAATCTGTTTGTAAGCCAGAAGATATGAACTGCAGCAAAATAGATCTGACAAAGTACCTCTGTAAACAGAAGGTCATATCTTCCAGCAAAACACAGGTGACGTATTTGCAGCTAGACTTTTTTTATACAAACCTCTCTTCAACTGCTGTTGAAAAAAGCCACTTAGGAGTAGTACAGACCATGGTAGAAAAGATAGAAAGTAGGACCAACAGCTACACAGTGATTTAAAAAGCAAAACCCTGCAATTCCTTGGCTTCATGCATTCTGTGACTTAAGAGGATATTTTTTTTGTGTTTGTGTGTTAGAGTAAAAATCAAGCATGGGGAAGGAGAACTTTGCTTTAACTGGGAAGGAGAGATAATGATGTAGACAAAAGGCAAGCTGTTTGTTTTCATCCTGAAATATTTTACCGGGGAAATTAGTTTTAAATGGTTTATACCAAAAAGTATATGTTGTTACATATTTTTGTTCCTTCTTTACTATCCCCTTTGCAAATTTTTGTACTAGTTTTATGGGTGGCTGTGCGAATTTTTGCAGATATTTACATACCTGTTTGGAAAAAGAATTGCAACAAAATAGAAAGGAAGTTTGAGATTTAGCAAGCTTTAAGGATGAACTAGTTTGTAGACATGTTTGAAAGCAGGATGTTAAACTGATACTTAGGTTATATTGAACTGGCATTAAAACTTAAAAGTGGTATTTGATCAACGGAGTAGACTCAAAACTAATGTTAATTTTTACAGAGCAGGCTTTATCAAAGCATGTTAAAAGGAAAAGCTAGATGGTTCTAGCTATGAACTAAATTTTCTTCCTGTGAAATTTGTTGAGCAACAACTGTCAGAGCAATTGTCAGTATAATTTTGGCACAGATTTTGAGAAGTCTTAAGATGTATTATCTAGGAGTGGTTTTGGGGGAAGAATTTTTTGAGAATTTTTTTTTCATACTGAAGGAAAGTGTGAATTAGACTTACAGTGCAGGAGCTGATTGGTGTCAGTAGCTATTGCCTACTAGAACCAATCTAAATATTGAAAATTATGGTTTTCAGTATTCATGTGGGATAATGGTCTTGAGTAGCCCAGAACAGGAGCCTTTCATGCTTGTGTAAAATAATTTTATAAATGGCTCTTCAAAGCAGTGGGTAAACAGCATTTCATTTTAGGATAGTAGTGTACATAGTATGCAAGCATGTGAAGGAATGTATGATTCTTCTCTATTTGTCCTGTCATGGAGTTGACAAATGCAATTTTTGTATATGGTAAAATTGTTAGCTACAAAATTGGAACTGCTTTCTAATTTTAAGTGAAAGTTCTTAACCTGTCATAGATTTGAGTGCCCTGTTTGATATTGAATATCAAAGAAGAATATTTTTGCTATAAAATGACTTGAACTAATCTAGGGACTGTGCAGAAAGGGTACAGTTTGGGGGTTTTTTTTGAGATACTGGGGTTATTTAAGATATATGAAGGATTTTTGTGTTGAATATTTCATTTACTGTACTGCTTCTGTATTTTTAGTGTGACTTTGTTTAGTAACTGCTATTTCTGTGTGACTGATTATTGCAGAATTGTAGCACTTTCCATGTTCAAAGTACTTTATTTTGAGCAGTGTTCTTAAAAGTGACTATTGATTTTTGAGATCTCAATTCTTACGTTATAAAGTACGATGCCTTATAGTTGCTTCCTGATAGGTGTCTCAAGTCACCCTTCAGCTTTGAAAATCTTGCCTACAGGCCATTTGTAGTGTCTGAGAGGGAGATGATATTGCAGATAAGAATAACTAATTGCTGGAGCCCACAGAGGAAGGCTGTTAGTTCTGAAATTAAAACTCTGTAGTTAGAACTTCAAAGGCATATTCATTTCTGCTTCTTTAGAGCAACGGGGTGCTTTGGGAATCATGGCAAAATGGCAAAAGACCAAACACTTAGGACCACAGATTACTGTCAAGGCTCAACTCCTCTTAGACCTCTTGGACTTTATCATAATGCTTTTTTTTTTTTTTTTTTTTATTAAGGAAAACATTTAGAGGGCGTTGAATGGTGTTGCGAAGTAGTTTGGGAGCCACTAGCCATTTCTTTGAGATTGAGGCTTGCTTCTTAGAATCTGAATGTTAACTAAATTGCTTGCTTTCTTAGAGTTGAAGAAACATTTATTGTAAAGGCTATTTTCTGTCAAAAAGCATCTGAACAAAAGTATCACTGGATCTGTCCATTATTGGTAATTTTCATAATCTGTGTGTCTGAGAATGAAAGGGAGCATCCTAACATAAAGCAACAAATGAGGAAGGAATGTGTTATAGGCATTTGGTTAATTAAACATATTGAATGCAATAGAGTAAGAATTCTAATAATCCTGTAGAAAAAATGCAAAGGTTGGAATTCTGTTGAAGACAGTCACAAAAGAGTAGCTGTTGCAAAGCACTAGGTTTGTTTTTTCATATGAAGTCCAAAATGGAAATGCTTTGTAAATACTGTGATTTTTATTGTATGGGAGGGTAACAAAGCTGTTTCCTTAATTGTTGCAAAGTTGGGCTGTTTTAAAATTAAGCAGTGTACCTAAATCTCTGTTAAAATTCTTCACTACTAACGGAGACCAGACATGTCTTAAGTCTTTGGGAGTGCTATGTTAGAAAGCCTAACTTGCCTGCTCAGGTTGCTGTTCCTTTCTGATTTTACTCATGTTACAAGATCAGTAAGTTTGGCATCAGTCACCTGAGTAGAGAAACTGGCACAAGGAAGTATGTTAGCAGTGAATGAGGCCAGTTTAGCTTGCTTGTTTTTGCAGATAAGTAAACAGAAAATAGATATTTTATTTTTTTTTTAATTTAAAGTAGGGACTATTTCAAGTTATATTTGTGGGCATTTTGACAAAAGGTAAAATAAGAACAACTTGAGCTGTATGTAACCAGGACTGCATTCTGAGCACCAGCATAACTTTTCTAAATGCAGTACGGCATTTTTTTTCAACGTTGTGAAAGGAAGAATTACTGCTTCGTGATTTCTCAGGCCTTGTTTCCTAGTGTTTGTTTTCACAAAATAATGTAGTCTGGTTGTAGGTCTTTTAGGAGGTTACAGCATGGCTTACTATCAGATACTTTAAACAACTGTAGATGCGGTAAGCAGGAAAAGGAAGTTGCATGAGTAGTGCATGACTTCTAGTACTGTTTTATTTCTTTACTGCAGTGATACTTGAAAGAGGAGGGACAAATTGCATGGCACTGTGTAAACCTCAGGGTGCTTCAGCTGATTCACTGCTTTAGTTGTTAGAGCAGTGTTTAAAATTGCTGTGAGAGGCTGTTTCTTCCTTCACGCTAACCTTTGATACAACAAATTCAGTTTGACTACTGCTCAGTGATATGACTGAAAGAATTATTGGCGGACTGTTTTGAGTACAAATTCACACAGACTTCTGAACATGCGCATGGAGTGTGAATAGATCATCTTCTCTGACAAAAGGAAAACTATTCCATGTATATTGAGGAAAAAACACCAAAGCAAGAAAATCCATTTCCTCAAAACACCTTTAATCAAAATATAGCTTGGCAGCAGTGTAGTAGCAGGCTTTTGGGCTGTCTGCCAGGAAATGTCGTGTTCTGTTTCTGTGGCCACGGTCGGTCAGTCAGTCACCTCCCAAGGAAAAATGCTTCCTGAGACTTGAGTTTTCTTCTGTTTGAGTTTTATTAACTAGTACATGATGTCCAAAGGGCTTTTGGGGGAACTACTACTTTCCTTAGCAGTGTGGTTTTTGAAAGGAGGAAGAGACACTAATTGAGACTTCCTTCTTTCAAGCCCCTTTCACTGAAAACTGGTCACATAACAGAAGTTCTTTTAGCAAATATAATTTCGCGCTTTTTTCTTGTAAAACTGTGAATGATGAATAAGAAACTCTGGGAGATCATGTTAAAGTATACTAGCTTTGGGTAAATCATAAGCAAAAATTGCTTGTGAGATGATTTGTAATGATTGATGCATGTATTACAAAGCTTGAAACAGCAATTGGTTTGTGATGTGCTGGTCGCGTGTCACGAATCCCAGCTGAAAGGTCTGCGGATTTCTGCTGTCTCACTGAACAGTGCTGTAGAGTGCGTGAGGAGGGCGTATGTGCATGCTGCCCTAAGTTAATAGTGGTATTGAAGAAGTAAGAGTCTGCAGTCGATAGGGTGTATTATATCAACAAGTTGACTAAGAGAACATTTTTGTTTTTCTTTGTTTATGCTTGAAAGTGTTGGGAGGGAAGTCTCATTCTTTGCACAGTTCTTTTTCATAGTAGTGCTTCTCATTTGCTTATTCTGTTTCTCCAGTCGCCTAATTCGTTGTCCATGCTAATAATGCTTCCTCAGCAGCAATTTAAAACTCTTCTACAGTGAACCCTTTTGTTATATCACCAGGCTATTGGCATGACCATGCAGTTATTTTAGGGAACTGATACATTTTAAAACCCCCAAAACAACTGGGAAAGCGGTGGGGTTTCAGTTGAATCAGTTTTCTAGTCCACTTCACTGTATGGCGGCATGGGCAGTTCTAGCACAGTGGTGGAGATGGAGACAAAATGTAGGAAGGAGTTATTTGGAAGAGAGGTGGATGTTGATGACTGTTTCTTTCATGAAAGAAATAGCATAAAATTGCAGTCAGAAATTCCTCCTCAGTTCCCCAGGATATGTTTTCTATGCAGTTTTAAAGGAGCCTAATTATTACACAGAGGATATCTTTGTCTAACTTTTAGAACACTAACAAAATCACTGCTGAAGAGGTTTAGTAAAAATTACTGTGACTTTGCTTAGAGTCATTACAAATTTATAAAAAAGGAAAACTATGAACCACTGCTTTCTTTTTCTTCCCTCCGCGCCCCCCCCCCAAAAAAAAAAAAAAGTTATTTAGGTTTGTGCTTTATAAATCAGTCTGACTCGAACATCTGTGTGTTTTGTGAATGGCATTCATTTAAACTATTTTCAAACCCAAACATGTCAAGTTTATTTGGGTGCAAAATTTCAATTGGGGAGGTGTGTATCCAAGATTAAATATGAGAGCTGTATTCCAGGGGTAGATAATGCCTGGTTTATGTTGATAAATCATCTGAATGGCTCAACTTTAGCCAATAAATCTAGATTTAATTTACAGTAGGGGGGGGTGGGGGGGGATCAGATCAGGTCACTTTATCTTATGCTCAAATTTTATTTTATTTACAGTTGATTCATGTAATACACCTGATGAAGAAGCCTTAAATATCAGGTTTTGTTATAAAATCATCTTTATTTATTACAAAGTCAGTGATCTATGCACTTAAGTAGAAATCACTTCACTAGATAACTGCAGAAAAACTAACTTATTTTAAGATATTTGTGACAACTGAACCTTTTTTGCAAGACTCAAAATTTAATTTAGGAATTCTGTGCTCATGCTGTTTAGCTGCAGAAATCCTTTGACAAGGGCATGTTACCCTAGTTTTGCAACTGAGTTTGATAATGGCATTAGAAAGAGAAAGAACTGTCTAATAATTGAAATTAGGAAACTGCTTTCTGCACTTCTTTGCTGGCTTGTGTATAGATACTATGCAAAATCCCTTCACTGGGCAGAAATTTGGACTGAAATCAGTTTTGTGTCAGGAGCAGGATCATTGACTAGCCAGCCCCATAGTTACATAAAAGTTAAAGGCATTTCAGTTCTTAAAGAATTAAGTTCAATGTCTGTGCAGAATTTTCCTTTGAGAGATGTGTAATTAAAATATCTCTGGAAAACATGCTTGGTTGCGGTCTCAGCAGCTAATTATGTGGTGACAGGGTTGTTGGGTAAATTCAAATGATCTTTCATAGATACAAACATGAAACTTAGGAAATCTGAGTTCTGTTCCCAGCTCTGACACTTACTTCCTGCTGTGACTACAGTCAAGTCACTGAGGTTGTCAAGGTTGTCTCCTTTTCTAGCCATAGTTCTGACAACTGAAGAGGTTCTTGTCCCCAGCCTGCCTGGCTTGTTCATTGCTATCTCCGTAGATCTGCTGACTGCACAGCTTTTGCACTTTCTCCATGGTAAATTTCAACAAAACAGAGTTAAAAGTGTATAGACTGCAGTTTTAAGCTGTTTTAGCTACAGAGCTGCACCTGTAAACTCGTATGGCCTGAGATTCTGATTTGGAAAACCAGATTCCTTGCTTTTAATCATAGAATCATAGAATGGTTTGAGTTGGAAGGGTCCTTAAAGGTCATCTAGTTGCAACCCCCCTGCCATGGGCAGGGACGTCTTCCACCAGACCAGGTTGCTCAAAGCCCCATCCAGCCTGGCCTTGAGCACTGCCAGGGATGGGGCACCCACAGCTGCTCTGGGC